>JAJPGS010000281.1:1200000-1822500 GCA_028654335.1 Alnus rubra
GGTTGTTCAGAATGAAGAGTTTGGTATTGTCGATAAGTATATCAGAAGCAGTAGTGGATGGGGAGAAATGGATAAAGAAAACTTTTGAAAGGTTGTCTGTAGATGTGCTGACTTATTTTTTGTCTTCATAGACCCTGAGATCTATCGTCATTTTAATACTAGTATTTTCGGTTTCACATGCAATATATCTAGCAGATATCTCAATTAGAAGTTTTAAACAGGTAAATTTGCAGAACATTTTCCATATGATTATAGTCATAGCGTCCTATATTGACAAGTTCAAAATCACATGAATTTGATGTAATTTTCTTCTTCAAATGATGCGTATCATGCTGGTTGTATGTTGGATTTTGAGTAGTAGTACAAAACTGTAGAGTGACAAAAAATTGGGAAATTTTTTAGTCCTGATTTTTTGAGGCTTCGAGCAAAGCTTCATAGCGGTTCATGTAAATGTTATTATGCACCCTTGTTTTTTGACTGCACACATACAATATGCATGTATTAGCAGCAGTCTCAGTCTTGTTAATGTCGTTTATGCTCTCTGCATTTGATATTTTTTCCAAAAAAAGGTCCCAAGATATGCCTGCATTTTGGTGTACCCCGCGCCCCAAAAAAAGGATGTGTTTGGAGGTTGGATCTCATTGCATATTATTTGTTTGCTGTGCAAGAACATGTACCTTAGTGCTCGGTAGCATTTTTCATAGATTAAAACTGTTGACTTAGAACCTATTTGTGCTTTTGGAACTTCTTGGTGAAACGATATATTCATGGATGAAGGTCTTGTAGTTGCATCCATTTCTGATATAGTATGTCATGATGTGCTTCTGGATGTCATGCTGCATTTGTGTCATACATTTAAAAAATATTCGCATGTTTCTCTATTATTGTGATTTACAAATTTGTAGGAAATGCTGGTTTTCCTCCTTTAATAGTAAGCAAGACTTGATTTTCTGTTTCTATAACTGGTAGAAATTATGAGGGCACATTACCTTTAGTTTTCCCCGTTACTCTTTGTATAGAATTAAAAATATTGCCTACCCTAATGCAAGAATGGCATGAGATCCTTAGGAGTGATGCTCCTGTCACACAAATGTATTTGTGCCAACCAGCATGATATAACATCTATTATGTGTGAGATTTTGTCATAATTTACTGATGCATGAAACTCATTAGAGAGAGAGAGAGAGAGAGAGAGAGAGAGGTAGATTTTTGTCACAATTGATTGATGAATGCACTAATTATGTATCCAAAGACAACTTGGAGTTATCATGTAGTTTGGTTTGGAGATTGATCGTACATGATAACTCCATATTTGGCATAACCTATTTCAAGTATAGCGTGTAATAGAATAGCAATTACATCGCGATTAATCGGTGCATGACACTCAGCAGGGATAGGGTTTGGAGACCTTGATTTTTTTGTCAATGATAAAGCTAGTCCATCATAGATGTCTATTTTTTCTTTATTATTATTCTTATTTTCATCTAGATAGTAGGGTCTAGTTCTGGAACATGTACAGAACAGAGTAATGGGTTGTCAATTTTGAAATTAGTAAAAAATGATAATGTGATATAAAATAAAAATAATTTGTATAGAAAAATAAAAAAAATTTGTATTGTAATGAATTTTTTTATTTGAATAATAAAAAAAAATTATTGACATGATATAAAAAGTAAAAAAAGTGAGAATGTTTTGATGTCGATTAGTATTAGAAAATATGAAAAAGTAAAAAAAAAAAGTACATAAACAACCAGCATTACTGTATTCTTTTCAAGTGTTTAACAAACAAGTCCATAGATTAAAGGCTTTCATATGCTTGCCTTTTACTTTCTCTTTTTTGGTAGTGATTAACATGACTGTTGTCTTTCAACATGGACATATGGTGTCAGACACTGCAACTCCCAAATTCTAGATTTGCGCGACGTGATTGTATGCTTCTTGAAAATCTATTAGATTTGACAAGACTGTTGTCATTAAACACGGACATATGGTGCCAGATGCTGCGACTCCCAAAATCTAGATTTGGCTGACATGATTGTTTGTGTCAGAAATGTATTAGATTGAAGGTGTTTAGAATTTATGTTTGAGAATTTGCTCACATACAAAAGAATCATAGCTATAGAACAGTCTTGAAAATAATAACTTAGCTTTTCGATAACAATATGCGTAACAACCTCATGAATGTTAAAAGTGGGCACGTTTAAAGTTAAATTGAAGTGGCTTATCCTTCATGGACACATGTCTTGCCCTCAAGTGTCCGAAATTCTATTTCAGTAGGAGAAGTATTATATAAATCATAATTTTTCAGACATTTATGTTGTTTAGCTTTGCATCAATGGGGACAGTTGGCATTAGCATGACTTAGGATATATTCTTTTGAGTTTTTACATTTCCTAGTAAGTGTGTCATGAGCAAATGATGCCCTTAAATATTGTTTGTTAAATTTGTGGAAGAGATTGTGTGATTGTTATCTGTGAGTTGGATAATTTTCATTGGATGCAAATGCCATGCAACTAGTACTTTTACTTTTAGATTTAATTTCTCCTGTGTTGCATCTTTTGCTATTTGAATCCAAACATGCATGGTAAACATGGGTATCTGTTGGTTAGGTGCACATTGAACTTGAGTCTCTAACTTTCCACTTGGGCTGTTCTTAGGATCTCTGCTCATCATCTTCCAAAGAAGAGAGTTGATCATGTGCTTAGTAGCCTCTCATATCCGATAATTCTGGTTGGAACTTGGAAACAAGATCTTGAGCAGAAACAGTTGTAGTCTGGTCAAATGAGTAGTTTTATAATCAAAATTATGAGCTGCACTTAGATTACTTCAACTCAACCTTTCAGTCTCAATTTGCATCTTCTTCAAACCTGAAAAAAATAACTAAGCACAAATAAAGGGCGCAATAAGAAGCCTTGGTCCAGTGGATTGACAATAGAAAAAGGGTTATTAGCACTGTTGCATCTGCAGCAAGTAAGTTTTGCAAGAAAGTTGAGAAACATTTATATATTTGTTTGAATATTCGGGGCTTTAAGATTGGAAAAATGACCAAAGGTTTCTTTTGTTTTGCTGCTTGTGATTCACAATATTGAAGGTATAGAAGTTCTATCGTTGTTCCATAGATTAGTATTTAGCATCACATGGATGCTGAAACCTGGGATGCAAAATCGGTGCCAACTCCTCTTGGCAGTAAATTGCTTACAAAATCTTCCTCTTCCCCCCCCCCCCCCCAAAAAAGGTTTTTGTTGGTATAAAATCTACCTTAGTGAAATATTGATCCCTAGAGTAGGTGCTTGGAGTCAAACGGGAGTTGTCATATACTGAAATGTCCTCACATGCAGGATTTATGTCATCTAACCTATGCAATTAATGGAGAAGCTCCCTTATAATATGCAAGTCGTTGTTTCCAGTTGCAGGTAGGCTGAAGGATGGGTTTTCATTATTTATTTATTTTTATGCAATGAGAATGCTAACAACCACCCGATAGCCTTTTTATTTTCAACCCTCAAACTTCCATCGATCTTTAGTTACAGGTCCTTTTCTTGTTGGTGTTGCTGTTGCATTGTAGTTGTTTAAGATTCCATGCTTCTGTTGGTCAGTTTAAAAGTTCAGTTCAAGGGTTCATTTAAGGTATGCCTTTTGCTCATTGCTTTAGAAGAACGTAATATTAGCTCTCACTTCTCAATTCCTTATCCTTTAAGACTTATATCCTAATATCACGGGCTTGTTTGTAAGAGCCAACCTATAATGAAAAGTTCCTTGACCACCTGACTTTTAGCCTCAAGAGCCGAAAGTTGCTCCTAAGTTTGTTACTGCAGATGAGGACTATCATTAATGATACCCCAACGCTAAGAGCCACCCAATGGTGGTTCTCAGTTCTGGATTCGGATCCCCACAGATCACAACAAATGTGAGAAAGTCCTTATGAGGTCTACTTGTCCAAACAGGTAGGTGAGCCTATAGGAGCTTTCTCACGTTTGCTGTCCAAATTATTATGGATCTCTATCACTCAGCTTTTCTTATCGTCTGATCCTTTTGCTTAACTCAAGAGCGGGACATTCTCTCTCTCTCTCTCTCTCTGCACGCATGTGGACATGGGCTGAATTATTTTCCTTGGATCTTTGTTAGGCATGTTCCAGTGACAGACCATAGCATTTATAAAACAATCTTAGTTATCCCAGGAAAAAGAAAAAGAACACAAAGAGTAGGCTAAGGCCATTGTTTAGATTCCCTATGCTTTTTAATGTGAAACAAATATACTAATTGTATACAGCTGAGAGAGAGAAAGAGGTGGATGTGTTTGAGTTAAGGAAGGGGCGTTGGAAAACAGAAAGTACTAAAGAGTGAAACGGTATTGAATAGGGAGAAGATGGAAGAGAGCAAGAGGCTGCCAAAATAGTGGATGCCCAACAGAAAGATAGCATTTAGTGAAAAAGGAAGAGATGATCAAAGAGAGGGAAGGAAGGTGGAATTAAATTTGTATTTATCATCTGACGTTGTATCCTCATTATTCTCAACCGCCTCAATTACTCGTGCATTTATGTGTTTTTAATGGTCTTTCAATCTAATATAGACCCCCCCCCCCCTCCTTTTTTTTCAATGCTCGAACTGCCCAACCCAACTCTTTCCCTCCCCTTTAACTTAATTTACCTACTTGCCCTTCTCTCTTCCTTAAATTTTTTTTTTTTTTTGAACCGTTCTCTTCCTTAAATTAATAACCTTTGTTGCTTTCACCACTTTTTTGACACACCCATATTTCTGTTGTTAATGTTTTCATGTTATATAAACATGTTTATTAGTTGCGGAGAGTGTTTATAGATTGGGTAAAATTTGGCCTCTTTGGCCAACACACAATGCTTCTCAAAATAAGAATGCAGTTTTAAGTAAAGAGTTGGATCTTTCTGAGAACATTAACAAAATCGTCTCCATTTCCATTTTATTATACCGAATCGTGCATGGAAGATGTTAAACAAAGTTTCCCATCAAACTGGGTCGATGCAAAAACGTGTGCCGGCCGTGTGAAATTCTCGTGGGCCGATATGGGTCATTTGATTGGGCCTACAGATGACCCCACGGGGGCAACTGCTCTTAAATATCTGGATTGGGGCCAATCATGACACGGTGGGCCCAAAGTCATGGTGTACCAGGAGGCAGGAATTCTACTGCATGTCACAGAGTTTACCCGTCTGTTTTTCAGGCAAACTCCATGTTCTTTTCACTTTCACTGCCCAGCAAGTTTTATGTAGCGTTTTGTCGATTGGATGACAATATATCGTAGCACAAAGGTAGGGGTGGGGGAAAAATGAAGGCAAAATCAAATATTACCTACTATTTTGATAAAGAAAAATTTGGGCAGTTACAGTTAAACCCGTTTACATCGATTTCTGCTAAAGAGGGAAGAAAGCTGAACCCAGAGAGAATCAGACACAGCCCTACCCTGCCCCTCCTATGCCCATATGTGCCCAGATTGCCCATTGTCCTATTTTCTATGATTAGCAAAGTAAGAAAGCAAAAAAAGGGTAGTGATATTCGCGCTCCACTTTTCAGCCAAAGAGCCCTCCATGTCCATCCTCCCCCCTTTTTTGTTGGCTGCTAAAAATGGAGCGCAAATAGCGCTGCCCCCGCTCCCCCCACAAACCCCACCCCCCCCCCCCCCAAAAAAAAAAAAAGAGAAACAAAAAGAAGACAAGAAAGATAAAAATAGAAAGGCTAAAAGTCCTAGTAACAACAACAGCGGGATTATAAAAAAGAGCCTACTCTAACTCTTCCTTGTCTTGGTGGCGGGACTAGTGGTGTCATGAAGAAAGTCAAGCAAAACGGTGCTCTTGCATTTGGGGCATTTGGGGTCGTCCTCTGAGAGCATCACATACATGAGGCAGCGCGGACACCCCACGAGCACCATGGATGTCGCCTCGGGGCTGTTCGGGTATCGGAGAGGATCATCCTGGTTGAGCTCCGACGACACACACGAGCTTTGCGGGGATGTCGGCGACACCGTGGCCGAGCGGCTTGGCGACTCCACTCGCGGGTTAGGCCTCGGTGGCGAAAGGTTCAACTTCAATTCCAGCTTTGGGCTGCTTCCACTTCGGCGACTCATCTTTGGTGTTTATGTGTATATATATATATAGATATATATATCTCACCCTGCCTAAAAAATCACCAACAAGAAACAAGCTGATTCAATACAGAAACATCTTGAAAAATCGAAAACTGAATTGTATGTAATTGTAACATACAAGGTTTTGATGTTACAAAAGCATTAAAAGAAGATGGGGGGGTTACAAAAGGAGGTCACATAGCCTACCTCAAAGGAACTTTATGCCAACCTAAGGGCTCTGCCAATTTCAGTGAAGGGAGAAGATAGATTGATATAGAGAGGAATAAGAGTGACCGGGAATGGCTGGCCGGAGGCAGGCTAGATATGAACCGGGACTAGCTCCGGCACCATCAACATGGTCTGTGTAGGTGGTATGGACCTCCAGGGCCTCCTTATATATAAGGGAAATGAAGGGTGAGAGCGATGGGTTATCTTTAAAGCTTAATTTAATTGTGGGAGAGAGGTGGAGGGTATAGGTAGAAAGAGAGAAAGAGGGGGAGAGAGAGAGAGAGAGAGTAAGAGAAGAGAGAGAAAGAGAGAGTGATGGAATTGAATTGAAGTGTTGGGTAGAAGAAGAGTGTAAATTTAGGCCAGGAAATGTATTAATGGCTGGAAAAAATCCCAAGAAGCATGCAGGAAGAGGGAAATTGCAGTAAATATTGCAATTACAAAGAGCAGAAAGGCTTTCCTTCATTCATTGCTTAGGGTAGTCGGTGTTTTAAGGCTTGTGAGAAGAGCAATAGAGAGAACAGGTAAAAACCAACGGCTTTTAAAGCTAAACCCTTATTTAAAAACCCAACCCCACCTACATATTCAATGGACGAATAGAAAATACCAACAATTTTTAATGAAACCCATGGAAATTGAAGTCTATCAGCTAAATATACAAGTTGAATGGAAAATAAAGTCTATCACTCATTATAATACCTTTTTTTTTTTTTTTTTTTTCTTTTCTAGTTTTTTTATGAGAAAAAAAAAGAGAATAAAATTAAATCTGAACCGTTGAAACTAGAGCACATCTCATGCGTCAAATCCCCTGAAATTACATAGGAAAAACCAACAAAACACAATAAATAGAAACCTTCTATGTGTGTATGTGTATATATATGTTTTCAACTTCAAAAAATTGGTTAAATTTCTGAAACATCTTTTTTGGTTTTGGCTTCTCTTACTGGTTTTGAGGAAATATATCCTTAAACAGTTAAACAACATGGCTTAATGATTCTTTGGAGGGAAAGAGCGTTTTCTTTAAATTATTATTATTATTAATATTAGTTGGTTCTTTATCTTATATTATTATTGATCACCTCCCTCCTGTTGTCAGAATTAATTGTTTCATTGTGAATAATAAATAATTCCTATATATTTATTTGCTTTCAAATTTTTGACCTAACACAATGTATAATTCCTATATATTCATTTACTTTTTTCCTGAGCCATTTACTGATTTATTGGTTTACTTTAATGGTTTCTTCCCTCTCACATGATATCCATTGTACGACATGGATATGGATCCATCACATTAGTCCCTCCATTGTACTTTAACCAACTCAACTGATAGAACTTAAAAATTGGAACCCATTTTGTTCTGGTCGGACTAGGACACGCCGGCTCTCTCAGGTAGGCCTCGGGTTTCTTTTACATATTATTTCACAAAGAGAAATGATTCTTACACTCATTTCTCCTTCACAAATGGCTTCTTGTACCTTTTCTTCTCAAATGCCCTTAGTTAAAATCATGTGTTTTAAGAATAGATATGATCAGTTTAATAAACTTATTTAAAATAATTTCTTTCGATTCAATTTAAAGAAATATTTTGTTGAGTTGAAACGAGGTATTACAAATCAAGTCACATGTCGATCTTCTCCATGCGTTCCAATCAATATGTCTCCCCATAATATTTTAGTAGAATTTATTTGGATGTAAAATTAATCATATATTAGTGGGGGCAAAGTTTTTTTCAAAATTGGGTTCGAAAAAATTTCTTTAATTTAGTCTATCAAACTGACATTTATTCTTAAAATATACGATTTTCACGTAGATTTTTAATAGGATTAGTTTAGAATGTGATTTTCAAATGACATATGTCAATTTAAGAGAATAGATTTGATGACTTTCTTCCAACCCAGTTTAAAACACTCAATTTCAAGTAAAATGAATGGAAGTAATTTCATTGTTAAGATTTTGTTTTGTTACATCCAACGGAGTACATAATGCCTCGTGTTGAATATGTTGTTACATTATTTAAAAATGACATGACGTACACGGTTAGATATAATAAAACAAAATTTTGACCCATCAATTAACTCATCTTTATTTCACTTGAAATTGAGAGGATCCTATTCTCACAGCTTGAAAGAAAACTTTGTCGATACTAACAAATGTGTAGATTAAAGTCAATTAATTAACCTGTCATTTTTTACCTTAATTTCTTTTTATAAAACAAAAAAAAAACTAAGAAATAATAATAATAATAAAAAAACTCAATTGATTATTTTCTGCTTATCATACTCGTTTACGTAATGAAATAATTCGAGTATTTGAGTTCACCTCCTTCAATGGTCTTGACTTGAACTATTTAAAATTGTTGTATTCAGGGCGGAACCGCTATTTCTCATCAAGGGCTAAAACGTAAATGAGAAGTCAAATTTAATTTTTAGGCTCATATATATATATATATATAGAGAGAGAGAGAGAGAGAGAGAGGGGAACCGCTATTTCTCATAAATGGCTAAAACGTAAACGAGAAGTCAAACTTAATTTTTAGGCTCATATATATATATATATATATATATATATATAGAGAGAGAGAGAGAGAGAGAGAGAGAGGGGACAAATTTTAAAACCTGGGGACATTTCCATCTTACGGACCGACGGCAATTCGTATTTGTGTATCAGGTTCAGGTTATGTTGTGGTATGAGTATAAAAGTATATTATATAGCTATATAGATCAACCTTAACTTGATCAATTGAATTAAATAGGTAAGATCCTCTCAACTCTAACTCTCTCATTTCGTGTTGGGTTCATGTCGAGTGCGCGGGTGGTGTAAAAAATTGCTAGCCCTAAATGTCGCGTGTAGGATTCTAATTGTGCTGAGATAATATTGATATAAAATTATAGAGGTCAATAACTCAACCTATTTAATTAAATAAGTCGGACCCATTAATCGTAACCCGCTAATTTCGTGTCGAGAGTTCACTAGTAGTGTTAAAAAAAAAAAAAAACCCTATCCATCCAGTGCAAGTTCAGCTGTCGTTTTCAATGTTGTTCATAATACGTGCACTCCAACTTTATCTTCCCCATTGGCTTGGATTGGTTTGGTATTTCTGGAAACCAAATCTAGTCTAACACTCCTTGGATATCCTAATCAAAATATTTCCATTAGCAGGCTGGAAGCCCTTTGATAATGATTTTTTTTTTTTCTTGTTTATGCAACCATATTAACCTCTTATTATATGAAGATTTTTTTGGTTAATTAGCCTGGTAAAATCACTTTGAAACAAGCATTATTCTGGTATTAATTAAGGATAGATTTGAATTAATGAAGAACAGGTCATTTGGTTATTATAATAAATAGTAAGCTGCTTTTAATTAATGGGTATTAAACTTGGGGCTTTTATGAGCGCCACCAAAGGCGAAAATTAGGCAGACCTCCTTCATTATTTTACTTCTTGTTTTAGTCAGGCTTGGATAAGTACGTATTTATATCGGCCATCTATACCATACAAATATGTGACGAACTTTCATTCAAAATATTTAGATTATTGAGCCAAAAATAAGCAATAAAAAAATAGTCCCTACTTTCCAAAAAATAAAATAAAATAAATTAGTATAGAACTCAAAACATAACAAAAGGACGAAATTATATATATATATATATATATATATATATATAAAGGAATTAAAGATAAAGGATAAAAAAAATCAGAAAATCTTTTGCAGGTTTTCTTGCGGCGCAATGTTTGAACATTGAAGGTAGGCAGCTCGATCTGTGGAGGCCGTGCACATAAACACAATTAAGAGGCCTCCTGGTAAGAGGCTGGTGAGAAAAAATAACGTCTATTTATTTCAAGCCATGGTCTTAAATTTGGCTTCAAAATTGCAACTAATTTGGCTGTACTTGGAGACGGAAAGTATTAATTGGCTTGAATGTCCTGATCTTCTCACACCTTTTTTTTTTTCTAAAAAAAAAAAAAAAAAATTATCTTCCTTTCACTACTTACAATTAATATATTGGAAACTGAGACTTTATTTAGCAGATAAAGTATTTCTTTAGATTAGGTTGGAGAAGATGAATGGATACGTATTCTTTTCATAGAATGGAAATTGACTTAAAGAAACTTCATCCGACCTAATTTGAAGAAAAGTCTTGTTCTTCTTTTAGTGTCACAACCATGGTTCCATAGAATTCTAGAGTAGGCTTAAGAGTTAAAGAGAAAAGATAAAAGGTTTGAGAGTTCAAATATAATTAATCAAGAAGAACAACCTTTCCAAAAGTATAGAGACACGAGTGTTATTAGTTCAAGAGTCATACTTCTCAACTCTTCCAGGATATTTCAACTAGTTGCTTTGCAAAGAAAATGTTGAAAATAATTGATTGGACCTCTTTTCTTTCTGGTATCTTCGACCCTTAACCCTCAACTCTTTAATTCTGTATATATATAGTGTTGACCATGCATGCTCTTCTGGATCTTCCAATGAGAAAATGTTTCTCAAACTTTCATGTACGATATTGTATATGAAATTGAGATCTTTAGTAATTTTGTTGTCAATTTTCTTAGTAATTCGAACAGCAAATGTGAAGAAGTTTTTATGAGATCTCGAGTAACCCACCCATCTGTTTGGGCAGATGGGCTTCATAAGAACTCTTTCACATTTACTGGCCAAATTACTATATAGTGTTGACGATGCTTTTCTGGGTCTCTAAAGGGAAAAACATTTCTCTAACTTTCTTATACAATGTAAATGAGATTGAGATTTTCAGAAATTTTGTTGTCAGATTGCTGGTAATTCGGACAGCAAATATGTGAGAGCTTCTATAAGATCTCGGGCAGCCCACTCATTTGCTTGGGCAAATGGACTCCATAAAAACCATCTTACATTTACGACCTGAATTACTAACAATCCGAATAATAAGTCGCTAAAAGTCCGAAAGATGAATTGCCCAACAACTCTTGGACCACAATTTTAGAACTTAAATTAAAGAGACCAACGCTGGAGGCTTCCATGATTGTGTCACACTTAGCTCAGCAATAGTTTGGCACATGTCATGCGTTACAAGTCAGTATCGTAGCAGGAATCACATTGTTTTCCTGTAAAATTCAGGCTTATGACTTTATACATAGACGGGTCCATACTCTAGGTGCTGGTCGGTTTGAGTATTGGAATTGCTTTAATTTACTCGTACACATGTTCCTGGAAATGGAGGACAAGGGACCATAGCCACCCTTTCTCCAACACAACACGAATACTGCCTCCATGATCAATTTCAAGGAACTTGACCCAAGCTCATACACCTACAACCAGGCTATTTTTGAGCTCAACCCGAATGCATCACTTAATCTAAAAATTTGTAGCCGAG
This sequence comes from Alnus rubra, assembly GCA_028654335.1. Classification (NCBI taxonomy): domain Eukaryota; kingdom Viridiplantae; phylum Streptophyta; class Magnoliopsida; order Fagales; family Betulaceae; genus Alnus; species Alnus rubra. The sequence continues at coordinate 1,211,678 of JAJPGS010000281.1, forward strand.
AGAAATTAGGATCGGAATTCTCTGCAATTGTCTGTTAAGTTCTTACAATCAAGTAGGCAATCTGGGCAAATGGATTAATTTCCTAGAACTTAAACTTTCAAATTTATAGGTAATCCTATGTTATGACACTAAAATGGTCAAGAAAAAGCCAAAAAGGGGTGGAAACTGCGTGGGAAAGTGCCTTACAAAGAGAGGCAATTAATGGTACTGTTTTCTGAAGGCAAAATAATAATTTTTAGAAAGTCAAAGTTGGGCCTGGAAACAGAAAATTTCTCGTCATCCAATCACCATTCCTAGCAAGCAAGTAGCAACTCTTAGTTTAATGGTCCAATTAATTCTATATTTATATATAACACAATTTGGTGTATGTAGATGATAGATCACATGCCAGGGGAGTTTGGTGGTTTTTGAATGGGCAAATAAAAGATTCTTTTGTGTCATCAAATCAATGCAGTCAGACAAGTGGAAAGCCTAAAAAGGTTAACCTAAAAATAAATAAAAATTGTTGGATCGGAAATCACTTGTAAAGGTTTATCATTTATGATACCAGGCTTTTTAACAAGGGATAAATGTAAAATCTAACTCCTGTTAAAAAAATAAAATAAAAAATAAAATAAAATCTAACTCTTGTACTTGCATATTTTTGTAATTAGCTTTTTTAAGTATAAAAATTTGCTGAAAACTCCTTTATAACGTTGAGATGTTTTGGTCACTCTTGTTTGGTCAATACAGGAGGCTCGATTACTCGCTATATATATATATAAATATTTTGTGAGTGACATGTGTCACAATATAATTAGTACTAATATAATATTTGACATTTTTTTTTTCACAAAAAAAAAAAAAAATTAAACGAAAGTTGGATACGCGAACCTTAATGTTTTTTGCTTTTCATATGGAGCTCTCACTCTCTGCCAATTTTTATAATACAGGGAATTAATTACAAATATGTACATTTATCTCATTTAATAAAATGGGAGGCTACTCCCTCTATTTATCCTTCGGAGTCACCAAGGAGTAGCCTGGCACATGGAAGTCGATCTTGTATAAATGCACCAGGAGTAAAAAATAAATTTCCTTTTGGAAGTTATAATTATCGATAAGCTAGAAAGCAAAGTTTGATGCCTCTTAGTCTTAGATCATGATTAGCATTTCTCCTGGGATGTTTATTTAATTAGTCTATTTTATGAATAGTTGCAGAATGGTGCAACTATTCGCCAAAGATAACTTGGGCATGATCTAGCTCCTTTCTCTTTATAGAGTGTTTTTCTGTGTGTTGTTAGTTAGTAGAGAGGGTTCATGGACCAACGGATTTGATTATGTGACCTCAACTCTATTCGAGACACATTTTTGAGCCCCCGAGAGAAATTAAATGTTTAAAGGTAGTAATGACTAGGATATAGTAGATACGGCCTCTTTTAATGCTTGTGTGTCTGTTTTTCTTAATCAAACTGGATAACGGCCAGCTTATAAGGCTTTATCGAGAATGAGCCGACTAACGAGCTAAAAAGTCATGCTTTCTTAAGGGCTTATTAGATGGTAGACCAGTCATGAACTATAAGAAAAAAAATCAAAAGAGAAAAATCATATACAAAATTAGCTGCAAATTAAATGGCATGGCCTTCATTATATATTAATATGCACCCTCTCTATAGCTGCAGTAAAGACTCATCTCAACCCTATAAATATTCATTGTTCGTACACTGATTGATCATGACGATTCCATCTCCCTGCCTCAAGGAGGAATAAACGGATCGGATCGTAATAATTCATGTACATTGGATTCGGATGCATATTACTTACCATGCATATGCAAAAAAGAGATATATAACGTAAACTTGGGGCTAAAATTCGGTAGAAGGTGGTTGACATTTTCCAATATATTTAAACGAAGAAAAAAAAGAAAAGAAAAGAAATTATGCATCATGGGTGAAACATGGGCATGATTGAAAGATGCCACGATTTAAGATGAAGATCATTAAAGGAAGAAGATAGCTTCCGTAAATGAATGAACTGAATTGACTTTGTAATCACTACTTTTGTTCTTGATATATATATGGTTGAATATATAACTTATATTATATATGACAATAATTTATTTAATAATGCTATTAAATAAATCTTAGGTGTGCATTCATTATCCGTCTACAGTTATTTCTAAATTTGAGAGAATTCGGACGGGTGATTCTGAGATATTACTTATAGGACTCACCTGACTGGATAAGTAGTTGGACAACCCAATTTTTATCGGATCAGGATTCTCTCAAATTATTTGTCCAAATTTGAGAAAAAATTGGGCATGTGATTGTGAGATACCACTTATGGAACCCACCTGACCAGTATAGAAAGAAGTAATAATAGCCAAAATAGCTATTAAAAAAGTACTGCTCTTTATTTTAAGTACTACTTTTTCTATATTCTCTCTAACAGATTCTCTATTCTAGTCTCTACTTGTATTTAAATATTATTTTGTATGAGAAAAAATGTGAAAGAAATAGAGAGAGGGAAATTGTGAGAGAAAATGATGAAAAAACTATTTGTAGTGTGAATAGTGAATAAGCTAAAGAGTTTATTTATTATTCTCGCTAGAAGTAAAAAAATCTATTTTACTTATTTTATTGAAGACAAAAAATAATTTATAATAGTCAAATTTAATTATTATAAATCATTTGCCTATTGAATATGCTTTTAAGTAGGTTATGGTTCTCAGCCTTTTTGTTCACGATCCTCTCTGCCTGCAACCTTACCTAGGTTGTCTTGGTGGTTGCTCTCTTTACTTTTGGCTCATAAATGCTGTTCAATAATCAAATTTTTTGTTTGGGAAATACGAAAATTGGGAGATAATTCAAACTGGACTAAGATGGCAGGGTTTGCATGTCTCATGTTTTCTTCTTCACCATCGTTTTTTTTTTTTTTTAAAAAAAAAAAAAATTTCTTCTTTAAATTTTCTAGTCTTTTGTTTAGAGGTTAAATCTATTGAAAACCAACGGTTAAGATTTGTGCATAAATCCAAAACATGAGAATAAAAGTGGAATAGTAATAGAAGTAAAAGAGAGAAAAGATAGAGAATTTACAGATGGTTCGATGTTAGACACTTATGTTTACCATTACGAATTAGTTCTAAGGGTTACCTTATGCTCAACATAATATCAGAGCTAAAGATTTTGAATTTGAACATTATCTCAGTCATTTACTTCTAATTTTAATTAAATATTTTGTGTGTTGAACATTACCGATTAAAATGAATTTTGAGCCCACATGTGAGGGGAAGTGTTAAAATATTAATTAAATTATTAAATTTACATATTCCTATTAGTTTAAGCTTTTAGGGTAAATTGTGATTTAACACTCACAACCTCCACCACCCACGTGCGGCCTCCTTCTCCTTCATCGCTCAATTATCCACCGGCCCCCTCCCTTGCGCGTGTACCCCATGCACTGTTGTGGTGCGCATAGGTTACACGCGCCGCTGCTCCTTTTGATCTCCTACAACAAATCTTTCCCATCATAGCATGTCCGACTCTCCTTTGTAGAGCTATTTTGGTCCACTATAAATTATAGATTAAGATCTGAACCTAAAAAATATTCGATTTTGGTGGTTCTATGCCTCACCGCTTGAGATGGTGTCTCATTTACTATTGTTCAATTAATCTTAGTATCTCCAGCTCCCTCGTAAGCTGGTTGGTTGACGTCCACCAACCACCGTGGGCTGCTACAACCAGCTTAATTCACTAGCAACATTTTTGATTATCTTCTCCACTTTTGAAAATCTCCTCTAAAGCTGTAGTTGTATAGCTAGCTATAAAGATTGAATTTTTTTTTTGGGTCTTTGTATTTTAGATTATGTAATTTTTTTTTTTTTCTAACTGCAAAATTTGTTGTTACTCAGTTAAAAGATGAAATAAAAATTGAATGAGTAGATCAGTGCCAAAACTACATTCGTAACTCGTAAGAATGATATAGGAGCTGTTTGGGAACTCAAATAACAACACATATACGAGCTGTTTGGGAAACTCAGTAAGCAGGTCAAGTAGGTTTAAAAAATATTCTGGTACCACAACTTTTATTATAATATTATACAAATTCATGTGGCAATTTAAATGAGCGGCATGTGATAAAATATGGATGTAAAATTAAGCAACGAAATTTGATAGACAAATTTAATTGTATAGTGACTTACGTGACATTTCATTTGAGTTTCATATTAATTATCAGATCAGTTTATAAGAAACTTATAATAAGCGGTGTCATACTTAGGGGTGGGTATCCGGGGAATCGGGGACGGTAGGGGGTTTGCCGCCTACCGTCCCGACTTTGTCGGTGAAGTCGGTAATTTAACCGACTTCTTTCCGATATCTCATATTTCGACCGTTACCGTCACCGGTGACGGTAACAGTCGGTAATCGGTTAGAGGGAGGTTAGACATTCAGATAATGTGAAGCAGAATCTTAACCCATATACATCTAGATTAAATTAAAAGAAAGAAGAATAATAAGAAGAAGATGGCTGGTTGATATGGTTCTCTCTTCAAATCAGGCCTCAAGTAGTTGATCCACCTCAATCTGCCGCTCTTCCCAGTTTTCCCACACCTTTGCAGACCTGCCAATTCATCATATGGAGATGGACCATTAGAATTTCACCATTTCTTCTGAACAATGCAGAAAGACTTGTTAGTTTAAGGGACAAGAAAACAAAATTACTAGCTTGCTTAGATACAGAGCTCCAACACCCATGACCATATTTAGTAATATGCCTGAGAAGCTTCTCATCCTCCTCAGGTGACCACAGGCCTTTGAGCCTTTCCTTAGCTTCATTGTAGCAGAAGATGAAAGATGCATCGAAATTGGAAAGTGGCAAGTTGGCTACAGGGAGGTGGGTTTCAAGTTGCTCATGTCCTTAATTGACCGAATGGCTGGTTCTCAATTTCTCAACTAGGTTTGGGTTGACATGTGGCTCGAGTTCTTATCAGGAAGTCTCTAATGATAAGTTTACCCCAATGAATATATAAAAGTCCAATTTCTTTTCAAAAAAGAAGGGGACACTTTTGGTTCCGCAAGAAAGAGGGAAATGAAGTGTAACTTGATTTTTTTTTCTTCTTTTTAGACAGGAAGTATAATTACATTTGTAAAATCTCTGTACCCGTTTTAAGACTTGCACGCCGCACAGCTCGTGGAAAGTGGAAATACTTTAAGACTTGCATAATTGCACACTTGCACGCGTCTAGTGATTGAGTTGACGCCCACAATGCACAGCTTCAAAGTCCAATGGTGTGTCAGTCGTGTTCTCAATCTCAAGTCAAGCTGCGACGTGTTCTCAAGCACTAGACTAAGACGTGTTCTCACAGATCACAATGGTGTGTCAGTTGTGGTTTCAAAGCTTTAGCCCTAAGACGTGTTAATCTATAGCGTGTCAGTCTTAAAATGGATGCAAAGTTAACTTAATAAACTTCAATAACCAAGTAGACATACAAGGCTTCTGTTTAGTTTACCCTTCAACGGCTCGCCAAGAGATTGAGAATGAGTTTCAGAGTTTGACGATGGCAACGGCAAGAGAGAATAGAAGAACGAAGAAGACTTGTTTTTGAAAGTTTTAGGTTATGTTAGGTTTTTGAGTTTTTTTTTTTTTTTTTTTTTTTTTTTTTTAAAGAAGGCGTGTTTTTACTTTTTGGCAACACAAAATTGACACAAAACAGTGTCGTTTTTTATTTTATATATATATATATATATATATATATATATATATATATATATATGTATATATTGTGTGTGTGTGTGTGTGTAGGATTTAAGATTGTCGGTTCGGTCGATGCGAAAACCGACTTCACATAACTCATTTCGCCTACCGACCGAACCGACTTCGGTAGGCAAAATATGTACCGCCTACTGGCTGCACCATGTCGGTGGCGGCTCGGTGTCAGAGCGGTGACAGATGGTGGGCGGCATGCGGCTAATCTGCACAGAGCTAGTCATACTCATAACAATACTTATAAAATTTGAAATAACATTGTAACATTTGAACATTGCAAGTAAATATCTAAGCGATCAAAATTCTAGTAGCAAATTAAATCTATAAATTTTGTTTTTACAAGCAATATATTTTGAAAAAGAAATAAGTTAATATATGCTTAAAGTATATTGAGAATAATTATGTTTCTTAATGTGTTTTAGAGAGCGTTTTTGCTTTTGCTTTGAAAAAGTATTTGATGAGACATAAAGATGAAAAATATTTTTGTATTTTTAGGAGTATTTTGTGTTTGGGTATTTATTTTTATTTTGAGCAGAGAAATCAAAAGACAACAAAATTTTTAACAAACTAAACCAACATCTCTGTCCTTTTTATTTATTTTTTTTAACTCTCTCTAAGCAATACAAGTAGAAGGATTAGAGAGAAGAAATTCCTCCACTATGAAAAAAAGAAAAAGAAAATGGAAAAAAGTAAAAGTCATTCCTTGTATAGGATGGTTTAGACTTTTCAAATCTATAATCTATGCCATGGAAGGCAATCTCTTAATCCTTAAAGTCCCTCAAGGTATATAATTATAAATTTATTTACTTACCAAGTACAAAGAATTCATTAGTTTGGCGCCCTCCCATGTATTGCTAAGAGAAAAAAAAAAAAAAAAAAAAAACTATTTAGTTTAAAAAAATAAGGTTATTCTTCATATTCATTTAATATTGATTGATGTGTCATTTAAAATATGTCATGTCAGCCAGTATAAAATAAGTGTGAAGAAGAGAAGAATGTTACATCCTTAGGTAAAGAAATTTAGTAGGTTACTCTTAAACCAAACTCAGCTTTGGACAAATAACACTTGCCATAAATGGAGGATCATATCTTAGTACGCAAGAGCAGGCTGTTAAAGTGAGCTAATTTAATTGAGAAGAAAGTCAAAAGGAATCAGGCTGATATGATCACGATTCTAGCATTCATAAAGAATTTATATACAATCAACCAAGCAGTTGAATGAAATAATTTTTTTATGCTCTGTTCATGAAACTAGAATTCAGAACCTTTAAATGCATCCATGTTAAGGCATTTACTTGCATATATACCTACACAGAAAGCATTCAATCTTCATGGACGGATCCATTTCATGTGCCCACCAAAAACTTCTCACCCAATTCAAATGCCTGCTATAAATTAAACAACATTCAAGTTTCTTCTGCTCATCTATACCAATTTTCTTTTCGTAAAATGAACCCACCACCGAGACACCACGGACACAAATTTTCTACGAACGGGCGATTCGACTTTTAAGAAATTTGTGTCCCTTTAGAAGCGGGTTTTAAAGCCGACCCATATTTTGTGAGAGATCCTTTCGTGCCATCAAAACATTTTAGGCTTCAGATGCCTCCAGAGGACATTATGGTCTTCAATTTCAACATGTCCCAAACGCAAGTAAATCTTTTTTGTGGGTTTTTTTTTTTTTTTTTTTTTTTTGTGTCATTTAATTTTTATGAATTAATGTTGTTGGGTCCAGACTCCAGATATAGCAAGTTCTGGCACCCTGCTCTGTAGCCCATCACGTGGGCCGCCAAGCTATAAGCCCATGGCCTATGACTACGGCTTTTCTTTGTAGTAATACAAAAAACAAGGCAAAAAAAAATAAAAAAAAATAAAAAATACTCTACCACATTGATTTGTAATAAGTTTTATGGAGTATAAAAATATTTTAAGAGCTTCATGTTGTATCCAAAAATAACGAATAAGTCCTTATTATGAACTTTCGTCTAAAATTTTGATATATTTTGTTAGTGCATTACGTCAGACTCAATTATATAACAAAACGTATCAATTATAATAAAAATTATATAAAATATAAAAATTATAAATATATCAAACTAAAAAATTTAAAAAAATAAAAATAAAAAAACGTAATGACCCCTTTAGCCAAAAAGAGCGGCCGAACCATTTTTTTGGTACGTACATTTTTACTGTACAAAAAAAAACAATTTATACAGCTTTTTTTTTTTTTTTTTTTTAATTGGTTGTGAGTACAACGAAAAAGGACTACAAAGCTATGGAACAAAGAAGGTGGAAGGGGAAATTTTTCCAAAACATAGAGGAAAAGATGCATATAAAGGGTAACGATTATTAAAACATGGGATAATATGCATTGTACTTGGCTTAAAGATAACAGGACTAGCTTACCGGCAAGCGGTGAGAATACAGGAACCGATCCAAGTAGTTGACAGAGATATACGCCATCAACGGTCGGTGTTGGCTGGGGTCATTTGGCCAGAGGGTGGTTCTTCTACCTCCTTCTTTTTCTTCTTATTCCTTTTATTTTTTTTTATTTGTGTATGTATGTGTGTGTTTAGTTTTTATATATCTTTTTTTTTTACTATGAGTGACACATGTTATATAATTGAATATGATGTGACACACTAAACTGAGACCCAACATGTAAAATATTTAATTGAAACGGAGAGTAGATTTTAGACTTAGGATTCGAACTCATGATCTCTACTCTAATACCATGTTAAATAACTATTTATCCTAAAATCTTAATTAAATAAGAAATGACAAACTTATCATTTACTTGATATTCTAGCAATGTTTGTTGACATATTTGGGTAATTAAGTATTTTTTGTTTTTAGTTTGAAAAAGTGTTTTGATATAATTTAAATGTGAGCAGTGTTTTAGAAGTATTTCTAGTAGGGTTCGCATCGAAGAAAATGTTTTATATTGAGTATACATAATTATTTTGAAAAAAATTCAAATAGATGTAAAAGCGAGCGGTCACGTGGCAATTCTGAGTAATTTTACGTGTACATTAAGTGTCAATAAAAAAATGAGGTAATTTTTAAAATAACGATTTAATCGATCTTACCCCCAATGGTAATTTTACTCGACAACTCCCGACGGAGGAGAGAAGTGACGGCCACCTTGATATGGTTGAGGTGCCCCTACTCGGCCACTCCTAACCTAATCAGGTGGCTCATCCATCTGCTTGCTTGCTTGAGACCGGTTCAAAGACTTGAAAAAGTGAAAAAGAAACGTAAATGTTGATTATGGATGGGGGCATGCCGATAGTGCCCTTAACATGGAACATGTCATGTGTGGGTGGAAGTAAAGGTGATTAGTTTGCTTAGGGTTGAAGTGAAGTGTCATTACTCCATTGGACAGTTCTATTAAAGTTACAAGTACATGACATGAATGAAAAGTTAGAAGAGCCATAAATGATCCCCCATAAAAGATCGATGGCAACAGATTAGCCGCCGTGAATTGTCCTTTTCGAAGCATTAAGGAAGTTGGGTAACCCACTTTACCCAACTTTCCTTTGAGAATTACATCCAAGTTTTTGATTGTACTTATCCTCTTTCTCTTAAACCACTGCTAACTACTGATATAATTGCATGCAGCCCGAATCAATGAGTAAATCTGTTGGGGGGGCTCATAATTGGGAAGGGGTGGGTGAGACTAGAATATATAGTTGATGTACCCCTACACATAACTATGAAAGGTGCTCTTCGAGAAAGATTGCCAAAAGGTGATCAGTGCCTTCAGTGGATCTTTATCTTTATCCTTATCGGAAAATGAAAATGAAAATGAAAATAAAAAAACCATTTGGGATCAGTTTTTTTTTTTCTTCTCCAATTATGGTGCAAGCATGTATCTCATATCATGAGGTAGATATTATTTTAACAAATAATGCTATTCTTTCACAATTAATGTCACATCGGTTGACATAACGTATTTTAAGTGATTTATAATGTTCATTATTTAAAAAATGAAAAATTGCACCTTTTTGTGGTTGGCTTAAATTACAAATCGTTTTTTTAGTACCAAAATTAATTTAGAAATTCTTGTGGTTAGTTTAATTTACAAATCGTTCTCTGAAGTCAAATTTCATCAAATTTTTTGATAAATTCCATTAGGCGTCACGTCAGCTCTAATAGGATGGCGACAGATGTTGATTATAATAAAAAAAATATGAATAAATAATACTTCAAAAATTATTATTTTCTTTTAAAAAAAAAAATTGAAAATAGAAAATAGGTGCTTGCCGGTTGGGTAGCTACCCCTTTGGGAATGACCTGGCCACCCCCAGCCACCGCTGGGGTGGCACACAACCTCCCCCAGGGGTTGTGGGTGGCCCGAAGGCTACCCCCAAAGACCGGCAGCCACCCATTTTTTTTTTTTTTTTAGTTTTATTTATTTATATTTTTAATATATATTTTATATTTTTTTATTATGATTCACACGTGTCGTTATATTATTGGCGCTCACATGACTCATAACGGAATATGTTAAAAATTTTAATGGAATATAACTCCAGTGAACAATTTGTAAAATAAGCCAATTACAGAGATGTCTGAATTAATTTTGATACTAGAGTGAGTGATTTGTTATTTAGACCAACCACAGGGATCAGTGGTGTAATTTTTCCTTTTAAAAAAAAAATGTAAGCCTCTTAAAACACGTCATAAAATTAGTATGACATTGATGTAATAAATGAGTGTGAAGTGTATCATTACTCTTTTTTAATAGCATCAATAGAGTTGGAAGAAATTTTATAAAAAAAAAAAAAGTAAAATAACATGTGCTTCTCACATGCACAAAAATCACATAACAATTTTTGAAATTAAATCGAAAGAATAGACACTTGGAGAAAAACTGTGTCATTTGAGAAATATAACGCACGAAATAGAAAAGTTATGCTTTGTTTGGTAAAACTTTTTCTTGTCCCTTTTATTTTTTACTTTTCAAAACAAATACATTAACAAACAATCAAAGATTACTTTCACTTTTATATCTATCAAAACATTTTTTCAAAAATAAATAAATAAACAACACCATTTTAAAAAAACATTAACACATTGAGTCAGAAAAATTGACTGCCATATTGTGGCGCTAATAATCAGCATCTAAAAGCGGCTCAATTATGAGTTTTCTGCCAGGAGACGGATTCTCCTGGAAAAAATAAGGGAGACAGGAAAACAAAAGATGAAGTGTAATTGTTGGAGCTCAGTTGTCGAACCCATCAGAGCCGCAAATATCAAACTTTTCCCAGGGAGACATGATCTATGGTCAGAAACGCTTGCAGATATGCAGATATATAATCTTCGACTGTTCTTTGCTGATCCAACCTGAGTCTGTCTATGATGGCCACACAAGGATTTAACTCTCATGGAATTGATTGAAAAGAGTACATTGATTATTGAACCACTTCGTCTGTCTATGATCATACACAATTTATTTATTTTTGCCACGACCCACCTACACACAGCCCAAGTTCTTCCCACTCTCGAATATGTATAATACAATTTCATACTGCAGATAATAAGTCTATAAACATTGAAAAAAAATAAAAAATAATACTAGATATTGTAAGAACAATTCCATGTTACACTAGAGTCTAGATATGAATGATTCATAAGTACAGGGAGGAGCTGAACCACCCGGGACAGAAATTTCCTTCTACAAACCAGTCTCTAAAAGTGATATGTATCCTTTAGCAGGTAAAAAATACGTATTTTTTTATTATTATTATTAATGCTATTAAAAAAGCATGTGAGAAACACATACATTAAAAAAAAAAAAAAAATTTGTATATGTTAAAAGACACATGTCACTTTTAAAGACTAGTTTGTAAGAAATTTTTGTGCAAAAAAAAAAAAGGCCTGAGCTACCATTAAAGTAAAATGGTTTTTTTTTTTTTTTTTCCCCTGGGCATTTAGCAGTACAAGGTTTGTATTCCATGTTATCCAGTTTGAATACAAACCAAAATACACATACCAGTACAAAAGGCCCCACTCCTTGTGGGGTGTTGGTTCCCTTACGTACCACAGCTGCTTATGAAAATTTATGGTGACATTAAATTGATTCACCAAATCCGTAATAGTTGGATGAATATAATAAGTAGAATACAGTATCTCAACAACAGTGTGTATTTGAGAGAGAGAGAGAGAGAGAGAGAGAGAGAGAGAGTAAGTAATGTCTTTCGTACAACATACAGTAACAGTATGAACAGAAACAATAAGATCCAAGATCACATGGTATGATAATTGATATTAATTCTTTTGTTTTAAGGAAAGAAAATGGGAGGTGGGCAGGAGACAGGAGAGGCAGGAGAATCATGAGGTTTCCAGAAATGGTAACATAATAACTATTCTAACTAAATGCTTTTGCATACTGTAATAGATTCAAAGCTAAAACAGAGTATGTCGGTAGGTGAGGTTACCCCTTATTTATTCATGTTTGATTACCAAGATGATGACAAAAACGAAATAGTAAATATAAATGCCATGAAAATGTTGAATCCTACGACAAAAGACTTACAGAACTCAACACTTTCCATAAATGTAGAAGTTGTAAATTTCCTGAAGATTAAATTCAACTGGCATCTTGGTAAGGTTCTTACCCTTCAATGACGACTTTGAAGAACTTCAATTAATAATTGCGCCAAAATCATAGCTGAAATTGAACCGTCTTGGGTTACCTTCACATAATCAAACTAACCAAAAGTTTTCAACCACTTCCAAATTCAGTTCTTTCAGGACAATTATTTTGACATCAGAAACTCAAAGAGCACTAAATGTGTAACACAACAAAGAAAGCTCATGCTAGTCCACACAAAATGCTAAAAGAAATAAGACAAGTAATCAGCATTCAGGCTCCTAAATGACAACATCCTTTGTGGAATTTGAATTTGATGCTCAAACTTGAATGAGAGGATAAGTAAAAGGTTGTGGGAGCGGATAAAGGTATTAGTTCATGTCGAAATTCTGTAAAAGCATTCAGAGAACTGATTTTCCAGGAACAGTGAGTAACATTAGAGGAATTGAGAATCTATTGACCTTCATTTTCCGGGGTTTAATCATATATGGTTGAAACTACTAATTCAGTTTCTGATTCTGATGACTTGATAAGGGAGTTCTTATTAATAATCTTTTTGTTCACTATAATATTTGCTCGTACTCAATTACCATTTCCCATTAAAAAAATGTACTGCAATTTTGTTTCTGCGCAAACAACCATAGTATATCTACTAGCCAATACTACCTAGATTTCTAGCCACTACATCACTTTTAGATTGGACAGTTCTACATAGAATACAACTAAATTGGAGTAAAGCGCATAGCATGCAGGCTTTAATGATCATGAAGTATTGACAAGAGAAAATGTGGATTTAATGTTGGGGATTGACTTACAATTGTAACAATGTTGATAGAACCTTACAATGAAGGAAGACGGCGTAGAAAGGAAACAAGGTTTTCCTACTTACAAATATTAAAAATATTGATTTAACATATCTGACCCATAACTAGTCCTCCAATATTGGATGACGCTCAAGCTCAGTTAGAAGTTCAGTCAAAGAAGTTGCTGTGCCATTGGCAATGTCACTTTCACCCCTGCATTGTTGCAACTGTTCCCGAAGACTCTGCACGAGCTCATTAAGCTTCTGAATATTCTTCTCTTGAGAGAGGATAATCTGCAGTAAAATTGATAGCCAATAAGAAAACTAAAACCCTAGCAGCACTCCGAGATGAAATTGCCATCTTGACAATCAGGTTGGAACTTTCAACTCCAGCAATTTAGTCCAACTAAATACCGAATACAACCCAGATTAATATAGGAAAAATATATCAAATATGGAAACTTCTTATATAATACGATATCAATATCACATTGTAGAAAAAAAAGAAACGTTCATGCAATTGGAAAGCTTGGGATAGAACTTTCAAAGGATTACATGAAATGCAGTGCATATGCATAATACATCAGACAGACAGTACAAAAATAAATTTCTAGTGTTCTCAAGGGTAAAAAAGTTCATATGGATATTTCAGTTTCATTTTAATGAGATAAAAATATTAAACAAGAAGAAGGTCCAATTGAGATTCCCATACCACAAATAAAAGAGAATAATATATCTCCATATCAAAATTACATCAAATATATGTCCAATAGAAATACTGAATAACCCCATGCATTTGCCTCCCACAAAAACCAGCAAATTAAAAGAACAATAAATGCTTAAATGCTTTAAGTAGACAATTTTATTCAATTACAAAATTCTATTCCAGCTAGTATGATACTGCTGAATTGACTCAAACCTTGAAACACTGATTAAGGAAAGAAAGCAGAAGCAATACCAAACTATGAATTCACAACAAAGTTGTAAGTTAAGTGACCATGTTAGATAGACTTGTCCATTCCAGTGGAGGTGTATGTTTTAAGAGTTTTTTTTGATAAGTAATATAGGTTTTATTAAAAAAGTGTAAGGCACCCCTAAGTACACAGGAAGTATACATAGGAACAACCAAAGCAGCCTACAACAAGAAAGAAAAACCAACCCTCAAAAACCCACCAACCCTAAAAAACCCAATACCATAAACCCAAAACTTTTAGGAGACCCTAAACCTACACCATTTGCGCCTTACCTTTCCTAAGCTGGGATGATGCACTAAAATCACTGTAGTTGATGGAGCTTACTAGATTCACAACTTCCCTCCTATCTTTGGTCTTAGGACGTGCTGCCTTAACTCCCTGATGGTAGTCCTCTTCAATGGCTTCCAAAATTGCTAAGGACGGATCCAAATCCTCAACACTATCCAACTCCTAATCCAAGGCCAAATCGGGAGGTAAAACAACCAGAGGGTAAGGGGAGTCGCCATCCTCCCCATCCCATACCATGTTTCAAGAGTTATATCCAATATATACGCACTTGAGTCTTGTGAGACAGAGATGGGCTGAAAAGGACCCAAAATGGTGCACACAAGTGCAAGGAACAATCCATGCTAAAAGTTAGAAACATTTTCATAAAGCCTGAGGGCCTTATGGAATAAATTTTTTATAGAAACAAGTATAGAAGGGCTTCTAATTAAAGTTCCAATAGTAATATGGGCTTCAGATAATAGAGGAGAGCGTCGTTTGAAACTTTTTTTAAAAAAAAAAAAAAAAAACAGTTAGATAACATCATCCTTCCTTCACAATGATTGACAAGAAACATTATCAAATCTTAAGTTACAATAGCATAGAAAGTTCAGTAAAACTTTTGAGGATCGAGAAGTAACAGGAAAATACTGATTCCAATGACATAGCATTCAACAAAGACTGGCTATCCCCTTATGAATGCCATTTTTGCTTACTCCCTTATCTCAAACACACTTTTCCGTAACTTGCACCAGATACAACAATATTTGATTTGCTTAAATACAGAAGGGACGGCAGTCCTACAGACCCTGTGTTAAATATGCAAATTTAATTGACTGCAATACTGTACAGTGGAAAGACTAAGCGACAACAAGGTCAAAAGTACTTGAGATCAGTTAAAAAAGGACTAATGGTAAATGAAAAGGAAGAATATGGAATTAATATGCCAAGGAGTGTTTCAGAAGAATTAAGGAGTGAATTGGCATTTCGAACATCATTTGAATGGTTTGGGACTTTCAGGGAAGCAATGCAACTTATTGTTGCAATTTATAGAAAGAGATAACATGGAATCCTTTTAGTTGACAAAGAGAAACCATAGTACAGGAAATGGGATAGATAAATCATCAGTTACCATTACTGGCATAAGCTTACGTTGTAAGGAAGTGGGCCAACAATGTATATCAGACATCACAACACTAACTTTAACACCCCCCTCACTTGAAGGCTAGACCAATAATATTGAACCAAATGCTGGCCTTGCACATGGAGTCAAAACAAAAACAACAAACCAACAAAAAGGAAAACAGATGGAGGTTCCCAAGATTCAATCACAAGACCTGTCAGTCAAATCAAGGCCCTTATACCATTTTAGTACCATTAGTCCCAAAGGCTTGAGTTCCGGGAAGTGGGCCAACAATGTATGTCAAGCTCACAGCACTACCTTTAAAATGAACAATTGAGTATGTCAGATGATTACGAAAAATCTTTAGCCAATGCCAAGAAGAATGGCACAAATAGACAAATAGGAGAGGAGGGTTGCAAATACATGTCCATAACAAATTAGTTAATTTGATATCAAATACATATTTTTCTTGTTTTTGATAGGCTATGAAATGCAGATTATAGTTGCAAGATTGGAGAATGAAGGTCAAGTCACCAACTAGATGTCGTCACTCCTCAGGAAAGAAGGTGGAAGACAAGGGTAAAGAGGTGATTAGGAGTATTTGAAATTCCTTTGGACTGGTCAGTAATGAGGTTGATGACTATTTTAAAGGGGATCAATGATGGGAGAATGAAGGCTAGCCAAAATGTTTTTATAGGAGCCGTTTCTGTAACTTGATTGTTTGAGAGTTCTCTAGCAGGAAGCATGATGCATTTAAAATCATGTGAAAAACCAATAGATTGCGGTGATTGTGCAGGCCAAGAATAAAATCATCAAGCACCCAATTTTAAACTTGCCTCGAAATGAAAGTGACAATTTTTAACTAGTCTTATCTGACCATCCTAATCAACTACCAAGGCCACACCTTGCCTAGACCAGCCACACTTAAGTTTGACTAATTTTTGGTGTCATGACTCATGAACACCTTGACCTAATCTATCAACTCATTCCAGATAATGGGGGGAAAAAGGAATGTAAAAGTCATCTATTGGAAGATGCAGAACACGACAACAAAATTAGGAAAGACCTGCTTTATAGGCCAGTCAAGGAGCTGGTTGAGCGTGTCATAGGAATGTCCAAATTCAGCCTGAAGGACAAAGACCTTAACTTGTTCTTGGCTCAGCCCAAACCTTAAGACCTGGTCCTCAGCACGTGCTGTCAGTGAGTGATATTGTTAAACAAGTTTTGCGCCACTTGCAAGTTGGCCCATGCTTAAAGGCTCAAAAGGAGAACTAAAGTTCAATGATAAATCACAAGACTTTTCCTTGAACCCATGTAGAATTAAAATAAACCACTTCACCACTAACTCAACTAAGTTTAAAAACAAAAACAATACAAGTTAAACAATATTTGGGAAACATGTATATTGGTGCTCTTTAGGACTGGGTTGGTTTTCGGCTGAGTTACTGGTTACGTTTGTCGCTGCCTAAAATATGCTCAATCCCAACCTTAAAATAAACTCCATTAAAGGATTTCTGGACAAACAAATATGCTTCAGTCAGACTAGGTGAGCCCAAATGACAGTCCCAGCTATTTAACATGGAGAATCTCCAACGGAAGAAACAAAGTATTATTAAAATTGAGCAAAACCAATATGCTGATTTTTCGACACTCAACTGTCAAGACAAAAGACCCAAAAAGGAAGGAAAAAAAAAAAGGGATTTAGTCCTGAATGCTTTCACAAGAAGTTTGTGGCAGTATCAACTTCAAATAAGACGAAAAAAAAAAGGCTAGCTTATTTACATTGTTATGCAAAAGAAATACCATCAGCCACCTTGGCAAAGAGAGTATTTCATTTATCTTTAATGCATTATAAGGGTAGGCCAAAAATTGTTGGTCAAGGCTACAAGAGAAGACATCATGCCTTATGAATGCCCTAAATTGAGCAAACTCAAAAAAATAATGTGTATCCAGGCCCAAGTAGTAGAAACAGGCTTCAATAAGTAAAACTTCAAATAACCCCTCATCCTGTCTAGGAAAAATTCTTTCAAACACTGCTTAGCACTATTCACACATTAAGGAGTGAGTAAACAAACTGCAAACTCCACTATCACGCAGTTCAGTGTAGCTACATCCAATGTTCAAAATTTTATAACCAAAACTGGGTCCCCCCAAGACAACCCCACGACCTTTCTGATTTCTTTTCTGGGGCTCCTGCAACTAATCTTTTAATCACCAGAATTGTTGCACGAGACATGACCCTAAAGGCCTCTAATAATAGAAGCCATATTCTTTGTTTATCAAAGACAATTGGTGTAGCTTGTGTAAGAAAGGCCATCAAGAAAATGAGGAAATAAAGATGGTATAATTTTTGAAAATTATTCTTTAATGCCCATGTTCTTCTCCATGTGTTAAAATAAGAACCGACAACTGAGCAACTATCAAATAGTACTGTGGCCATCATCTGAAAAAGGTTATATGTCTTTTGTCCTATCTTTCTATCGCATCACCAAATTGATATTATCATGGATAATAACTAAGAACTGAAGACTAGTTTTGTAAGATCGCAATTCCTATTACATTTATCTAGTCCCAACTTTGGTGAAACTAATTTTTTTTTTTATAAGTAAATGCAAATTTTATAAATAACAGCATAAGGCGCCCCTGGTACACATGAAGTATACGAGAAACAAACACCTCAACACCGACCCACCCCAAACAATATCCCACAAAATAACCCAAACCCCTAAGCCCCTAAAGCTCTCAACCCACAAGCTTATCCTCCCAAATATGCTCCTCATTAAGGGCAGAGAGGAAAGCCACAGTCTTATCCTTTTGCCCCTTGGACCCGAACCCTACCGTGGAACATAAGAAAGACCACTCCAAAGGAGAGAAAGGCTGGACGCCACCCACAGACTCCACCAATCTTTCCCTGAAACTACCATCCAACGGGTGAAACTAATTTGTGAAAGCAAATGTTGGTTTATTGAGGTCTAAATCTAGGACATAGGTTCAACTTCAACAGTGCTTTAAACTCTTAAAGAAAATAGTTAAGTCACTTTTTGAGGTAAAAAAAGAAGCAAAAAGTTACACTGAATCATTCAACAGTAAATTGCGATGGACCCTATGTCTGGTTGCTCAAATAAACATAAGATAATAATAATAACAATAATAAAAAAATCAGTAGCATTTGTTGTATATTCTTCTATTTACCAATATGAAAAACCTCAACAACATTGCTTTAGTGGAGGATTCAGTTTTGTATGCTCCAATTAAAGTTTCAAAGAATTGTTCTCCATTTTCTACTCTTATCACTAACCAAAAAATAGCACCATCTAAAATGCATTTCCAAGTTTTAACAGTACCTAATTCAAAATTTCTAAGCAAATGAATATATCTGAACTTTTAAACCTCAAACAAAATCAAAAACTTGGGCAATCATACTAATTAGTAAAATAACCCATCATCTATTTCAAACTCACCTTTTCTTTCACAGACTCTTCTCTTTCAGATATGTAGTCCTGTTTCTGGGAAGTGTTTGGACTCGCTTCGGCTTCATTCCCGTATTGTTGCTTCCACTCAAACTGCGACGTAAATACAATTAACAGCAGCAGACAAACCAGTACCCAGGGCCTCGACATCATCACAACCAGCTTTTACATAACCTGTCATACAATTTAAGGGAGTTTGAGCCTATAAGTGAGGAGGAGAGTGTTAAAGTATTGATTAAATGATTAAATTTACATTCCTATTAGCTTAAGCTTTTGAGATAAATGGTATTTAACATTGCCAAAAAAAGTTTGTAAAATGCAAAGATTTTAAAGGCTGAATCGCAATTTTACCGAACGTTTAACTGAGTTTTTAAAAATCAAATTTTCGTTTATAGCGTTTTGAAATCATTATTTTGAAACTGCACTTTTGAAACAGCTCAACCAAACGACCCTTAATCTAATCAAGTTGTTTGCATCACTGATTAACATAAAACAACTACTATTTTTCTTGTTTGTAACAAAGTTGTTAAATTGCTTTGGTTATTTTCCAAAATTTTCTCACTAACCAAACAGAAACTAGCCACAATGATGCATAAACGCAAAATTTGACATCATCCGATGACTGAATCAATGACTGGATCGAGAAATTTGAAGAAAATGTGGGAGAGAAGCTCACAGATCAGATGCTCAGCACAATCGGCGTATATGGGAGTCCTTGGAGCAGTCCCAGTCCGTCATTCGAGTCGTGAAGAAACGGCGTCGCTTTTCCCCCGGTGTGAAAATGCCTTCGGATATTGGAGTTTGTGGCCTTCAATGCTCAGAGGATCGGAATTTCTACCTGACTTCGAGCAACTCTGGAATCTTCTGACGCCTTGTATTTTACTCGTCCGTTCTTTCTTTTTGCCCCACCCATCTCTTTATTTTTTATTTTTTCCTTTTTTTTTTTCTTATTTATTTATTCACATTGAACCGTATTAATCTCCTCATGTAATTACCGTTAAGAGAGAATCATAAACATGAAACATTGAAACCGTATTAGTTTCTTTTCCTTCCTCTCTATTTCATCAGAAGTCTCCTTTTCTGTATTTTTATTTTATTTTTGAAGAAATTGTCTCAAAAAGTTATTGAGTTATACCTCTGTGATGGATTAAGACGCCTTTTTAATTTTGACAATTAAAATCTTAAGTTTTTGGGTTGTACTTATTTGATAGATGTAACTTGGGTATCTAATTTTTTCGAAAGAGAAATGTTTGGTTGTATACTCTCATTTTATTTCAATTCTACCATTGTCTACATGGATTAATAATTTCATTAAAAAAATCAGGATCCCATGACACTCTTTCTACAATCTCTCACATTATTGGTCCACGTAGACAAGGGTGTGATAGGAGTGTAAAGGGAATGTATAACCAATCATTTCTCTTTTCGAAATGAGAAATGATCCCTACACTCATTTCTCACAACAGCCCCACAACAAGTTGACGTGGCTGGTAATATTTTATTATTTTTTTACAAAAAGAAATGAAAACAAAACAAAAAAAATAATAAAATATTACCAGCCACGTCAACTTGTTGTGGGGCTGTTGTGAGAAATGAGTGTAGGGATCATTTCTCTTTTGGAATATGATATTTTGTCATCTCAGGACAACTCTTGATCACTTTGCCTATATGGCAAGGTAATTCTCTAACTAGCTTTAATATTTTTTTTCTAAAAAAAGAGAGAGGAATGCTAGAGCATCTCCTGGTGTTCTTCTGGTATTCTCATGGAATGGCATAGATGTAATTTTTTTGCCGTGCTATCCAAAATGATATAAATGTAATTTTTTAATTACATCTATGTCATTCCAAGAGATCTCCTAGCTTTCCTAAAAAAAAAAAAGGGGGGTAAGAGTAAAAGTTATCACGTGGGCAAAGGTGGTTAGGAATTATGTCTTGAAATGACAATGTATCATATTTTTTTAAAAAAAATAAAAAATAAAAACTTAAACACCTCCCACTTTGTCCACATTAGACTAATGAAAATGTTACATGTGTATTCCGATAGTTGTTAGCCAGCCACATAAGCAATTACGCCACAAAAATTTAAAAATAAAAAATAAAAACAAGAGGTGGAGATTCACCCCACCGCCACCCTCTGCTTGCACATAAAGAACCGGTTGACGATGGTTTTACCCTCACAAAGAGGTAATGGAGGTGGCTCCACTCTCACCCACATCACCACATCATAGCTATTCAAGGGCAGAAATTCACCCTTAAAGGAGTGAAAGGCTAGCTCCACCCTCCCACACATAGGTGTGAGGGGGTGGAGCTCTCAACCCCCACACTTTGTGGGTAGTCCAGGGTGGATGTCCACCCCCATTGCCTCTTTATTGGGATGGAGCCATTCTCCACCTCCTCCCAATGTGGAGTAGATTGTGGTGGAGTAAATTTTCACATTTTTATTTTTATTTTTTGCTTTTTATTTATTTTACTCATGATTTTAATTTTCAAAATTAGAAACTAAAAAACTCGGGTCATTATGTATAAAAGAGGCAAATCTCACAACCAAGCTCCTTTAGCCATTCTAAATTATAATCATAACTATAAAGGACATGAATTCCACCGCTGGATTGGAAGGTCCTGTAAATATATAAACAAACCGGCCCGCAATGATGCGCTCAGTGACATGACTCTCCCCTGGAATGGAAAAGCAATTGCTACCTCGAAATAATTTCTCAGGATCATTGATGGGTTAAGAAGTGCTACCAAGCATTCCAATGCAAAGTCATTTTCAGTGTTTTCCACCTCCACCTCCACCTCCACCTCCACCTCCACCATGGAGTACGCACTTTAACAGTATCTGGTTCAATCTTAAACAGAGTTTCACTGAGAATTCAGCCCACCAAGTATGAAGGATCCTATGAAAGACTGAAAATGATCCCCACACGGGAGCAGCAGCAAGTTCAAACAAACAAAAAAAGAAAGAAGAGTTGAGAAATCATCCTCACTGAAGCAAGATATCTTACTTTCAATCCAACCAATCTTCATTCACAATCAAAAGTTGCAACCAATAATTGGATTGAAAACAAGATGAAGAGAAGGATAAAAAATACCTTGTCATACAAGTGATGATCGCATCTGTTTTCTTTGGAAACAGTAGAGGGACACATCCTTCTGCATCCAACCTGCCACCATGGAACTTTAGCTGGTAGCATTTATCCGGCATTACTTGGCTTGCACTTCATACATGTATTAAAGAATGCAGGCTCATACGATCATACCATATATTTTCGCAAGATCATGCCATGACTATTCCATTTGGCCCCCAAAAAAACAAAAACATCACAAGTATGAGGCATAAACAAATCATAAAACCAATGACCATGAAATCAAGTGGGAAAATAAATTCAGCACTACCAATGGATAGGTAACTGAAAAGAAACTAGCTATACAAAACATTTTCCAGTATATCTATAGCTCTCCAGTTTTGCTTTACATTAAAGGTAAAACCTTTGAATGGGATAGATCATGCTAGCAGCTCACAACAATTTGAGCTGTAGAAAGCTCCAAAAGTTGCGTGAATACTCTATGAAATGAGCTGGAGAAGAAAAAACATATATTGTATCCTACGAAAGGTCAAGGTCAATTTTTAGGTGCATTGCCTTCTTGTTGAGATTTATTAGATTCCTCCTTCTTCTCCATGACCTGTTGGACACCTTCTTGATACCCTTCTATAAAACTTTTGAGACCATCTCTATAGGCAGAAGCTCTTGTCATGTACACCCGTTGCAAAGCGGGCCTTAGTGTCTCCATTCCGCCTCTGGCAGCCACCGCTAATAATTTTTTCCAAGTGAAAGAGAGAGGCACAGTGAGAATTCAACTAAAAAAACTACAAATTCAAGAAAAATCGATTACAAGAGCAGTGTCCAAAAACTTTATATTCAAAGAATAAAAAGGAATATTGACCAAGACAAAACGGATTCGTCTTGCATTATTCTACTCATAGCAGAACAAGCTGAACCCACAATTTTGGTGGCAATATATACTCAATATGTCCGTTTAAACATATTTGTTATTTAAATGTTGCTATTCAACTATGAAAACCAACTGTAAGAATATGTTTTTAACGTTGCAAGCTTGTGTCTACCTTTCAACACATTTTCTTTATACAATTATTTGAAATCTACTTAAAAATAAATAGAAATAGCAAATTAATGTCTCAGTTGTCTCAAAATCACTATTTTTACTCATTATCATTGCCGAACCTAAGTTTATGCAAGTAATATAACATTTTAAAAGCTTTTAATTACAGAGTGCTTTTTGACATTAATAAAGGTTTTATTGTGAAGAAAAAGAGATGCATACAGGAAAGAAGCCATAAACAAAATGTCAACTTACAAGGGTCAACCCAAACAAAAGCAGCAGAACAAAATCCACTGTGCAAGAGTCCTATAATATCATACCCCCCATCTTCCAACCTCTTTGACACCAAAACTCATAAAGGGAGACAACCTCAATCCTTGGGAACAATGGTACAAAGCTCCCAAGTAGACACCTGAAGATCATAAAGGCTAACTACTTAACTAGGATTTTTTTTTTTTTGGGGGGGGGACTAAATGTAATGACAATTTAATTTTTTTTTTGTTCTCTTTATATACTATGTTTCTATTATATATTAAAAAAAAAATGATAAACACAATTTAAAATAGAAATGAAATATTTTATAACACAATGAATTCTTAGATATCCTACTTGTAACAAACAATTCTTCCCTTTTCAAAAAAATCACCTTTTTACTCCGAATTTTTACTGAAACATTCAAAAATCAAAAGGACTGTACCCCAATGCAAGAAAGATAACCCTAACAAAGTTCAAAGGTCCCCAACTGCAGAAAGTGTTTGGACTTAGAATGATCATCTATGTCTTCAGTATCCTTAAAATATTTTCATTTCCTAAACTTGCAATGCCATGGGGCACGTTGTTTCAAAAATTGCAGATTTGTCACATTTAAGTGAACAGAGCCAATGCATGCAGAACCATGCTGAAAAAGCCTATCATGCTGATGAAGAATACATGATAAGACCACACAACAGCCAAAACCTATTAATAGAATTTTGAAAATGATAATAATCATCGAAAAATACATATTGGAGGAGCACAACAAACGTGACCAGGCTGCTCATGAGAGAATTTTTAAAACAAAAACAAGACCTCTTCCTTTCTTTCTTCTTTCTCAAAATACCTATAGTGAAGAAGCTAATGATGCTAAAGACATTCAAACATTAGATATATGCCAATTGCATCTGAAAATTGTTCACAAACCAACATCGAATAAAGAGATACGAAAAACTAGAAATACTACGAGAGCACCCCAGGAATTTCAATCTCACTTAGAATAAAAACCCCTGTAAGCCTATATCAATCCAATAACTGAAAGTTACGGACTGGGTCATATAGAATTGTCTCTCACCCAACTCATGGTCACTTATAAAAGAAAAACATAAGTAACGAATCAGATAAACTTCAGAACTCAAAATTGTATATTCTTTTGTCATATTTTCTCGGGAACCAAACAAGACAACACAAAAGAATCCTATTAAAGCAATGAAAAGGTAGAGAAGAGGATACGGAGTTCTAGAGTGCTTATCTCTAGAATTGATGGCCAAAGGGTTTGAGCTCAAGATAGACTGCACCGCATTCAGGTCACCGGACCAACCTGCCTTGCAAATATCTTCCCCAGTGCTCAATTCTGAGGATTACTCATTTTTGAGTTTGCTCCGATTATCGCGTTTAAACGCACTTAACCCCCTCGTCCATACAGTTTTTTCTACAAGCAGGTGATAGGCCTAGACTTAGAGCACATATCGGGGGCGTGGCCTCAAGGAATTTTTTTTCTTTCAAAAATTTTGGAGGCCACCCCACCCACCCACCCACCTACAGTCTAACCCTCACAAAACCCGAATGGCCAAAATACTCATAACATTGATCTAAAAACAAAACCATGAGAAAGAAATTGATGAAATTCTTACCAAGATCTTCCAACGTCGATGGTTCTTTCTCTTTAGTCTTACTTTTTGCTCCACTGGGCTTATCCTCACTCTCACTCTCACTCTCTTCATGCTTCTTATAATCATTTGGCCGAAGCTCCGGACCGATGTCCCGGACCCAGCTCGCAGCATAAAGCCTAGAGGCTTCCTTCAACACCTGCACAACAATATAGGCAAACGGATATATGCCATATGTTTTCAATACATTTGCACAAAAGGTCAAAGAATGGCTACCCAATTGTTTGCCGAAAGAAAAATAAAATGAAGAATGAGAGAGAGAGAAAGAGACCAAGAATCGCTCATGCCAATTGAGTTTACGACGTTTTTTTATATGAGGGGGATCGGGCAACGACGAAGGGAAAGCGATTTCTTTGAGATCGTAGCGAATGTAATCGTACACTTTCTTGCACACTACCTTCAGCTTCATTTCTGGGTTTTCGAGTTATTGCCACGCACAAGCCATTAAATCAGTATAATCGACTACTAAGGCAAGAAACGGAAAGATGTCAATACTCAAGAGAGAAGACGCATACCTGCGACGGCTATGGCAGTGGCTGAGGTAAACGTCAGGGTGTTCAGTTCAGTCAGGCGTCAGCGACAACTAAATTTCATAGAATGCCCACTGCCGATGGGCTTGCCGCCTGCGGGTTCTTCGGTAAGGTTTATGCCTTTATGGGCTATGTCCACAACGTCAATCAATGCTAAACGACAACGTTTTATATACGAAATACGACAAAACACAAGGGAAAAATCAGAAAAAGCTCCAGAAAGAACCGATAAAAAATCTATATATACCAGAACAGGAAAGAAAGCTGTTGAAAGGCGAAGCAATGGGCAACGCTCAGTCCCCTCCGGCAGACCCCCGCTTCGCTTCCGCCTCCAGGTGTGTCTCTCTCAAATACGCACATTTTTGTGTATATGCTTGCTTTAAAACTACGGTGAATTCATTGATAAATTGGATTTCGTTGGTTTTGGTGTAGAGCTTTCGCCGAAAAGGAACTTGAAGACCTCAGGTCCTTATTCGTGGCCCTGGCTGCCCAATCGCAGAGCAATGGGCAACACATCTCTCCCTCTGTTTTCAAGGTCCTCTTCTTCGCACACTCCTTCAATTCTCTATGCTCTTGAGCGTTCCTGATCGTTGATAGATTTTCTCTCAGACGTATTTCGGACTCCACGGTCCTCTCGGTGACCGAATGTTCGATTTGGTCTCCCAGCAACGCAAGGATCAACGCCTCACCTTTCAAGACCTCGTTATTGCTAAAGTAATCTCTATTTCTTTGAAAATATGCACTCTAAACTATCAAAGATGTTGGAAAATTGAGCCTCAAAATTCCAAATAGCCCCCTGTCGTTCCAACTGTGATTGCGTTAAGCACTTTGTAATGGCTTAGTATGTACTGCAGGGGAGTTATGAGAAAGGAACAAAAGATGAGATTGAAGAGTTCATTTACCATTTAGTAGACGTATCCGGCGATGGCATTTTGGGGAGGTAGAGTTTATTCTGCATGTTTACTATTTCTAGTTCCAGTTTCTTTGCGCCGACTTAATTTGCTCCATATCTGAAACTGTAGAAAGTTAATTCCACATTGAGTGAGTGAATTGTTAAGGTGTTAAATGGGAGTTAAGTTTCACATTGGTTCGTTGCTAGTTGATACTAGATTTTATAAGTGATATTTGGGAGCTCCAATTATAACATTGACTTCTCTTTTGGAGTAATAATACAGATGTGGCTTACTTTTTTCATGGATCATGACAATATAAGTGCTTATAGGTTTTTAAGCTTGATCTTACATGATAAGCAGTTAGGTTACTTTCGTTAAGTTCAAAGTAATTATATAACAACTTCTAGAATAGCTGGCTTGGTGCCCCTTTTTGTTAGTTGTGTTGATGCGTATAATGATGGGAGTTTAATGTCAGGTCTGATCTGGAAGCTGTTTTAATTGCAATGTTTGAGACTATATTCTTCATGAAAGATAGTGAACATGGATCAAGTTCGCATAAGGACATTGGGGACATATTTCTTAATGCTGCAACTTTCTCAAAGCATGTCAACGGGTGTGCTGAAAATAGTATGTCTTTGGAAGATTTCAGAAATTGGTGTACTCTTGTCCCATCTGTCAGGAAGTTCCTTGGAAGCTTGTTGATGCCACCTGATCCAGGTTTTCTGCTTATCTTCAGACATTTATATCCTCTTGATTTCCGTTTCTTTTAGTTTTCTTCTCTTACACACCTATAGTATTTCCCAAGAACATGAAATACAATACAACCAGAAAAAGTGTAGTTAAGACTTAACATGATAAGTGTAGTGCATTTTGTTAATGTGGTGGACATGAGTTTTTTTTAATAGAAAATAGTGAGTTGTTTGGTGTACTGCTTGTCATTGGCTTATTTGCATCTTCAAACACCAGAACTTTGGGTCATGGGTTTAATAAACCATGGTGAACACGGTTCTAGTGCCTGGCTTTTGTTTCTTTTAAGTTCAATAATTGTAGTTAAATTTAATTTTTAAATAGGCAACGATTTACAAAGTAGTTGTGATGCTTTTATTAATTAGATGAAAACGTGGATCACCAGATGCGACATGTTGTTATGAGGGATTAAGAATTTAAGATATCGTGTAACTTGCATTCTGTTTCTTTTCTTTTTGATGAATATGCATTCTGTTTTTACGATTTACTAAATCAGTATTTGAAGAAAGAATCTCTCATTCTTCTCTCTCTACTTTTGTCAATTGCTCATTTAGTACTTTATCTGGAAAATTGTTGGGCCTGATAATTTCCATTTCTCTATATTACGGATTGCAAATTAGTTTAGGAGAATATATACTTTACTCTTCTGAGTTTCCTTTCTTTCGAAATCTCAGAAAAAGAAAATTTCCACTCTTTCATGTGATACCGTTTTATGTAGGGAGACTTGGATCACAAGTTCCTTATCTACAGCATTGGGAGAGTGTTGATCCTAACATGGTGTTATTGAGGAAGGAATATGCTTGGCATATAGGAGGAGCCCTTTCACAGCAAGAGCTGGAGGAATGGAAACTTTTATACCATAGTGCTTACAATGGCCTGAGTTTTAATACATTCTTGGGCAACATATCGTAAGTACCTTGCTTTTCTCATACAATTATCTGGTAATTATGTGGATGTCATTGAATTTGCTGATATCAAATTATATTCCTATATCATGCTAGTTGATTTTATTTTATTTTTGTGTGCGCGCGCGTGTGGCTGTTTTTGTTTTGAGTCCAAATTTAGGTGTTTGAGGCTAATTCTGTGCTTTTAGAAGGATAAACCATGTAGCATATATTCTTCAAAAGCTGTTCATGGTTGCACCAAGCTGTTGATCTGGTTTTGCTTTTCTCAACCCTTGCGAGGTTTAGAAACCTCTCAGTTCTGCTGCTGCTACTTTTATTTATAGGAATAGTGTATCACGTCTTTTTGTGTTAGCACTTTGTAATGCTAAATTTGTGTAATTGTGTTAAAGAAGAAGGATGAGTCCAGGGTATTCATCGATTCTGCACCAACAATCAATTAGGCCGTGATGTTGATTATTTGAGAAGTCATGGGACCTTCTTGTAATGGTTACATAAAGGCCTAGATAACATTATGGACCTCAATATGGGGGTAGACTATTGTATGTTGGTTCTTAACTTCAAGCGTGCCTAGATGTAGCGTTTAGTATCCATAAAATGTTTTCAAAGTTAGTGTCAGGTCCTGGGTGTTCAGAAGTTTTAGAAAAGTTCAAAAATAATGATGCATTCTTTTTTTTTCTAGGTACACCAAATTGTTCTAACTTTGTTTTACTGCTGGTTTCCTGGCCTTTGTTGACATTTCCTTATTAATTCATAAAATTAAATTGATTGTGCATAGTTAGACTAAGTGGAATGTGCTGTACAAATTGGTAGTAACGGCTTCTGTTGAGGTCCTAACGAACCTAACCATTAGGTTGACAAGGACCTTTTTAGTATAACAAGTTGTTGTTGGTTGCAAGAAACCTGTAGACAATGGCGTCAATGCCTATCCATAAAGTAAAGAGCTCTTTATTAATAAAGACGTAATGGCTTTGTTTGTTAAATTATTTTCATTCTCACTTATGTTTCCTGTTTTTAAAACAAAAAATTTACAAATAACCTAAAACACAAAATACTCACAAAACATTTAAAACTATTTTCACGTTTATGTCTCATCAGAACATTTTTTTTTTAATAAAAAAACGTTAACAAACGGAGCCGTTGCTTTTGTTCTATAATCTGTTAATGCTTTGACCTTCTTTTGGTTTCATTTTTGCTAAAGAAATTACAATTGCTAAATGCCTTCTATTTTATTTCAGTTTCTTGTGCTGCAACTATTTTTTAAGTAGGAGTCGAATGGGTAATTGCTCAATTGAACTGCAGAAATGATGATGGGCCAACTGTGTTGATTATTAAGGATAAAGAAGGTTGCATATATGGAGGTTATGCTTCTCAGCGTTGGGAGAGGCATGGTGATTTCTATGGCGACATGAAGTCTTTTCTTTTTCAGCTATATCCAAAGGTATCTATATTCAGGCCTAGCGGAGCAAACAGTAATATACAATGGGTAAGTTTCTATTGTTTTCATATGGTTCTGATATGGAGGTTTTTTATTGTGATTTCTAAAGAAAAATCTTGTATTAGTCTCATCTTTGCTCTTTGGTTCTGCTGATAGAAAATGATTCTGTATATTCCATGCTGTGATTTAGGTTTGCCTAACTGTCATAGTTTTCTCTCCTGATAGATCAATAAGTTAATCGATTGTCAAGTTCAGTAATTAATTTATTGGTTGAGTAACCAAGTAGGAAAACAAGAAAGAATTTTCCTTTCTTGGAAGGATATTGTTCAGCCAGGAAGAAATCCTCCTCTCTGTTAAAACTGTTCTATTTCTAAGGAAGTGACTGCAAATAGATTTTGAATGCTCTCAAGTTGTTTCAATTGGAAATGAACTGCCTGAATTAGCCATGGTAACTGTAAAGGCAGCTTTGGCAGTAGACCTGTCCTATGTACATATGTATTGCCATGTTATTCATTACAAAATGTCTTGGAGGTCCTCAAACTCAAAACATGGTAACAACAATCGTCATATGCTAGGAAGGACATAACCGATGAAGTCTGAAGCAGTAAGTTATAACTCATGGTTTTGACTCAATGGTCCTTTATTCTAGCCCAACTGTTGACATCCTGATTTTTATTGAGCAACTAACAAGGCTGACTTTTCAACATAGGTTTCAGTTTGATCAATTTCTTGGAATTTTTAGAGCAAACCACTAAATTGGATTCTATAAGGTCTTAAAAAAATTTGATTTGGCTCTCTATCGATCTAGACTGCAAGTGGAAAAGTTTGGAAGTTTAGAGCACGGAGAAAGTTGAAGTGCTGAGATGCAAGGAACCCAATTTTTATGTTTAGATTATCTGAAACTTCGTTTCATTTGATTTTTTCTTGCTAATTTTTATTCATCGAATGTTTTCATCATACAGCGCTTTTTCCTTTCGGGCTGTTATTGTTGGAGGGTTGCTTAAATGCCTTTATTGATTGGGTGATGACATTGCATTTAGTTGTTTCCCTAATCATATAATACTTATTAAGATCTTGAGTGTCGACGTATCTGCAGTGCGCTGTGAATTTCAGTTCAGAGGACATCCCAAATGGCATTGGTCTTGGAGGACGAGTGAATCACTTTGGTCTGTTTCTCTCTGCAAGCTTTGATCAGGGGCACACATTCAACTGTACCACATTTGGTAGTCCTTGCCTTTCCAAGACCAGCCGAATATGTCCGGAAGTGATAGAATGCTGGAGGGTTGTTCCCAGAGGAGCACAAAGAAGGCATGAGGCTACCAAAGGTACTACTGTATTAGAAAGATTTAAGGAGGATCGCAATATGCTCAACATGGTTGGGCTTGCAAATTCGAGCGAGTAATCTGATGATCCACCTTTTTGTTGCTTCTACAATCAGAGAAATCATGTTGTAGCTAAGGATTTGCCTTTAATATCTTTGAGTTGATGTCAAAATTTTTTTTGTTTATAATGTCATTGTTGTCGGAAGTTGGAACATATTTTTACTAAATTTGTAAATACTTATGATGGAAAACATAAATTATACTAATGCTCCATTTGTTTCGGCGTAAAATGATTTCGGCATTTTTCGGTGTTTGGTAGGGACGAAAATAATAGTCAACCGAAAAATTATTTCTATTTGACAAAAATGCTTAGTAAATTTTGGAAAATGATTTACGCTTTTTAGAAGCGTAAATTATTTTTCAAAGATGCCAGACGCATTTAACCCCTTTTAAATGACACAGTCGACCTTCACATTCAAGCAGTCGATCATCATCGAAATCTTGCCAGTACCGAAATCCGACAACATCCGATCAATGTCGTCAGAATCCGACCATCTTTGTGGGAATTCGGTTAGCTCAGATTTCGATGACCAAACTGGACGTATTCCGGCCATCTGGCCAGAACGGCTGGATCTCGGCTGGCTGGATCTAGACAGAACATCCCGACCAGAATGGCCGGCTGGCCTGACAGATCTGGCTAGAACAACCGAGTTCCGATCGGCCGGCCGGACGGATCTAGCCAGAAAATTTCGGCCAGAACGGCTGGATCCCTACAGACTGGCCGGGATCTGGCCAGAACGGCCGGATTCCAGCGGTTCTGGCAAGATTCCGGCCAGTGGGCTTGAGTCCGGCCGTTGTGTCAGATTTCGGCAATTTTGGCCAGAATCCGACCAACCTAAATTCCGACGAAACAGTCCGAATTTTGGCCTTTATCTCAGATTCTGGTTATAGTAGCCGGAATCCTGTAAAAGTGGCCGAAATCCTGTCGGTCAATGACGGAATATCGTCACCGGTGATTTTTATATTATTTTACATTAATATTTATATGTTTTGAATAAAAATTGATTTTTATAGGTTAATATGATTGAATAAAAATATAAAAAATATTTGTGATTTTTCGTACGTGCCAAACACCGAAAAATGCTTTCGGCGAAAAATATTTTTTAGAAAAATGACTTTTCTGAAACCATTTTACGACGAAAACTATTTTACGTCGAAACAAACATAGCATTAGTCTTTAAAGACAATTCTCAATACCCTTTACCCCGGTGTAGAATTCCCCTTTTTCCCTATGAATTTTTGAATTTAAAAAAAGAAAAGAAAAAAAAAAAGAACTAGTATGCGGAATTGAGAAGATTCAATGTTTACTTTTATTAAAGCGTGTATTCCTTTTTCATACGACACCAATCCTAAAAAGATATGACTTCCAACTCTTCCTTCTCTAACTCCTACTTAGTAAGCAAATGATAAAATCGAAAATAAATATTAATCCTATACCAGTAAGATAAGATCAGGACAATCAAGATTTCTTATTTGAAAGGGTCAAAATATGAATAAAGGTCAAATTTAATTTTAATAGGGATCAAACTTAATTTTTTAAGCCTAAATATGTATATATATATATATATATATATATATATATATATATATATATATATTATTTAACTTATTAAAACAAAATTTGAAAAATCAAGAAAGGCCATGGCTCCACTTAAAGTTTGTTTGGGTTTGCGATTTCAAAAAGTGCTATTTTAAAATAGTAATTTTAAGATATGTGATTTGAAAAAGTAAATTTTAAAAACGCAGTTAAACGTTTGACAAAATCGCAGTTGGGCCTTTAAAATCGTAGGTTAGCCTTTAAAATTTTACATTTTTTTTTTTAAAAAAAGCATCATCTTGACTGTGATTTGAAAAAGCTGTTTTCTGCATTTTCAAATCGTAGTTTTTTAAAACGTAATTTTCAAATGATATATTTATTACGATTTAGTTTAAAATTATATTTTTTATCTACAAAATTACAATTTCAAACGCATCTTTAATATGTACGTAGTTCCGGGATAAGATGTTACATAAGCTGACTTTAAATTCTTTCTCCTCCCCACATTTGAATAGGAAACAAAAAAAATTTGACTTTAGACTTTAGTAAAAAGCAGAGAGACGACCTAATTTCCTGACATATCAATAATGCAAACCGAGTAAATCATTACGTATGACCCACAGTAATAGAGCCATAGAGGGGCTTGTAATTGACCACTCACTTCCTCACCACTATGCCTCTAGAGTCTAGACAAAGGAAAACAGAGGAAACACAAAGTTGTGATTGTTAAACGCAACAATGCAATAGGAGAAGAGCTGGTTCTTTAAATGTAAGGTAAAATTATAATTTTATATGATGTGAAATTACAATTATGCCTTGTATTTAAATGACTGGCTTCTCTCCAGTTGAAAGCGACCGGAGAGGATCTGATCCGATATTACATAAGCTGTCTTTAAATTCTTTCCCTATTCACATTTGAATAAAATAAATAAATTAATTAATTAACCTTTGGACTTTAGTAAAAAGCAGACGGACAGTTGATTTTAATAATCACTATGTGAAACTACAATTTTACCTTACATTTAAAGGATCGGCTTCTCTCCGATTAAAAGCGACCGAAAAAGATCTGGTCGGTCTGATGTTACATAAGCTCATCAAATTAAGGACAAACTCTACAGTTAAAAGTTAAAACTAGATCCAATCTCCTAATTAGGGACAAACTCCCCAAAAATGAACAAACAAACAACAAACACAAGAGCAAACAAAACAACCTGCAAATATAGCAGCAGAACCAATCTGCAAAACAGAGTAGCTACTAAACTCCCGATTCACACCTACAAAACCACAGCCCACACAACAAATTGGCAACAAACCCAATTCCAACAACTTACAAGTTCCAGATTTTTTGCAGCAGCTCTGTTAACGAACAGAAACTCAACCCAAAGAACAAAACCAGAATACAAACAAGCTATATCCCAATCTATATAGATTCCACTCCTTAATAAGCTTATGATTAGTATTTGTTCAAAAAAAAAAAAAAAAAAAAAACCATTTACTCTCGTAACAAAGTTATTAACTTAAAAAATATTTTCGTTGATTTCACCGGCACAAATTATCTTCTACCTATCTCCATTCCCCCCACAAATAAAAAATGAGTAAGTATTGTGAAATAGTATGATAAATAACAAATTATCTTGTTTCTACTCTTTTTGGGAGGGGGGCAATCTGGGGAATATAATCAGTCTCCACATTTACAAATAAAAATAAATAATTAATTGTTATCATCATTTAATTGAAATAACCACATTAATTAATTTAATAGAAAAACTCGAATCAAATATTGGTTGCTAAGAGTCAATGGTCGTCGAATCAATTTTCCTCGAAAATTCAATTATTGCCCTACCACTCAAGGATTTGTAAACGTACTTAGTTGTTAATGTTTACTTTTGATGCAAGCAGCAAATGTACGTACGGATATGACTACATCTATTTCTTTCCACCTTTGATTAGTATTTGTTTAAAAAAAAAAAAAAAAAACCATTAACTTAAAAAATATTTTCGTTGATTTCACCAGCACAAAATACTAAATGCATGATATTTTTATGCCAAAACAAATTCAGCACTTAATGTTCATTAATGGGAAGGATCCCCATATATAACCATTTCTTTTGTTTGTATTTGCTCACGAAAATGAATAAATAAATAAATAATTTCAGCACTTGATTTGATATTCCTCTTCTCTTTCGGTTTATTTCAGCTCATACCGAATATTCTTTTGAAAAATTATACAAATTTATTTTTAAATTATCTTCTACCCATCTCCGTTCCGCCCACGAATAAGAAATGATCGAGTAAGGAAGGAACCTCTAACATGCTTCTACTCTTTTTGGGATGGGGGCAATCTGGGGAATATATCAAATATTGGTTGCTAAGATTCGACGACTATTGACTCTTTTGTTTATTCAATAAAGAAGAAAAAAAAAAAGTCAATGGTCGTCGAATCAATTTTACATGAAAAAACTAAAAAAACAAAAAAAAAAAAAAAGAAAAAAAGAAAAAGAAAAAAGAAAAATCTCCACGTTCAAATGTTGCCCTAACACTCAAAGGATTTGTCAACGTACTTAATTGTTAATGTTTACTTTTGATGCATGCAGTACATTCACACCTTAAATGGATAATAATTATTTTATAATTAGAATTTAAAATTAATATATTTAACGGTTTATACAATTTAACATTTTTTAAATTTTATTAAATGCGTTTGAATGACATTTAGTATACAATATTGAAATGGATAGGATCATCCAGTAGTGATGCACCATTGGAAATTAATTGTAAAATGTTGCTGGTTTCGTAGAAATAAACACAGCCTTTTTTATTATAAAAGGCCCTCCAAACCAGCTGATCTTCACATTGAAAAACATTCTCACATTCTCACAAACAATAAGCTAAAGATGGAAGGTGCTTCGTTGCCGCCAGCTCCCATTTTCAAGAGGTAAGCAAAGCTATGTGCATGTCTCTTATTGAATCATAACACCAGTTTTTTGATCCATGCATGCATGTATTGGCCATCGAAACAAAAGAAAGAAAACTAACTAAGCTTTTGATTATGCAGGTTGGAAGGAAAGGTAGCTTTGATAACCGGAGGCGCCAGTGGAATTGGTGAGACTACGGCAAGGCTATTCGTTCAGCATGGCGCTAAGGTTATCATTGCTGATGTCCAAGATGACATTGGGCACTCCGTTTGCCGCGACATAGGCACCGCTGATGACATCTCCTATGTTCATTGTGATGTTACCAACGAATCTGATGTCCAAAATGCTGTCAAAACCGCGGTCTCAAAGCATGGGAAACTTGACATATTGTTCAGCAACGCAGGAATTACCAACGCTGATGACGGCATCTTAGAGTTTGACAGCGAGAAATACAACAGGGTCTTTAATGTGAACGTCTTGGGGGGATTCCTAGCAGCCAAACACGCTGCCAAAGTAATGATTCCAGCGAAAAAAGGCAGCATTTTATTCACGTCAAGCACTGCCTCAGTGATACATGGAGAAACCCCGCACATCTACGCGGCGTCCAAGCATGCACTGGTGGGATTGACCAAGAATTTGTGTGTGGAGTTGGGGGAGTATGGAATTAGAGTTAATTGCGTATCACCGTCCGGCGTGGCCACTCCTTTGCTAAGGAATGTGTCTGGAATACAGGATAAGAAAACATTGGAAGACATGATTTGTTCAGCTGCAAATCTGAAAGGGGTGGTGTTAGAGACCGACGATGTTGCAGAAGCAGCACTGTTCTTGGTGAGCGATGAGTCTAAGTACGTGAGTGGCCTCAACCTAGTCCTGGACGGTGGTCATAGCACCACCAACAAAGCTATTAGGGACGGCAAAGAAAAGCACCGTTCTTAATAACCCAAACATATATATATATATATATATATATATATGTTTGATTCAAATAATTTGATAATTTATGTAATTGTTTCAATTCACATTCTGCAATTGTTTGACTTTGTCTGCAATTGCAATGTATTCCATCCAACCAAACTTCGTGTTGGTGCATTCATGTAACAGCAATACAATAAACACCTCAAATTGGTTCCTTTTATATATATTGTTTTCACGTGCAGAAAGTTGACTGAATTTCGTGCTATATCCTTCTATGTGTTTCAGAAACTTAAATATGTCGATAAAAAGAATTTGATTTATAGACGATCAAGCATATCCCATGGATTTAGGCTTTCTTCATGCGAGGAGAATGTCAACTGGTGAAGAGTCTCAAGACCATAATATCCAGATCGAAGGCATGCAACATTGTGAATATTGATCAAAAGAATATCCCTTGGGGGTTAAAAATGATATTCCAAATTTTTTGCTCATGCATGAAGGGAAGTTGCCTATTCGGTATCTTGGAGTTCCCCTTCTTTCTAAGCGACTGACAGCAACTGATTGTGATGTTTTGGTCTCCAAAATTGCTAGCCGTATTGATTCCTGCACTACAAAAAAAAAAGTTTTTCGCCACTTGTAGTTCGCCACGTGTACGGTCACTGTACACGTGGCGAACTGTTGGCCACGTGTAAATGGCCACGTAAATACACGTGGTGGATCCAGTTGACACTAACTGCACAGTTGGCCACGTGTATTTTAATACACGTGGCCACTTGTTCGCCACGTGTATTTTAGACGTGGCGAACATGGCCGCGTGTATTATACACGTGTCCAATTGGACACGTGTATTTTAATACACGTGGCCAATGTTAAATTTATTTTTTAATATTTAATTCTGTTTTTAATTTCTTTTTATTTAATATATATATATATTTTTGGTAGAATTCTCCAAATTTATTTTATCTAAAAATATCACAAAATCAAATTATACAAATTAATCAAAACAACAATATTTAAAAATTTGAATACCATGTACTAATAAATGTATTCGTTACTAACAACAAATACTTACACAACAATATCAACAAATTTGAAAATCTTGATCTAATAAAATTATTCGTTACTAACAAAAAAAAAAATACACAAAATATCTATAAATCTGGAGGACGTCGCTGCGGATCACGAGGTGCAATCCCGGGCGTGAACTCGCCAACCGGCGATTGTCCCACAAGAGATGGTGTAACGGGCGATGGAGTCCCGAGAGGGGATTGTTGGCTCAGCAATTGTCCAACAGGCGACAACGGACCAACCGTTGTCGCATTACCTGCAAATAATAAAAACAATTAACCTATATAATATTATATGCAAATTTAAACAAGTAATGAGAACAAATTAAAAATAAACCTAAGTGTATACATAATATGAACCATACCTGCAGGCGCACTACTAACAGAAGACGTACTACCTACGTGTGCAGGTGAAGACTGCTGAGCACCAGGGCATACAAACGATAATCCTGTAAAGGACATGAAGGCCTCAAACTGTCGCATGCGCTGCTCCATAGCATCAAACTGTTGTATGCGCTGCTCCATGCTGTCAGCCCACTCTCTCTCGGCCCGCACTATGCCCTACAACCCTTCATTTCTCTCTCTCTCGGCCCGTAACATGATATCCATCTCCGCAATTTTCTGGGCAGCCCAATCTTGAGACGTGCCCTCGGCCGGTCACTCTCGTGTGCGGGCCCTATACGAGAAACAAGTCCCGCGAACAAGAGTAACGTTCGGCCCAACCTGCCGAACCCTACCCGCATACTCGGGTCGCCCAACCGCCTACTCGTACGCGTCGCCAGGTGCCCAACGCACCGTATCTGATGAGACGGGATCCGTGGCAGCAGGATCAGTGGACAAACTCTGTGTCATCCGCTCCTGTACGTCGTCAACATACAATACATTGGTAATTAATAAATACTTTATCACACGCATAACTAACAAATATTAATAACATAGACCAGTAGCATACGCATAGGTCCTGTGTCCGCTCGTTCAGATAAGTGTCGTCCTTCCTTGTGTGCGTCTTTACAAACGACTCGGCGCGAGGGTTTTTGGTTAATAAAAAAAAAAAAAAAAGATCTCTCTCTTTTTCTTTTTTAATATTTTTTTTTTTTTTTAGGGTTTAGGGATTTTGGTTTTTTTTTTTAGGGTTTAGGGTTTAGGTTTTTAGGGTTTAGTTTGTAGGGTTAGGGTTTTAAGGTTAGGGTTTAGGGTTTAACTAAAATAAAAAAGTAATAAAAAAAAAAAAGATCTCTCTCTTTTTTCTTTTTTCTTTTTTAATATTCTTCTTTCTTTTTTTAGGGTTTAGGGTTTTTGGTTTTTTTTTTTTTTAGGGTTTAGGGTTTAGGT
This sequence comes from Alnus rubra, assembly GCA_028654335.1. Lineage (NCBI taxonomy): Eukaryota > Viridiplantae > Streptophyta > Magnoliopsida > Fagales > Betulaceae > Alnus > Alnus rubra. The sequence goes on from JAJPGS010000281.1 coordinate 1,250,356, forward strand.
TTTTAGGGTTTAGTTTTTAGGGTTAGGGTTTAGGGTTTAACTAAAATAAAAAAGTAATAAAAAAAAAGATCTCTCTTTTTTTCTTTTTTCTTTTTAATATTCTTCTTTCTTTTTTAGGGTTTAAGGTTTTTTTTTTTTTTTTAGGGTTTAAGTTTTTAGGGTTTAGTTTTTAGGGTTAGGGTTTTAAGGTTAGGGTTTAGGGTTTAACTAAAATAAAAAAGTAATAAAAAAGAAGAAGATCTCTCTCTTTTTTCTTTTTTCTTTTTAATATTCTTCTTCCTTTTTTTAGGGTTTAGGGTTTTTGGTTTTTTTTTTTTTAGGGTTTATGGTTTAGGTTTTTAGGATTTCGGTTTGAAGGTTAGGGTTTAGGGTTTTGGTTTTAAGGTTAGGGTTTAGGGTTTTATGGTTTAGGGTTTAGGGTTAGGGTTTTAGGGTTTAACTAAAATAAAAAAATAATTAAAAAAAAATCTCTTTTTTTTCTTTTTTTTTTCTTATATTATTCTTTCTTGTTTTAGGGTTTAGGGTTTAGGGTTTTTGTTTTTTCTTTAGGGTTTAGGATTTAGGTTTTAATGTTAGTAGGGTTTAGGGTTTTTAGGGTGTACGTTTTAGGGTTAGGGTTTATGGTTTATGGTTTTTGCTTGTTTTTTAGAGTTTAAAGTTTAGGGGTTTGGTTTTGAGATTAGAGTATAGGGATTTTTGTTTTAGTTTTGATTTAGGGTTTAGAGTTTATTGTTTAGACCTTTGTTATAAATTGAATAATAAAATATATTATTGTAAATGGTAGACGGTGGCCAAATTTATTTTTCTGTATCTATCCAATAATTGTTGGATACGATCATTTTATTATAAAATGATGGCGAGTTTGCTTTGAAATGTTTTTTTTTTTTTTTTTTTTTTTTTTTTGTAAAAAAATTACCTGAAAATGAACAATTAAACTTTTTTTTTTGTTCTTAAAAAAAAAAAGTTGTTGAAATAGTACCGCATACTTATTTATATTTTATTGGTTTGCGTCATTGATTTTATGATGAAGTTAATAAAATAATGGCGAGATTGTTTTTTCTGTTCAAATGTTTTAGCATAAATTGCCAAAAATAATAATCGCAACACAAATTCGTAGTACTGTAAAACATATCACAAAAAAGAAAAATAACACAACTGTACGAATATTTTCCATGCATAACGACCAACCACATCAAAACAAATAAAATTACACAACAATAGATATACAAACCCAACAAAATCAACAGCATTGCATGAACCATTATTAATTGCTAAATCCACAATTATTATATGAAACTATTAAAACAATTAGGAACAGATTTTAAACAAATTAATTTACATGCACCAAGTTTATTATAGTCAAAAATAAAGAAAAAAAAATATGTCAAAATTACTCACAATTTATGCATAAATATTTTTTGGGGTGTATTTTATGCTCCTTAGCCAAATTGTACCTGCATTAAAACAATACATAAATATTAGTCCCAAAACAATATCCCCCACTGTTGCTACTGTGGCTACTGCACAGTAGTGACCCGTAACGTACAAGGCAGAGAGAGAGAGAGACAGGCCGGGAGAGGGGTGGTCACCGGTTTAGGGTTCCGACCAGCGAGGTTTCAGAGAGAGAGATAGAGAGAGAGATGTAGAGAGAGATAGAGACAGAGAGACGAAGGTGATCCCCAAAGAGATCTTTAGAGAGAGAGAGGTCCGGACGACCGTTTAGGGTTCCTACTGTGGTTCGGTTAGAGAGAGAGAGAGAGAGAGCTAGAGAGAGAGACAGAGAGGGAGATTGGTTGGTGCACGCGTGGTGCTGTGACGGCCGGAGAGGGAGCTGGCCAGAGAAGATAGCGGAGGGACGGTGGTCGGTGCGGACGTGCGTGACGGAGACGGAGAGGGAGAGAGAGAGAGTGAGAGTGAGAGAGAGAGGGTCTGAGAGAGTGAGAGAGTGATCGAGAGTGAGCTGAGGGAGATAAATGGGTAGCTTCCTCCGGAAGCTACTTGCCCCACGGTCGTTTTCGCACGCCTCTGTAGTGCCTTTTCACTTCTATACTTGGGTTTTCCGGAACGGACAGGGAAGGTTGAGGTTGGGTTCCCGAATTGGATCCACTTGTTTTGCTTTTGCTCGGGAGCGAGATCTTCAGCGCGAGGCTTATTGTTGGAAATTTTCGGTGGGTGAGTTTTTTGGATTGGCCGAATGAGGAGTTTTCTGAAAATTTCAGTGTTTTTCTGGAATGGTTGGTGAAATTGAATGGCGCGAACTAGTCAATAAAAAAGCAATAAAAAATAATAAAGAAAGAATATAGGGATAAGAATAGATAATCAGATGTATTGTGTTTTTAAAACTCATTAGCTAAACTAGATAAAGTGAGTTTTGGTTAGCTATTTTAGATTGAAAAATAGACAAGCCGGTGTGAGTGCTCTAAGGTCTTAAAAAATTTGATTTGGTTCTCTATCGATCTAAACTGCAAGTGGGAAAGTTTGGAAGTTTAGAGCATGGAGAAAGTTGAAGTGCTGAGATGCAAGGAACCCAATTTTTATGTTTAGATTATCTAAAACTTCGTTTCATTTGATTTTTTCTTGCTAATTTTTATTCATCAAATGTTTTCAACATACGGCACTTTTTCCTTTCGGGCTGTTATTGTTGGAGGGTTGCTTAATTGCCTTTATTGATTGGGTGATGACATTGAATTTAGTTGTTTCCATAATCATATAATACTTCTTAAGATCTTGAGTGTCGACGTATCTGCAGTGCGCTGTGAATTTCAGTTCAGAGGACATCCCAAATGGCATTGGTCTTGGAGGACGAGTGAATCACTTTGGTCTGTTTTGAAAAATTATATGGACTTCTAATTTTAACAAGTGTGTGTGAACAGTGTGCAACAAAATATTAAAAGTGTAAATTAAAGGAGATAAATATTTTGTTGACGAAGTGGAAACTCAATTAAGAGAAAAATCACTCCGGGGCAGCCAAACCCAGGATATCCACTATTCAGAAGACAAAGCTAGATACAAAGCAGTAACACTCACATACCCCTGATGCAGTGGTCGTACATTGCTCTCTAACGTGTAACCCAACACGAGCGCCTCCCAACCAGGTCTCCTACCTGAAGGGGTCTTCAATGGAATCCTTTACCTTAGGGCCAACCCCTAAGATAGACTTTATAGCTGATCAAATCACACACTTGCAAAGCTAGAGAGCTATCAGATCTTCAATATCTCCCTAAACACCCTCTCTAAGCTGTGGAGAATTTACCATTGAATTCTGTGTAGAAAGCATGCCTCAAGCCTCTTATTTATAGGCTTTGGAAACTCAAAATTGAGTCAAAAACGGAGTCTGAGGCACGCGTGTCCGGATGGGAGCCAGGGCCGTCCGGGCGAGCCAAGTTTTTCTTGTCCGGAAAGTAATTATGGAATTTTCTGCAGGGCCGTCCGTCCGGATGAGTATAATGGTCGTCCGGACACTCAATTTACAGAAAATTTCGTTAGCTTTCCTATGACGCTGATTTTGTCTCAATCCGATATTTGAGTAAAAATTTATGTCCAAAATACAGGAGGGTGTCCGGACGGCTTGACCGAGCGTCCGGACGGTCAACTGCAACCGCCTTTCCAAAGTAGCATTGAAAGCTCCCATAACAAGGCCACGTCCGGAAGGTGTTGCCCTAGCGTTCGGACGGTTGCACTTCGGCTGTACGTAATTACCATAATAAGGCTTGGAGTGTCCGGACCCTGAAGGCTGATGTCCGGACAATTGAACTGGTGCACGTAATTTCCATATTTGAAGCTTGATCGTCCGGACCATGAAGACTGACGTCCGGACGGTAGCAGCCGTAATCCTATAACTGTGTCTTGAGACAGAAACCCTAATACTTGTCAAACACTGAATGACGCCCGAACAGTATAACCACGTCGTCCGGACGGATGTGCTGGAACACTGGGATCTTCTCGAACTCTGAAGAGCTTCCGGACGATTTGCCATTACGTCCAGACGGATGCAATCTTGAACTGTTCGAAGCTTTTAGACACTGATGGGCGTCCGGACGGAAAGTTCTCGTCGTCCGGACAGATGTTGCTGACTGATGAGCGTCCGGATGAGAGACCACGTCGTCCGGACGGCTGACAGGGAACCGAAATAAACTTCCTTGAAAACTTCACAGAATCTTCTTGAAGAAAAAAGATGAAGAGTAGACTCTGGATAAAGCAGCATCCCTGTGAAAGCAGCAACATTACATAGAAGTGATTTTGTCCAACAGAATGTAGCCAACACAAAAACTAACATGTTTCTCTCTGCAAGCTTTGATCAGGGGCACACATTCAACTGTACCACATTTGGTAGTCCTTGCCTTTCCAAGACCAGCCGAATATGTCCGGAAGTGATAGAATGCTAGAGGGTTGTTCCTAGAGGAGCACAAAGAAGGCATGAGGCTACCAAAGGTACTACTGTATTAGAAAGATTTAAGGAGGATCGCAATATGCTCAACATGGTTGGGCTTGCAAATTCGAGCGAGTAATCTGATGATCCACCTTTTTGTTGCTTCTACAATCAGAAAAATTATGTTGTAGCTAAGGATTTGCCTTCAATATCTTTGAGTTGATGTTAAAATTTTTTTTGTTTATAATGTCATTGTTGTCAGAAGTTGGACCATATTTTTACTAAATTTGTAAATACTTCTGATGGAAAACATAAATTATACTAATGCTCCGTTTGTTTCGGCGTAAAATGATTTCTGAAAAATGATTTTGGCATTTTTCCGGTGTTTGGTAGGGGCGAAAATAATAGTCAACCGAAAAATTATTTCTATTTGACCAAAAATGGTTAGTAAATTTTGGAAAATGATTTACGCTTTTTAGAAGCGTAAATCATTTTCCGAAGACGCCAGATGCATTCGACCCCTTTTAAATGACATAGTCGACCTTCACGTTCAAGCAGTCGACCATCACCGAAATCTTGCCAGTACCGAAATCCAACAACATCCAATCAATGTCGCCGGAATCCAACCATTTTTGTCGGAATCCGGTCAGCCCAGATTTCGGTGACCAAATTGAACGTATTTAGGCCATCTGGCCAGAACGGCCGGATCTCGGCTGGCTGGATCTGGACAGAACATCCTGGCCAGAACAACCGAGTTCCAATCGGCCGGCTGGACGGATCTAGCTGAAAAATTCCGGCCAGAACGACTGGATCCCTGTCGACTGGCCGGGATCTGGCCAGAACGGTTGGATTCCAGCGGTTCTGGTAGGATTCCGGCCAGTGGGCTTGAGTCCCGTCGTTCTGTGCCGGATTCCGGCCAACCCAAATTCCAACAAAACTGTCAGAATTCTGGCATTTATCTCGGATTCTGGCTATAGTAGCCGGAATCCTGTAAAAGTGGCTGAAATCCTATCGGTCAGTGACGGAATATCGTCACCGGTGATTTTTATATTATTTTACATTAATATTTATATGTTTTCAATAAAAAATGTTTTGTATATGTTAATATGATTGTATAAAAATATTTATGATTTTTCGTAAGCGTCAAACACTGAAAAATGCTTTCGGCGAAAAATATTTTCTAGAAAAATGACTTCCTTAAAATCATTTTACGATGAAAACTATTTTACGTCGAAATAAACAAAGCATTAGTCTTTAAAGACAATTCTCAATACCTTTTCCTCCATTGTGGAATCCCCCTTTCTCCCTTTGAATTTTTGAATTTGAAAAAAGAAAAAAGAAAAAGAAAAGAAAAAGAACTAGTATGCGGAATTGATAAGATTCAATGTTGACTTTTATTAAAACGCAATTTTCAAATGATATATTTATTACGATTTAGTTTAAAATTATACTTTTTATCTACGAAATCACAATTTCAAACGCATCCTTAATATGTACGTAGTTCCGGGATAAGATGTTACATAAGCAGACTTTAAATTCTTTCCCCTCCCCACATTTGAATAGGAAACAAAAAAAAAAATTGACTTTAGACTTTAGTAAAAAGCAAATAGACGACCTAATAATAATAATAAAAAAATATATATATAAAAAAAAAAAAGAAAAAAAAAAGCAATTATATTCCTAAAAGAAGTTGGTATAGAGGGGCTTGCAATAGACCACGCCACCACTATGCCTCTAGAGTCTAAACAGAGGAAAACTGAGGAAACACAAAGGTTATAATTGTTACTGTTGTCTAAATTTTACCTTTACTAACACATATTTATGGAATTGGATAAATATTATACGTATATTGTTTTATAAAATACTTCATTTCTATTTTGAATTGTCTTTATCAAAATATGTGAAAGAAGAGTCAAAGGGATTTTTATTATTAATATATATATATATATATATGTAAGTGGATGTCAAAGGGATTGGAGTCTCCGTCGTTGTGTTTTTATCTCTTTTAGTTTCCAACTTAATAAATATGGGAGATATTATAGTCAAAGCCAGAAAGGGGCCGGAACCTGGGTTTGGTCATAGACAGGGATTGGAGGGTCGGTTGGTGGGGGAAGAAAAATAACGGCTAAAAGTTTTCTCGTACACACACAATTTTTTAAGTAATGTGTTTCCACTTTCGTGTCTTCCAATTTTTATTTTTATTTTTTTTGAATATTTGTTTTTACAAATTTATTATTAAATATGTGAAATTCACGTGTGATTTTACAAATTTAACCTTAATTTGCACATCAAAATTACGAAAATAGACAAAAAAAAATATGAAAAAAATTAAAATCAAACATTTCTCATTTTTTAGGTAATTACAAAAAATAAATTTACTGATATGATTAATTAAATCTCAAATCTTTTATGTAATCAAATTGACAATTTGACAGACCCAACATATTACAAATGATGCAGAATCTAGAAATACCGAACAAATGTAGAAAGTGAAAGAAAGTATGCATATATAATTTCAATGAGGTTGCATTTGTTTGGATGTAAAATAGTTTACGAGGAAAAATCTTAATTTTGAAAAAATTACCAAGTTTTCATTATTTGGTTGAGACATTGAAAATAATATCGAAAATGTTTTCCATTATTTGGTTGATACGAAAAGTAGATTTTTCACTGTGATGGAAACTATCCAAAAATCACTCAAATTAATCTAACAATGTCAAATACCATTACCAACATTTAAAGAAAAAAAATATAAAAAAAAACCTCACAAAAACCTTAATTATTTTACATGTGCGGAGAGTGGCAAAGCCAATACAAAGGACAAGGAGGCAATGAATATGGAATAGAGCAGAGTCGGAGTGCGTTTGGGATTACGATTTCGTAGAGAAATAATGCAATTTTAAACTAAATCGCAAAAAATGAACCGTTTGAAAACTGCGTTTTTAAAAAATTGCGATTTGAAAACGTAGAAAAATGCTTATTCTAATGGAGTGCTTTTTTGAAAACGTGAGAGAAGAATATTTTGTAGGATAAGGAAAAGGAAAATTTGTTTTGAGGCTGTAACGTGAGAGAAGAATATTTTGTAGGATAATATATTAATTTTCGGGTTCAACTCATTAAAAATACATAAAATTTAGAGACTTTTAAAAATTTTGGGGGGAGTAGTGCCCCAAAGCTAGGGGTAATTCCACCCCTAACGAGGGGTGTTGCAATTCAATAAAAGGGAGGTGATAAAAAGAAGGGGAGATAAGCTTTGAAAAAAGACACTTCTTGGGGTAAGTCCACATTTACAAATAAAAAAAATTAATTAATTGTTATCATTTAATTGAAATAACAACATTAATTAATTTAATAGAAAAACTCGAATCAAATATTGGTTGCTAAGAGTCAATGGTCGTCGAATCAATTTTCCTTGAAAATTCAATTATTGCCCTACCACTCAAGGATTTGTAAACGTACTTAGTTGTTAATGTTTACTTTTGATGCAAGCAGCAAATGTACGTACGGATATGACTACATCTATTTCTTTCCACCTTTGATTAGTATTTGTTTAAAAAAAAAAAAAACCATTAACTTAATTAAAAAATATTTTCGTTGATTTCACCAGCACAAAATACTAAATGACATTTTTATGCCAAAACAAATTCAGCACTTAATGTTCATTAATGGGAAGGATCCCCATATATAACCATTTCTTTTGTTTGTATTTGCTCAAGAAAATAAATAATTTCGGCACTTGATTTGATATTCCTCTTCTCTTTCGGTTTATTTCAGCTCATACCGAATATTCTTTTGAAAATTATACAATTTTTTTTTTTAAATTATCTTCTACCCATCTCCGTTCCGCCCACGAATAAGAAATGATCGAGTAAGGAAGGAACCTCTAACATGCTTCTACTCTTTTTGGGAGGGGGGCAATCTGGGGAATATATCAAATATTGGTTGCTAAGATTCGACGACTATTGACTCTTTTGTTTATTCAATAAAAAAGAAAAAAAGAAAAAAAGAAAAAGTCAATGGTCGTCGAATCAATTTTCCTTTAAAAAAAAAAACAACAGAAAAATAAAAGAAAAAAGAAATAAGAAAACTCCACGTTCAATTGTTGCCGTACCACTTAAGGATTTTCAACGTACTTAGTTGTTAATGTTTTTGATGCAAGCAGTAAATTGACGCACATGCACCATTGGAAATTAATTGTAAAATGTTGCTGGTTTCGTAGAAATAAACACAGCCTTTTTTATTATAAAAGGCCCTCCAAACCAGCTGATCTTCACATTGAAAAACATTCTCAAATTCTCACAAACAATAAGCTAAAGATGGAAGGTGCTTCGTTGCCGCCAGCTCCCATTTTCAAGAGGTAAGCAAAGCTATCGGTGCATGTCTCTCTATTGAATCGTAACACCTGTTTTTTGATCCATGCATGCATGTATTGGCCATCGAAACAAAAGAAAGAAAACTAATTAAGCTTTTGATTATGCAGGTTGGAAGGAAAGGTAGCTTTGATAACCGGAGGCGCCAGTGGAATTGGCGAGACTACGGCAAGGCTATTCGTTCAACATGGCGCTAAGGTTATCATTGCTGATGTCCAAGATGACATTGGGCACTCCGTCTGCCGCGACATAGGCACCGCTGATGACATCTCCTATGTCCATTGTGATGTTACCAACGAATCTGATGTCCAAAATGCTGTCAAAACCGCGGTCTCAAAGCATGGGAAACTTGACATACTGTTCAGCAACGCAGGAATTACCAACGCTGATGACGGCATCTTAGAGTTTGACCGCGAGAAATACAACAGGGTCTTTAATGTGAACGTCTTGGGGGGATTCCTAGCAGCCAAACACGCTGCCAAAGTAATGATTCCAGCGAAAAAAGGCAGCATTTTATTCACGTCAAGCACTGCCTCAGTGATACATGGAGAAACCCCGCACATCTACGCGGCGTCCAAGCATGCGCTGGTGGGATTGACCAAGAATTTGTGTGTGGAGTTGGGGGAGTATGGAATTAGAGTTAATTGCGTATCACCGTCCGGCGTGGCCACTCCTTTGCTAAGGAATGTGTCTGGAATACAGGATAAGAAAACATTGGAAGACATGATTTGTTCATCTGCAAATCTGAAAGGGGTGGTGTTAGGGACCGACGATGTTGCAGAGGCAGCACTGTTCTTGGTGAGCGATGAGTCTAAGTACGTGAGTGGCCTCAACTTAGTCTTGGACGGAGGTCATAGCACCACCAACAAAGCTATTAGGGACGGCAAAGAAACGCACCGCTCTTAATAACCCAATATATATATATATATATGTTTGATTCAAATAATTTGATAATTTATGTAATTGTTTCAATTCACATTCTGCAATTGTTTGACTTTGTCTGCAATTGCAATGTATTCCATCCAACCAAACTTCGTGTTGGTGCATTCATGTAACGGCAATACAATAAACACCTCAAATTGGTTCCTTTTATTAATATTGTTTTCACGTGCAGAAAGTTAACTGAATTTCGTGCTATATCCTTCTATGTGTTTTAGAAACTTAAATATGTCGATAAAAAGAATTTGATTTATAGACGATCAAGCATATCCCATAGATTTAGGATTTCTTCATGCGAGGAGAATGTCAACCGGTGAAGAGTCTCAAGACCATAATATCCAGATCGAAGGCATGCAACATTGTGAATATTGATCAAAAGAATATCCCTTGGGGGTTAAAAATGATATTCTGAATTTTTTGCTCATGCATGAAGGGAAGTTGCCTATTCGGTATCTTGGAGTTCCCCTTCTTTCTAAGCGACTGACAGCAACTGATTGTGATGTTTTGGTCTCCAAAATTGCTAGCCGTATTGATTCCTGCACTACAAAAACAATAGTTTTTCGCCACTTGTACGGTCATTGTACACGTGGCGAACTGTTGGCCACGTGCAAATGGCCACGTAAATACACGTGGTGGATCCGGTTGACACTAACTGCACAGTTGGCCACGTGTATTTTAATACACGTGTCCAAGTGGCCATGTGTATTAAAATACGCGCGGCCAATTGTTCGCCACGTCTAAAATACACGTGGCGAACAATTGGCCGCGTGTATTTTAATACACGCGGCCAATTGGCCACGTGTATTAAAATACACGTGCCCACTTGTTCGCCACGTGTATTTTAGACGTGGCGAACATGGCCGCGTGTATTATACACGTGTCCAATTGGACACATGTATTTTAATACACGTGGCCAATGTTAAATTTATTTTTTTATATTTAATTCTGTTTTTTAATTTCTTTTTATTTAATATATATATATATATATATATATATATATATATATATATATATATATATTTTTGGTAGAATTCTCCAAAATTATTTTATCCAAAAATATCACAAAATCAAATTATACAAATTAATCAAAACAACAATATTTAAAAATTTGAATACCATGTACTAATAAATGTATTCGTTACTAACAACAAATACTTACACAACAATATCAACAAATTTGAAAATCTTGATCTAATAAAATTATTCGTTACTAAAAAAAAAAGAAATACACAAAATATCTACAAATCTGGAGGACGTCGCTACGGATCACGAGGTGCAGTCCTGGGCGTGAACTCGCCAACCGGCGATTGTCCCTGCAAGAGATGGTGTAACCGGCGATGGAGTCCCGAGAGGGGATTGTTGGCTCAGCAATTGTCCAACAGGCGACAACGGACCAACCGTTGTTGCATTACCTGCAAATAATAAAAACAATTAACCTATATAATATTATATGCAAATTTAAACAAGTAATGAGAACAAATTAAAAATAAACCTAAGTGTATACATAATATGAACCATACGTGCAGGCGCACTACTAACGGACGACGTACTACCTACGTGTGCAGGTGAAGACTGCTGAGCACCAGGGCATACGAACGATAATCTTGTAAAGGACATGAAGGCCTCAAACTGTCGCATGCGCTGCTCCATAGCATCAAACTGTCGTATGCGCTGCTCCATGCTGTCAGCCCGCTCTCTCTCGGCCCGCACTATGCCCTCCAACCCGTCATTCCTCTCTCTCTCTCGGCCCGTAACATGATATCCATCTCCGCAATTTTCTGGGCAGCCCAATCTTGAGATGTGCCCTCGGCCGGTCCCCCTCGTGTGCGGGCCCTATACGAGAAACAAGTCCCGCGAACAGGAGTAACGTTCGGCCCAACCTGCCGAACCCTACCCGCATACTCGGGTCGCCCAACCGCCTGCTCGTACGCGTCGCCAGGTGCCCAACGCACTGTATCTGATGAGACGGGATCCGTGGCAGCAGGATCAGTGGACAAACTCTGTGTCATCCGCTCCTGTACGTCGTCAACATACAATACACTGGTAATTAATAAATACTTTATCACACGCATAACTAACAAATATTAATAACATAGACCAGTAGCATACGCATAGGTCCCGTGTCCGCTCGTTCAGATAAGTGTCGTCCTTCCTTGTGTGCGTCTTTACAAACGACTCGGCGCGTGGTGCTGTGATGGCCGGAGAGGGAGCTGGCCGGAGAAGACAGCGGAGGGGCGGTGGTCGGTGCGGACGTGCGTGACGGAGACGGAGACGGAGAGAGAGAGAGTGAGAGTGAGAGAGAGAGGGTCTGAGAGAGTGAGAGAGTGATCGAGAGTGAGCTGAGGGAGATAAATGGGTAGCTTCCGAAGGAAGCTACCCATTTATTTTTATTTTTATTTAAAAAATTGGCCAGGTGGCGCGCGGGAATCGTCCCGCGCAGGTCACCTGGCCAAAGTTTGGCCGCGTGGCGTAATGCCACGCGGCCAATTAGAGACGTGTATCAGTATACACGTCTCTAAATTGGCGACGTGTATACTAATACACGTTGCCATTTGTTTTTTTTTTTTTTTTGAAAAACGAAAAAATTATATATATATATTTGTATTTGTAAACGCAAACACAAACACAAACCCTAACCCGACCCTAAGTGTATGTAATATATATAGTGTTAAACCCTAAGCCCTAAAACAAATATGTTTTAAGGTTTATGTAAACTCTAACCCATAAAACTAAACCCTAAACAATAACCCTAAAACTAAATCTTAAACCCTAAGTCTAGGTATATATATACTGTGTATATAAATTTTTGACGTGAATACTGTATAATATTCTATATAAATGATATATTTCATATATATATATATAGGTCCTATATATAGGGTTAGGGTTTTATTAGATTAGTATTCCATTAACGCAAAGCCTAATTAGAGTTAGGGGTTTACTTATAAGTATACCATATATATGTAAAGTACTCAACACGTAAAACGTAAATATACTATAAACATATTGCACATAGCTCATAAACACTAACCCTATGTCTATATACTATATATAGTCATAAACCATAACCCTAAGTATATGTACTTTGTTATGTGGCATATTTTTTTTTCGTTCATCGCCATATAATTATGCATATATATATATAGCACAAATTTGGTTTAATTATGCATTTAGTACTATATATAGACATAAACTTTAACACTAAGTGTATATACCTATTATATATATCTATAAACCCTAACCCTAAGTGTATATACTGTATATAGCTATATATATATATATATATATATATATATAGCCATAAACCCCAATGTTATGGTATATACAAGTCGTTATAAATGTATATAGTTTCAGCACGCCGTTTACATGCATGCGTGCATATATTATATATATGTATATAGTATTATGGATAGGATTTTTAACTTTGTTATGTTGCATTTTATTTTTTTTCTTAACGTAGATAGTTTACAAAACCAAACCTTAATTTGGTGTTATAATATATATATACCAAACCTTTTTTTTTTTTTTATGCTTACAATTTGATAAAATTCATAAATCAACATTATGGGACTTGAGCTGGTGACAAATACTGTTTTCACCCCCGTGGAGTGAGTTAGTCACAGTTCGACCAACTTTTGAACATTGAACTGGATCAAATGATAGATGTATGCAAAATTATATTTGTATAATGTATGCTATAATGATCGGGACCACAAGGCCAACACATTGAGATGGATGTTCTATTTGACAAGTTTGGCTTCTCTGTAGGTGTAAATGAAGTACACATCATGGTAACTAACTTCGGGGAAAAAAATGAGAGGTATATCATTAAAAAATGATATATTAAAAAAATAAATTATAATTCGATATAATTTAAATTTTATATATATATATATATATATATATATATATATATATATATATATATATATATAATTGATGTAAATACAAATACAAACCCATGCAACCCTAAGTGTATGTACTGTACACATTGCTAAACCCTAAGCCATAAAACTAAACCGTAAACTATAAATTAAAACTAAATCCTAACCCTAAATTTAAACCATACCACTAAGTATATATATATATATATATATATATATATATATACTATAATAAATCCTGACCATAAAATTGAACCCTAAAACCCATAACCTTAAGTGTATATACTATATGTAAGCCATAAACCCTAACCTTAACCCTAATCTTAAGTGTATGTACTATATATAGCTATAAACCCTAACCCTAAATATATATACTATATATATAGTTATAAACCCTAACTCTAGGATCAAATGATAGTTCGACCAAGTTTTGAACATTGAACTGGATCAAATGATAGAGGCATGCAAATTTATACTTGTGTAACGTAAGCTATAATGATCGGGACCACAAGGCCAACACATTCAGATGGATGTTCTATTTGACAAGTTTGGCTTCTCTGCAGGTGTTATTTGTAATACGCAAATATGAACCCTAACCTTGAGAGTATGTACTACACATACAATAAATTAAGTCCTAACGCATAAACCATATTTAAGAAACTCAACCTGCATGTAAACCCTAAAACATAACCATAAGTACAATACATACTATATATAATTATAAACCATAACTAAATATAGCACAAATCTAAGGTTGGAGTATATAATAAGAATTTTTTATAAAAATAAATTCAAAAAAATTTAAATACAAGTATTTATTTGAATACTGTACAAAACTAATTAGTTTATAAACTCTAATTTGGTATAGTGTACATAGTAATATTATCATGTGTAGTACATACTATTTGTTTTTTTTTTTTTTAAAAAAAAAAAAAAAAAGAATTCCAAATTTTTTTTAAAAAAAAATACCAGTTGGCCACGTGGCGTACTTACACGTGGCCAATAGAAGGCCACGTGTCCAATTCGTACACGTGGCGATTTGCGAGGTTTTTTGTAGTGCTGGTTAGCTCGAAATCTATCATTTGCTGGAAGACTCCAACTAATATCCTCTGTTTTGCTTAGTATGCAGGTTTATTGGGCTAAAGTCTTTATTTTGCCTAAAAGGGTTATTTTTCTTCTTCAGCAAAAATTTAACCCCTTCTTGTGATCCTAAGCGTGAAGGTGGGTTAGGTATCAAAAATCTAGAAGTACGGAATAATACTTCTATTTTGTAGCATATTTGGACTCTCTTTACGAAAGCTGGATCTCTTTGGGTGGCATGGATAGAAGAGAATAGGCTGAAAGGAAAGAGCCTTTGGCAGGTTTCTATCCCCAATGATTGCTCTTGGTGTTGGAAGAAGTTGCTGAAACTTCGAAATATTGCTAAACAATTTTTGAGCTTCAAAATGGGGAATGGTTCTCAAATTTTCTTTTGGCATGATAAGTGGCATCCTATCTACTATCCGTTGGATTGTTTTGGCTCTCGTGCAGTGCATGACTCAAATATTTCCCTTGATGCTAAGGTGTCTAAGATCATTAAGGGTGGGGATTGGTATTGGTCATTTGCTCAGTCCAATTCTATTGTGTAAATTTAATGTAGGCTGCCTGAGATTCTTATTGGAGGTGCGGATTTGGCTGTTTGGCATTCTCCCAATGGTGCTTATTCTTGTGCAGCTACTTGGGATCAGTTGCAAGTAAAACTCCCAGTTGTTGCATGGTGGAAGTTGGTTTGACTCCCTCTGGCCATCCCTCGGTATTCTTTCTTTCTTTGGTTGGTTTTTAAAGAGGCTATAGTGACTAAATACCGTATGAGTAGTTGGGGGTATACTGACAATGTGCTTTGTTTGTTTTGTCATGCTTGTCATGAAAGTCATGAGCATCTTTTTTTTCATTGCAGATTTAGTTTGAGGATATAGAGGAGACTGATGTTTGCGTGCCTCTTCACTAACATTCCGTCTGAATGGGAGAAGGTTATGACTTGGAGCATTGCTACACTCTGTGGGAAAGGTTTACAGGCTAGTCTTGGTAAACTTTGTTTAGGTGCATGCATTTATCATCTTTGGCAACAAAGAAATGCTTTGGTGCACAGCAGCAATTTAAGAACTGAGGAGACTTTGATTAAACATTTAAAACTATTTTCACGTTTATGTCTCATCAGAACATTTTTTTTGAATAAAAAAACATTAACAAACGGAGCCGTTGCTTTTGTTCTATAATCTGTTAATGCTTTGACCTTCTTTTGGGTTCATTTTTGCTAAAGAAATTACAATTGCTAAATGCCTTCTATTTTATTTCAGTTTCTCGGTTGCTGCAACTATTTTTTAAGTAGGAGTCGAATGGGTAATTGCTCAATTGAACTGTAGAAATGATGATGGGCCAACTGTGCTGATTATTAAGGATAAAGAAGGTTACATATACGGAGGTTATGCTTCTCAGCGTTGGGAGAGGCATGGTGATTTCAAACGGCCGTTTAGGTTTCCTACTGTGGTTCGGTTAGAGAGAGAGAGATAGCTAGAGAGAGAGAGACAGACAGAGAGGGAGATAGGTTGGTGCACGCGTGGTGCTGTGACGGCCGGAGAAGACAGCGGAGGGGCGGTGGTCGGTGCGAACGTGCGTGACAGAGACGGAGAGGAGAGAGAGAGAGTGAGAGTGAGAGAGAGAGAGACCCGGCACCGTCGTTCTCAATGCACGACCCAGCTCCGTCGTTCTTCCAGTTCCGGGGGCGACCATTCGACCATTCCAAACGTCTTCATCTCTGTAACCAATTTTTTGGTCCCCAAAACCACTATAAACGGCCACCGTCGTTCTCCATCTCCGGCCGAAACCCAACCACCGTACGATCTCCATCTCCGACAGAACGACCGCCGACGAGCCTTAGGATTCTGGCGACCCATTTCTGGCCCAGATTTCCCCCATTTCCGGCTCTGGTACCGATCTCCCCCATTTTTGCGTTTTTCAGTTGTTTTCAGAGTTGCTTTCTTTCGTTCCTTGCTGTGATTTGTGGTTTTTTTCTATTGGGTTTCCGGTTATAAAATGCCTTCAGAATGGGATGTCTATGAATTCAAATAATTATCATTGCTGATTGTACCGACCGGAGAAGGCGAAGAAGAAGAAGAAGAAGAAACTCTCCGAGGTAATACCCACTTTCTCTCTGTCTCTCTCTCTCTCTCTATCTTTACGGTTTGGTTCTTTGGTTTCGTTGTTTAGTAATCTCCCTATACGGGTCGGTGTGTATCGTCCGTACGTACAGCTAGGATTTTCTGTGTAGGTGTGGGAATCTGTGAGATCGAGTTTTGTGGTGATGTTTGGTTGGTGAGAAAGGTTGTTGAAAGTGAGAGAAAATGGAAATCTTGCCAGAGATTTAGTTACCTTCAACTTTCTGGGGTTAGTTAAGTTCATAGCTTCTTTTTCCTGCATTGTCAAAATCTTGCATGATTACTGAAACTTAGTCCAAAGATGTTGTCAAGTTTGGCATTATAGCTATTCAAACAATAATGTACTTCTCTGTCTCGGTACTTGCTTGTGCACTGATAGTGATTGATGAACTGGAGAACTTTTGAGTTTTATTTATGATTAGTTGGTGTTTTCCTTTGAATTATTCATTATGTATACGTTCCGTGTACTATGGGTAGCACCCTTTTGAATTATTCATTAAGCTATGCTTTTGGTGATCACCAAGGAGGGGCAGTGTTTGTACCAACTAGACCACTACGCCAATGACATTCTTCCCTCAATTTTCCATCCTCACCATTAGAAGCAGTTGTCTTCCTGATCTATCTATTAAGAGTACACTAGCAGCAGTAGCTGGAATCTGCAATTGAAAATTTACACTCGGGTAAAAATTGCTATATCAAAATCAATATCAAAATCAAAACTAGGATTTCATGCACTCTTTAAAATCAATATCAAAGTAAAACTTTATCAAGGGAAAAAAAACAAAAATTGTCCAATCTGCACTTCAACAACCTACTGAACCAGCACAACTAAGATTTGAATCTGAGCATCCAGCATACTAGATGGAAAATTAATAAGAAAAAAAAAACAAGAAGAGAGTTCTATTCAGGAAATATATATATATATAAAATTGGCCAATTGGGTAAGAGGCTATCATGGTTCTCATTTTAAAAAAAAAAATTTGCACCAATTGCATATATATTCTAGTGGACTAGAAATCTTGTGAAAACCACCCACATCAGGAACAATGCTGGCCTTGCATATAGAAAAGGACATCCGTGCAATTTGTGAGTCTCATAGAAGAATGTGGTAATAATAAACTTTTGTACAGAACAAGAACGAAATTGTTTCTGAGCCAGTGAGTGCCATACAAGAATGGGCCAGTGGGTGCAGCTCACCTGATTCAAATTCAATTACACTCATCACCCACCTCTTTTCCTCTTTTTTTTTTTTTTTTTTTTTTTTTATTTTTTAAATTCTTTATGCAACTTTCTTGTGAACTTCCAACATACTAGATGGAAAAACCATCAAACAATCAAAAAACCACATGCTTCAAGAAGTTATTAATGAAGAAAAATTTGATCCGAGTTTAAGGATGTCATTCACAGTGGCAGTTAAACAATCAATCTCCTTTACAACAACAGTCGTGCCTATAAGTTGTTGTGGATGAAGGTTGTTCCACAATGATGTCTACAGAAATTTATATATCATACATTTAATCTGTTGTATGACACAAAGAAGAAGTATATCTTACATCCAAGGGCAAAGAGAAGTCAAATTTATAAACATCTTTCTTATCCTTTGAGACAAACAAGCATTCAGGGCAATTCTTTAGATGGCTTGCTCATCCCAAAGGATTAGGACCACCTTTTACATCTAACTCCCAAATATCAGCAGTATTAGCAGTGAAATGGTCTACAAAATTTGGATAAGAGAGGCTTGAAAGAAAACTTTAGCAAGTCCATTAAGCCTACTTGATGTCATGTTTCTCATTTGAGCAAGTATTAGTTACATTCAATGATTAATTTTTGGCACCCATCACATTTCATATAAATTTTCATCACATGCAGAAGAATAAATAAATCAATGATTAATTTATTGCCCCGGTTGGTTGGTGGAAAAACCAAAGGAAAAGGATGGAAAATCAGCAACTAAGTATGTCACCAAATTCCGCAACAATTTCCAATCAGAGTTAAATGACAACTACCACCAGACTCACGTTTACTCTCACTCTTGAATTTCGTTGTCATTTCCAGAGAACCAAAAAACAGCATAGACAACTCCAATTTCAGCAACAATTTCCATTTTCTCTCGCTTTCAACAACATTTCTCACCAACCAAACATCACCACAAAACCCGATCTCACAGATTCCCACACCTACATAGAAAATCCTAGTTGTACGTACGGACGATACACACCGACCCGTATAGAGAGATTACTAAACAACGAAACCAAAGAACCAAATCGTAAAGATAGAGAGAGAGAGAGAGAGAGAGAGAGAGAGAGAGAGAAAGTGGGTATTACCTCGGAGAGTTTCTTCTTCGCCTTCTCCGGTCGGTACAATCAGCAATGATAATTATTTGAATTCATAGACATCCCATTCTGAAGGCATTTTATAACCGGAAACTCAATAGCAAAAAACCACAAATCACAACAAGGAACGAAAGAAAGCAACTCTGAAAACAACTGAAAAAACGCAAAAATGGGCGAGATTGGTACCAGAGCTGGAAATGGGGGAAATCTAGGCCGGAAATGGGTAGCCGGAACCCTAAGGCTCGTCGGCGGTCGTTCTGTCGGAGATGGAGATCGCACGGTGGTTGGGTTTCGGCCGAAGATGGAGAACGACGGTGGCCGTTTGTAGTGGTTTTGGGGACCAAAAAATTGGTTACAGAGATGAAGACGTTTGGAATGGTCGAATGGTCGCCGCCGGAACTGGAAGAACGACGGAGCAGGGTCGTGCGTTGAGAACGACGATGCCGGGTCGTGCGTTGAGAACGGCGGTGGCGGGTCGTTCTTCGCGGTTGACGGTGGGAAGAAAATGGGTAGATGGAGAGAGGGAGGGAAAAATTTGAGGGGAAGCTCTGAACTGAAATGAAGAAAATGGTCGAATGGGAATAGATATCCGAGGGGTTTTCAAAATTTGAATTTTTATTTTTTTATTTTTTTTTTTGAAAAAAAAAAAAAAAAACCTGTAAAACTAAAATGGCCCTTTGCACGTAGGAAAGGGTTGGGAAGGGGCCGGTAAGACGGCCCCTGCCTATCATTACTCATATACCTATTATATATATCTATAAACCCTAACCCTAAGTGTATATACTATATATAGCTATAAACCCTAACCCTAAGTGTATATACTGTATATAGCTACATAAGTATACTATATATATATATAGCCATAAACCCCAATGTTAGGGTATATACAAGTCGTTATAAATGTATATAGTTTCGGCACGCCGTTTACATGCATGCGTGCATATATTATATATATGTATATAGTATTATGGATAGGATTTTTAACTTTGTTATGTTGCATTTTATTTTTTTTCTTAACGTAGATAGTTTACAAAACGAAACCTTAATTTGGTGTTATAATATATATACCAAACCTTTTTTTTTTTTTTTTTAATGCTTACAACTTGATAAAATTCATAAATCAACATTATGGGACTTGAGCTGGTGACAAATACTGTTTTCACCCCCGTGGAGTGAGTTAGTCACAGTTCGACCAACTTTTGAACATTGAACTGGATCAAATGATAGAGGCATGCAAAATTATATTTGTATAATGTATGCTATAATGATCGGGACCACAAGGCCAACACATTGAGATGGATGTTCTATTTGACAAGTTTGGCTTCTCTGCAGGTGTAAATGAAGTACACATCATGGTAACTAACTTCGGGAAAAAAAATGAGAGGTATATCATTAAAAAATGATATATTAAAAAAATAAATTATAATTCGATATAATTTAAATTATATATATAATTGATGTAAATACAAATACAAACCCATGCAACCCTAAGTGTATGTACTGTACACATTGCTAATTTGGCATTCTTATTGGAGGTGCGGATTTGGCTGTTTGGCATTCTCCCAATGGTGCTTATTCTTGTGCAGCTACTTGGGATCAGTTGCGAGTAAAACTCACAGTTGTTGCGTGATGGAAGTTGGTTTGACACCCTCTGGCCATCCCTCGGTATTCTTTCTTTCTTTGGTTGGTTTTTAAAGAGGCTATAGTGACTAAATACCGTATGAGTAGTTGGGGGTATACTGACAATGTGCTTTGTTTGTTTTGTCATGCTTGTCATGAAAGTCATGAGCATCTTTTTTTTCATTGCAGATTTAGTTTGAGGATATAGAGGAGACTGATGTCTGCGTGCCTCTTCACTAACATTCCGTCTGAATGGGAGAAGGTTATGACTTGGAGCATTGCTACACTCTGTGGGAAAGGTTTACAGGCTAGTCTTGGTAAACTTTGTTTAGGTGCATGCATTTATCATCTTTGGCAACAAAGAAATGCTTTGGTGCACAGCAGCAATTTAAGAACTGAGGAGACTTTGATTAAACATTTAAAACTATTTTCACGTTTATGTCTCATCAGAACATTTTTTTTTAATAAAAAAACATTAACAAACGGAGCCGTTGCTTTTGTTCTATAATCTGTTAATGCTTTGACCTTCTTTTGGGTTCATTTTTGCTAAAGAAATTACAATTGCTAAATGCCTTCTATTTTATTTCAGTTTCTCGGTTGCTGCAACTATTTTTTAAGTAGGAGTCGAATGGGTAATTGCTCAATTGAACTGCAGAAATGATGATGGGCCAACTGTGTTGATTATTAAGGATAAAGAAGGATACATATACGGAGGTTATGCTTCTCAGGGTTGGGAGAGGCATGGTGATTTCTATGGCGACATGAATTCTTTTCTTTTTCAGCTATATCCAAAGGTATCTATATTCAGGCATAGCGGAGCAAACAGTAATATACAATGGATAAGTTTCTATTGTTTTCATATGGTTCTGATATGGAGGTTTTTTATTGTGATTTCTAAAGAAAAATCTTGTAGTAGTCTCATCTTTGCTCTTTGGTTCTGCTGATAGATTTCACGCCGCGGAGCTTGAACGCGGCTCGGTCATAGGCCATGGTGGCTTCTATAGCTATGTCGAAGGTCCCCGGCCACACTCGTGAGTCGCAACGGTTGGGATCTCGGATCTCCACCGCGTACTTGCCCCACGGTCGTTGTCGCACGCCTCTGTAGTGCCTTTTCACTTCTATACTTGGGTTTTCCGGAACGGACAGAGAAGGTTGAGGTTGGGTTCCCGAATTGGATCCACTTGTTTTGCTTTTGGTCGGGAGCGAGATCTTCAGCGCGGGGCTAATTGTTGGAAATTTTCGGTGGGTGAGTTTTTTGGATTGGCCGAATGAGGAGTTTTCTGAAAATTTCAGTGTTTTTCTGGAACGGTTGGTGAAATTGAATGGCGCGAACTAGTCAATAAAAAAGCAATAAAAAATAATAAAGAAAGAATATAGGGATAAAAATAGATAATCGGATGTATTGTGTTTTTAAAACTCATTAGCTAAACTAGATAAAGTGAGTTTTGGTTAGCTATTTTAGATTGAAAAATAGACAAGCCGGTGTGAGTGCTCTAAGGTCTTAAAAAATTTGATTTGGTTCTCTATCGATCTAAACTGCAAGTGGGAAAGTTTGGAAGTTTAGAGCATGGAGAAAGTTGAAGTGCTGAGATGCAAGGAACCCAATTTTTATGCTTAGATTATCTGAAACTTCGTTTCATTTGATTTTTTCTTGCTAATTTTTATTCATCAAATGTTTTCATCATACGGCGCTTTTTCCTTTCGGGCTGTTATTGTTGGAGGGTTGCTTAATTGCCTTTATTGATTGGGTGATGACATTGCATTTAGTTGTTTCCCTAATCATATAATACTTCTTAAGATCTTGAGTGTCGACGTATCTGCATTGGGCTGTGAATTTCAGTTCAGAGGACATCCCAAATGGCAATGGTCTTGGAGGA
Organism: Alnus rubra; assembly: GCA_028654335.1. NCBI lineage: Eukaryota > Viridiplantae > Streptophyta > Magnoliopsida > Fagales > Betulaceae > Alnus > Alnus rubra. The sequence goes on from JAJPGS010000281.1 coordinate 1,272,942, forward strand.
CGAGTGAATCACTTTGGTCTGTTTTGAAAAATTATATGGACTTCTAATTTTAACAAGTGTGTGTGAACAATGTGCAATAAAATATTAAAAGTGTAAATTAAAACAGATAAATATTTTGTTGACGAAGTGGAAACTCAATTAAGAGAAAAATAACTCCGGGGCAGCCAAACTCAGGATATCCACTATTCAGAAGACAAAGCTAGATACAAAGCAGTAACACTCACATACCCCTGATGCAGTGGTCGTACCTTGCTCTCTAACGTGTAACCCAACACGAGCGCCTCCTAACCAGGTCTCCTACCTGAAGGGGTCTTCAATGGAATCCTTTACCTTAGGGCCAACCCCTAAGATAGACTTTACAGCTGATCAAATCACACACTGGCAAAGCTAGAGAGCTAGCAGATCTTCAATATCTCCCTAAACACCCTTTCTAAGCTGTGGAGAATTTACCATCGAATTCTGTGTAGAAAGCATGCCTCAAGCCTCTTATTTATAGGCTTTGGAAACTCAAAATTGAGTCAAAAACGGAGTCTGAGGCACGCGTGTCCAGATGGGAGCCAGGGCCGTCCAGACGGGCCAAGTTTTTCTTGTCCGGAAAGTAATTCTGGAATTTTCTGCAAGGCCGTCCGGACGGGCAAATCTTTCCGTCCGGACGGATGAGTATAATGGTCGTCCAGACACCCAATTTACAGAAAATTTCGTTAGCTTTCCAATGACGCTAATTTTGTCCCAATCCAATATTTGAGTAAAAATTTATGTCCAAAATACGGGAGGGTGTCCGGACGGCTTGACCGAGCGTCCGGACGGTCAACTGCAACCGCCTTTCCAAAGTAGCACTGAAAGCTCCCATAACAAGGCCACGTCCGGAAGGTGTTGCCCTAGCGTCCGGACGGTTCCACTTCGGCAGTACGTAATTACTATAATAAGGCTTGGAGTGTCCGGACCCTGAAGGCTGATGTCCGGACGGTTGAACTGGTGCACGTAATTTCCATATTTGAAGCTTGATCGTCCGGACCATGAAGACTGACGTCCGGACGGTAGCGGCCGTCATCCCATAACTGTGTCTTGAGGCAGAAACCCTAATACTTGTCAAACACTGAATGACGTCCGGACGGTATAACCACGTCGTCCGGACGGATGCGCTGGAACACTGGGATCTTCTCGAACTCTGAAGAGCGTTCAATATCTTTGAGTTGATGTTAAATTTTTTTTGTTTATAATGTCATTGTTGTCAGAAGTTGGACCATATTTTTACTAAATTTGTAAATACTTCTGATGGAAAACATAAATTATACTAATGCTCCGTTTGTTTCGGCGTAAAATGATTTCTGGAAAATGATTTTGGCATTTTCCGGTGTTTGGTATGGGCGAAAATAATAGTCAACCGAAAAATTATTTCTATTTGACCAAAAATGCTTAGTAAATTTCGGAAAATGATTTACGCTTTTTAGAAGCGTAAATCATTTTCCGAAGACGCCAGACGCATTCGACCCCTTTTAAATGACATAGTCGACCTTAACGTTCAAGCAGTCGACCATCACCGAAATCTTGCTTGTACTGAAATCCAACAACATCCAATCAATGTCGCCGGAATCTGACCATTTTTGTCGGAATCCGGTCAGCCAAGATTTCGGTGACCAAATTGAACGTATTTAGGCCATCTGGCCAGAACGGCCGGATCTCGGCTGGCTGGATCTGGACAGAACATCTTGGCCAGAACAACCGAGTTCCGATCGGTTTATGTAAACGAAATGCAAAGTAGCGTTGGCATAGATTCATGTACAGTGCAACCCCAGATGAGACGTTGCACTGTACACACATCTATTGCTTATTTTATTATTTCTTTCACTTTCGTTTCACCTTTCTGCCTCTTTCTCTGTTTCTCTGTTTCTCTCTCATACTCTTCTCCTTCTTCTTTTTTTCCCTTTTCCTTTCCCTACCGACGCCAGCCTCTACCTTTCCATCATCTTTGTTGAAGCTTTTTCTGCCGGATCGGCCAAATGGAGGGTAGCGTGAAAATGGGGATTTTGAGAGATTGGAGGGCAGAGATCGACGCCCTGGAGAGTTAGGGTTTGGATGGCGTCCTAAAGACCCTCGGCGGGGTCCATCCCGAGATCGTCCATGTTTTCCTTCACCAGATCGTTGAATGCCTCATGTGAGATTGTGCGCCCAGCCTTTGCCATCGTCTTCGGTGGACCCATCTGAGCCACGATCGTCCCCCCCCCCTCTCTTTGTTGATTTCACGCCACAGAGCTTGAACGCGGCTCGGTCATAGGCCTTAGTGGCTTCTATAGCTATGTCGAAGGTCCCGGCCACACTCGTGAGTCGCAACGGTTGGGATCTTGGATCTCCGCCGCGTACTTTCCCCACGGTCGTTTTCGCACGCCTCTGTAGTGCCTTTTCACTTCTATACTTGGGTTTTCCGGAACGGACAGGGAAGGTTGAGGTTGGGTTCCCGAATTGGATCCACTTGTTTTGCTTTTGCTCGGGAGCGAGATCTTCAGCGCGGGGCTGATTGTTGGAAATTTTCGGTGGGTGAGTTTTTTGGATTGGCCGAATGAGGAGTTTTCTGAAAATTTCAGTGTTTTTCTGGAATGGTTGGTGAAATTGAATGGCGCGAACTAGTCAATAAAAAAGCAATAAAAAATAATAAAGAAAGAATATAGGGATAAGAATAGATAATCAGATGTATTGTGTTTTTAAAACTCATTAGCTAAACTAGATAAAGTGAGTTTTGGTTAGCTATTTTAAATTGAAAAATAGACAAGCCGGTGTGAGTGCTCTAAGGTCTTAAAAAATTTGATTTGGTTCTCTATCGATCTAAACTGCAAGTGGGAAAGTTTGGAAGTTTAGAGCATGGAGAAAGTTGAAGTGCTGAGATGCAAGGAACCCAATTTTTATGTTTAGATTATCTGAAACTTCGTTTCATTTGATTTTTTCTTGCTAATTTTTATTCATCAAATGTTTTCAACATACGGCACTTTTTCCTTTCGGGCTGTTATTGTTGGAGGGTTGCTTAATTGCCTTTATTGATTGGGTGATGACATTGAATTTAGTTGTTTCCCTAATCATATAATACTTCTTAAGATCTTGAGTGTCGACGTATCTGCAGTGCGCTGTGAATTTCAGTTCAGAGGACATCCCAAATGGCATTGGTCTTGGAGGACGAGTGAATCACTTTGGTCTGTTTTGAAAAATTATATGGACTTCTAATTTTAACAAGTGTGTGTGAACAGTGTGCAACAAAATATTAAAAGTGTAAATTAAAGGAGATAAATATTTTGTTGACGAAGTGGAAACTCAATTAAGAGAAAAATCACTCCAGGGCAGCCAAACCCAGGATATCCACTATTCAGAAGACAAAGCTAGATACAAAGCAGTAACACTCACATACCCCTGATGCAGTGGTCGTACATTGCTCTCTAACGTGTAACCCAACACGAGCGCCTCCCAACCAGGTCTCCTACCTGAAGGGGTCTTCAATGGAATCCTTTACCTTAAGGCCAACCCCTAAGATAGACTTTACAGCTGATCAAATCACACACTTGCAAAGCTAGAGAGCTATCAGATCTTTAATATCTCCCTAAACACCCTCTCTAAGCTGTGGAGAATTTACCATCGAATTCTGTGTAGAAAGCATGCCTCAAGCCTCTTATTTATAGGCTTTGGAAACTCGAAATTGAGTCAAAAACGGAGTCTGAGGCACGCGTGTCCGGATGGGAGCCAGGGCCGTCCGGATGAGCCAAGTTTTTCTTGTCTGGAAAGTAATTATGGAATTTTCTGCAGGGCCGTCCGTCCGGATGAGTATAATGGTCGTCCGGACACTCAATTTACAGAAAATTTCGTTAGCTTTCCAATGACGCTGATTTTGTCTCAATCCGATATTTGAGTAAAAATTTATGTCCAAAATACAGGAGGGTGTCCGGACGGCTTGACCGAGCGTCCGGACGGTCAACTGCAACCGCCTTTCCAAAGTAGCATTGAAAGCTCCCATAACAAGGCCACGTCCGGAAGGTGTTGCCCTAGCGTTCGGACGGTTGCACTTCGGCTGTACGTAATTACCATAATAAGGCTTGGAGTGTCCGGACCCTGAAGGCTGATGTCCGGACAATTGAACTGGTGCACGTAATTTCCATATTTGAAGCTTGATCGTCCGGACCATGAAGACTGACGTCCGGACGGTAGCAGCCGTAATCCTATAACTGTGTCTTGAGACAGAAACCCTAATACTTGTCAAACACTGAATGACGCCCGAACAGTATAACCACGTCGTCCGGACGGATGTGCTGGAACACTGGGATCTTCTCGAACTCTGAAGAGCTTCCGGACGATTTGCCATTACGTCCGGACGGATGCAATCTTGAACTGTTCAAAGCTTTTAGACACTGATGGGCGTCCGGACGGAAAGTTCTCGTCGTCCGGACAGATGTTGCTGACTGATGAGCGTCCGGATGAGAGACCACGTCGTCCGGACGGCTGACAGGGAACCGAAATAAACTTCCTTGAAAACTTCACAGAATCTTCTTGAAGAAAAAAGATGAAGAGTAGACTCTGGATAAAGCAGCATCCCTGTGAAAGCAGCAACATTACATAGAAGTGATTTTGTCCAACAGAATGTAGCCAACACAAAAACTAACATGTTTCTCTCTGCAAGCTTTGATCAGGGGCACACATTCAACTGTACCACATTTGGTAGTCCTTGCCTTTCCAAGACCAGCCGAATATGTCCGGAAGTGATAGAATGCTAGAGGGTTGTTCCTAGAGGAGCACAAAGAAGGCATGAGGCTACCAAAGGTACTACTGTATTAGAAAGATTTAAGGAGGATCGCAATATGCTCAACATGGTTGGGCTTGCAAATTCGAGCGAGTAATCTGATGATCCACCTTTTTGTTGCTTCTACAATCAGAAAAATTATGTTGTAGCTAAGGATTTGCCTTCAATATCTTTGAGTTGATGTTAAAATTTTTTTTGTTTATAATGTCATTGTTGTCAGAAGTTGGACCATATTTTTACTAAATTTGTAAATACTTCTGATGGAAAACATAAATTATACTAATGCTCCGTTTGTTTCGGCGTAAAATGATTTCTGAAAAATGATTTTGGCATTTTTCCGGTGTTTGGTAGGGGCGAAAATAATAGTCAACCGAAAAATTATTTCTATTTGACCAAAAATGGTTAGTAAATTTTGGAAAATGATTTACGCTTTTTAGAAGCGTAAATCATTTTCCGAAGACGCCAGACGCATTCGACCCCTTTTAAATGACATAGTCGACCTTCACGTTCAAGCAGTCGACCATCACCGAAATCTTGCCAGTACCGAAATCCAACAACATCCAATCAATGTCGCCGAAATCCAACCATTTTTGTCGGAATCCGGTCAGCCCAGATTTCGGTGACCAAATTGAACGTATTTAGGCCATCTGGCCAGAACGGCCGGATCTCGGCTGGCTGGATCTGGACAGAACATCCTGGCCAGAACAACCGAGTTCCAATCGGCCGGCTGGACGGATCTAGCGAAAAATTCCGGCCAGAACGACTGGATCCTGTCGACTGGCCGGGATCTGGCCAGAACGGTTGGATTCCAGCGGTTCTGGTAGGATTCCGGCCAGTGGGCTTGAGTCCCGTCGTTCTGTGCCGGATTCGCGTTTGGCCGGAATCCGGCCAACCCAAATTCCAACAAAACTGTCAGAATTCTGGCCTTTATCTCGGATTCTTGCTATAGTAGCCGGAATCCTGTAAAAGTGGCTGAAATCCTATCGGTCAGTGACGGAATATCGTCACCGGTGATTTTTATATTATTTTACATTAATATTTATATGTTTTCAATAAAAAATGTTTGTATATGTTAATATGATTGTATAAAAATATTTATGATTTTTCGTAAGCGTCAAACACTGAAAAATGCTTTCGGCGAAAAATATTTTCTAGAAAAATGACTTCCTTAAAATCATTTTACGATGAAAACTATTTTACGTCGAAATAAACAAAGCATTAGTCTTTAAAGACAATTCTCAATACCTTTTCCTCCATTGTGGAATCCCCCTTTCTCCCTTTGAATTTTTGAATTTGAAAAAAGAAAAAAGAAAAAGAAAAGAAAAAGAACTAGTATGCGGAATTGATAAGATTCAATGTTGACTTTTATTAAAACGCAATTTTCAAATGATATATTTATTACGATTTAGTTTAAAATTATACTTTTTATCTACGAAATCACAATTTCAAACGCATCCTTAATATGTACGTAGTTCCGGGATAAGATGTTACATAAGCAGACTTTAAATTCTTTCCCCTCCCCACATTTGAATAGGAAACAAAAAAAAAAATTGACTTTAGACTTTAGTAAAAAGCAAATAGACGACCTAATAATAATAATAAAAAAATATATATATAAAAAAAAAAAAGAAAAAAAAAAGCAATTATATTCCTAAAAGAAGTTGGTATAGAGGGGCTTGCAATAGACCACGCCACCACTATGCCTCTAGAGTCTAAACAGAGGAAAACTGAGGAAACACAAAGGTTATAATTGTTACTGTTGTCTAAATTTTACCTTTACTAACACATATTTATGGAATTGGATAAATATTATACGTATATTGTTTTATAAAATACTTCATTTCTATTTTGAATTGTCTTTATCAAAATATGTGAAAGAAGAGTCAAAGGGATTTTTTATTATTAATATATATATATATATATAATATATATATATATATATTATATATATATATATATATATATATATATATATATGTAAGTGGATGTCAAAGGGATTGGAGTCTCCGTCGTTGTGTTTTTATCTCTTTTAGTTTCCAACTTAATAAATATGGGAGATATTATAGTCAAAGCCAGAAAGGGGCCGGAACCTGGGTTTGGTCATAGACAGGGATTGGAGGGTCGGTTGGTGGGGGAAGAAAAATAACGGCTAAAAGTTTTCTCGTACACACACAATTTTTTAAGTAATGTGTTTCCACTTTCGTGTCTTCCAATTTTTATTTTTATTTTTTTTGAATATTTGTTTTTACAAATTTATTATTAAATATGTGAAATTCACGTGTGATTTTACAAATTTAACCTTAATTTGCACATCAAAATTACGAAAATAGACAAAAAAAATATGAAAAAAATTAAAATCAAACATTTCTCATTTTTTAGGTAATTACAAAAAATAAATTTACTGATATGATTAATTAAATCTCAAATCTTTTATGTAATCAAATTGACAATTTGACAGACCCAACATATTACAAATGATGCAGAATCTAGAAATACCGAACAAATGTAGAAAGTGAAAGAAAGTATGCATATATAATTTCAATGAGGTTGCATTTGTTTGGATGTAAAATAGTTTACGAGGAAAAATCTTAATTTTGAAAAAATTACCAAGTTTTCATTATTTGGTTGAGACATTGAAAATAATATCGAAAATGTTTTCCATTATTTGGTTGATACGAAAAGTAGATTTTTCACTGTGATGGAAACTATCCAAAAATCACTCAAATTAATCTAACAATGTCAAATACCATTACCAACATTTAAAGAAAAAAAATATAAAAAAAAACCTCACAAAAACCTTAATTATTTTACATGTGCGGAGAGTGGCAAAGCCAATACAAAGGACAAGGAGGCAATGAATATGGAATAGAGCAGAGTCGGAGTGCGTTTGGGATTACGATTTCGTAGAGAAATAATGCAATTTTAAACTAAATCGCAAAAAATGAACCGTTTGAAAACTGCGTTTTTAAAAAATTGCGATTTGAAAACGTAGAAAAATGCTTATTCTAATGGAGTGCTTTTTTGAAAACGTGAGAGAAGAATATTTTGTAGGATAAGGAAAAGGAAAATTTGTTTTGAGGCTGTAACGTGAGAGAAGAATATTTTGTAGGATAATATATTAATTTTCGGGTTCAACTCATTAAAAATACATAAAATTTAGAGAAAATTTTAAAAATTTTAGAGACTTTTAAAAATTTTGGGGGGAGTAGTGCCCCAAAGCTAGGGGTAATTCCACCCCTAACGAGGGGTGTTGCAATTCAATAAAAGGGAGGTGATAAAAAGAAGGGGAGATAAGCTTTGAAAAAAGACACTTCTTGGGGTAAGTCCACATTTACAAATAAAAAAAATTAATTAATTGTTATCATTTAATTGAAATAACAACATTAATTAATTTAATAGAAAAACTCGAATCAAATATTGGTTGCTAAGAGTCAATGGTCGTCGAATCAATTTTCCTTGAAAATTCAATTATTGCCCTACCACTCAAGGATTTGTAAACGTACTTAGTTGTTAATGTTTACTTTTGATGCAAGCAGCAAATGTACGTACGGATATGACTACATCTATTTCTTTCCACCTTTGATTAGTATTTGTTTAAAAAAAAAAAAAACCATTAACTTAATTAAAAAATATTTTCGTTGATTTCACCAGCACAAAATACTAAATGACATTTTTATGCCAAAACAAATTCAGCACTTAATGTTCATTAATGGGAAGGATCCCCATATATAACCATTTCTTTTGTTTGTATTTGCTCAAGAAAATAAATAATTTCGGCACTTGATTTGATATTCCTCTTCTCTTTCGGTTTATTTCAGCTCATACCGAATATTCTTTTGAAAATTATACAATTTTTTTTTTTAAATTATCTTCTACCCATCTCCGTTCCGCCCACGAATAAGAAATGATCGAGTAAGGAAGGAACCTCTAACATGCTTCTACTCTTTTTGGGAGGGGGGCAATCTGGGGAATATATCAAATATTGGTTGCTAAGATTCGACGACTATTGACTCTTTTGTTTATTCAATAAAAAAGAAAAAAAGAAAGTCAATGGTCGTCGAATCAATTTTCCTTTAAAAAAAAAAAACAACAGAAAAATAAAAGAAAAAAGAAATAAGAAAACTCCACGTTCAATTGTTGCCGTACCACTCAAGGATTTTCAACGTACTTAGTTGTTAATGTTTTTGATGCAAGCAGTAAATTGACGTACGGATACGACTACATCTATTTCTTTCCACCTAAATTGATTCTTATCAAATATTTTTCCACGTTTAATTATATTTAAAAGAGCTTCATCAACCATATAATTTATAAAACAATTTATATTCTTTTTAAGGCATAAATATATTTTTCGGTCTACGGACCTCCTTCGTAGACCCTACGTCCTCAGCATACACACTTAAACATCACAGTACATTCACACCTTATATGGATAATAATTATTTTATAATTAGAATTTAAAATTAATATATTTAACGGTTTATACAATTTAACATTTTTTAAATTTTATTAAAAGCGTTTGAATGACTTTTAGTATATATACAATATTGAAATGGATAGGATCATCCAGTGGATCGGAGCCCCACGCACATGCACCATTGGAAATTAATTGTAAAATGTTGCTGGTTTCGTAGAAATAAACAAAGCCTTTTTGATTATAAAAGGCCCTCCAAACCAGCTGATCTTCACATTGAAAAACATTCTCACATTCTCACAAACAATAAGCTAAAGATGGAAGGTGCTTCGTTGCCGCCAGCTCCCATTTTCAAGAGGTAAGCAAAGCTATCGGTGCATGTCTCTCTATTGAATCATAACACCAGTTTTTTGATCCATGCATGCATGTATTGGCCATCGAAACAAAAGAAAGAAAACTAACTAAGCTTTTGATTATGCAGGTTGGAAGGAAAGGTTGCTTTGATAACCGGAGGCGCCAGTGGAATTGGCGAGACTACGGCAAGGCTATTCGTTCAGCATGGCGCTAAGGTTATCATTGCTGATGTCCAAGATGACATTGGGCACTCCGTTTGCCGCGACATAGGCACCGCTGATGACATCTCCTATGTCCATTGTGATGTTACCAACGAATCTGATGTCCAAAATGCTGTCAAAACTGCGGTCTCAAAGCATGGGAAACTTGACATATTGTTCAGCAACGCAGGAATTACCAACGCTGATGACGGCATCTTAGAGTTTGACCGCGAGAAATACAACAGGGTCTTTAATGTGAACGTCTTGGGGGATTCCTAGCAGCCAAACACGCTGCCAAAGTAATGATTCCAGCGAAAAAAGGCAGCATTTTATTCACGTCAAGCACTGCCTCAGTGATACATGGAGAAACCCCGCACATCTACGCGGCGTCCAAGCATGCGCTGGTGGGATTGACCAAGAATTTGTGTGTGGAGTTGGGGGAGTATGGAATTAGAGTTAATTGCGTATCACCGTCCGGCGTGGCCACTCCTTTGCTAAGGAATGTGTCTGGAATACAGGATAAGAAAACATTGGAAGACATGATTTGTTCATCTGCAAATCTGAAAGGGGTGGTGTTAGGGACCGACGATGTTGCAGAGGCAGCACTGTTCTTGGTGAGCGACGAGTCTAAGTACGTGAGTGGCCTCAACCTAGTCTTGGACGGCGGTCATAGCACCACCAACAAAGCTATTAGGGACAGCAAAGAAACACACCGCTCTTAATAACCCAATATATATATATATATGTTTGATTCAAATAATTTGAAAATTTATGTAATTGTTTCAATTCACATTCTGCAATTGTTTGACTTTGTCTGCAATTGCAATGTATTCCATCCAACCAAACTTCGTGTTGGTGCATTCATGTAATAGCAATACAATAAACACCTCAAATTGGTTCCTTTTTTATATATATTGTTTTCACGTGCAGAAAGTTGACTGAATTTCGTGCTATATCCTTCTATGTGTTTCAGAAACTTAAATATGTTGATAAAAAGAATTTGATTTATAGACGATCAAGCATATCCCATGGATTTAGGCTTTCTTCATGCGAGGAGAATGTCAACCGGTGAAGAGTCTCAAGACCATAATATCCAGATCGAAGGAATGCAACATTGTGAATATTGATCAAAAGAATATCCCTTGGGGCCAATGTGAATATTAATACACGTGGCCAATGTTAAATTTATTTTTTAATATTTAATTCTATTTTTTAATTTCTTTTTATTTAATATATATATATATATATATATATTTTGGTAGAATTCTCCAAATTTATTTTATCCAAAAATATCACAAAATCAAATTATACAAATTAATCAAAACAACAATATTTAAAAATTTGAATACCATGTACTAATAAATGTATTCGTTACTAACAACAAATACTTACACAACAATATCAACAAATTTGAAAATCTTGATCTAATAAAATTATTCGTTACTAAAAAAAAAAAAATACACAAAATATCTACAAATCTGGAGGACGTCGCTGCGGATCACGAGGTGCAGTCCCGGGCGTGAACTCGCCAACCGGCGATTGTCTCGCAAGAGATGGTGTAACGGGCGATGGAGTCCCGAGAGGGGATTGTTGGCTCAGCAATTGTCCAACAGGCGACAACGGACCAACGGTTGTTGCATTACCTGCAAATAATAAAAACAATTAACCTATATAATATTATATGCAAATTTAAACAAGTAATGAGAACAAATTAAAAATAAACCTAAGCGTATACATAATATGAATCATACCTGCAAGCGCACTACTAACAGACGACGTACTACCTACATGTGCAGGTGAAGACTGCTGAGCACCAGGGCATACGAACGATAATCCTGTAAAGGACATGAAGGCCTCAAACTGTCGCATGCGCTGCTCCATAGCATCAAACTGTCGTATGCGCTGCTCCATGCTGTCAGCCCGCTCTCTCTCGGCCCGCACTATGCCCTCCAACCCGTCATTCCTCTCTCTCTCGGCCCGTAACATGAAATCCATCTCCGCAATTTTCTGGGCAGCCCAATCTTAAGATGTGCCCTCGGCCGGTCCCCCTCATGTGCGGGCCCTATACGAGAAACAAGTCCCGCGAACAGAAGTAACGTTCGGCCCAACCTGCCGAACCCTACCCGCATACTCGGCTCGCCCAACCGCCTGCTCGTACGAGTCGCCAGGTGCCCAACGCACCGTATCTGATGAGACGAGATCCGTGGCAGCAGGATCAGTGGACAAACTCTGTGTCATCCGCTCCTGTACGTCGTCAACATACAATACACTGGTAATTAATAAATACTTTATCACACGCATAACTAACAAATATTAATAACATAGATCAGTAGCATACGCATAGGTCCCGTGTCCGCTCATTCAGATAAGTGTCGTCCTTCCTTGTGTGCGTCTTTACAAACGACTCGGCGCGAGGGTTTTTGGTTAATAATAAAATAAAATAAAAAGATCTCTCTCTTTTTTCTTTTTTCTTTTTTAATATTCTTCTTTCTTTTTTTAGGGTTTAGGGTTTTTGGTTTTTTTATTTTAGGGTTTAGGGTTTAGGTTTTTAGGGTTTAGTTTGTAGGGTTAGGGTTTTAAGGTTAGGGTTTAGGGTTTAACTAAAATAAAAAAGTAATAATAATAAAAAAAGATCTCTCTCTTTTTTCTTTTTTCTTTTTTAATATTCTTCTTTCTTTTTTTAGGGTTTAGGGTTTTTGGTTTTTTTTTATTTTAGGGTTTAGGGTTTAGGTTTTTAGGGTTTAGTTTTTAGGGTTAGGGTTTTAAGGTTAGGGTTTAGGGTTTAACTAAAATAAAAAAGTAATAAAAAAAAAAAGAAGATCTCTCTCTTTTTTCTTTTTTCTTTTTTTAGGGTTTAAGGTTTTTGGTTTTTTTTTTTAGGGTTTAGGTTTTTAGGGTTTAGTTTTTAGGGTTAGGGTTTTAAGGCTAGGGTTTAGGGTTTAACTAAAATAAAAAAGTAATAAAAAAAAAAGATCTCTCTCTTTTTTCTTTTTTCTTTTTAATATTCTTCTTCCTTTTTTTAGGGTTTAGGGTTTTTGGTTTTTTTTTTTTTAGGGTTTAGGGTTTAGGTTTTTAGGGTTTCGGTTTGAAGGTTAGGGTTTAGGGTTTTGGTTTTAAGGTTAGGGTTTAGGGTTTTATGGTTTAGGGTTTAGGGTTAGGGTTTTAGGGTTTAACTAAAATAAAAAAATAATTAAAAAAAAAAATTTCTCTTTTTTTTCTTTTTTTTTTTCTTATATTATTCTTTCTTGTTTTAGGGTTTAGGGTTTAGGGTTTTTGTTTTTTCTTTAGGGTTTAGGATTTATGTTTTAATGTTTGTAGGGTTTAGGGTTTTTAGGGTGTACGGTTTTAGGGTTAGGGTTTATGGTTTATGGTTTTTGCTTGTTTTTTAGAGTTTAAAGTTTAGGGGTTTGGTTTTGAGATTAGAGTATAGGGATTTTTGTTTTAGTTTTGATTTAGGGTTTAGGGTTTATTGTTTAGACCTTTGTTATAAATTGAATAATAAAATATATTATTGTAAATGGTAGACGGTGGCCAAATTTATTTTTCTGTATCTATCCAATAATTGTTGGATACGATCATTTTATTATAAAATGATGGCGAGTTTGCTTTGAAATGTTTTTTTTTTTTTGTAAAAAAATTACCTGAAAATGAACAATTAAACTTTTTTTTTTGTTCTTAAAAAAAAAAAGTTGTTGAATAGTACCGCATACTTATTTATATTTTATTGGTTTGCGTCATTGATTTTATGATGAAGTTAATAAAATAATGGCGAGATTGTTTTTTCTGTTCAAATGTTTTAGCATAAATTGCCAAAAATAATAATCACAACACAAATTCGTAGTACAGTAAAACATATCACAAAAAAGAAAAATAAAACAACTGTACGAATATTTTCCATGCATAACGACCAACCACATCAAAACACATAAAATTACACAACAATAGATATACAAACCCAACAAAATCAACAGCATTGCATGGACCATTATTAATTGCTAAATCCACAATTATTATATGAAACTATTAAAACAATTAGGAACAGATTTTAAACAAATTAATTTAAATGCACCAAGTTTATTATAGCCAAAAATAAAGAAAAAAAAATGTCAAAATTACTCACAATTTATGCACAAATATTTTTTGGGGTGTATTTTATGCTCCTTAGCCAAATTGTACCTGCATTAAAACAATACATAAATATTAGTCCCAAAACAATATTCCCCACTGTCGCTACTGTGGCTACTGCACAGTAGCGACCCGTAACGTACAAGGCACAGAGAGAGAGAGAGAGAGACAGACCGGGAGAGGGGTGGTCAACGGTTTAGGGTTCCGGCCGGCGAGGTTTCAGAGAGAGAGAGAGAGAGAGATGTAGAGAGAGATCGAGACAGAGAGATGAAGGTGATCCCCAAAGAGATCTTTAGAGAGAGAAAGGTCCGGACGGCCGTTTAGGGTTCCTACTGTGGTTCGGTTAGAGAGAGAGATAGAGAGAGAGACAGAGAGGGAGATAGGTTGGTGCACGCGTGGTGCTGTGACGGCTGGAGAAGACAGCGGAGGGGCGGTGGTCGGTGCGAACGTGCGTGACAAAGACGGAGAGGGAGGGAGAGAGAGTGAGAGTGAGAGAGAGAGAGACCCGGCACCGTCTTTCTCAACGCACGACCCAACTTCGTCGTTCTTCAAGTTCCGGGGGCGACCATTCGACCATTCCAAACGTCTTCATCTTTGTAACCAATTTTTTGGTCCCCAAAACCACTACAAACGGCCACCGTCGTTCTCCATCTCCGGCCGAAACCCAACCACCGTGCGATCTCCATCTCCGACAGAACGACCGCCGACGAGCCTTAGGATTCCGGCGACCCATTTCCGGCCCAGATTTCCCCCATTTCCGGCTCTGGTACCGATCTCCCCCATTTTTGCGTTTTTTCAGTTGTTTTCAGAGTTGCTTTCTTTCGTTCCTTGCTGTGATTTGTGTTTTTTTGCTATTGGGTTTCTGGTTATAAAATGCCTTCAGAATGGGATGTCTATGAATTCAAATAATTATCATTGCTGATTGTACCGACCGGAGAAGGCGAAGAAGAAGAAGAAGAAGAAGAAACTCTCCGAGGTAATACCCACTTTCTCTCTCTCTCTCTCTCTCTCTATCTTTACGGTTTGGTTCTTTGGTTTCATTGTTTAGTAATCTCCCTATACGGGTCGGTGTGTATCGTCTGTACGTACAGCTAGGATTTTCTGTGTAGGTGTGGGAATCTATGAGATCGAGTTTTGTGGTGATGTTTGGTTGGCGAGAAAGGTTGTTGAAAGTGAGAGAAAATGGAAATCTTGCTAGATATTTAGTTACCTTCAACTTTCTGGGGTTAGTTAAGTTCATAGCTTCTTTTTCCTGCATTGTCAAAATCTTGCATGATTACTGAAACTTAGTCCAAAGATGTTGTCAAGTTTGGCATTATAGCTATTCAAACAATAATGTACTTCTCTGTCTCGGTACTTGCTTGTGCACTGATAGTGATTGATGAACTGGAGAACTTTTGAGTTTTATTTATGATTAGTTGGTGTTTTCCTTTGAATTATTCATTATGTATACGTTCCGTGTACTATGGGTAGCACCCTTTTGAATTATTCATTAAGCTATGCTTTTGGTGATCACCAAGGAGGGGCAGTGTTTGTACCAACTAGACCACTATGCCAATGACATTCTTCCCTCAATTTTCCATCCTCACCATTAGAAGCAGTTGTCTTCCTGATCTATCTATTAAGAGTACACTAGCAGCAGTAGCTGGAATCTGCAATTGAAAATTTACACTCGGGTAAAAATGCATTAACCAAAAGCCTTGATTCATTCTGCAGTTATATGCATCAAATACCTGGATAATAGCGATTGATATTGTCCCAACACTACTAGAAAAATATGTCATAAAGCAATGATCCAGTAACATCAATCCGACTCCAACCTTGTATGTGATACAGTAGAAAGATTAGACATGTTTTGAATACTCAGCATTCCTTCCCCTGAGGCGTTGTAGAGCAGTTTCAAACTCTTTATGCTTACCAATTTTAGCCTACAGGTAATTGTATCATCATTTGAACATTCTAATGGATCCTCACTTTTCCTTTGCTGTGTAAAGCTTTGTTTGTTAAAATTTTCTTATTCTATTTTTGTAAGTGTAAGTGTCGTGCCATCATGATCTCTAGCAGACAACCATCTTGGTCTTAATTTTCAAAGGACTAGCTACTACAAAAGTAATTAAGATTGTTAGGGGTGTGTGGGGAATATCAGAGTATGTGGTAAGGAGGTCCAGAAAAATGGGGTGGAAGCTGCATTTTATTGAAGTAATGGAGGAGACGGTGAACATGTGTAATTATGAGGAGCATGCGGTAATAGCAATAAATAATTGGTTTATGAGAAATACAGTGGTGTCGTATCTAATATTATTTATGTCGTTCCTTCTCATATCATATGTTTGTTCATATCATTTTTCATACCAGCTACAGGTGTATTTTTATATAGCATAAAAAGCAAATTCTTCCGCTCTTTTTTATTCCTTTTTAAAATTCCTACTGATTGCTGATACGGGGAAAAGTCCAAATTAAAACATATTTAATTTGGTAATGGTAGCGTAAGTGGAGAAATTGCCTCTATGTTAAATATGTTCGTTCTTCAATCTCCTATTGGTTTGCTTAAGTTTATTGAATTAGGGATCCCAGATCTCTGAATCTGATTGTCTGCCCTGCCATAAACCATTGGTGGGCAAGAAACATTTTTCTTTGTCCTGTTAGCTGGAAAGTGGAAACCTTCACATACAACAGGAGTGTTCCACACTCACACTCATCCCTCAAGGGCAACTATGCTATAATTGCTCTACCTTTTTCTGTAATATTGGTTCAGCGCTTGCAAATTGAATAGCTATGGTGCCTGAACGTGCCAAGCTCCATTTTGTCATGACCGCCTGGCAGTTTGGTTTACGTGTGAAACTTCACACTGACAAATGTCAAGCTAAGATATCAGTCAAAAGCCACATACATCTAATATATTTGGTGATTATTTTGCTGTTTTTGCAGTCTTCAACTTCACCACTGGAGTACATGACCTTGCGACAGTTAGCCAAGTCACTTTTGATGCATGCAACACAAGCTCCACCGGAAGCCACTACTTCATCTGTACCTTCCCACAGCAATGCTCCAAGGGACATTGGCACTATTGTATATTTGTATGAGTTCTAAGCAGAACACGATTTTGGGTTGTCATATTCAAGTCCTTAAGCCAACAGCATTTTGAAGAGTACATGTGAAACTGATTAATCTGTAGATAAATAAAACCAGGAATTTCTTATTTATTTGGATATCTATAAATTTTTGCTCTGATAGGCTTGCTTACACATTTATACACAAAAACTGAAAATGCTAGTTGTTTGTGGCTTTGGATCTAATTTTATATGCTGAATTTAAGTGGGGGGAAAGATAAACTTTGAAGCAATGGTAACGGTTCTTTGCTTAATTTGGATGTTGTGCTTTGCTCGTGATGTTAAGATAATGATGGTTATATGTTGAAAATAAGAGTGTTTTTCGTTGGATAATGTTGTTAGTTGGTTGATATGATTTTGTGGTAGTTAGCTGAACACTCTTACTTGAAAGGCCGAATTTGGATTCTCTAGGTGTGGCCATAAGTTCTCTTTTCCTGCGATTTTGTTCCCATTCACAAAACCAGTTTTGAGATTTGGATTGATTAAAGTGTGCCTAGAACTTTAATCAACTCAAAAACTAGTCATGTTTTTGGACTTCAATTTCTACTCTTATTTCACATTGCACGTAAAACTACATATCTCTTGCACCATGTTTTGTATATTTTGGCAGCTATATTCAGCTTCTTTGCGCTTATATTGGAAAATGCAGTTGCTGTTTGTAGTTTCCATGGAAGCCACAGTCACATCCACTCAATTCTTAACAATAATTTCCTAGTTTTAGGTCTCTAAAACTTACAAAGTTCAGCTAAAGAGACCATCCAAAATCACCCAACAACTAATTACAAGACCAAAGAAACTGCAGGAACAATTCGGTTTAAGACCAAAAGACAACAATTCAATTTAACATACACATTTAGGAAATTCGTACAAACAGAAAAAAGTTTCATACAACTGAATTGTTTCCAAATGTTCATTCTAACATCAAGTTAGTATGTCTAGGTTCACCATAACTACAAAAATAAAAGGCTAAGGCTAAAAGCAAAATGACAACTAACAACAAAACATGAAACATCTTCTCATTACGTTGCGCTAATTGTTCCTTACATTTTTTTTCAATCAATTCCTCAACTTTTTCCTCCATTTCTTTCAAATGTTGCGCTAATTGTTCCTTGCATTTTTTTTTCAATTAATTCCTCAACTTTGTCATTGTCAGCCTGTCTTCTCTCTTCCATCTCTTTCAGATGTTGTGCTAATCTCTTCTCGTATGCAGACATCTCCTTATCAGCCCATTCAAAAAAATCACAATCACCGGCTTTCTGCATGAAAAAAACAAGGGTCAACAAAAATGTTATGAACTATTAACGACGAAATATAACACAAAGCTAATTTCAGAATATAACAAAAATTACCTTGTAGTTATTACATCCATACCACTTTCTAGCGGGATTGGATGTGGTCCAAGAGTTCCTTAGACGTGCAGGAATTCCACACTTACATAACGGATGACCGCTTGACAAATCACTTGTTGTAGACATTTACTTGTGCCTAAATTCAGAAGCACATGACATGAGAATCTTCTATATATTGAATTGGGGGGCTAAATATATGTTACTCAAACAAGAAAGATACAATCATAACCTTTAGATATGTTAGAATCAATTAAGATGATGAACTTTTCCCCTAATCAGCTTCAATACTAGAAGGAATAAAACACTCAACAGAACCTAAATATTTCTTACCCTAACTACTTAGGGACAAGAGCAGTGACTAGATTTACATAAATTGAAGTTATTGTCCATACAATGCAATTTAGAACATAATTTGATTGAAATCCGTGTGGATTGATTAAACTGCTATATCAAAATCAATATCAAAATCAAAACTAGGATTTCATGCACTCTTTAAAATCAATATCAAAGTAAAACTTTATCAAGGGAAAAAAAAAATAAAAATTGTCCAATCTGCACTTCAACAACCTACTGAACCGGCACAACTAAGATTTGAATCTGAGCATCCAGCATACTAGATGGAAAATTAATAAGAAAAAGAAAAAACAAGAGGAGAGCTCTATTCAGGAAATATATATATATATATATATATATATATATATATATATATATATATATATATATAAAAAATTGGCCAATTGGGTAAGAGGCTGTCATGTTTCTCATTTTAAAAAAAAAAAATTGCACCAATTGCATATATATTCTAGTGGACTAGAAATCTTGTGAAAACCAGCCACATCAGGAACAATGCTGGCCTTGCATACAGAAAAGGACAGCTGTGCAATTTGTGAGTCTCATAGAAGAATGTGGTAATAATAAAATTTTGTACAGAACAAGAACGAAACTGTTTCTGAGCCAGTGAGTGCCATACAAGAATGGGCCAGTGGGTGCAGCTCACCTGATTCAAATTCAATTACACTCATCACCCACCTCTTTTCCTCTTTTTTTTTTTAAATTCTTTATGCAACTTTCTTGTGAACTTCCAACATACTAGATGGAAAGACCATCAAACAATCAAAAAAACACATGCTTCAAGAAGTTATTAATGAAGAAAAATTTGATCCGAGTTTAAGGATGTCATTCACAGTGGCAGTTAAACAATCAATCTCCTTTACAACAACAGCCGTGCCTATAAGTTGTTGTGGATGAAGGTTGTTCCACAATGATGTCTACAGAAATTTATATATCATACATTTAATCTGTTGTATGACACAAAGAAGAAGTATATCTTACATCCAAGGGCAAAGAGAAGTCAAATTTATAAACATCTTTCTTATCCTTTGAGACAGACAAGCATTCAGGGCAATTCTTTAGATGGCTTGCTCATCCCAAAGGATTAGGACCACCTTTTACATCAAACTCCCAAATATCAGCAGTATTAGCAGTGAAATGGTCTACAAAATTTGGATAAGAGAGGCGTGAAAGAAAACTTTAGCAAGTCCATTAAGCCTACTTGATGTCATGTTTCTCATTTGAGCAAGTATTAGTTACATTCAATGATTAATTTTTGGCACCCATCACATTTCATATAAATTTTCATCACATGCAGAAGAATAAATAAATCAATGATTAATTTAATGCCCCGGTTGGTTGGTGGAAAAACCAAAGGAAAAGGATGGAAAATCAGCAACTAAGTATGTCACCAAATTCCGCAACAATTTCCAATCAGAGTTAAATGACAACTACCACCAGACTCACGTTTACTCTCACTCTTGAATTTCGTTGCCATTTCTAGAGGCCCAAAAAACAGCATAGACAACTTCAATTTCAGCAACAATTTCCACGTTTACTCTCACTCTTGAATTTCGTTGCCATTTCCAGAGAACCAAAAAACAGCATAGACAACTCCAATTTCAGCAACAATTTCCATTTTCTCTCGCTTTCAACAACCTTTCTCACCAACCAAACATCACCACAAAACCCGATCTCACAAATTCCCACACCTACACAGAAAATCCTAGCTGTACGTACGGACGATACACACCGACCCGTATTGAGAGATTACTAAACAACGAAACCAAAGAACCAAACCGTAAAGATAGAGAGAGACAGACAGAGAGAGAGAGAGAGAGAAAGTGGGTATTACCTCGGAGAGTTTCTTCTTCTTCTTCTTCTTCGCCTGCTCCGGTCGGTACAATCAGCAATGATAATTATTTGAATTCATAGACATCCCATTCTGAAGGCATTTTATAACCGGAAACCCAATAGCAAAAAACCACAAATCACAACAAGGAACGAAAGAAAGCAACTCTGAAAACAACTGAAAAAACGCAAAAATGGGGGAAATCTGGGCCGGAAATGGGTCGCTGGAACCCTAAGGCTCGTCGGCGGTCGTTCTGTCGGAGATGGAGATTGCACGGTGGTTGGGTTTCGGCCGGAGATGGAGAACGACGGTGGCCGTTTGTAGTGGTTTTGGGGACCAAAAAATTGGTTACAGAGATGAATACGTTTGGAATGGTCGAATGGTCACCGCCGGAACTAGAAGAACAACGGAGCTGGGTCGTGCATTGAGAACGACGGTGCCGGGTCGTGCGTTGAGAACGGCGGTGGTGGGTCGTGTGTGGAGAACGGCGACGCCGGGTCGTGCGTTGAGAACGGCGGTGGCGGGTCGTGTGTGGAGAACGGCGGTGGCAGGTCGTTCTTCGCGGTCGACGGTGGGAAGAAAATGGGTAGATGGAGAGAGGGAGGGAAAAATTTGGGGGAAGCTCTGAACTGAAATGAAGAAAATGGTCGAATGGGAATAGATATCCGAGGGGTTATCAAAATTTGAAATTTGAAATTTTTTTTTTTGAAAAAAAAAAAAAAAAAAAACTGTAAAACTAAAATGGCCCTTTCCACGTTGGAAAGGACCGGGCAGGGGCCGGTAAGATGGCCCCTGCCTATCATTACTCATATACCTATTATATATATCTATAAACCCTAACCCTAAGTGTATATACTGTATATAGCTATATAAGTATACTATATAGTTTACAAAACCAAACCTTAATTTGGTGTTATAATATATATACCAAAACCTTTTTTTTTTATGCTTACAATTTGATAAAATTCATAAATCAACATTATGGGACTTGAGCTGGTGACAAATATTGTTTTCACCCCCGTGGAGTGAGTTAGTCACAGTTCGACCAACTTTTGAACATTGAACTGGATCAAATGATAGAGGCATGCAAAATTATATTTGTATAATGTATGCTATAATGATTGGGACCACAAGGCCAACACATTGAGATGGATGTTCTATTTGACAAGTTTGGCTTCTCTGCAGGTGTAAATGAAGTACACATCATGGTAACTAACTTCGGGAAAAAAAATGAGAGGTATATCATTAAAAAATGATATATTAAAAAAATAAATTATAATTCGATATAATTTAAATTATATATATAAAAATATAATTAATTGATGTAAATACAAATACAAACCCATGCAACCCTAAGTGTATGTACTGTACACATTGCTAATTTGGCATTCTTATTGGAGGTGCGGATTTGGCTGTTTGGCATTCTTCCAATGGTGCTTATTCTTGTGCAGCTACTTGGGATCAGTTGCGAGTAAAACTCCTAGTTGTTGCGTGATGGAAGTTGGTTTGACACCCTCTGGCCATCCCTCGGTATTCTTTCTTTCTTTGGTTGGTTTTTAAAGAGGCTATAGTGACTAAATACCGTATGAGTAGTTGGGGGTATACTGACAATGTGCTTTGTTTGTTTTGTCATGCTTGTCATGAAAGTCATGAGCATCTTTTTTTTCATTGCAGATTTAGTTTGAGGATATAGAGGAGACTAATGTCTGCGTGCCTCTTCACTAACATTCCGTCTGAATGGGAGAAGGTTATGACTTGGAGCATTGCTACACTCTGTGGGAAAGGTTTACAGGCTAGTCTTGGTCAACTTTGATTAGGTGCATGCATTTATCATCTTTGGCAACAAAGAAATGCTTTGTTGCACAGCAGCAATTTAAGAACTGAGGAGACTTTGATTAAACATTTAAAACTATTTTCACGTCTATGTCTCATCAGAACATTTTTTTTGAATAAAAAAACATTAACAAACGGAGCCGTTGCTTTTGTTCTATAATCTGTTAATGCTTTGACCTTCTTTTGGGTTCATTTTTGCTAAAGAAATTACAATTGCTAAATGCCTTCTATTTTATTTCAGTTTCTCGGTTGCTGCAACTATTTTTTAAGTAGGAGTCGAATGGGTAATTGCTCAATTGAACTGCAGAAATGATGATGGGCCAACTGTGTTGATTATTAAGGATAAAGAAGGTTACATATACGGAGGTTATGCTTCTCAGCGTTGGGAGAGGCATGGTGATTTCTATGGCGACATGAATTCTTTTCTTTTTCAGCTATATCCAAAGGTATCTATATTCAGGCATAGCGGAGCAAACAGTAATATACAATGGGTAAGTTTCTATTGTTTTCATATGGTTCTGATATGGAGGTTTTTTATTGTGATTTCTAAAGAAAAATCTTGTATTACTCTCATCTTTGCTCTTTGGTTCTGCTGATAGAAAATGATTCTATATATTCCATGCTGTGCTTTAGGTTTGCCTAACTGTCATAGTTTTCTCTCCCGATAGATCAATAAGTTAATTGATTGTTAAGTTCAATAATTAATTTATTGGTTTTGTAACCAAGTAGGAAAACAAGAAAGAATTTTCCTTTCTTGGAAGGATATTGTTTAGCCTGGAAGAAATCCTCCTCTCAGTAAAACTGTTCTATTTCTAAGGAAGTGACTGCAAATAGATTTTGAATGCTCTCAAGTTGTTTCAATTGGAAATGAACTGTCTGAATTAGCCATGGTAACTGTAAAGGCAGCTTTGGCAGTAGACCTGTCCTATGTACATATGTATTGTCATGTTATTCATTACAAAATGTCTTAGAGGTCCTCAAACTCAAAACATGGTAACAACAATTGTCATATGCTAGGAAGGACATAACCGATGAAGTCTGAAGCGGTAAGTTATAACTCATGGTTTTGACTCAATGGTCCTTTATTCTAGCCCAACTGTTGACATCTTGATTTTCATTGAGCAACTAACAAGGTTGACATTTCAACATAGGTTTAAGTTTGATCAATTTCTTGGAATTTTTAGAGCAAACCACTAAATTGGATTCTATAAGAGCAGTCCCACCGGGTTATGTAAAACCCGTTTTTAGTTAAAATAGATAGCAGAATTCGTAAAATCCTCTTCCATTGGTTTATGTAAACGAAATGCAAAGTAGCGTTGGCATAGATTCATGTACAGTGCAACGCCAGATGAGGCGTTGCACTGTACACACATCTATTGCTTATTTTATTATTTCTTTCACTTTCGTTTCACCTTTCTGCCTCTTTCTCTTGTTTCTCCGCTTCTCTCTCATACTCTTCTCCTTCTTCTTTTTTTCCCTTTTCCTTTCCCTACCGACGCCAGCCTCTACCTTTCCATCATCTTTGTTGAAGCTTTTTCTGCCGGATCGGCCAAATGGAGGGTAGCGTGAAAATGGGGATTTTGAGAGATTGGAGGGGAGAGATCCACACCCTGGAGAGTTAGGGTTTGGATGGCGTCCTGGAGACCCTCGGTGGGTTCCATCCCGAGATCGTCCAAGTTTTCCTTCACCAGATCGTCGAATGCCTCATGTGAGATTGTGCGCCCAGCCTTCGCCGTCGTCTTCGGTGGACCCATCTGAGCCACGATCGTCCCCCCCCCCTCTCTGTGTTGATTTCACTCCGCGGAGCTTGAACGCGGCTCGGTCATAGGCCTTGGTGGCTTCTATAGCTGTGTCGAAGGTCCCCGGCCACACTCGTGAGTCGCAACGGTTGGGATCTCGG
The DNA here is from genome assembly GCA_028654335.1 of Alnus rubra. Classification (NCBI taxonomy): domain Eukaryota; kingdom Viridiplantae; phylum Streptophyta; class Magnoliopsida; order Fagales; family Betulaceae; genus Alnus; species Alnus rubra. Next base: position 1,297,183 of record JAJPGS010000281.1, read on the forward strand.
ATCTCCGCGCGTACTTGCCCCACGGTCGTTGTCGCACGCCTCTGTAGTGCCTTTTCACTTCTATACTTGGGTTTTCCGGAACGGACAGGGAAGGTTGAGGTTGGGTTCCCGAATTGGATCCACTTGTTTTGCTTTTGCTCGGGAGCGAGATCTTCAGCGCGGGGCTGATTGTTGGAAATTTTCGGTGGGTGAGTTTTTTGGATTGGCCGAATGAGGAGTTTTCTGAAAATTTCAGTGTTTTTCTGGAACGGTTGGTGAAATTGAATGGCGCGAACTAGTCAATAAAAAAGAAATAAAAAATAATAAAGAAAGAATATAGGGATAAGAATAGATAATCGGATGTATTGTGTTTTTAAAACTCATTAGCTAAACTAGATAAAGTGAGTTTTGGTTAGCTATTTTAGATTGAAAAATAGACAAGCCGGTGTGAGTGCTCTAAGGTCTTAAAAAATTTGATTTGGTTCTCTATCGATCTAAACTGCAAGTGGGAAAGTTTGGAAGTTTAGAGCATGGAGAAAGTTGAAGTGCTGAGATGCAAGGAACCCAATTTTTATGTTTAGATTATCTGAAACTTCGTTTCATTTGATTTTTTCTTGCTAATTTTTATTCATCAAATGTTTTCATCATACGGCGCTTTTTCCTTTCGGGCTGTTATTGTTGGAGGGTTGCTTAATTTCCTTTATTGATTGGGTGATGACATTGCATTTAGTTGTTTCCCTAATCATATAATACTTCTTAAGATCTTGAGTGTCGACGTATCTGCAGTGCGCTGTGAATTTCAGTTCGGAGGACATCCCAAATGGCATTGGTCTTGGAGGACGAGTGAATAACTTTGGTCTGTTTTGAAAAATTATATGGACTTCTAATTTTAACAAGTGTGTGTGAACAGTGTGCAACAAAATATTAAAAGTGTAAATTAAAGGAGATAAATATTTTGTTGACGAAGTGGAAACTCAATTAAGAGAAAAATCACTCCGGGGCAGCCAAACCCAGGATATCCACTATTCAGAAGACAAATCTAGATACAAAGCAGTAACACTCACATACCCCTGATGCAGTGGTCGTACCTTGCTCTCTAACGTGTAACCCAATACGAGCGCCTCCCAACTAGGTCTCCTACCTGAAGGGGTCTTCAATGGAATCCTTTACCTTAGGGCCAACCCCTAAGATAGACTTTACAGTTGATCAAATCACACACTGGCAAAGCTAGAGAGCTAGCAGATCTTCAATATCTCCCTAAACACCCTCTCTAAGCTGTGGAGAATTTACCATCCAATTCTGTGTAGAAAGCATGCCTCAAGCCTTTTATTTATAGGCTTTGGAAACTCAAAATTGAGTCAAAAACGGAGTCTGAGGCACGCGTGTCCGGATGGGAGCCAGGGCCGTCCAGACGGGCCAAGTTTTTCTTGTCTGGAAAGTAATTCTGGAATTTTCTGCAGGGCCGCCCGGACGGGCAAATCTTTCCGTCATGACGGATGAGTATAATGAGCGTCCGGACACTCAATTTACAGAAAATTTTGTTAGCTTTCCAATGACGCTGATTTTGTCCCAATCCGATATTTGAGTAAACATTTATGTCCAAAATACGGGAGGGTGTTCGGACGACTTGACCGAGCGTCCGGACGGTCAACTGCAACCTCCTTTCCAAAGTAGCACTGAAAGCTCCCAGAAAAAGGCCACGTCCGTAAGGTGTTGCCCTAGCGTCCGGACGGTTGCACTTCAGCTGTACGTAATTACCATAATAAGGCTTGGAGTGTCCGGACCCTGAAGGCTGATGTCCGGACGGTTGAACTGGTGCACGTAACTTCCATATTTGAAGCTTGATCGTCCGGACCATGAAGACTGACGTCCGGACGGTTGAACTTAGAGTGCACGACTTGCATCATGGAGGACATCGTCCGGACGGTAGCGGCCGTCATCCCATAACTGTGTCTTGAGGCAGAAACCCTAATACTTGTCAAACACTGAATGACGCCCGGACAGTATAACCACGTCGTCCGGACGGATGCGCTGGAACACTGGGATCTTCTCGAACTCTGAAGAGCGTTCGGACGATTTGCCATTACGTCCGGACGGATGCAATCTTGAACTGTTCGAAGCTTCTAGACACTGATGGGCGTCCGGATGGAAAGTTCTCGTCGTCCGGACAGATGTTGCTTACTGATGAGCGTCGGGACGAGAGACCACGTCGTCCGGACGGCTGACAGGGAACCGAAATAAACTTCCTTGAAAACTTCACAGAATCTTCTTGAAGAAAAAAGATGAAGAGTAGACTCTGGATAAAGCATCATCCCTGTGAAAGCAGCAACATTACATAGAAGTGATTTTGTCCAACAGAATGTAGCCAACACAAAAACTAACATGTTTCTCTCTGCAAGCTTAGATCATGGGCACACATTCAACTGTACCACATTTGGTAGTCCTTGCCTTTCCAAGACCAGCCGAATATGTCCGGAAGTGATAGAATGTTGGAGGGTTGTTCCTAGAGGAGCACAAAGAAGGCATGAGGCTACCAAAGGTACTACTGTATTAGAAAGATTTAAGGAGGATCGCAATATGCTCAACATGGTTGGGCTTGCAAATTCGAGCGAGTAATTTGATGATCCACCTTTTTGTTGCTTCTACAATCAGAAAAATCATGTTGTAGCTAAGGATTTGCCTTCAATATCATTGAGTTGATGTTAAAATTTTTTTTGTTTATAATGTCATTGTTGTCAGAAGTTGGACCATATTTTTACTAAATTTGTAAATACTTCTGATGGAAAACATAAATTATACTAATGCTCCGTTTGTTTCGGCATAAAATGATTTCTGGAAAATGATTTTGGCATTTTCCGGTGTTTGGTAGGGGCGAAAATAATAGTCAACCGAAAAATTATTTCTATTTGACCAAAAATGCTTAGTAAATTTCGGAAAATGATTTACGCTTTTTAGAAGCGTAAATCATTTTTCGAAGACGCCAGACGCATTCGACCCCTTTTAAATGACATAGTAGACCTTCACGTTCAAGCAGTCGACCATCACCGAAATCTTGCCAGTACCGAAATCCAACAACATCCAATCAATGTCGCCGGAATCCAACCATTTTTGTCGGAATCCGGTCAGCCCAGATTTCGGTGACCAAATTGAACGTATTTAGGCCAGAACGGCCGGATCTCGGCTGGCTGGATCTGGACAGAACATCCTGGCCAGAACAACCGAGTTCCGATTGGCCAGCTGGACGGATCTAGCCAGAAAATTCCGGCCAGAACGGCTATATCCCTGCCGACTGGTCGGGATCTGGCCAGAACGGTTGGATTCCAGCGGTTCTGGTAGGATTCCGGCCAGTGGGCTTGAGTCCGGCCAACCCAAATTCCAACAAAACTGTCAGACTTCTGGCCTTTATCTCGGATTCTGGCTATAGTAGCCGGAATCCTGTAAAAGTGGCCGAAATCCTATCGGTCAGTGACGGAATATCGTCGCCGGTGATTTTTATATTATTTTACATTAATATTTATATGTTTTGAATAAAAATTGATTTGTATATGTTAATATGATTGAATAAAAATATTTATGATTTTTCGTACGCGTCAAACACCGAAAAATGCTTTCGGCGAAAAATATTTTCTAGAAAAATGACTTTCTTAAAATCATTTTACGATGAAAACTATTTTACGTCCAAAAAAACAGAGTATTAGTCTTTAAAGACAATTCTCAATACCTTTTCCCCCATTGTGGAATCCCCCTTTCTCCCTTTGAATTTTTGAATTTGAAAAAAGAAAAAAGAAAAAGAAAAGAAAAAGAACTAGTATGCGGAATTGATAAGATTCAATGTTGACTTTTATTAAAGCGTGTATTCCTTTTTTATACGACACCAATCCTAAAAAGATATGACTCCCAACTCTTCCTTCTCTAACTCCTACTTGGTAAGCAAATGATAAAATCTAAAATAAATATTAATCCTATACCAGTAAGATAAGATCAGGACAATCAAGATTTCTTATTTGAAAGGGATTGGAGTGTCGGTTGGTGGGCGAAGAAAAATAACGGCTAAAAGTTTTCTTGTACACAATTTTTTAAGTAATGTGTTTCCACTTTCGTGTCTTCCAATTTTTATTTTTATTTTTTTTGAATATTTGTTTTTACAAATTTATTATTAAATATGTGAAATTCACGTGTAATTTTACAAATTTAACCTTAATTTGCACATCAAAATTACGAAAATAGACAAAAAAAAAATATGAAAAAAATTAAAATCAAACATTTCTCATTTTTTAGGTAATTACAAAAAATAAATTTACTGATATGATTAATTAAATCTCAAATCTTTTATGTAATCAAATTGACAATTTGACAGACCCAACATATTACAAATGATGCAGAATCTAGAAATACCGAACAAATGTAGAAAGTGAAAGAAAGTATGCATATATAATTTCAATGAGGTTGCATTTGTTTGGATGTAAAATAGTTTACGAGGAAAAATCTTATTTTTGAAAAAATTACCAAGTTTTCATTATTTGGTTGAGACACTGAAAATAATATCGAAAATGTTTTCCATTATTTCTAGAATACAAACAAGCTATATCCCAATCTATATAGATTCCACTCCTTAATAAGCTTATGATTAGTATTTGTTCAAAAAAAAAAAAACTATTTTCTCTCGTAACAAAGTTATTAAATTAAAAAATATTTTCGTTGATTTCACCGGCACAAAATACTAAAAGATATTTTTATGCCAAAATAAATTCAGCACTTAATGTTCATTAATGGGAAGGATCCCCATATATAACCATTTCTTTTGTTTGTATTTGCTCACGAAAATGAATAAATTAAATAAATAAATAATTCCAGCACTAGATTTGATATTCCTCTTCTCTTTCGGTTTATTTCAGCTCATACCGAATATTCTTTTGAAAAATTATACAAATTTATTTTCAAATTATCTTCTACCCATCTCCGTTCCGCCCACGAATAAGAAATGATCGAGTAAGGAAGGAGCCTCTAGCATGTTTCTACTCTTTTTGGGAGGGGGGCAATCTGGGAAATATAATCAGCCTCCACATGTACAGATAAAAATAAATAATTAATTGTTATCATCATTTAATTGAAATAACAACATTAATTAATTTAATAGAAAAACTCGAATCAAATATTGGTTGCTAAGATTCGACGACTATTGACTTTTTTCTTTTTCTTTTTTTCCTTTTTTCGGTTTTTTCAATAAAAAAACAAAAAAAGAGTCAATGGTCGTCGAATCAATTTTACATGAAAAAACTAAAAAAAACAAAAACAAAAAAAAAGAAAAAAAGAAAAAGAAAAAAGAAAAATCTCCACGTTCAAATGTTGCCCTACCACTCAAAGGATTTGTCAACGTACTTAATTGTTAATGTTTACTTTTGATGCATGCAGTACATTCACACCTTAAATGGATAATAATTATTTTATAATTAGAATTTAAAATTAATATATTTAACGGTTTATACAATTTAACATTTTTTAAATTTTATTAAATGCGTTTGAATGACTTTTAGTATACAACATTGAAATGGATAGGATCATCCAGTAGCGGAGCCCCACGCACATGCACCATTGGAAATTAATTGTAAAATGTTGCTGGTTTCGCAGAAATAAACACAGCCTTTTTTATTATAAAAGGCCCTCCAAACCAGCTGATCTTCACATTGAAAAACATTCTCACATTCTCACAAACATTAAGCTAAAGATGGAAGGTGCTTTGTTGCCGCCAGCTCCCATTTTCAAGAGGTAAGCAAAGCTATATGTGCATATGTGCATGTCTCTCTATTGAATCATAACACCTGTTTTTTGATCCATCCATGCATGTATTGGCCATCGAAACAAAAGAAAGAAAACTAATTAAGCTTTTGATTATGCAGGTTGGAAGGAAAGGTAGCTTTGATAACCGGAGGCGCCAGTGGAATTGGCGAGACTACGGCAAGGCTATTCGTTCAGCATGGCGCTAAGGTTATCATTGCTGATGTCCAAGATGACATTGGGCACTCCGTTTGCCGCGACATAGGCACCGCTGATGACATCTCCTATGTTCATTGTGATGTTACCAACGAATCTGATGTCCAAAATGCTGTCAAAACCGCGGTCTCAAAACATGGGAAACTTGACATATTGTTCAGCAACGCAGGAATTACCAACGCTGATGACGGCATCTTAGAGTTTGACAGCGAGAAATACAACAGGGTCTTTAATGTGAACGTCTTGGGGGGATTCCTAGCAGCCAAACACGCTGCCAAAGTAATGATTCCAGCGAAAAAAGGCAGCATTTTATTCACGTCAAGCACTGCCTCAGTGATACATGGAGAAACCCCGCACATCTACGCGGCATCCAAGCATGCGCTGGTGGGATTGACCAAGAATTTGTGTGTGGAGTTGGGGGAGTATGGAATTAGAGTTAATTGCGTATCACCGTCCGGCGTGGCCACTCCTTTGCTAAGGAATGTGTCTGGAATACAGGATAAGAAAACATTGGAAGACATGATTTGTTCAGCTGCAAATCTGAAAGGGGTGGTGTTAGGGACCGACGATGTTGCAGAGGCAGCACTGTTCTTGGTGAGCGATGAGTCTAAATACGTGAGTGGCCTCAACCTAGTCCTGGACGGTGGTCATAGCACCACCAACAAAGCTATTAGGGACGGCAAAGAAAAGCACCGTTCTTAATAACCCAAATGTTTGATTCAAATAATTTGATAATTTATGTAATTGTTTCAATTCACACTCTGCAATTGTTTGACTTTGTCTGCAATTGCAATGTATTCCATCCAACCAAACTTTGTGTTGGTGCATGCATGTAACAGCAATATATACAATAAACACCTCAAATTGGTTCCTTTTAGTTTTCACGTGCAGAAAGTTGAATGAATTTCGTGCTATATCCTTCTATGTGTTTAAGAAACTTAAATATTTCGAAAAAAAGAATTTGATTTATAGACGATCGAGCATAGCCCATGGATTTAGGCTTTCTTCATGCGAGGAGAATGTCAACCGGTGAAGAGTCTCATGACCATAATATCCAGATCGAAGGCGACAACACTGTGTCCGTCAAAGTCAACGCTTTAAATTCTTGCTTGGAGACTTGGAGTACTGTCTATATGTTGTCCGGCCGTCCCTTAAAGCGTACGTTCACTTCACTCTAACGTAGCCAAAAATCACCAACAAGCTAGAAGCCATATCCACCAGAAGTCAATATATATATTTTAATGACACAAATTTTTTACATGTCACTTTTGGAGGCTTGTTAGTAGAAGTTTCGTATGAATAACTAGTTTGTAAGAAATTTATGTCATTTTTTAAATTGCCCATTCCTTTTCTCTCCCTTTCTTGCAACATGAGCACAGGATGGCGTCAAAGAGGATAGCGACGAGCGGTGAGAGAATTAGGACAATAACATTAACGAGTGGAGCGGTGGCAATGGATATTGCACAAGGAGATGGTGCACCTAATCTCAAGTCGCAACGAGGGTTCTAACCAAAAGCACACTCCATCTCTTCATATTAACTCCCAAACAATGCAATCACCAATTTTCCCTAGATATAAAATTAAACCCATTTCTTTTCCACAACCTTCGATCAATCCTCAACCCTAATTCCGTCCAAATTCTCCCAGCAATCCCATATTCCCATTACATGAAGATTTCCCTCGCCAATCTCCTGCAAAGGTGGGGCTTCCTGTCATCTCAACTCCACAATTTCCTAGCAAAAAACAATTTTTTTTGTTGAAATCCAAATCGCGCACGGAAGATTGAAAAGTCTTTGGGTATTCACTATTAATAGTGAATGACTTTGGAGATACACTATTTGGATATTCCCAAAGACTACACTATTAATTTTAATTAAAATGAAAATAAATTATAGAGTGAAAGTTTAAACTCAAGACTACTATTCTAATTTGTATCATCTAAAATACTAAATTTTCAAAATCTTAAGCTCATCGACAAATAATTTAATTATATAATTAACATTTTAATCGATTAAAAACTTCATAAACTCTCATTATATTTATATTGTATTACTTCTAATAGAATCTCATCTTATAGTGAATAAACTTCTTGAAGAAAGTATGTCGGTTTCTATTTTTTTCAAAATGGTTTTTTGTTATCTAGTAAAGACTAACATTTATAAATATTGGGAATCTTCCACAGTCCTTGCATGCGCAAATTAAGGTGCATGCATGCTTGGCTGCTTATTCTTCACCCGATGAGCTTTGACATTGACATTTAACGATGGTGAAAGCATTACAAGTCTAGATATGGCCGGGTTTGCCTTTACTGTCAAATTTGGTAAGAGATATTTTGTACTTAAAAACAAATGAACATGCTTGAGTAAATCTGGTAATCCTACGACTTATGGTAGAATCCGAATGTATCAAAGTAATCTGAAAGCTGTCCCGTATTGCTTAATTGTTTGCGCTGACTGTTGAATAAATATCTGAAAGCTATTTCAATTCGCTTGGGTTCAATTTAAATTGAAACTATATTGTTTGAAATTGAGACACGAACCCCATAATAGGATATTAGAGAATCAAGAGATACATATCTCAATTCTAACTAGTCTATTTTCAGCTGGTAAACTAGACCCAAACTGAATCCAACTGATATTGTTTGTTTAAACTGATTTTTTATTTTTTGTAATATATATATATATATATATATATATATATATATATATATATGATGGAGTTATAAAGTGAAGCCCCAAATGATTGCAAGGCATTAATTAATTGGTAGAGAGACCTTTAATGTTTTGTGGTAATTAACTACTCTAAATGAGTAAGTGCCAAACAAAAAGGCATGCCACACTAGAAGAGAATGAAATTGGAGTAGATATGATCGGTCAGTGGAAGATACGCTTGGGGTGTTGAGTATGATGCAAAGTTGGCGAATTTGTCACACTAGAAGAGAAGCAAACTCTGTTGCACATAGGTTAGCTAAAGCAACAGTTAATAAGTGATGGACAAAATTTGAATTGTAAAGTCTTTCAATTGTATATGTGACATTATATTGTTAGAGAAAAAAGCTCGAATTTCATGAGTACGGAATGAAGTATTAAAATTTTCCAAAAAAAAAAAAAATGCTGTTAAAATTAAGCAGATGGGAAAATGTCTTTGGTAGCTTGGGCACACCATATATTAATGGTTTGAAAAATCTTTTCTAAATTGAATGTGGCAAAGAATCTTTGCCCATGGTTTTGAGACTTTTGAGTACCTACAACTGTTTTTAGCTTTTATAAGGAAATTTTTGACCTTATCACTCTTGCAGTTGCAGATCGAGAAACGTGTCCAAATTTAACTCCAATCATTAACTTTCCAGCTAATTAATTTCGTCAATTTCTACAAAATTCGGCTTCCATCAATGAACGAGTCCAATATCTAAAGTGGCTTTGAATGCAATTAGAAAATATGGACTGCAATGGCCACTCAATCTAAATTTTATTGCTCCAAAAAATTATAGACTATTTTATTTTCATATTGATAGATCCAAAAAATTCACCCAAGGTCCATGACCCGGACCAATAGAAAGGCAACTCCCGTCAGGCCCAACGGGAGCCCAAAGAAGCCTCACTATAGGAGATTACCACCAAAGACTTGCCACAGGAGCCCGAAGAGCTTGAAAGGTCAAGAAGCCTGACCAAGGCCAGAGAAGCCCAGGGCAGCATAAAAGAAGGCCGATTCCCGCCAAAGCCCAAGAAAGGCCCAAATGAGCTCAGTTTGAGGCCTATCAACACAAATGCCTGAAGAGGCATAAAAAGCCCAAGAGCCCATATATAAGGTCTCATCTCTCTCTCTCTCTCTTGTCAGGTAGAGTAATGCTAAAAAGAAGACTCAAGCCCTAATTGCATGTGTCCTCTTAAAATTGATGTAACTTTTAAAATCATTATTAGATTTGTGATAGATCACTATTTAATTTTAATCTAATTATTATTTTAAAAAATTCACATCAATTTAGGAAGACACGAGGATATGAGTAATTCTTCTAACATTACTATGCCAAGGAAGTCTCCCATCTTTCACAAAACACACACCCCATCTCCCTCAACGGAGCTCTTTCCTCTCTTCATATTTTCCCTCCCAAAACTCAGAACACAAATTTGGGCGTCAGTGTGCGTGCCTTTGTTGGAAGACTAAAGGGCCCACTGATGACCCTTCTTTTTCTATTTTCTATTTTTACTTTTATTTTATTTTATGTTTTTTCTAGTTGAATAAGGAAAGTGTTACAGGAAATGATCATTTCCATTCCTTATCTGAATGGAATAAGGAGTGGATGATCCTTCAAATGAAAAATTGGGTGGGCTCCTCAACAATAGACCTAATATAAACTAAAACAATGCATAAAAAATTATAAAAAATAGAAAATTAGTCAAACAAGTGACATAGTCCTCTAAATGGGTCGCACAAGGCGATTACAGAAGCAAAATGGGCACAGATTAAGGCGAACTTATCTAAACCCCCACTTGAAACCAACAACAACCACCGAAAAAATGCTGAAGTTGAATATGCACTATCGTAGTCCAATGTAAGGACTGCAAAAAATAGAGGATCCAACACAAATTCAGTTACAAAAGTCTCCACGGTAAAATCAAATCACCAAAGAGCTGGGAGATATGCAGCAACCCACAAAACAAACAAGCAAGCAGCAAATAAAAATAAAAATAAAAGTAAAAAGGTCCATTGAGCAGCAGCTTGAACAAAGAACAGGCGGATGGAGATAGGCATGAGAGCTTTTGGCAGCAGCTAGAAGGACACACTGATGACCCCTTCTTGGTTTTGAAGGAGGTGATTGATCCGGTCCATATCCATACGAAAAAAATTGATCTAACACAATAATTATGATTTTTTTTCTTTTTCGGGATCGGTAATTTAGATTTTTTCCAAATCATTTTTTTTTTTGTAAGTGGGAATTTAAATTTGAGAGAAGTGCTACACTTACCAAATCTTCTTTCCAAAGGTTAGTTCCCAAGTGATGTACGTATTACCATCGATCCCATGAGATGAAAACATATTTTTCAAAATAATAGATTACAAATGGTAGTAACACATCATTTGAAAAATGACTTTTGAGAATAAAATTTAGTAAATGTATCATATATTAGAAATAATTAACTACAAATTATTTTAACCTAACATGCGCAGCGGAAATAAAATAGAACAGTTTTAGGCATACCTCCGGCCATTGTTGCTTAAGCGTTTCCACGATCCATCTGAATAACAAGAAAAGTTATTTGAGGGATCTTCTAACCTATGCCTATGACTGTATTGCCGTACTGATGGTGTACACAGGCTATTAATTTATATGCTAGGTCAGGAACCCTCAAATATGGTAAATACCGTATTGTTCCTCCCATCAAGGAAACAATATTATTAATTGATTTTAAATCAATTAATCGATTCCATTACGGTAATTTAATTAATTAAATTACCTAACCGTAATACCGTATATACTATTTATTTATTAAATTATTAATAAATACTTCCTTATGTGGCATATAGGTCATATATGGAGATAATATCTTACATCATATTCCTTTAGATTTTAGACGATCGAGCATCCTATGGATTTAGGGTTTCGTCACCCGAGGACGGAGAATAATATTCAGAAGGCAACATTAAGTCACTGTCATTAGTCTTGGAGAACGAGTGACTCACTTTGTTATGTTTCTCTTTGCAAGCTAAGCTTTCATAGAATGCTGGAGGGTTGTTATCATAGGAGCACAAAGAAGGATTGAAGGAGGATCGCCAAATGCTCAACATGATTGGGCTTGCAAATTCGAGCGAGTAATCTGGTGATTCATGGTTGGGCAAGAGGATGACGAGCTACAAGTAAAAGAAAGTGGTAAAAGGATGACGAGCTACAAGTAAAAGAAAGTGGTAAAGGGGTGGTTGAGTTCCACTATGGAGATGGTGGTTACTATAAAAAGCGTCATAATTAACCAAATTATTCTTTGGAATAAAACAAAATCCTTCCGCCTCCTACGAGGCCTTATCCATCGCCTCCGGACATCTAACTTTAATCCTCCCTGTTAAATCATTACCAATCTCAAAAGCTTAAGTGATAAGTTCATGAGTTTGAACTTTGGCTCCACAATTCACCCCCTCCATTTCAATTAAATATTTAACATGTTGGACATCACCTATATTAAAATGGAGTTTGAGCCTACATGTGAGAGGGAGTAGTGTTAAAGTATTGATTAAATGATTAAATTTACATATTCCTATAAGATTAAGCTTTTAGAATAAATGGTAATTTAACACTTCCAAAATCCCAGCCTCAACCCCGCCTTGCCGCCTCCTCAGACCCACTACAACATACTCCTCCTCCTTCTCCCAGAACTGCCTTTGTTTTAAGATTTGGTTTCTTCAAAGCTCAATTAATTGTCAAATTCCACTAGCTCTAGCCTAATTATCAAATAAAGTAAAAAAAAACTTGCAAGAGCCACGAGGTTAGGACAAATGCTTCACACATTTTAATCATATCTCGTTGGAAGTAAAGGCCATGGCCATTCAGGTCTCAACGTGCCTCCTGCCCTCTACTGATAAAAGAAGAATAGAATCCAAAGTCTTCTTGGAAAGGGCCAGCCGGCCAGGGGCATATCTATATCTGTCTCCACATTTATAACTAAACAATAAATTTTTATTACGATGACGTCCAAAAACATAAATAACTGTTATTTAAAAAAAGAAAAAAAAAAAAAAGAAAAGCCAAACAAATGATTTTAAATAAAATATAAATTCAATACAAAAAATCGAATATAACCGATTGCTACAAGTCATTTCTCGTCACTAATAGCGCTAACCGCAACTTCTTCTTCTTTTTGTTTTTTTGTTTTTTTGTTTTTTAAAGTTTAGGAAATTAGACTTTTTTTTTCTTTTTTTTTTAATTCAAATAAACTCCATGATAGCTTTCCTAATTATTAAATATTCTTTAAAAAATAAATGATAAAGAAAAGAGAGGAAAAATTAAGCCTTTTTATATTAAACTATATATTTTTTTAAAAAAAAATAAATGCTTGAAACGAGAAAGATGAAAGAAAAAACTTTTTTATATTAAAATGATATTAAGAGAAGAAAAATTATTAATTTAAATTTGGGGCAGCACTCTTTGGTTCCAGTTTAGGAAACATCAAAAGAATCCGAAAATAATAAACCAAGACTCCTTAGAAGGGGGTTGAATAGGTATATGCTAATAATATGTGAAATTTAAAAATTAACCATCATACAAACAATTACCAAATATTATGAAAGCAATAAATCGATCAACACATGTAATTTAGTGATGAAGTGAAATTCTTTGAACCTCAAAGAAAAAAACTATTTCGGGGCAGCCAAATCTAAGAAATCAATCAACTATAGAAGAATGAGAAATTACAAGATGTTTATACTCACAAAACTTTTGCAATAGATACACATTTGTACTAGACAAGTGACCCGCTTGCTTGCTACCACAATAATTCTCTCAGAGCCTCTGAAAAACTCATCTATTTGATCTCCTTTTTATCGGAACTACAATGGACTTTAGTTGTTGATGATGAACAGTTGTGGTTTAAAAAAAAGAAAAAAAAAAAGGACTCTAAGAGAGATGCATTTAAAAGCATAAAAATAGCTTTTTCTCTCTTAGCACGTGAAGGAAAATACTATTTTTTCTCTAGAAATATCGCCTCTAATCCCCTATAAAAAATTATGCTTAGATACGCTTAAGGAAAACTTAATTCTAGTTGGAATAGAATTTCAGCAAGACTAGGTTCTAGTTGGAGAAATCCTAAAAGGAGAAGGAAACTTCGGATAGAATTCGCCTAGATTTTTGGGCCTATATTTTAGGGCGTGTTTTGCATACTAAACGTTCAAATTAGGAAAATCTTCTTTCAAAGAGATTGCATCTTTTTAAGTTAGCTTTCTAATGCCACTAATTTCACATGAATCCAATACTTGAGCTAAAAATTATGATCACAACACTAAGATGTGCACATAATGACTTTCAATATAGAATTGAATCAAATCCGATTGTAACTCCAATTAATGAAATTCTGATTGGCTCATTTCTTTAGTCAACTTAACTACATTATATAGGTCTTTCAATTTGGGTTGGGTTCAATCCAGTTGAATTTGAGTCCATCGTCAACCCTAAAAGCCTAATAGAATCTATTTCAGGACACCCCTTTTTAGAACTTTTTCGAACATTCAGAGACATAGAATAAACCAGGTTTTAAATAAGTTACTTCCTGTGCTCTAGCTTTAAAGCAGAGTTCAGCTCCATATTACGAGTCGGTGAATGCGCCGAGACCTACCACTCAAGGGTTCAACAGAGCATATTTTCCTTATAAAACGATCCCCATACCAGCCGATCTTCACATTGAAAGAGAGTTTCACAGTCTCACTCTCACAGTATCACTAACAATAAGCTAAAGATGAAAGGTGCTTCCTTACTAGCTCCCATTGCCAAGAGCTAAACAAAGCAAACAGTCATAACACAGCTTCTTTTATCTGTGACGCATGTATACTGAGCTAGCTTTTGATTATGCAGGTTGGAAGGGAAGGTAGCCTTGATAACCGGAGGCGCCAGTGGAATTGGCAAGACTACGGCAAGGCTATTCATTCAGCATGGTGCTAAGGTTATCATTGCTGACATACAAGACGACCTTGGGTACTCCGTCTGCCGCGACATAGGCACCACTGATGACATCTCCTATGTCCATTGCGATGTCACAAGTGAATCTGATGTCCACAATGCTGTCAACATTGCGGTCTCAAAGCATGCCAAACTTGACATATTGTTCAGCAACGCAGGCATTACTAACACTGATGACGACATCTTAGACTTTGACAGGGAGAAATACAACAGGGTCTTTAACGTGAACGTCTTGGGGGGATTCCTGGCAGCCAAACACGCTGCTAAAGTAATGATTCCAACGAAAAAATGCAGCACTTTATTCTCATCATGCACTGTGTCAGTGATACATGGAGAAACCCCGCACATTTACACGGCGTCCAAGCATGCGCTGGTGGGATTGACCAAGAATTTGTGTGTGGAGTTGGGGGAGTATGGAATTAGAGTTAATTGCCTATCACCATCCGGCGTGGCCACTCCTTTGCTAAGGAATGTGTCTGGAATACAGGATAAGAAGATGTTGGAAGACATGATTTGTTCCTCGGCAAATCTGAAAGGGGTGGTGTTCAAGACAGACGATATTGCAGAGGCAGCATTGTTCTTGGCAAGCAATGGTCCAAGTACGTGAGTGGCCTCAACCTAGTCTTGGATGGCGGTCATAGTACCACCAACAAAGCTATTAGGGACGCCAAAGAAAAGCATCATTCTTAACAACCCAATATCATATATATATATATAATTCAAATAATTTGATAATTTATGTAATTGTTTCACATTCGATCTGTTTCTTTGAGTTTGTCTGCAATTGCAATGCATTCTATCAATCAAACCTTCGTGATGGTGTAACAGCAATAAAATAGAATCTTCAAATTGGTTAGCACTAAGCAATAGATTTAAAAATGGAAAATTTACTACATTACTCTCATATATTTCCAAAGGACAATCATTTAAAAATAAAATACACGTACCCCAAACTACCACTTAATTTGAAATGTTCTTTCAAAAATTCAATTTTTACAATATACCCCGATTAAATATCAAAGAGATTGCAATCACGGGCGGGCCCAAGGCTTGTGTCCCCTCAAAAGTCAAAACCTTTAAAAATTGTCTTAAAGTATATATAATTATAAATTTGTCCCCTCTAAATTTTTTTTTCCCTCCAAAATAATATTTGCATCCCCCTTTATTTTTATTTTTATTTTTAGTTTTGCCTCATCTTCTAACATAAAACAAAACCAAAAAAAAAAAAAAAAACCTTAAAATACCCCCATTTATTTAGTTTTCCTCCATATTCTAGTTCTCTAGCTCCTAATTAGAAACTCAATTTGGTTTGGGACTCTGAGTGATTATTTTGCAGTCATTTGGGTTCACAATATTTGTTTTAGCATCATAAGTTAAATGATTTAATCATTTATAATTGCACCATTGTTTTACTCGACTTTTAGTATTGTTGTTGTTTGGGACTTTAGGAGATTGTTAGGAGAAAGAGTTCACACTATATATATATATATATATATATATATATATATATATATATATATATATATATATTTTCAAAAAAAGAAGACAAAAATGAATAAGGCAAAAAAAATCAGGAAAAAAAATGCAATAAGGCAAAAATTTAGGAAAAAAGGAAAACATTCAAGAAAAAATAAACGAAAAAATAAAATGAAGATGAAAAAAGACAAGACAAAAGACAAGAAAACCCAAATCGAACTTCAAACTTGATGAAATACCTTGCAATATCTCTCAACTTCAAGATTTTCCTTCGGCTCCACAAACTATTTTGAGAAACTTTAATGCTCCATTGTTTCGACGTAAAATATTTTTTGAAAATTATTTTTAGCGTTTAGCTCGTACGAAAAAATACCAATGATGTAAAATAGAATCCGGCAACGTCCGACCGCCGCCGTCGAATTCTAACCAGTTCGCCAGAATCTAGTCCGCCAGAACCCGGAGACGTTGCTGGATTCCGGCAGTGGTGCCAATGCCGCCGGATTCTGGCAATCGGATACCAAAATTCGGGGATCTTTGAAGGTAAAGTCGGGTTACCAACAAACTCCAATGCCCAAAGGTGACGAATTCCCACAAACGTGCGTGCAAGAATAAAGAGTTTAAATTCAGAAAACGATTTACAGTTTTCAAAACCGTAAATTGTTTTCCAAAAATTAAATAAGCTTTTACAATCAAACTGAAAATGATTTTCGTTGACCATTATTTCCGCCCCCACCAAACACCGAAAAATGCATAAAATATTTTCTAAAAAATATTTTACGCCGAAACAAACAGAGCATAATACTCCAAAAGCATCTCCCTTTAAGTATGTTCTCCTTCACCCAAACAACCCAAATCGAACCCGCTCGAGCAAAGAGGTTCCAAACATTTGTTATTCATTACAAAAATTGTCATATGCTAGGAAGGACATAACCGGTGAAGTCTGAAGCAGTAAGTTCTAACACATGTTTTGAGTCAATGGTCCTTTATTTTAGCCCAACTGTTGACATCGTCATTTTCATTGAACAACTAATAGGGCTGACTTTTTAAACAAAAATTTGATTTGGTTATCTATCGAGCTAAAGTGTAAGTGGAAGTTTGGAGCACGCACGGAGGAAGTTGAAGTGTTGAGATGCAAGGAACCCAATTTTTATTTATAGGTTACTTGATACTTATTTCATATTTGGTTAATATTATAATATTCTCTATTTACGGGTTAATTGTATCATACTTTGTATTTACTCTAAACCCTATAAATAGGAACCTTTATACTGTAAACAAACAAGTCAATGAGCATAATGTAACCCTTAAGGCTAATTTGTAGTGATAGACGTAGGTGTTTAACACCGAACTACCCATAATTTATTGTGTTCTTTTTTCTCTCTTATTTCCGCATTTATTATTCTATTTTAGATTTCTTCAAATAAATAACAAAAAAAAAAAAAAAAAAAACCCTTTGTTCTTGGAGGATGTAATGAACATCTTATTTTCTGTGTATTTTCTGAGATAAGGGTAGGTTGATTCGAGCCCAACCTAAGCTCCAAAAGAAAGAAAACAAAACAAAACAACAAATTGATCCAAGTAATTTCCGTACTGAATACAGAGGACTACTTTGGCTTATAAAGCCTTGCACCAAGAGCTAACTACCTAACTTCTAAACTAACTTTGCAACTGAATACAAACTACTGTCTTCAGTCCATGTGCATGCTTAGTTTCTGCCTTCTAGTATCTTCTCCTTTTTGTATTGATTGCTCTTCCTTAGTGACCATTACAATTATATCCATTACAGAGGACGAGTGAATCACTTTGTTCTGTTTCTCTTTGCAAGCTTTCATCAGGGGCACAATTTAAACTGTACCACATTTGGTAGCCCTTGCCTTTCCAAGACCAGTCAAATATGCCCGGAAGTGATAGAATGCTGGAGGGTTGTTCTCAAAGGAGCACAAAGAAGAAGAATACATGTTTTTGTACGTAGTTTTTTTAACCGTCTAAATTTAATTTAATTTTTTCTTTTTCATGAAAAAATTAAAATTAAATTTGAAACATTAAAAGAATTAAATTTTTTTTTTTTTTAAGCACATGAACCAAATCCTTCTCAATTATTTCTCCCTTCCTTGCATTCCCAGAAAACCAAAAAGCAGAGTTCACCTCCACATTCAACAATTGCTTTGCGACGAGTCAATGGCGGCGCCAGGCGCTACCACCCAAGAACTGTCGACGTAAGTATGGAATATGACTATTTCTATGGTGTAATCCTAATATGTTACGTTACATCTCTTTCTTCTTCTTCTTTTTATCTTTATCTTATTATTTTGTTTTATATTTATCTATTAGCTAGAGTCTATCTTTAAGTAAGGAATAAAGGGATAGTATATTGTCCCTGAGTAGTTGAGTATTATCTTTAATTATTATCTCTTTATTAATAGTTGTTAGCGATAGGATAATCATTAGGATTAGATTAGTTAATATTAGGATTGAAGTTTATTTGAATTTGAATATTAAAAGTTTAGGTATTATCTATTTGTAATTCTATTTAAAGACCATTTGGTTATTAATGAAAGATAAGAAGTGGTTCACCAATATATAATGTTTGTTATTTTATTTATTTTCATTATTTTTCGTCTATAACTAAATAAAACCTGTTCATTTCTGTTTTTTGTGAAATAAAATATTTCCTCACTTTTATATATAGATTTTAGGTTCATTTATGTTTTTTGTGGATTAAAATGGTTCCCCACTTTTGTATACAAATTTTACTAATTAATGGTCACAATCAAACCTAAGAAGTAGCATTAAAGAAATAATCATAATAAAATTATCACATAGTCTAACTTTTCTTGCATAACTACAAAAATGTCTAAAAAAAAAAAAAAAAAACCAAATAATAGCATAAAAAAAATTAAAAAGTTCATGACCTAGAGTCACCCTTGCATCTATGAGATCGAACTTGAATCACATGGTCATATTTATAGTAGTTTTATAAATTCTTATACTTAGTCAAGTTGAAAGCCCATAAGACTGTCCCTCTTGTTTAATTTGATTTTCAAACATTTAAAATGGATTAAAGTATATCCTATGCAGATGATAATATACGTAGATTAGGTCCTAGAGAAGTGATCATATAGTAAAACATAATTAGTTGCTCATATTATTTGTTAATTTAATTTGATTTAAGAGCAAAGATTGTGAGGGATGCCATTAAATCAACTAGGCCGCTGTCTTATTCACCTTGACATCGCTAACACATTTTAATCTCCCCATGTTCTATTCGAAATTATCTTTGATGTTTTAAAATAATATTTTTAGTTTTAGATTCTTAAGAAAAATGAGAAAATAATCGCTCAGCGTGCATGAGAAGAGGTTTCTCACCTTATTAATAAAAATATATAGGCAAAGGAATTTATTAGTAATTTATTAGTAATTCTATTTACTGTGTTTTGGGAGTTCCTAGCTCACTCAAAACAACCAACCTATCTATTTCTTGT
This sequence comes from Alnus rubra, assembly GCA_028654335.1. Classification (NCBI taxonomy): domain Eukaryota; kingdom Viridiplantae; phylum Streptophyta; class Magnoliopsida; order Fagales; family Betulaceae; genus Alnus; species Alnus rubra. The sequence continues at coordinate 1,316,770 of JAJPGS010000281.1, forward strand.
GTTCTTTGTCAATTGGCTCACATCAATCTATTTGTTTTCACCTTTATAAAATATTTTAAATATTTTTTCAAAGAACCTTCTTCAACCAAAAAATGTTGTTGGTTTGGTAGACAAAAACAGAGCCATTGGGTTGGTAGAAATAAACAGAGCCATTTTCCTTATAGAACATCACAGTTGACACCCTCGTCCAGTGGAGCCCCCACACAAGGAGAAAATGTCGTTGGGTTGGCAGAAATAAACAGAGCCTTTTTTTCCTTATAAAACGCTGCCCTCCATAACACCTGATCTTCACATTGAAAGTTAAAGATGAAAGGTGCTTCCTTGCTAGCTCCAATTGCCAAGAGGTAAGCAAAGCTAATTAACAGTGTTTTTGTGGATTGGTGGAAGTGAATTTGGTTTTCTCTTTTCATTCTTAAACATGCTTGACTTGCTATAAAAAAATGCTCTTTCTGATGGTTCAAAGCTACTGCAATGGGGTTTTAGTGGGGATGTCTATTGCAGTTTTTTCAGAAGCCTTATTGAGGACCGTGAGTATATTTTCCTTAATTGTGGGTTTAGTGGGAGACTGTGGTGCCATGTTATGTTTAAGTGCAATTTGTTAAATATTCCTATTTGCTGGGATGAAGTAATCTTTGTGGGGATTCAGCACTATTGCAAGAAGAATTTAAAAGCTAACTTGTGCCGAATCTGCCGATTAGCTTTGGTGCTACAATCTATAATCTGTGAAAGAATATAAATGAGATTAGACATGAGGTTATTCAACGAACTCTCTGGAAAGTCAAAGCTCGAGTTGTTATCAAAGGAAAATTTGGCAAGATAGCTCCATGTTGCAATTGGGGTATAGATTGGAATATTCTAGTTTAGTTGTTTATGTTTTGTTGTTTGTTGCGTAGTAGATATATAGAGAGGATTGGTGGGGATGATACTTGTTTAGTCTTAGTGTGATTTAGTTTTTACTAAACAGAGAATTGTAGTAGTATGTTTGTTGATATAAAAGTTATTCATTCATCCGAAGAAAAAGAAAAAAAACTGACAGTGTCTCTATTCAGTCATAACACGTTTCTTTGATCTGTCACGCATATATACTGAGCTTTTGATTATGCAGATTGGAAGGGAAGGTAGCCTTGATAACCGGTGGCGCCAGTGGAATTGGCGAGACAACGGCAAGGCTATTCGTTCAACATGGTGCTAAGGTTATCATTGCTGACGTCCAAGACGACCTTGGTCACTCCATTTGCAGCGACATAAGCACCGGTGATGACATGATCTCCTATGTCCATTGCGATGTTACCAACGAATCTGATGTCCAAAATGCTGTCAACATTGTGGTCTCAAAGCATGCCAAACTTGACATATTGTTCAGCAATGCAGGAATTACTAACGCTGATGAGGGCATCTTAGACTTCCACCGCGAGAAATTCAGCAGGGTCTTTAACGTGAACGTCTTAGGGGGATTCCTGGCAGCCAAATACGGTGCCAAAGTAATGATTCCAGCAAAAAAGGGCAGCATTCTATTCACATCAAGCATTGCGTCAGTGATACATGGAACTACCCCGCACATCTACACCGCGTCCAAGCATGCGCTAGTGGGACTAAGCAAGAATTTGTGTGCGGAGTTGGGGCAGTATGGAATTAGAGTCAATTGCATATCACCTGCCGGCGTGGCCACTCCTTTGCTAAGGAATGTGTCTGGAATACAGGATAAGAAGACGTTGGAAGACATGATTTGTTCCTCGGCAAATCTGAAAGGGGTGGTGCTCGGGACGGACGATGTTGCAGAGGCAGCACTGTTCTTGGCGAGCGATGAGTCCAAGTACGTGAGTGGCCTCAACCTAGTCTTGGACGGCGGTCATAGCACCACCAACAAAGCTATTAGGGACGCCAAAGAAAACCATCGTTCTTAAAAACCCAATATTATATATATGATAAATGTTTTGTTTTCATATCTTATTCATCTCCATACAAAAGATATACATATATTTTATTCGAATGATATGATAATTTATGTAATTGTTGACATTCTGTTTGTTTGACTGCCTGCAATTGCAATGTATTCCATCAACCCAAACTTCGTGTTGGTACAGCAATACAATAAAATTCTCAAATTGGTACACCGTTTGATGCCCTCTTATTCAGGATTTTTTTCTTGCTAATTTTTATTCATCAAACGCTGCTAAATTTGTTGTGGTATGACTTGGATTACTCAAGTCTTGTAGTCGAGCCCGCTGGTTTTTCCTTGTCCTCTTGGGTGTTGGAGACTCTTTTACGAGTTGTGTTTGGAATTGGAGACCTCTCTCTCCAAGTCTGATTCCTATTTGGAGAAAGAGAAGAGAATAGGCCAACTTTGACCGACTTGTTTTCTTATAAAAGGCATGTGGGGCTTGTTTGGCAAGAGTAACAAATATTTTCCTTTCCTTATTCACTTATCTCAAAATCAATCAATTTTAAAACATTCTAACTTTATATTACATCAATAATTTTTTATTATTATTTAAATAAAAAAAATTCACTACAATTCAAAACTTTTTCACTTTTCTATACAAATTCTTTTTACTTTATATCACATCTATCACTTCCAACTCCCGCTACCAATTCTCCTTCCCTTACTAAACAAGGCCGTGATGTTTAGCCTTCGTAGACAAGTGGAGTGTGCTGGCAGAAACTGCAAAGAGTAAAATCAAAGTATCACCTTTGAGTCACCTAGCTCACTCCACCGACTTTCACCATTCCCAAACTCCCCAGTTCGTTCACCATCGTAATCGTATGTAACACCTCCGTCCAAACAACAGCCCTCACCAGTCATCACAAATTAATACTCCAGGGACGAGGAAGGCTTCGTAGTGGTGGGAAAGTGAGGTAAATTGAAGCGATCAATGTCATTTGATGGACTCTCTCTTTTTTCTCGAAAAATAGAAGAACAATTATATTCTCATCCTCCTCCAAAAATTTTGAATCGTCCTTGCGACATTGTCGTTAATATGCCTATTATGCCGCAAAGGAGAGAGGATACAGATCGAGATGTTAGGCCGATTTTGAGATGGTATCAGTTTCAGGTACTTGCATTACTTCCACTCAAGTCTGAGGAAGCATAAATCTTTCCATTTTGAGAGGGTTTTATTCCAAAAGCCTCCACCTCGTCAATTATAGGATCCAATCTATACTATGTAGATGGCCTATACCTTTCTGATTATTATTGTTTTCCACATTCGGTTCCCAATGTTCTCTGATTGGATCTTACCTCTTACACCCCAAATTTGGTACCGGTAGATAATTCTATGATTTCCCTGAGAATAGACCCTCTAACTTTGGTGCTGTATCAAAAACTCTTTGTTATATCCGGATACCACCCTTCTCCTTGTTATCCTTATCTTCCTACCACTAACGCTCGGGATGGTGAGATATATGACTCCAAAACTAACAAGTGGAAAGCTTTGCTTGAGCTTCCATTTGAATTGGGTAAAAGGTTTATCTATGCAACTCTTGAAAATTCAAACAGGATTCTTATTGCTAAGATTCTCACGAATCAATTTCCTATGATTTATGAATATGCTGCTATGTTTTACACATATAATGTGGAGCATCGTGTTTGGAGTGGACTCGGGAAGCGCCAAATACACGATAATTGTCCTATTAGATGGGAAGGTTAGGGAGAAACGGCATTAACAATTGCTAATACTATTTATTGAGAAATACGTGATGCACATTTGCTAGCTTACAATGTAGATAAAGATATGTGGTTCAAAGGGAGTCTCAGAGGCCTAGGAATGCCGTTTTTAGAGAGTGATGAGCTCCTCTTTCTTCCTGGGTTCGTCCATTTAGAGGGCCAACTCTTCGGCCTTCTACAATCAAATGATGATGAAGCATTTCAGTTGGTCATAATTGATTCCCTCATTTTCGAGAACTCTTTCCAAATTTCTGTTGTTGCTATCCATAGATACAAGACGGAGGACCCCACTCTGGTAACGAAGTGCTTTACTATTGCCTGAGAACATAAATTTCTGTTGTTGTGATCTATACTAAGGATCATGTTCACTGTTTAACGTGCACATGTACATCACCTGAGAACATAGAAGATGGTAATTTCATTTTACTCCAAACTGTATTATTACCCTGATCGAATTAATTAACATGAGGAAATTTTGTAATTTACTCTCTCTTTCTTTTGAGTCTTTGGACATGCAGGCCAGCCTTTCTTGTTATTTTTATTCACTTTTGTTACCATTCATCGTACTTGTTTTTTCTTTTCTGGTAATGATTGTTGGAGGGTCGCTTTAATGCCTTTGTTGATGGATTGGGTGATGACATGTGACACAAAAAAGCATGTATCTTAGCGATTTTGTATAGCATTTAGTTGTTTCACCAATCATGCAATAATACTAGTCTAAATTCTAAAGATCTGGAGTGTGTTGTGAATATTAGTTCAGATCGATAACATCCCAAATGGCAATTGGTCTTACTTACAGGCCAGGACAAGTGAATCACTTTTATATGTTTCTCTATGCAAACTTTGATCAATTGTACTACATTTGGTAATCCTTGCCTTTCCAAGACCAGTTGATGATGCATGAAAGTGATGGAATGCTCGATCTAGGGTGCTCCAAAGAAGGCATGATTACTGTTAAATGTGCTGTATTTGAAAGATTTAAGGATTTACACTCGCTATATCTATGGTAAATAAGATTAGTGCTGCTGATATGGGTTTAATAGTTATGTTTGAATTTTAATTAATTAAGATTAAAGTAATTTTATCATTATTTTAACATTTGAGATGTTAACAATTAGGTTTCATTTATATTAGTCTATTTAAAGATATTTGGTTGTCAATTAAATGCGCAAAGAAAGCATTTGGCAATTTATACTTTATAATAGTATTCTCCCTTCCAAAGTGAAATGTTGTGATATTTTCCTATTCGAAATGGATCGGAGAACATTTTCAATAAATAAACCTCTTTAATTGAGAACATCACAACAAGAAATTAAAATATTAGGATTTGGCATAAACGAGTTCGGTTCATAACAAAGTCGACACTAAATGAGCGGGGCTTGCGGTAGTTTGTTGCTTGTGGGTTACGCTGAAAGGAAGTGAGGTTTGTGCAGCCGGGGGTAAAAAAAAAGACAAGAAAGACAGGAAAATAACTTGAGCAAACTTCACTTATCTTTCACCCAGTGGCCGAGCTAAAGCACTTCTTATATATGCTTGGTGTTCTCAGTGAAGAGATGGACTATTTAATGGCCTTTGTCTGCCCCTCTTAGAGCGTTCACATGCGCGCATCAGGATAGCGTAGTAAAAAATCACCAAAAAATAAGTCACAATCTAGACTAGATCGAAATTACTGTTGCTTCGGTTCGGTAATCAGTTATTTGGCATTGAATTATATATTTTTTTATCACTCCAAATGCCGCTTAATTTCCATAAAACAAACTCCAAATCTACATTACAAAATACAAGTCCAACAATAGTTGCAGTTCCTATCCAAAATCCAACGTTACAACATAAAAGATATAAACTTCTATATATCTAATGAAAAGGCTAATGCAATTTGATAGTATTTCTCATTTTCTCCATCAATCGGTACGTTTATTTTTCAAACGCCAATTGCACATCCATGTTTGCCTTGTACTTGCTATTGTCTTTTTCCATTGTGTCACTCTTTGTAATTGCAGCCTTTAACCTCTCATTTTCATCATTTAGTCACTTGTATTCCTTCTTTTTCACCGTAACGTCGTTTTACTATATTATATATTTTATATATAATATAGTAAAACGACGTTATTTAGATATATGGTTTCATACCAAAACACTAAAACTGTCTAAACTATGCCCTAAAAAGATGTCCAGCCCATCCTAGAAGGGCGGTGTGATTGCTCAAAACTGTTAATTATCTAAGGTGGTACTATTAGCAGTTTTAGGCAATGACCGCTAACCGCCATTGCCTATGTAGCCCTACCTTCTTTCGTTAAAGCTCCATTGACCAGTTTGGCGCAGCAGTGTCACTGTTCATTGACGGTACATGACAAGGTGTGTTTGATCGCGGCTAATTAACCACATCCAATGAATAGCTACTAGGCTCTATTCTCCGACTATTTGCAATTAACAAAAAAATCTTTTAATTCCGAAATTTATAAAAATATTAGTTGAGCTAAGGCCCAATAAGTAACATAGATAAAAGGGATTAGGGGGAATTGCAAGTCTAAGATAGATAATATATCATATTTCATAAACATTGTGAGCCAAGCATACTTGCATAAAAAAATATTTTGACAATAAATTTATTCGTGGTCACATGATAGGGTAATCACGGTTATGCCACAAAGACATCAATTAAGCCAATAAGACATCAAACATGCTATGAAGATTGAAGACAATCAATATGCCACAGAGACATCAATTATCATAGGCACAAAGATAATTTCACAAAATGCTCACATGTTTCATTTTCCATGCAAAGTTCATGAACAAGAACATTGATAAATTTGTTTTACATCAAGTTTCATTAATATCCAATAGTCCAATCAACAATCAAACAATTCACAATATGAACATATAAAGAAATGCGTTAACCAAGTGCATGTAACTTTCCACAACAAAATACGGTTCTCAAAGTCCACAAGGTTCTCAAAATAATATTTAACCAATGTATAAATAATTTTAAAAAAAAAATTAGCTCGATGTTGAGGGCTACTTTGCGGTATCCTATTCTTTAAAGGAGGCCAGTTCAAATTAGGCTACAATTTTGGGCCAAAATGTCAACACCTCCACCGATTAGTCAATATTTTATCAAGGAGGGCTTGTGGCCCGGCCAATACGGTCAAGAACTGATTTCTACTAATACATTATCTTAGGTTGTATAGTAGTCGTATAGCAATTTATTAAATAAAATTTTACTCTTTGAAAAATTGTTTTCAACAATACATTTAAACAATTTTCATTTTTTTTTTCCACTTCTAAGACATAGTTATTCAAACAATATTGACAAATTTGATGATCAAAACATACAGTAGTCAAGTATGAATTTAATTTTGCAGGAACAAATTGAACAATTAATCCACAGATGTTTAAAAGAGTCCCATAAGGAGTGTTGCTAGCAATGAGATGCTTTTTTGCCTTTTCAAATCGCTAGCAATGAGATTTTTTTTATAAATGCTTAATTTTAAATATTAAATTGTGTTTTTAAATGTCAAACTACTATTTTGCTAAATGCTTAATTATATTTTTAAATTGCACATTTTAATTTTTTTTTTTTATTTCAATTTTTTAAATTGTAAACTCAACGGACCAAAGGACAAACAAATAGAAGAGAAGACAAAGCGTAAATTCAAAAGAAATCAGGATAAAAATGGTTGGACTCTTATAAATACACAAATTTATTTATTTTTATTTTTTTGAAAACTTATAAATGCACAATTAAAATCGAACCAGTTACCAATTCCAATTTAACCAAAACATAAGCTAGATTATAAAAATTACCAAATTTTTTCACATTGAACCGTACCAATCTCCTCGTAGAATTTACCGTTAAGAGATCGAGAATTAAACATGAAAGAGCTTGAGTCCGTAATCTAATTATTGTTTTTAATTAAATAATTTATATTTTGTTATCTCAACATTTATATATTACTTGCAAAACTTTTAGAAGATTTTTAATTTATTGTATCATATTTAGTGGTATATTCCGCTAAGGATGCTTGAACTGCTCAATTTAAAACTTACATTTAAGATTTCAAAAATCTAGAGGATCCTAATTCATGAGTTATGTATACTTGGCATTGCTTTGGATAGTAATTTACATAACGTAGTTTGATTAATATATACTAAATATCATAAATTTTTCATAAAATTTCATGTAGCCCTTGTTATCCATGCATGTGAAAAAAATATAAACTTATTTACATTTATTTGGAATCTAATTTGAGTCAACACCAAAAGTTGTAGGACATTCTTTTTTGTATCCTACTTCATAATTTTCATTGATAAGGTTTTATGTTTCATTAAAACTCTTGTATTAATTTTATTTTTCTATCCCTTGGTTTCTTTTCCTGGGTCTCTCTCTATATTTCATCACAAATCGTCTTTTTTGTTTTTATTTTATTTTTTAAAAAAAAAGGAAATTGTCCTTAAAAGAAAAAAACAAAAAACAAGTGAGAGGGAAAGACCTATGTGGCTCGTGGATCCGAACAAGTGAGAGGGAGAGACTTGCGTTTCAGTGTGTTGCGCATCTAGAAATATTGCATGTCACCACTTTTTCAATGTTCTTCTTAAAGTTTAATTTATCTCAATTTAGTGTATTCATCTTTCAATTGTTTATAATGTCACCCACCCATTAAGATTTTCCGTTAAATTTCATAAATATTACCAAAACACCCCTATAAAAAAAATATTGAAATAAATTGAGATAAGTAGAACTTTAGGGGGAACATTGCAAAAGTGGAAACAATTTAGGAGGTTAAGTGAAGCTACCTCCAAAAAAAATTAAAATCTTTGCTGTGTCAAGTTTGATCGTATCGCGACCAATTAGACTAATGCACTAGGATTGATTGGATAATTCTATTGATCCTACGATCCTATCATGATTGATCGGAATAATACTTATGATCAATCGCACGTTATATCGAACTTTCACTATATCAAGTTTGGTTGATAGAACTCTATCACGATAGATCAGACTAATGCACTAGGATCGATCGGATATTCAATCGATCGGAGTAATGCACTAGGATCGATCATATCTTCTATCGATTCTGTGATGATTGATCGAACTACTACTTAAGATCAATCACATGTTAGATCGAACATTCACTATATCAAGTTTGATTGATCAAATTCTATCACGATCGATCGGATGGTCTATCGATCATATTATTCTATCATGATCGATCAAACTACTACACTAGAATCGATTGGACTAATACACTATGATCAATTAGACGTTCGATCAAAACTTCACTATGTCAAATTTGATTGATCGAACTCTATCACGATTGATCGAACTAATGCAGTAGGTTGAACTGATGTTCGATCCATCGAAGTAATGCACTAGAATTGATCGGATCTTCTATCGATTATATGATTCATATTATTAGCGTTGAATATTGCACATTTAAGCCATTTAACTCGCGTATGTTTAGCTCTTAATTTCATTATAATATGAGTTTTTTTGTTGTTTTTCGTGATGATTAGTATTTTCAAGCTCTCAAGAAAAATGAATACAATTCCATTGAATTCGGTTTTAAAACATGTCTTGGTGAGCTGTTGAAGACACATGAGCTCAAGCACATTCCAAAAGAGCTCAAGCCCAAAATTGCACAATAGGGCTCAACCTCAAGTCAAAAGGGATCGAGCACAAAAGCGCTCAAACGCATCACAATTGGGATCGAGCACAAAGATTTCACGCACAACTATAATTTTTTTTTTAAGGTTAATAACGGCGACCACATGATCGCCGCTAATAGGTTCTAAGTATATATATATATATATATATATATATATATATATATAGGGTCAATAGCGGCAACCCCAATTGTCGCCGTTATTGACCCCTTATTAGCAGCGACACCCAAACATCTCTGCTAACAAAGTATAAATAGCGGGGACCACTCTTAGAAAATTATTCTCACAATTTTATAGGATATATGATAAATGGTCGAGTAATTAGAATAAGTGGAATATAAAGAATGCAAGTTACAATAACGTATTTTGTTATATATGCACTTTTTTGTGTTGTATAGACTGCTTAGCCTTTTTGTGTTGTGATTAGAAGATTTTCATATGTATTACTAGCTCGTGCACTACTAGTAGTAGAATTTCTTATGTATAAATTTGAAAATATATTTGCAGGCTGATTTTGGCACTTTTAGAAGGTTATAGTTCTTAGTGTCTTGCTTTGTTTTGCTTATTGTAACTATCTTGGAGCCTTTAGTTTTAATATGTATGTATAATGTTGTAAAGTACAATTTAGAAGAGAGAAGGCAGGTTGGCAAATTTCTGTGAAATACTTATTGAGAGATCATATTTATTGATGTTTTTCAGTTTGTAGTCGACGCGATTTATGTTGGTGTCTATCAATTTTTTTTTTTGGATAAAGAACCCTCCTCACCATTTAACGTGGATCGTGTTCCTAGTGGGAGGGATAATGATAAGGCACAAGTATAATGATAAGGCCAAAATTATGAGCAAAACTCTTATTATTAGTAGATGTCCGACGGTCAATTAGTAGATGGGTAAGCAAAAATGATTATTTTAGTTTCTATAATCTCATCCACAAGAAAATTGTTCAAAAGCTTAAGAAATTGTCTTGATTTCATAAATGCACTGGTCTTTTAAAGACAATGAAAAGTATAAAAATAGAGTTCAAAAAACAACAATATTTTTTCTCACTTTGTTGGTTATATTCTTCTCATCCTATCACAATATCCAAGATCACAACAAAATATATGGGATCTACTTGTTCAGCATTCTCAACGCAGCAACAAATCCTTTTCATATATTAAATTTTTGCAAAACTTCTATCCACTACAAATAAGATCTCAGGATATATATTTCTGCATTACATTACTCTACATCAATCATACACCAAGACATATTGAGTATGAGACCTACGTATATGCGACTTACATATATGAGACTCACATGTATGGATCCTATACTCTATGTGTCTTGGTATAAGATTGATGTAGCTAGAGTAACGTGATCTCATAATAAGTATTATACAGAAATCAGATGCCTTTTCTTTCTTCTTAATACTCCTGCCATATCTCAGGAAAGATTGTTGTCTTCACTCTTCTTGATACTTTTGCCAACATTTTGCAAGGTGAGTAGATATAGAGATAATAATTGTAGTTACATGATAGAGCAATTAATCTAGTTAAAAGATCTCTCTTAACTAATTGGCTACCAAAATCTAAATAAAAATTATAATCCATCTAAAAAACCTTTTAAAAAAAATGTTGTCTATCAATTAAGTATGTCACAAATAATGAACATTACGAAAAAAAAAAAAAACTACTCAAATAACTGCGTAGACTAAAAGATTGTCATACCTGTTGTCAAAACTAATGATAGGAAACTCTCCTATCTCACCATCGTTTCCACAAATTGAATGAAATTTTCAATAGAAAAAACAATCAATTTGAATACAAAATAATATTTAAGTTAGAACAAAAAATAAAAATAAAAAACAAATATTGTATACAAATGGGTAAGAGATAGTTAGATGATAAATGCTTAATGTACATGTCCCTATATTTTAACTCAACAGCATAAACAAAACCCAACCAACAAAACAATCCATCATATCCCAACCATATATAATACCACTTCCTCTCAACTACAAAATGCTTTGTTCTATCGAAAATTATTAATAATATTAATATGGTTAATACTCTGTACCAAAAACAATGTAGCTCTCTCGCTCACCATTATTTCTTTGAATTTATTGTCAAATTTACAAAAGAACAGAACCACAAACAATAAAAAGCTAAAAATAAAAAAATAAAAATTGAAAAATACTAATATATATATAGAAAAGAAGTTCATTTTCCATATACTTTTCCCGGTTCCAATAAAATTCATAAGTATAAGAAAAGGTCCTATCATATAGAGATTTTTTCGACGTAAAATAAACTACTTTTAGAACAGAAGTTAAAATAATTTAAAAATTATAAGAAAAAGGAATTTGAAGAACATAACCACATAAAATAAAGACAAACAAATGGATTATTTACCATTCTCTTAGAACACGACCCCTGCAAACACATTTTCCAAAACCCAATCAAAATTAATACAAATCTAACAAAAAATTAATTGTCTTTTTCATACAATTTTTTTTTTTTCCAATGAAATTCATAAGTATAGAAAGAATTCCTGTTAAATAGATATTTTTTCTTTCAATCATCATTTCCATATATAACATAAGAGAAAATACTTATAGTACATAGATAATAATTAATATAAAAATTAAAACAAAAAATAAGGACAAAAAATCTGAAACACAAAATCACAAAAATAAAGACAAACAAACAGATTATTTACCATTCTCTTTTACGTTCTAATGAAATTTATAGGTATAAAAATAAGTTTAGTCACATAGATTTGTTTTCTTTTGACCATTTTTCGCATATATAACGTAAAAGAAACTACTTTAGAAATAATAATACATAAATTATAACAAAAAATAAGAACCAAAACAAAAGAAGATATGAAAATCTCTTTCTCACCATCATTTTTAGAATTCAGTGTAAAATTTACCGAGAAAATAATATATAAATTTGAACAAAAAAGAAGGACACTAAAAAACAGAAGAACATCACTCGTAAAATAAAAACAAAAAAGGAAAAGATGAAAAATAGTAATATAATATAAAATAAATGTTTTTTCTATGACCTTTTCTAAGTTTCAATGAAAAGAACACGAAAAAATTGAAAAGTAGTGGATAAGAAGAAAGAAATAAACAGGCTGTGAATATTGAACAAATGGTAAAAATTAGTAACAGTGTTTTTATGTATGCAATGTTTACATTTAAATGTTTACAAATGGCAGTTATGATACAGTTAATTTTTATGGGAAGAAAAAAAAAAAAAATTGTTTTTACACAAAAATAGGATACAGTTACAAAAAAAATTAATAAATAACAGTGCAAACTAAAAAACCGTTATACCTCATACAAAAAATAACAATAAGAATCTTTCTCTCTCACTATAATTTTACTGAATTTAATGTAAAATTTTTAAAAGGAAAAATATATATATATAAATTATAAGGGAAAAAAGGGAAAGGAAGAAGAAAATCCCAGAAAAATAAAAATAAAAAATACTAATATAAAATGGCAAAGTAAAAAGAGTGGCAAAAGCACTACATTCTTCTTCACCCTTTCCTGTTTGACTTTTGTTCACGGCAATTATTGAGTAGAGAATATTTCTTCTTGCCAATATATGCGAAATACAAAAGAGAGTTAGTACGGTTATTTTCTTTAGTTTGTACGGTTATTTTGTTGTTTGCAAAAATCTCATTTGAAACGTTAACTAATACGCATTCCTCTGTTGCAGTTTTGGGAAGCGGTTTTTTATTATTTTTTTCAATGAGAAGCAGTTGAATTGATAACTAAACACATGATTGACACTTGTCTGAATAATAAAATGCCACTTGTCACAATATTATGCATTCCTCCTACTGATTCCTCTATTATATATATATATATATATATATATATATATATATATATATATATATATATATATATATATATATATATATATATGATTAGTATTTATCTTACATTAACAATTTTTTATTATTATTTAATAAAAAAAATTCACTACAATATAATTTTTTTTTCACTTTTTTCAAATAAATTATTCTTACTTTATATTACATTAATCACTTCTTAAAAAAAAAAAAAAAAAAAAACCATTTCAAATATGAGGGATGAGATTACCAAACGGGTTGCCCACCATTTTAAGAATATCCCCAGAGTTATTTGTTAATCAGTCTTTCGTGTCAAATGTTTGCCATCGCAATATCCCCAGAGATTCTTCCTCAACCGATCAAATTTAGAATCTAACCAGTTGGCACTGGACACAATTACTGAAACTATTTTAACTAATGGTGATCAACACAAAATCCACCATTTTAAGAATAATTTTTCAAGATGGACAAAATACTCTGAAATGGCTTAAACTTTTTTTACATAAAACACATTTTAATATTGATTAAAAATGCTACAGACTTCACTTTGATTTTTGAGGCCCACCGTTTACAAATGGTATGACTCATAAAAAATACAAGAGGTAAATATCTTTGATTCTCAAGTGGTTGAATAAATTTTTTTTTTTTTTTTTTTTTGTTTCTCTGTTGTTCATTTTACATAGTAAATTATACCTTGTTTAAAGTTACTTTTGTCTTCCACCGTTCAAAAACTTGACGGAAAGTATAATGAGTTTTCAATTTGCCTCGGTTCTCACTTTGTGAAAGGTAGACAGTTTTTTGTCTGACTGCACTCACCATAGATTTTTATATTTAATTTTTCCGTGACACTGTAACAATCTCTTTAACAAATATTAAACTTAACATTGGTCAAATTTTTCTTTTGATTTATAGAACCAAAAAAACCAATATTATGCCAAACACCCGATTTCTATCCTTTATTTTTATTTTTTTCAAAAACAATTAATTTCAAAATATTCTAATTTTTTTTCACTTTTTATATCATATCAATAATTTTTTATTTCTATTAAAATAAATAAATTAACTTAAATACAAAACTTTTTCATTTTTTCATAAAAATTATTTGTATTTTATATCACATTATTCACTTCTTACAATTACTCAAAAAAAAAAAAAAATCAACACAAAAATCTTTACCAAACACACCCTATAATTCTTTAATAATACGTTTTGCAAACTTCCTAAGTTCGTAAAAATGTCTTTCATCCCTTACTTTCTCTCTTTCCAAGTCAGTGGCAAACTGCAATCCTTAAATAAGTATAATGTTGCCCTTAAAAATGTATGAAACGTTCAAAGCAAGGTTCAATGCCTTGTCGCTTTTGAAAACCAAAATTCAGAAGCTCATTCAAGGAATGCTTGTATGTATTGCCGTGTGTTGGTCAATTTGTTAAATATACAGAAGAAATATAAGAAAGAGAGGTAGAGAAAAATCGAAGTATATAAAAGATTACATTGTATTGAAGTAGTTCCTAACATTATTACATAGGTTTTCTATTTATAGAAAGACAATGAATAGTAAATAAGAAATTCTAAACAACAAAAAGTAGGAAATAAATCCTAATAAAAAAGACAGAAATACAGTAAATATAAAATATTCGAACACAATGAAATGCATTGCCGATTGTTTATTTAGGTATTCATAGCAGTTATTGTGAAGGATTAAAAAAATAGTATTTATTTAAAGTAAATATATTTCAAAAGTTTGTTGTTTGATGGTTTAAGAGCATCTCAAGCATGAGTAAGCAATATATTTAATGAAAAAGTAATAATTTATATTTTAGCTATTATTTTACTATACACTCCAACAAATTTTATATTTTACTATTTATTTTTTTAAAATATTATTTTGTGTCCATTCAAAAAAATATATATTTTGTGTGAAAAAAGTATGAAAGAAAGTGGTTGAGACTTGAGAGGCCGTGGAAGATTGAAAATGAGAGAGAAAATAGTAAAAAGAATTTTGTCGTTCCATTTCGAATAGGAAAATACACAAAATTTTACTTATGACGGGAGCAGAGTATCTAATTTGATCTTCTGTAAACTTTTCCTTTATATCTAGAAAGTTTTTTTTTTTTTTTTTTTTTTTGGGCTAACATACGTCCCTTTTTAAGAAAAGAAATTTCGTAGACGTCCGATTTATAGGAAATTGTATTAGACCTATATATAAGGTTGATATGTGTCATTTTTACATGTGAAAAATACATGATGTTTTAATAACATGTGTTTCTCATATTCCTTTTTAATGGCATTAATAAAAAAAAAAATGTATTGTTCATACATTTAAAAGACACATTATTTTTATATGTGGGTTGTATGAAATTTCTTACGAATTGATTTGTAGAAAAATTTTATCCTTTTAATGGTTTGTGTCTTAAAATTATGAGGTAGCTAGGCTTGTGTCTTATGCTCCGTTTGTTTCGGCTTAAAATGATTTGTAGAAAATGATTTCGGCATTTTTCGGTGTTTGGTAGGAGCGAAAATAATGGTCAACGAAAATCATTTTCGATTTGACCGTAAAAGTTTCTTTAATTTTCGGAAAACGATTTACGATTTTTAAAACCGTAAATCGTTTTCCGAAATAAAACTCTTCGTCCTTACACGCATGTTTGATATTCGATCATCAGAATTTAACAATTGTCGGTCGTCGGAATCCAGTCGGCGCTGGAGTCATTAAAAGGATAAAAATTTCTCCAGCAACCTCTCTTCCTCATAGATTTTTGCATTTCGTAATTTTTTCGTGCGAACCAAACACCGAAAAATATTTTCGAGAAAATCATTTTTTTTTTAAAATGATTTCGTCGAAATCATTTTACGACGGAAATCATTTTACGTCGAAACAAACGGATAAAGGAAGAGAGGTTGCTAGAGAAAAAAGATTTGGAAATCTATGAGCATCTACTAAGTAATAAGAAAATGATATTTACACAACATAATTTACGTAATATTTATATAACACATTCATAAGAAGTGAGATTCATGTGAATAGAATTCACCGGACTCATATGAGTGTATTGTATAAATATTATATATATAAATTGTATTGTATAATGATTACACCCCTAAGGAATATCTGAAGGAATTTTAAAAGAGAAGGATTTATCTGCACAATTTTAATGTAAAAAAGGACAAACATAAATGGCCAGTTAATTTCCCACAGCTTTACTTCCTACTCTCTACTTCTGGCACATAGGAAAAATAATTTCAAAAAGATAATTTCAAGATCACCGGCCAATATTTTCTGCCTCACGAAATTTTTTAACAATGACCCATTCATACTGTTAAATCAGCCCAGTTGGATGAACCTATAATATAGGTGTAGTATATACCATCAATTATACTTAGGGAAATGATCCATGCACTCTTAATGCACAATAAAATTTTCCTATACCTAATACTATACAACTTATCCACACTCATTTCATACTCAATTAAGTATTAGCTACAATAAAATTTGATACAAAATTTTAATTCAATGAATATTTTAAAGGCCACTTAAATATATGTAAGAATTGAAAATATGTGTAGCAATACTCATATAGCATTAATTAAATGATAATAATAGGAGAGGAGTTGTTTCTTGGTCAATTGTAGCGTTTGTTCTCTCAAAAAAAAATTGTAGCATTTGTTGCTGCGAAAATTCTAAAAGGAAATGTAGGGCAGAGTGGCAGGACTGGAGGGTCACGGGCCCTCATGAATGAGCTGTAGAAGAGCTACTTCTTCTGCTTTTGCTTTACATCTTGTAATAATGTCCGGGTAAAATTGTGAAAGGTTGAAAAAAACAAAATCACATAACCATGTCAGATACAATCATATTAGTAAAGGAAAATGGTAGAAAAACTCCTCTCACACAATATGGGCACTCACACAAGATACATTGGGGTGGTGTGGGTGCTCAAATTGTGCATGGGAGTGCAGAATCAGTTCCCATCAGTGAAAAGTGTGGGAGTGCCGGACGATTGAAACCCAGATTGTCCACAGAAACCAAACCAGCCTGAGGTCTGCAGATATTTTGGACAAGACTGAAAATCCCACTGTCATTTAGGCTGTTTTTCAACTAAGCGCGGCTTGTGAGGTCTGCAAATATTTTGTGCAGAAGAAGAATCCGCTTGCGGAGAGTGAGAGAGAGTGTGGAGGGCATAAGTGTCAACTAAGCGCGGCTTGTGAGGTCTGCAGTTATTTTGTCCAGAGGAAGAATCGCTGTGGAAGGGCATAAGTGTCCAAAATATCAGTTACAGTCTTTGAGAAATGGAAAAGCAAGCTGCTGAAGGGGGCATCCGGCTGTGGCAGCGTACTTGACCCGTGAAAAGGACCAGTCGAGGACCCTTCATTGACCCGACGAGTTCACTTGACTCGACGAATCCACTGGCCCTGTTTAGTAATTCCGTCTCCCTCCCCTCCCTCCATTTTTTTGCTAACGCCCACCTATCCTTGTTCCTTCCCTTAGGCTTTTGGCAAGCGTAACTTTTGACTGGCCTAATATTTTTTAGGGTTAAATACTTTTTTAGTCTCTGAGTTTTGACAACTTTATTTTTTAGTCCTTGAGTTTCAATTCGCATCACAGATGATACATCAATTTTGGGAAATGACCAAATTAGTACCTCGGTTAACTTTTCCGTCCAAAAATTAACGGTCCGCCACATGTCAACCTCAAAAGTTGACACATGGTGCTATATAAAAAAATAAAAAATAAAAAATCTTTAAAAATTAATTAAAAAATCTAAAAAAAAATTTCCCGTTTTACCCTTGGGGTGGCCGAACCACCCCGTGCCCCTTGGGGGTGGTTCGGCCACCCCCAAGGGCAAAACCCTAAACCCAATTTTTTTTTTTTTTTTTTTCTGTCTAGGGGGTGGCCGAACCACCACATGGGGGTGGTTCGGCCACCCCAGACCGGCCGGCCACCTCCCTGGCCAAAATGGGGGTGGCCGGCCACCCCCATGGTGGCCACCCCCTTTTTTTTTTTTTGTTTTTTCAATTTTTTTTTTTAAATTTTTTAATTAATTTTTAAAGATTTTTTATTTTTTATTTTTTTATATAGTGCTACGTGTCAACTTCTGAGGTTGACACGTGGCGGACCGTTAATTTTTGGACGGAGAAGTTAACCGGGGTGCTAATTTGGTCATTTCCCAAAATTGATGTATCATCTGTGATGCGAATTGAAACTCAGGGACTAAAAAATAAAGTTGTCAAAACTCAAGGACCTAAAAGGTATTTAACCCTATTTTTTATTTTTCTTTCCATTTTATTCTTGTCATGAAAAGTGTACAATCTTTCAAGTGGTAAAAAAAGCAAGGGTAAAATAAAAATTTTCGACAACATGAAATGCTTCTCCAACATGTGGCTTCGAGTGTTGGAGATTTGTGGCAGACGGCAGTCTAGAGATGTACAACCGCAACCGGGGTTTTCGGTTATTCAAATTTTAATAACCGCAACTACAACCAGCCTACCGGTTGCAATTTTTACGAACCACTGGTTATCTAGTTATTTTAAACCGGTTATTAACTGAATAATAAATTTTTATATACGTTGAATTTTTTAATTTTTTTTTAACAAAAAGAAAATCCAATATTTACAATCAATTACATCATTTTTTGTCCCAAGTGTCCATGGTGTTGCAAAACATAAAATACCAAATTACCAAATTACTAAATTTAAGCAAAATAAGAGAAACCCATACACTCGAAGTAACCATACCTGCAAAATTACATTGAGAAAACAATTATTACCAGGATTTTGCAACCAACGTCCAACAGCACCCAAAAGACTAGCCACGTGAAACCCAGAACCTGAAACCCAATTCATACAAGTCAAAGTCCTAAACCCATGTCTGAGATTTCTTAGTATTGTCTTTAGGCTTACGCCTCCTTCAATTTTCATTCTATTTGAACCAATATTGTCAGTTTATTTGTCTTTGAGTACGTGGTAATACGTATAAGCGCAATGAACCAGTGGGCAACAAAAAGAAAAGAAAAAACGACTTGCGATTTACAAAATGAAAAACAAGAGGAAATTTCAATATTAATGAGATTTAGGTTATATATATATATTAATAAAAACTAGTTGCGGTCACTCGGTTATTAACCTGTTTTTTAGAATGTAATAACTGGTAACCTCACCCGGGTACCCAATTTCTAGTTGCGGTTATTTTCAATTTTTCAATTTTTTTGTTACTGATTATTGACGATGATTAACGAGTACTTGTTATTTTTGATTAATAACCGTTTCAGTCAATCTGCTATGCTATCATGTCCTAACAAAAAGTGATTGAGAAGGGAGAAAGGTGAAGGGGTAGGGAACAAGGCCAGGGTCGAGTTCCAAAGAAGCGTGGAGCAGAGAATCTTCCTAAAATGGAAAGTAAGGGCTTGTCCACGTAACTCGGTCAATGAAACGCTTGGCTGAAACCCAAGACTGGAATCCTGCAAAAAAATTGATCGTATACTTGAAAATTTGATTCTGTGCGGGCATTATGTAATTTATTCTAATTGATGATTTGGCAATGGGCCGTTGGGTGTGGATTCTGAAGTGTACTGTTATGAAGGTCCTTGCTTTGAATACGAAGAGTCTTTCGCTGAACATTATTAAACTTAAGGGTTAAAACTTTAGGGCTAAAAACTTTTTTTGCCCCACGAGGTTTGATTTTTGATTTTTTTATTTTTACTTCAATTTTTATCATAAACTATGAGAAAAAATGAAGATGATCATTTTATCTAAATTTGTGTTAAAAAATTAATAATAGTCCACATGTTTAACATTTTTTTAACAATTTTTTTAATTATTCAACAAAGAAATCAAAAGCTTATTGTTTTTTTTTAAAAAAAAAAATCCGTTATTTTGATTTTTAGACAGAATAAGATAATCAAATCTGTCCCTTTTATTTTTTCTGGTCACGCTTATTGCATTTGTTGTGGGATAGGTTTGAGCAGAATCACATGATTGAAAGAGGTGAATCCCATCCTTTGCACCCAGACCCAACCATTAAATGAAACTGTACAATTTTTCAGAGAAACACCCCAGGGCCCAGGGTCACGTGAACTCGCTTCATTTCGTTGAGATTCACCGTATCTTTTAATTTTGATTGAAGATCCAAAATTATCTCCCCTAGAAATGCTTTATGAAAAGTAATAAAGACTCTTATTTTGTTGAAGAATATTTTGTAATATATATATATATATATATATATATATATATATATATATATATATTGTTTTTTTTTTCTAAATCAAATAAATTTTCACACCGAATTTTGTCAATATTAAAAAAAATAGACAGTTTAGGTTACAATTGATGACCCACTCAAATCTCAAAACACTCTTATTTTATTTTTTTTAAAAAAGGTTTATATTGTATAAATGAAATTTTATACGAAAAAAAATGAAATTTATGTTGTCAGGAAAAGACTTGTAGAAGCCTTTTGAACGTGAAGTCTAGTTTGGTTTGTGTTCAGTTTATTTCTCACTTTGAATTTGATGTCGACTAACTAAAGGGGCTTCTTGATGAGTATATATATATATATATATATTTATTTATTTATTTATTTTTTGTAAATAGAATTTATTAAAAGAAACAAGGCAAAAGCCCAAATCAGAGAGAGGAAGGTAGATCTTTGCCATTACAAATAGGAAATGAGAGAGAGAGGGAAAAAAATAAGTAAGAATGCATGCAGCCAGAGCGAAACCAACCGCTTGGTGGTGGTTATTGTTTCCGTACAGTTTCATTTAATGTATCCCACGTGACTCTGCTCAAACCTATTTACCACACAACAAATATATATATATATATATACACACAGCAAATGATTTAAGTGCAAGGACAAAAACGAAACAGAATTGTGCATACCATTATTTTCTTTACTTTTTTATATTTTTTAATAATAATTAATATCAAAATATTTTTACTTTTTATATTATGTCAATAATTTTTTATTACTATTCAAATAAAAAAATTCACTACAATTTAATTTTTTTTTACTTTTTCATTAAATTTTTTTAACTTTGTATTACATTATTATTTTTTATTAATTTTAAAATTAACAACTTACTACTTTATTTTTGCACATATATTTACCAAATAACTTCACAGAAACCAGAAAAAAAAAAGAAAAGGACACTAAAAATCAAATTGAGATATTTACATAAAGTGATACACTTTTAATTTTATTGTACAATTAAAAAAAAAAAGGTGAAAATGACGTTAAAAATGTAATATATTTGATATAAATATGAAAAGAATAATTGATCACTACAAAATAAACGGTCTTTATTTTTTTGGGCGTTCACATTATTTTTCAAAATGACTCATCTCTCTTCTGCTGCTCAGAGAGTCAGAAACGTCTCTTCATAACTCTGCCAACTCTGCCTTCTTTTCAAAGTTGACTGAATGTCTTTTAGGAAAAGAGTAAAGTTGAAAAAGTAAAGCAGGTGGTCAAAAATCATGCTTACATACAGAAAATCGTGTTGTCGAAAAAGCTAAGAACCAGACCCCACTGCATTTGTCTGCGGATTGGACAAGGCTAAAAACAGCCGTGTCACGTCAACTTTGCTTCAACTGCGTTCAGATTCACCAAATCTTTGACTTTTGTTTAGAGATTCAGAATACCTCCCTCTAAAAAGAAATCGGATCCACGCCGTGTAGCACTTTTTACAATCTAAGCCGTGAGACCGTGAGATATATCTCACGGCTTAGAACATGCCACCTACTAAAAAGTAGGTGGCATGGTACCGATGAGTCTTCTTTTCTTCTTCATGTTGTCTTCTCTCCTTCATCTTTTTCTAAGAAAAACAAAAACAAGGAAGCTTTGAGAGGCTTTTGCAACTGATTCGGGCTGCAACAATGTTTAAAGTTCGCGAACATACTCGTAAAAAAGCTCGGCTCGCTTATTAGCTCGACTCGTATATATTTATTAATATATATAAAATTAATTATTGTTATACAATATACAATTATTAGTTATATCTATAAGTATCTATATAATATATAATTTAATTATAAAAGATAATTAATATGATTATATTTTATATGATCTAAGAGACTAAGACTCTAAGTCTAATAATTAAATATCTAATGGTGTTGAATTAACAACAAATTGTTAATCATATGATTTAATGAAAATCTTGATACTTAATTGTATTATTTAAATAATCATATTATATACAATGACAAGATAATTGGTATAATTCCAAATCAATTGACTAGCATTAAAATCAACTATGTGTTTCTTATAATTCATATTATTAGATTATATGATCATATGTATTATCACTATAAATTATATGAAATGCATATGATTTAAAATTTATATGATATTAAATCTTAAGTGATATGACACATTATATTTTTATTATATAATGTAATAATCATATCAACAATACTTATTTTGTATCATTGGTTACTTGATAGCGGATACAAGATATCTCCTGGGGAGATTCCACTCTTACCAGATTCTACATGTCCGAAAGGCAGTAAACCAGGTTGCTTACCTCCTTGCAAAAGGGGGCTGTGAGAACTCATCTGATGTTAGTTGGATGGAGGCTTGTCCTCCTTTTATCCACTCTTTTGTAATAGCAAACCAAGCCACTTCGGGATGATATTTGGAATAAAATGAGTTATCATTTCAATATATATATATATATTGTATCATTGAATAATTAAGTGTGATATAAGTTCTAACAATGTACTATGATGTAGCAACAATAAATGATATGATCAACAATTCAATTGATTTAATTTAAGTATGATCTAACAATTTATATGATATTAAATCTCATGTCATATAGAACAATATATAATGTAATAATCATATAAAAAATACTTATTTTGTATTATTGTATAATTAAGTGTGATCTAAGTTCTATCAATTTTAGTTGTATCATGTCATATAAATGTTATTATTAGATACTAATAAAGTTAGGATAAGTAATTAAGTAATTTTCATATCATATCATAAATAATCTCATATCATATGAAATGAATTATAATTCATAACTATATATAATTAAAAATTAAGATAAAACAATAAATTATTAAAACCACATAATCACATAACTACATAAGTCATGACTCATAAGTATACAATTCATACCAAGTAACTAATATAAATTATAATGATTAAATATCTTGTTACTTAGATAATTACTTAGATAATTTTGATATATACTTGATACTTCTAGCTTAAATATATAATAATGATTAAGTATGATTATATTATCATTATTATTAGGGTTAAATACCTTATTGCCTCATGTGGTTTGCGACCTTTGTTTTTGGCCCACTGAATTTTACTTTTTATCATAGGTGGTACCTGTAATATGGAAAAAGACGGAAATGGTACCTCTATCCATTTTTCTATAAAAAAATAACGTCCAGCCATGTCATCCTACTGGTGTCGGCATACATGCGCGACACCTGTCCTCGTGACACACCTCAGTGCTGACGTGGCTACAATTTTTTTTTAATGATTTTTTTCTTATATATATATATATATAAAAAAAAAATAAAAAAATTATGGAGGTGGCTACCACCCCCATTTTGGCCAAGGGGGTGGCTACCATACCCACTTTAGCCAAGGGGTGGTTCAAGGTACCATTTCTGATGCTTATTCAAACCACGGGGGGCACATTAAGAAATTTATAAAATCACAGGGGTATATATTGAAAAAAAAATTTGTATTTAAATAACAAACATTTGGTCATTTTTTGGGTTATATCAATTGGCCATGCAGATAATTTTATGTTTCCAATTGTTACACAAGAGTCACAAGACTGATTGTGTTTGGTTTTTTTTTTTTCTTTTTATTTAATTATATATTATTATTATTATTATTATTTCTTTTTATGAAGGGTTTAATTCTTGTCAACATATTATTTTGATATATGACAAGCATACATGTTACTTTTGGTTCAAAACAGACATACCAAATATTATTTGTGTATAAAGTATTATTTGTGATATAATTACAAAACTAAAGTACAATTTATGGTACTTATTAAAACCAGGTGGGGCACATCAAAAAATGTATAAAACTACTAGGGTATATATTGGGAAAAAAATTTGTAATTTTTAATTGTAATTTTTATGGTTTTTTTTTTTAAAAAAAAAAAAAAATCTAGGGGTGGCAAGGCCATTTTTAAGGATGGCCAAACCACCCCCATAGCTGTTGGGGTGGTCAAAACCACCCCCATTTGGTCTTGGAGGTGGCTGAGCCACCCCCATTTGGCTTGAGCCACCTTCAGACCGGCCACGTCAGCGCTGAGGTGTGCCATGGGGACATGTGTCACGCATGTATGTCGACACCTGTAGGATGACATGGTTGGACGTTATTTTTGGATAGAAAAATGGACAGAGATACTATTTCCATTTTTTCCCATACTACAAGTACCACCTATGATAAAAAAGTATACACGTATCCTCCTCAAACTATCACTTAATTGTTAATGTATCCTTCAAACTACCAATTGTGTCAATGTTTTTCCTCGAACTATCAAAAAATGTCAATGTACCCTCTAATATTAACAAAAAGATAAAAATGACCCTAATTTTTTTTTTTTGAATAAGACAAAAATGTCCTTATAAATTGAAAAAAAAACTAAAAACTAAAAAATGAAAAAGAAAATAAAAAACTTTTTTTTTTTTGTTTCAAAAAAAAAAATAATTAAATAAAAAACGAAAAAAGAACGATTTTTTTTTTAAAAAAAAGAAATGAAAAAAATAACTGAAAATTATAAAAATATTTTAAAAAAAAATGAAAAAGAAAAAAGAAAAACCAGTTTTTTTTTTAAATTAAAAAAAAGGAAAAAGAATATTTTTTAAAAGAAAAACGAAAAAAAAAACTGAAAATCATTTTTTAAGTTTATTTTTTTTATTTATATTTTTTTAATAATTTTTTTAGTTTTAATTTTATTTTCATAATTTTATGAGGGGTAATTTTGTCATTCGGGGGACATTGACATTTTTTGGTAGTTTAAGGGAGGACATTGACACAATTGGTAGTTTGGGGGGTACATTGACAATGAGGTAGTAGTTTAAGGGGGTTATGTGTACTTTTCCCAAAGTAAAATTTAGGGGGCAAAAAATAAAGGTCGCAAACCACAGGGGCAGTAAAATATTTAACCCTTATTATTATTATTATTATTATTATTATTATTATTATTATTATTATTACAGTTTAAATATAATTAATAATTTGTAAGCTTTTACTCTTGAACCTATAAATTAATGAATTATGATTAAGTGTAATTTGTGTAAATACTAATTATGGATTAGTGATTAATATTTAACAGATTATCTAATTAAGTATAAATGTATAATTATATAAATATGTAACTAATAAGTTAAAATTAATTATTTTTAAGTATAAATAATAATTTTTAAATTTTTAATTAACTTGTAAATATAGACTTATAATTTATAAAGTTATAAGTTATTAACTTATTGCATAAATGAAAAAACGGTGAGTTTTCCACAAAGCACAGTGTTTTGAAATTTGAAAACAGTGTGTTTTCCACCACAGGCGACGTGCGTGCAGCGTGGTCGAGTAGTGGTCGTGGACCACGTGGACAACGGGACACTGAGATTGGAGACGCTCAAGAGAGTTTTTTTTTTTTTTTTTTCCTAAATTAGACGCTCAGAGATAGAGACCGGAGAGTGAGCATAAAATTTTTGTTTAATTTTTTTTGAAAACTAACTAAAGATGACCGTTAGATTTGCTTGTTAATCAATTTCAGTCGTTGGATGGCTAATGTGCATTCCAGCTGTAGAGCACAACTGACCCTAGAATTTATTCAGTGTTTTTTACGCATGATATCCATCAGATTCAATGATAATTATTGAATCATCCAATAGCTAATTGATATCAATGCCTAGGATTCGTCTGATTCACGCCGATGTATCTAATCAAATGCAAGTTGCGTGTACAGGATTATCTCCTGTTTGGACTTGTGTGCGTGACGTGCGTCACTGGCAGAGACGCATCATGGCTTTTCAGCCATTTCCTGTTTTCCAAACATTAAAGTAATTGAAAGCATCAGTGCACTGTGCATCACGCATGTTACCGAGGAGAAGAGTCAAGCGACTTTGAGAGTTTCAAAATTTTTGCAAGGTTGGATTTTGATTTTACTCCTGGGTCTTGCTGGGAGTTGTCATGTTCATCCTTTCTTGTTGTTCGCACTTCTAGTTGTTTTTGTTCTTATTTTCATTGCATGTTTTCTCTTTTAATCCAGGAAGGGGATTCCTTTGAGCTTACTTTCACCGGATTCATAGTGTAAGTAATCTTGTTGTGAATCTCTTACTCTCTCCTCTTTGTTTCGTATCATTTAACAAACAAAGAGCAATGGATGAAATCTGGAACAAATTTTTTTATTTTTTTTTCTCCTCTCCTTTAAAATACAAATCGATATCGTTCGGTAAAGCTAGAGATGGTTTGTTTATGTATTTTCCATGAAAATACTATGCTATGCTTGTGATTCCATGAAATTCTAACCCTCGCATGCTTTGTATCACTTAATAGTGACACATCAAGGGCATCAAGTAGTCGTATATCAGCGGTCAACATGACAAACGACTCCGCACAAATGGTACTTTTACATTCTTCCACTCGCCTTAAAGATGTTACTAACAAGACACTATGGCAGAACGTCAGGTTTGACTCATGAGAGAAGGTAAAAAGTTTGTCGTCTAAAGAATGGTCTTTCAATTTTTTTTTTAATGTAATGTATTTAGTAGCGATTGTAGAACTTGAGATGGTACTTTCTGATTATTATTGCTTTTCACCTTTAGTTCTTGATGTTTTTAAATTGAACTTTACTTCTCGCATCCTTAATTTGATACCGGCAAATAATTTTATTATTTCTCAATAATAAACCCTCTAATTATAGTGCTGGATCAAAAATTATTTTTTTATTTCTGGATACCGTCATTCTCTTTGTTGTCTCTGTCTTCTTATTTTCGGAAAAAATCATAGAATTATCTGCCGGTACTAAATTATGGGTGTGAGAGGTAAGGTTCAATTTAAGAACATCGGGACTGAAGGTGAAAAATAATAATAATCATAAAGGTATAGGCAACCTATATAGTATAGTTCGAATCCTAAAATTGTTTTTGGCATAAAACCCTCTCAAAATGGAAAGATTCATTCTTCCTCCGGTTTGAGTGGAAGTAATGCAAGTACTTGAAGCAATAATAATCGGAAAGAAAGATAACGAATATAATTTAATTTACTCTGAACTATGTTATTATTTTGATCGAATTAATTAACAGGAGGTAATTTATAATTTACTCTGGGACATGAAGATGAACCTTTCTTGCTATTTTTATTCATTTTTGTTACCATTCATTGTGCAATTTTTTTTGTTTTCCTTCCCTGTGCTTCTTTGTTGGAGCCTGGAGGGTCGCTTTAATGCCTTTGGTTGATGACGTGACACAAAAAACAAACGTATCTTAGCAATTTTGTGTTGTATTTAGTTTTTACCAATCGTATAATACTATAAAGATCTTGAGCGTTGATGTATATTTGAGTGCCTTATATAGACATAATCATAAAATGACTAATCTCATTTGATAACTTTACCATTAGACAATTGGGCCTTATATAGACATAGCTCTAATCTAAAGACTATCAATTACAATGGGATAAGCCCATTTGGCCCAATAGTAAAAACCCAGCCCATCTACTATTAATGGGACCATTACACAATATGACCTCAAAAATCATAATAAATATATTAAATTAGATCATTGATCAGATTCAATCACAATAATAGATACTTGTTCAAAAATTTCATCTTCCACCCACAAAACTAGACCAAAAAGACCAAAGAAAACATAATGAAAATAAATTGTGCCTTACGTAAAAAAAAAGGAAAAAAAAAATATCCGATTTGTTTACAATCTTAAGGAACAAGTAACCTGAGAAGTTACTTCCCTCGGACATAATTTTGATAAACATTTGTCTAAGTTATGAGTAGGTAGCTCGGAAATTTTGAAAACTAGTTTGTTACGTCCCTCGGATAAGGGGTAGCTGGAAAATTGGTGTTAAGAATGTAAACAAATCGTGCTTTGACAATTGTGTTTTTAGCTTATTTGGTGATTAGTTTTAATGATTTCTTGTAATTTTTTCTCTTTCTAGATAGGCTTTTCTCATGTATACTTTTTAAAATCTTATGTACTTGTGTTGTGCTTTGCACTTTTAATGATATTATAATTACTTACTAAAAAAATTTAAAAATTTAAAATTATAACCAAGTCATATGAATAGTTGGGTTCAGAGTTGTGTTTATTCTTCATAGAATAATAATAATAAAGAACTTATTGTGCTCAAAAATTTTTTACAACATAAAGACACAAGAACTTGAAGAAAATATACTAAATTATCAAC
The DNA here is from genome assembly GCA_028654335.1 of Alnus rubra. Classification (NCBI taxonomy): domain Eukaryota; kingdom Viridiplantae; phylum Streptophyta; class Magnoliopsida; order Fagales; family Betulaceae; genus Alnus; species Alnus rubra. Next base: position 1,345,353 of record JAJPGS010000281.1, read on the forward strand.
TGTAACATGTCACATTTTTAATATGTGACATTTTTTAAGTATTTCGATGGACGATTAAAATTACATAATTTGAGAAAAATATATAATTTATTTGAAATTGTAGAGAGAGAATAACTGCAGTACCATTCATTCAGTTCGACAGCTCTATCTTGACCTCTCTCACACCTAATCAACAGCCTTTCTCGGTGTCTTTTTTTTTTCTTCAGTGAATTGGAAAAATTGATATTCGTGTTGTGCTTTGCACTTTTAATGATATTATAAGTACTTACTAAAAAAATTTAAAAATTTAAAATTATAACCGAGTCATATGAACAGTTGGGTTCAGAGTTGTGTTTATTCTTCATAGAATAATAATAATAAAGAACTTATTGTGCTCAAAAATTTCTTACAACATAAAGACACAAGAACTTGATGAAAATATACTAAATTATTAACTGTAACATGTCACATTTTTAATATGTGACATTTTTTAAGTATTTCGATGGACGATTAAAATTACATAATTTGAGAAAAATCTATAATTTATTTGAAATTGTAGAGAGAGAATAACTGCAGTACCATTCATTCAGTTCGACAGCTCTATCTTGACCTCTCTTACACCTAATCAACAGCCTTTCTCGGTGTCTTTTTTTTTTCTTCAGTGAATTGGAAAAATTGATATTCAAATGATAAACGATGAGGACATTGATGCGTTACAAAATAGAGTAGAGAAAAGTGGAGAAGATCGACTATATGGCATAGAAAATGCTGACCAACAAGAACTTTTTTTTTCAATTTCCGCAACATTAAGGGATCAAGCATTGCCAAATTTCTATACACAATTCTATTATTTTTAAGCACCTGAGATCCTAAAATACACGTACATCAGTTCATCCATAAGGGAATTCAGAAAAATTCTCTAATTCTTGTACGTGTGGTTTCTCCATCCTTTACATGGAAGAATAGTTGAATAAATTTTACAGGGTAATCAGATTTAATCTTGGATGAAATTGCTTCTTCCAAGTCTTTTTCACTCTTCTCATCATGTCATAAGAGAGATCTTCTTACAAGAATGAGAGTTTTACACCCAATTCTCCATTGGAAGCAAAACTAAGAATTCTTAGTTAAGTGGTCGTCTTCATTAGTTTCAGGGCAGTTGGCCTACAGTGCCTCCATTGATTATCTTTACTTTAGAGTAGCATAAAAAGTGGTAACGTCCTCTCAAGTCTCAACAGTGAATTTTGTTTGATGGTACGATTTTACGATTCTGCCCTTATTCTTTCTTCATTAGACTTAAATTGGACAAGGTTATTTATGTCTTTTGACATTTAAATTTATGGTTATACCCTTCTTCCATCCTCATTAGAGTAAAAGTAGGCAGGGTTATTTTTGTCTTGTTACAATTCCTTAAATCTTAAAATTACTATGTTGCCCTTTTTAATCATTCGGTTGGCTAAGAAATCTACTGGGTATTTTGGTCTTTCATATGAAATTACCATTTTGGGCTTTCTTAATGTAAAGAGATCGAAGGCTAAAAATGGGCTACGTCCTTAAGGAAAAAAAAAGTGGGTAAATTTAAATTTCTGATTTTAAAACCTCTGAAGCGCGGGTATATTTTTATTTTCCCCCACTTTTTCCCCTCCCACCGAAACCCTCATCCCCCCCATCTGAAGTTCGGTCGCGGCCACTGGCAACTACTAACGCCACCGACGGCCAATCGGGCCCTGCAACTCCACTACCGAAAGGCGAGAGCGTTGCCCACCATCTACAATTGGCACCACCGAACGAAATTTGGCAACCCCGACGAATGCCTGGCACCACCGAACACCACCACCGGCTACAGAGGTAACATTTCTCTCTTTTTTCCTATTGATTTCTTTTGGTAGTGTGACCCACAGATTTGGCTTATATGATTGTGATCTTGAAGTCTATCTTTGTTGGTTTGCCGAATCAAAGTGGGTTTTTGGGTGATGGCCGTTTAGGTGCGAGTTCTTTGTAAGACTTAGATATTGATTCACGGTTGGGAGAAAAGCTGATATAGTTGTGATCTTGAAGTCTTTGGTTAAATCCCTATCTTCTTGGCCGAATAATAGAGATTTTTGAAGTTTGATTATTTCTTCCCTGTTTTGGTGATTGAAGGATTTTTAGGTGGAGAAACTGAATGAGTCTTGAAATTTTTTGAAAGGTTTTCTTTAAACCGAATAGGTGTGAATTTCTGTGTTTGTTGGAGATAAAATCGGTTAGGTATTTTTGAATTTTTTCCTAGTGATAGCCAATTGTTTTTTTTTTGTGAGAATTTGTTGAGAGAATTTGTGTTCTAAATTGTTTAGAATGTTGATTGCATTGAAGTCTTGTCTATGAGAAATTTCTGTTTGGGTTTTAATGTTGGAAATTGTTGATTCATTTGGTTATTTCCTGGGTATTGATGGTTTAGTTATTACTGTGGTCGTGTTGTTTGAGCTTATGATATTTTGAAATCTTATGAGCTTATGGGTTTCAATTGGTGAGTGTTGCTGGGTACTGTCGATGAGTTCCAAATTAAGGGGTGCCTTTTCTCTCATTTTTTCTTTTTGGTTTCTTCTGGTAGTGTGACCCACAGATTTGGCTTTTCCTTATTGTGTTCGATTGAACAACAAGGAAAGAGTTCTGATATCCTTGTAGTAGTCTTACCCACAGATTTCGGGTAAAATACGATATAGTGATCCACAATTTCCAACCTACTCGTAGGGAAGGCTAGGGTGGAGACCGTAAGATGAAGCTATGGGCTTCTGGATCAATGTTGACTAATTCAGGCATAGGGTCCTGGAAAGTCACGGTTTTCAAAGATAATTCATCATGTGTGTAAGAGAGGAAGTCATTTCCAGGATAAAGGGTATGAACGTTTAGCTATAAGGCTGCAATTTAATGAGTGAAAGATCCTTTTCTTTTATTTTTTTTCATAATCTTCCAACAATGAGGATATTAGGTAGAGTTCAAGCATAAACATGAATATGATACTTTTCTTTCCATCTTTTTTCAATTTTGTTTTCTTTTTGTTGCTGGGGTTGGTGAACAAAGCTCTATTCAAGAATTCGAAAGTGTTGATTTTGTTAGGCATACGAGGAAGCGGTTTAAAAACAATAATTAGCACTTGTGAAAAGAATCAGGAGCAGATATAAGATTGTTACTGGTTTCTAATAACTTTTACTTATTTGCAATCTTTGATGATGTTATTATAGAATGCTCAGGTTGATGTCTGAAGTTCTTTTTTCTTTATTCTGTGTGATGTTGTTTTTTACTTTTTCTTATGTGCGGAGCTTAACTTTTGAACTAGAAGTATTACTATATATATTTCTTGTCATTGGAGAAAATGAAAGTTCACCACATTTTTCACACCGATAATAATCCATAGTTTGTGCAATTTCTGTTTCAAATTTATTACGTTTACTTAATTGCTTTCATCTTGTTATTTCGTTCTGAATGCAAGGAATTCTCGTATCTAACTAGGAATCTATAAATTATTGATTTTTGCTGTTGGTATGAATACATTTGGTGGCTATTGTCATTTTTGCTGGTCACTATGAGTCTTTTAAGTTTTCAGTTACCATCAGAATGAATTGAGTGCGTAGGTCTCTCTTTCTCTTCATCTCATTTCATTCTTTCGCCCTCATCGGTCATCAAAAATACTCCATGGACGAAGAAGGCTTCATAGTGGTGGGGAAGCGAGGAAAATTGAGGCGATCAATGTCATTTTATGGGCTGTCTCTTTTTTCTCGTAAAATAGAAGACCTGTTATCTTCTCATTTTCCTGCAAGAATTTGAATCGTCCTTGTGATATAGTCGATAATATGCCTATTTTGCCCCCTGAGGGAAGTGGGCGCAGATCGAGTTGTTAGGCGGATTTTGAGATGGTACCGGCTTTAGGTACCTACATTACTTCCACTCAAGTCTGAGGAAGCAGAAATCTTTCCATTTTGGGAGGGTTTTATTCCAAAAGCCTCCACCTCTGTAGTTCTAGGATCCGATCTATACTATGTAGGTGGCCTATACCTTTCTGATTATTATTGCTATATACATTCAGTTCTCGATGTTCTCAAATTGGACATTACCTCTCGCACCTCCAATTTGGTACCATTAGATAATTCCATGATTTCCCCGGGAATAAACCATCTAACTTTAGTGCTGGATCAAAAGTTCTTTGTTATATCTGGGTACCACCTTTCTTCTTGTTGTCCTTATCTTCCTACCGTTGGCGCTCGGTATTGTGAGATAAATGATCCTAAAACTAATGAGTGAGAACCTTTGCCTGAGCTTCCATTTAAATTGGGTAAAAGGTTTATCTATGCATCTCTTGAAAATCCAAACAGGATTCTTATTGCTCAAATTCTCAGGAATAAATGCCTTATGATTTATGAATATGCTGCTATGTTTTACACATACGTTGTGGAGCATCGTGTTTGGAGTGGATTCGGGAAGTTTCGGGAAGTTTCGAATACACGATAATTGTCCTATTGGATGGGAAGGTTGGGCAGAAACTGTGTTCACTGTTGCCAATACTATTTATTGGGTAACACGTGACGCACATTTGATAGCATACAACGTAGACAAAGATATGTGGATCAAAGGGAGTCTCACAGGCTTAGGAATACTGTTTTTGGAAAGTAATGAGCCCCACTTTCTTCCTGGATTCATCCATTTAGAGCGTCAGCTCTTCGGCCTTCTGCAATAAAATGATGATGAAGCATTTCAGTTGGTCATAATTGACACCCCCATTCTCGGGAGCTCTTTCCAAATTTATGTTGTTGCCGTCTGTTGATATAAGACGAAGGACCCCACTCTAGTAACCGAGTGCTTTTCATTGTAAGTTTCTTGCTTTTTCTCAATTTTCCTTTCTTTTTAATCAAACACAAACATTTTAGCTACTACACATTACTTTTGATGTTCATAACTAAAACATGGGTACTAGAAGGACATGTTATGTTGTATAGATTTGTTGTTTCATTGTTTTCGTGTTTTGTTGTTCTGGATTGTATAATGGTTTGCTGTCTTCTTAGAAGTTTGATTTGTTGTTTCTTTGTATTCTTTGTTTGTGTCAATAAAATTTAATTCATCCGAAAAAATAAATTGAGCGTCAAGATAACTCTCATTTAGATTAAGTCAAATTTGTTAATGTTGCTATTTTCTTATAAAGTGGGGCCATATATGGGAAGTGTGCAAGCTGGTGGGGTTGATTTCATATATTTGACGTATGAAGCAGAAGTACATATTTAGTCTATAACAACAGTAGCGAAATGATGAAAATGCGCATGGTCTCATTTGATATCTATAATTGATCAAGTGCACATAATAAGATTGGATTAATACTTTCTGGGATTTTATCATCAAAATAAGGTTGTTTGAAAAGAATTTTCTTAAGAACTATATGCTTTTAAAAAAAATAAAAAATTAATGGGGTAAAGGTGATAGTTAATATAATTGAACATTTTTGATTCTTAGTTTTTGATTTGGATGAGTAATATTATTTCCGATCTTTTTGGAATGAAATTTTATGAATATCACTTTCTATTTCTATTTTTTGTATGTCTACTATTTTCTTCAATTGACGAGAAGAAAATTTCTGATATTTGCGACTTTAATTAGAGGAAAGAGACCTGATTTTGTGTAAATTCTAAGTTGTGGTTTTGAGTCGATGGTCCTTTATTTTGGCCAAGTTGTTGACGTTTTGTTTTTCATTGCGCAACTAAGATGGCTGGCTTTACAACAAAGGTTTGAGCTTGATGTCGTAGAAAGTTTAATCAATCTCTTGTAATTTTTAGGACAAACCAGTAAATTGGTTTCTATAAGGTCTTACAAGAAATCGATTTGGTTCTCTATCAATCTGAAGTGCAAGCTGAAGTTTAGAGCACGGAGGAAGTTGAAGTGCAAGCTGAAGTTTGATGGAGGTTGTCAGCACCTTTCCTCGTCATTTTCGTATCAAAATTTATAGCTGCCTCTGCAAAGCTTCAGTTTTTACGCTACAAGCTTCAGTGTCTTGATCCCTTTAAACAAAATCGTTTACCAAAATTTGTGTCTGTTAAGTTTTGATAGCTGTCTCTGCAAAGCTTCAGTTTTTACGCTACAAGCTTTAGTGTCTTGATCCCTTTAAACAAAATCGTTTACCAAAATTTGTGTCTGTTGGTACTTGAACTGGATTGGATTTTCAAGATCCCTTTTGTAAGTTTGGCTCTGCTGTTACTTTTCCTGTTTGCTTTAATAAAGAATTATATTTTTTTTTTTTAATTTGAGAAAAATTTATAGAGTTACATATTTGTTGTGTTAGAAAGTGGTTAGTCAAAATAGTTAGTAAAAGTAGATTTGTTTGGCTAAAAGTTAGAAGATTTGATACAGATGCTCAAACTCTCAAGCAAGCAACCAACAATGAACCGTCCCTCAAGCAACCAACCAACAATGAACCGTCCCTTAAGCAACCAACCAACCATGAACTAACTGTATTCGGTGAAATAGCCAAATATTTACGGCAACTGCTCAAAGCATTCATGTTTTGTGGGGACTTGGTAAACGATGTCGTAATTGTGTTACTCAGGAACACGGTTTCTTTCCGTTTCTTACCATTGAGAGGCAGGGAAGAAAGGGAAGAAGAAGAAAAGGGAAAAGGAAAAGAAGAAGAAGAAGAACACGTTATTAGTACGGATAAAGGTATTATGCATGACCTTCTTCACTTTCAATACCTCGTGGCGATGCTAATGAATCGCTTTTTGAGGAGGAATAGGCGTCAACGTGATTTCGTACTCCTTCCCATTGATTTTCATTTCTTTTTTTTTCAAGTTTTTCTCTCGATGACAAATGTCCAAGTTGCCAGCCAATACGATGGTATAAGAAACATTCTCCTCCGGAAGCGTAATGGTTGGTTGAGGGACGATTCAATAAAGAATTTTATATATATATATATATTAAGTAGGAAAAAATTTATAGAGTTACATATTTGTTGTGTTAGAAAATTGTTAGTCAAAATAGCTAGTAAAAGTAGATTTGTTTGGCTAAAATTTAGAGGGTTTGATATAGATGCCGTAAAACCCTCAAGCAAGCTATCAACCAAGAACCGTCTCTCAAGCAAGCAACCAACCGACCATAAGCCGTCCCTCAACCAGCCAACCAACTCACCATGAACCAACTCTATTCGGTGAATTAGCCAAATAATTACGGCAACTGCTCAAAGCATCCATGTTTTGTAGAGACTTGGTAAACGATGTCGTCATTGTGTTACCCATGAATTTGGTTTCTTTCCGTTTCTTACCACTGAGAGGCAAGGAAGAAAGGGAAGAAGAAGAAAAGGGAAAAGGGAAAAAGAAAGAAGAACACGATACCAGTACGGAAGAAGATATTATGCATGACCTTCTTTACTTTCGATTCCTCGTGGCGATACTAATGAATCGCCTTTTGAGGAGAAATAGGGGTTAACGTGATTTCATGCCCCTTCCCATTGATTTTCATTCTATTTTTTTTTTCTCAAGTTTTTCCCTCGATGACAAATGTGCATGCTGCCAACCAATACCATGGTATAACAATAAAGAATTATATATATATATATATATATATATATATATATATATATATATTGTTTTAAGTAGAGAAAAATTTATAGTCACATATTTGTTTTGTTAGAAAGTTGTTAGTCAAAATGACTAGTAGAAATAGATATGTTTGGCTAAAATTTAGAGGGTTTGATACAGATGTTTTAAAACCTTCAAGCAAGCAATCAACAAAAAACCATCCCTCAAGCAACCAACCAACCACGAACTGTCCCTCATCCAACCAACCAACCATGAACCAACTATATTCGGTGAAATAGCCAAATATTTACGGCAACTGCGCAAAGCATCCATGTTTTGTGGAGACTTGGTAAACGATGTCGTCATTGTGTTACCCAGGAACACGGTGTCTTTCCGTTTCTTACCACTGAGAGGCAAGGAAGAAAGGGAAGAAGAAGAAAAGGGAAAAGGGAAGAAGACAAGTGTGCAAGCTGCCAGCCAATACCATGGTATAAGAAACCTTCTCCTCCGGAAGTTTCATGGTTGGTTGCTTGCTTGCTTGAGGGACGGTTCATGGTCGATTGCTTGCTCGAGGGTTTTAGAGCATTTGTATCAAACCCTCTAAATTTTAGCCAATCAAATCTATTTTTACTAGCCATTTGGACTAACAACTTTTTAACACAACAAATATGTGACTATATAAATTTTTCTCTACTTGAAAAAAAGAAATATAATTCTTTATTGTTATATCATGGTATTGGCTGGCAGCTTGCACTGAAAAACTTTTGAAAAAAAAAAGAAATGAAAATCAATGGGAAGGGGCACGAAATCACGTTGACGCTCATTCCTCTTCAAAAGGCAATTCATTAGCATCGCCACGAGGTATCAAAAGTAAAGAAGGTTATGCATAATACCTTCGTCCGTACTGGTATCGTGTTCTTTTTCTTTCTTTTTCCCTTTTCCCTTTTCTTCTTCTTCTCTTTTTTCCTTGCCTCTCAGTGGTAAGAAACGGAAAGAAACCGGGATCCTGGGTAACACAATGACGACATCGTTTACCAAGTCTCCACAAAACATGGATGCTTTGAGCAGTTGCCGTAATTATTTGGCTGTTTCACCGAATAGAGTTGGTTCATCGTTGGTTGGTTGCTTGAGGGACAGTTCTTCGTTGATTGCTTGCTTGAGGGTTTTAGAGCATCTGTATCAAACTCTCTAAATTTTAGCCAAACAAATCTACTTTCAGTAGCTATTTTGACTAACAACTTTCTAACACAACATATATGTAACTCTATAAATTCTTTCCTACTTAAAAAAAATAAAAATATAATTCTTTATTGAATTGTCCCTCAACAAACCAACCAACCATTAACCTTCCGGTGGAGAAGGTTTCTTATACCATGGTATTGACTGGCAGCTTGCGCATTTGTCATCGAGGGAAAAACTTGAGAAAAAAAGGAATTAAAATCAATGGGTTGGGGTACGAAATCACGTTGACACCAATTCTTCCTCAAAAGGCGATTCATTAGCATCGCCATGAAATATCGAAAGTGAAGGTCATACATAATACCTTTGTCCGTACTGATATCGTGTTCTTCTTCTTTCTTTTTTCCTTTTCCCTTTTCTTCTTCTTCCATTTCTTCCTTGCCTATCAGCAGTAAGAAACGGAAAGAAACCGTGTTCATGAGTAACACAATGACGACATCATTTTCCAAGTCTCCACAAAACATAAAAGTTTTGTGCAGTTGCCGTAAATATTTGGCTATTTCATCGAATAGAGTTGGATCATGGTTGGTTAGTTGTTTGAGGGACGGTTCGTGATTGGTTGCTTGCTTGAGGGACGATTTATGGTTGATTGCTTGCTTGAGAATTTTAGAGCATCTGTATCAAATACTGTAACTTTTAGCCAAAAAAATCTACTTTCACTAGCTATTTTGACTAACAACTTTCTAACACAATAAATATGTAACTCTATAAATTTTTCTCTACTTATAAAAAAGAAATATAATTCTTTATTGAAGCAAACAGGAAAAGTAACAGCAGAGATACAAAAAGATTCTTGAAAATCCAATCCTGTTTAAGCACCAACAGACACAAATTTTGGTAAACGATTTTATTCAAAGGGGTCAAGACACTGAAGGGGAAGGCGTGAACGGTATTTGTTTTTAGAACAAACGTTTGAGGAAGGAGGTGGAAAAGGGTTATGGACTTGAGGTATTTAATGGAAACAAAACTTGTAGCGTAAAAATTGAAGCTTTGCAGAGGCAGCTATCAAAACTTAATGTTTTGCTGAGGTAAAAGCTTAGCATATCAATTTTGATGCGAAAATGACGAGGAAAGGTGCTGACAACCTCCATCATACTTCAGATTGCCATTCAACTTCCTCCGTGCTCTAAACTTCAGCTTGCACTTCAGATTGATAGAGAACCAAATCGATTTCTTGTAAGACCTTGTAAAAACCAATTTACTGGTTTGCCCTAAAAATTACAAGAGATTGATTAAACTTCCTAAGATATCAAGCTCAAACGTTCGTTGAAAAGCCAGCCTTGTTAGTTGCTCAATGAAAAACAAGACGTCAACAATTTAGATAATATAAAGGACCATCGACTCAAAAACCACGACTTAGAACTTACACAAATTAAAGTCTCTTTCTTCTAATTAATGTCGCAAATTTCTGAAATTTTCTTCTCGTCAATTGAAGAAAATAGTAGACGTACAAAAAATAGAAATAGCAAGGGATGTTCATAAATTTTCATTCGAAAAAGATCAGAAATAATATTACTTATCCAAATCAAAAACTATGAATAAAAAATGTTCAATTATATTAACTATCACCTTTTCCCCCATTAATTTTTTAATTTTTTAAAAACATATAGTTCCTAAGAAAATTCTTTCAAACATGCTTATTTTGATGAACAAATCCCAAAAAGTAATAATCCAATCTTATTATGTGCACTTGATCAATTATAGATATCAAATGAGTCCATGCGCATTTTCATCCTTTCGCTATTGTTGTTATAAATTGAATTTGTACTTCTGCTTCATCCGTCACATATATCAAATGAATCCCACCAGCATGGACATTTCACATATATGGCCTACTTTATAAGAAAATAGTAACATTATCAAATTTGACCTAATCTAAATGAGAGTTATTTTGACCTTCGATTTATTTTTTCGGATGAATTAATTTTTATTGACGCAAACAAAGAATACAAAGATACAACAAATCAAACTTCGGAGAAGACAACAAACCACTATACAATCAAGAACAACAAAACACGAAAACAAGGAAAAAACAAATCTATACAACATAACATGTCCTTGTAGTATCCATGTTTTATTTATGATGTGTTTCACAAAGTCCAAGCAATAGAATATGAATATCAAAAGTAATGTGTAGTAGCTAAAATTTTTGTTTTTGATAAAAAGAAAGGAAAAATGAGAAAAAGTAAGAAACTTACAATGTAAAGCACTCTGTTACTAGAGTGGGGACCTCCTCCTTATATCAACGGACGGCAACAACAGAAATTTGGAAAGAGCTCCCGAGAATAGGGGTATTAATTATGACCAACTAAAATGCTTCATCATCATTTGATTGCAGAAGGCCGAAGAGCTGACCCTCTAAATGGACGAACCCAGGAAGAAAGTTGCGTTCATCACTTTCAAAAAACGGTATTTCCAAGAATGTGAGACTCCTTTTGATCCATAATCTTTGTCTACGTTGTATGCTAGCAAATGTGCGTCACGTGTTACCCAATAATTAGTATTGGCAACAGTTAACTCCGTTTCTCCCTAACCTTTCCATCCAATAGGACAATTATCGTGTATTCGGCACTTCCCGAATCCACTCCAAACACGATGCTCCACAATGTATGTGTAAAACATAGCAGCATATTCATAAATCGTAGGGCATTTATTCTTGAGAATTTGAGCAATAAGAATCCTGTTTGGAATTTCAAGAGATGCGTAGATAAACTTTTTATCCAATTTAAATGGAAGCTCAGGCAAAGGTTCCCACTTATTAGTTTTAGGATCATTTATCTCACCATACCAAGCGCCAGCGGTAAGAAGATAAGGACAACAAGGAGAAGGGTAGTATCCATATATAACAAAGAGTTTTTGATCCAGCATTAAAGTTAGAGAGTTTGTTCTCGGGAAAATCTTGGAATTATCTACCGGTACCAAATTGGGGGTGCGAGAGGTAATGTCCAATTTGAGAACATCGGGAACTGAATGCGGATAGCAATAATAATCAGAAAGGTATAGGCCTACATAGTATAGGTCGGATCTTAGAACTACAGAGGTGGAGGCTTTTGGAATAATACCCTCCCAAAATGGAAAGATTTCTGCTTCCTCAGACTTGAGTGGAAGTAATGCAGGTACCTAAAGCCGGTACCATCTCAAAATTCGCCTAACAACTCGATTCGCGCCCACTTCCCTCAGGGGGCAAAATAGGCATATTATCGACTATATCACAAGGACGATTCAAAATTCTTGCAGGACGATGAGAAGATAACAGGTCTTCTATTTTTCGAGAAAAATGAGACAGCCCATCAAATGACATTGATCGCCTCAATTTTCCTTGCTTCCCCACCACTATGAAGCCTTCCTCGTCCATGGAGTATTTATGAGGGCGAAAGAATGAAATGAGTTGGAGAGAAAGAGAGACCTACACACTCAATTCATTCTGATGGTAACTGAAAACTTGAAGGACTCATAGTGACTAGCAAAAATGATAATTGCCACCAAAGGTATTCATACCAGCAGCAAAAATCAATAATTTATAGATTCCTAGATAGATACGAGAATTCCCTGCATTCAGAAGGAAATAACAAGATGAAAGCAATTAAGTAAACGTAATAAATTTGAAACAGAGATTGCACATACTATGGATTATTATCGATGTGAAAAATGTGGTGAACTTTCATTTTCTCCAATGACAAGAAATATATATTGTAACACTTCTAGTTCAAAAGTTAAGCTCCGCACATAAGTAAAAGTAAAATATAACATCACACAGAAAAAAAACTTCAGACATCAACCTGAGCATTCTACAATAACATCATCAAAGATTGCAAATAAGTAAAAGATATTAGAAACCAGTAATAATCTTATATCTGCTCCTGATTCTTTTCACAAGTGGTGATTATTGTTTTTAAACCACTTTCTTGTATGCCTAACAAAATCAACACTTTCAGATTCTTGAATAGAGCTTTCTTCACCAACCCCAGCAATAAAAAGAAAACAAAATTGAAAAAAGATGGAAAGAAAAGTATAATATTCATGTTTATGCTTGAACTCTACCTAATATCCTCATTGTTGGAAGATTATTAAAAAAAACAAAAGAAAAGAAAATGATCTTTCATTATTTAAATTGCAGCCTTACAGCTAAAAGTTCATACCCTTTATCCTGGAAATGTCTTCCTCTCTTACACCCATGATGAATTATCTTTGAAAATCGTGACTTTCCAAGACCCTATGCCTGAATTAGTCAACATTGATCTAGAAGCCCATAGCTTCATCTTACGGTCTCAACCCTAGACTTCCCTACGAGTAGGTTGGAAATTTTGGATCATTATATCGCATTTTACCCCAAATCTGTGGGTAAGACTACTACAAGGATATCAGAACTCTTTCCTTGTTGTTCAATCGAAAACAATTAGGAAAAGCCAAATCTGTGGGTCACACTACCAGAAGAAACCAAAAAAAAAAAAACGAGAGAAGGCACTCCTTAATTTGGAACTCATCGACAGTACCTAGCAACACTCATCAATTGAAACCCATAAGCTCATAAGATTTCAAAATCTCATAAGCTCAAACAACACGGCCACAGTAATAACTAAACCATCAATACCTAGGAATTAAACAAATAAATCAACAATTTCCAACATTAAAACCCAAACAGAAATTTCCCATAGACAAGACTTCAATGCAATCAACATTCTAAACAATTTAGAACACAAATTCTCTCAACAAATTCTCACAAAAAAAAAAAACAATTGGCTATCATTAGGAAAAAATCAAAAACACCTAACCGGTTTTATCTCCAACAAACACAGAAATTCACACCTATTCGGTTTAAAGTAAACCTTTCAAAAAATTTCAAGACCCATTCAGTTTCACCACCTAAAAATCCTTCAATCACCAAAACAGGGGAAAATTAATCAAACTCCAAAAATCACTATTTTTCGGCCAAGAAGATAGGGATTTAACCAAAACTAGACTTCAAGATCACAACCATATAAGCCTTTCTCCCAACCGTGAATCAATATCTAAGTCTTATAAAGAATGCGTACCTTTCGGTGGTGGCGTCAATGGTTGCCGGTGGCCTCGGCCGAACTTGAGAGGGGAGGGATGAGGGTTTCGGTGGGAGAGGAAATAGTGGGGGGAAATAAAAAAATACCTGCGGGCTGCGTGAATCACTTTTCTTCAGAGGTTTTAAAATCAGAAATTTAAATTTACCCCTTTTTTTTTTTTTTTCCTTAATGACGTGGCCCATTTTTAGCCTTGGATCTCTTTACAATAGGAAAGCCGAAAATGGTAATTTCATATGAAAGACCAAAATACCTGTAGATTTCTTAGCCAACCGAATGATTAACGAGGGCAACATAGTAATTTTAAGATTTAAGGAATTGTAACGAGACAAAAATAACCCTGCCTAGTTTTACTCTAATGAGGATGGAAGAAGGGTATAACCGTAAATTTAAATGTCAAAAGACATAAATAACCTTGTCCGATTTAAGTCTAATGAAGAAAAAATAAGGGCAGAATCGTAAAATCATACCATCAAACAAAATTCACTGTTGAGACTTGAGAGGCCTTTACCACTTTGTATGCTCTAAAGTAAAGTTGAATCAGTGGAGGCACTGTTGGCCAACTGCCCTGAAACTAATGAAGACGACCACTTAACTAAGAATTCTTAATTTTGCTTCCATTGGAGGATTGGGTGTAAAACTCCCATTCTTGTAAGAGGATCTCTCTTATGATGTGATGAGAGGAGTGGAAAAGACTTGGAAGAAGCAATTTCATCCAAGATTAAATCTGCATACCATGTAAAATTTATTTAACTATTCTCCCATGTAAAGGAGGGAGAAACCATACGTATAAGAATTAGAGAATTTTCCTGAATTCCCTCATGGATGAAATGTTGTACGTGTACTTTAGGATCTCAGGCACTTAAAAATAATAGAATTGTGTATAGAAATTTGGCAGTGCTTGATCCCTTAAAACGCCGAGAAGGGTTGTTGATTAGGTGTGAGAGAGGTCAAGATAGAGCTGTCGAATTGAACGAATGGTACTGTGGTTATTCTCTCTCTACAATTTCAAATAAATTATAGATTCTCAAATTATGTAATTTTGATCGTCCATCGAAATACTTAAAAAATGTTACATATTAAAAATGTGACATGTTACAGTTGATAATTTAGTAGATTTTCATCAAGTTCTTGTGTCTTTATGTTGTAAGAAATTTTTGAACAAAGTAAGTTTTTATTATTATTATTATTTTATGAAGAATAAACACAACTTTGAGCCAATCGATTCATTAAAAGTGCAAAGAGCAACACAAGTACATAAGATTTAGGAAGTATACAAGAGAAAAGCCTATCTAGAAAGAGAAAAAATACAAGAAATCATTAAAACTAATCACCAAATAATCTAAAAACGCAATTGTCAAAGGCATTATTTGTAATAAACCCGTTTTCAAAATTTCCGAGCTACCCCCTTATAACTTAGACAAATGTTTATCAAAGTTATGTCTGAGGGAAGTAACTTCTTAGGTTACTGTTTCTTAAGATTGTAAACAAATCGGAGATTTTTTATTTTTATTTTTATTTTTTTTTTTCTGTTTTTTTCTTTGGTCTTTGGTCTGGGTTCGTGGGTGGAAGATTAAATTTTTGAATAATGATCTAATATTGTGATTGAATTTGACGAATGATCTAATTTTATGAGTTTATTATGATTTTTGGGTCATATTGTGTAATGGTCCCATTAATAGTAGATGAGTTGGTTATTACTATTGGGCCGAATGGGCTTAACCCATTCTAATTGATAGTCTTTATATTAGAGCTATGTATATATATAGCCCAATTGTCTAATGGTAAAGTTATCAAATGAGATTAGTCATTTTGTGATTTGGAGGTTTGAGCAGCTCGAATGCTCTAGGAGATCGAACTGTCGATTTTCTTTGTAATTTTCATTACAGTTTAGTCTAATGGTAATGTTATACATTTCATTTACAAATCCTTAATCAAATCCCAGAAATTACAATAACAATTTTGGTATTGTTACATAGTGCATCACAAATTCACAATGGAGGCGGGATATTGAGAATGTCTATCCAATATTTTATCATGGAGTACTTTTTTTTTTTTTTTTAACACCCATTATTATGGAGTTATGAGGGCACGTTGAACATTCGAGAGGGCCAATCTCCTAACACATTCGAGAGTAGAATTCTCCATGTAAGCAATCACTAATGAGATTCAACATACCCTACTAATGGACTTATGGCCTTATGGCCTTATATAGACATGGCCCAAAGCTTAAACTCTAATCATTGGAATGGCCATTCAACCCATATTAAAATCCAGCCCATACACTACTAACATACCCATTACAAAATCTTACACGGTATCTTAGTGAAAACAAAAGACCCTAAAATGATGTTATCTTAATTCGGGAGGACATTAATTGAGAATTGAGCTATCCATATTGGAAACTACTCATTTTCAAAGAAATAATCACTCTATCACCGGTGGCGTGAGTCTTCACCGGAGCGTTTTAGGCCCCCTTTCCCCAATGCCTCTCTCTTTCTCGCACAGTGTCGCCGACCGTTCCTCTCCCGACGTGTTCTCTGTCTCCGGCGGTCTCTCTCCTGCGATTTCTCTCTCTTCGACTGTCTATCTCTCTGGTGTTCTCTGTTCGTATTCTCTCTCTCTCTCTCTCCATCTGTGCATTTTTATGAGATTTGTTATGAGACTCTGTCTCTCTCTCCATCTGTGCATTTTTATGGGATTTGTTTTGAGATAGGATTGGAGGTAATATGGTTTAAAAGTTGCATTGGTTTTGATTCCGCTTGTTCTTGGGTTATTTTTGTTCCCATTTTCTGAGAAATTTGGTTTTGGTTTTGGTTTTGTAAAATTTGGTTTTGTTGTAAATTGTTGTAGATCTGCTTTGTTTGCTGTTGTTCTCAGTAGTCTTTGTTTATTGCATGTGCTAATGTGGTTCTTTAATCTGAAATTTGGTTTTATTATATTTTGAAACACTAATCTGGAGCTTTTCATGAACGTTGATAGCTTTCTTAGTTTTATTTGGGCTTTTGGGTATGTGGTTTTGTGAGGATTGTTGTGGGATTTCTGATGTTACAGTGTTTGGTTTTCTAGTAATCGTAGTGCAACTCGTTCAAGCTCCAACATCTATTTGGTTTTTGTTGTTAGACATTATTCAACCCCTTCTCTGTTTCTTACCTTCGCATGAAAGTCGGGAAAATGTTTTAATTTCTATCTCAAGAATGAGAGATTTTGGGAAAAATAATATTAAGGTATATATTCTTTAACCCACGAGCAACAAACTACAAAGCCACTCATTTATAGTGCATATATTTGATTATGATTTAAAAAGAAAAAGTTGAGGGGAGAGGAGTTTTCGTTGGGTCTCAGACTTTGAGTTAAGGTGACTGAAGACGCCAACGTTTAATTGAACGGCGCAAAAACCCTTAATTCTTGTGGACTTTTGATACTTGTAATTGAGCCCCATAGGTGGTTTTTTAGTTGATCATGGACGGTGGAGAATCGAACGTGGACGCACTGAACGAAGCCCTAAACTCCTCTTAGATTTTCAGGAGCAAAACGGCGGTGGTGGCGTGCAGATCACGTGCTTCAGCGACGTCTTCAACATGGTCACTCTTCATTTCCAGATCCTCCACCTTCCCAAACAGGTCCAATTATCTTAAAAATTGACACATCTCTCTTCTAATTGTTCTTTATCTGCGGCCTGCCAAAGAGGACCACCTTTTTAAGACTTAGCCTTAGCACTCTAAAGAAAATAAAAAAACATTCGAGTTATAGAAATATGAGTTTTTCGAGTAGTTGG
Organism: Alnus rubra; assembly: GCA_028654335.1. Classification (NCBI taxonomy): domain Eukaryota; kingdom Viridiplantae; phylum Streptophyta; class Magnoliopsida; order Fagales; family Betulaceae; genus Alnus; species Alnus rubra. Next base: position 1,362,929 of record JAJPGS010000281.1, read on the forward strand.
TCAGTTGAATCTAAGGAGTTTGAGTTGCGGGTGGTGGGAGGCAAAACAGGGGTTTGTATTCGTGAGTACTGCAAATGGAAGAAGAGGTCCATTCTTTTAGTTAGGGATGAGCTAGCTTGGTTGGTGAGAATCTGGTTAGAGTGGAAGACTCTCGGGTATTTTGGAACCAATCTCTTCAAGGGTTCCCTCGGTTTCTTGCGCAACGTTGCTTCAACAAACATGGCGGTTTTCTGGTGTTTGAGGAATTCATTGGTGACAGAAGAAGTGATTCGATTATCGCCCCGGAAGGTAAAACTGGTAAAGGTTGGGAGCGTTGTGGTTCAGAGTTAAGGCGGGTTTTTGAATTCTTTAGAGATGGGTCCAAACCTGTGGCAGTAGATATTAAGGCTTAGGCGGGGAAGGAGAAGAGGAGAAGTTATGCAGAGGAGATAGCGTGGTCGGCATTACCGCTGGAAGAGCCTTTTGGTGTTGTTTCGGAGTCGGTAGCCAAGGTGCCGAGGTGGGAAAGGGAACACTCGAAGGGAAGGCACGGTGAGAGGATGCCCACGGCCAATTCTGGACAAGTTTCAGTGTTTAGCAAACGGCTGTTCATAGCTCCGACAGCTACTTCGGCTCAGGTTAATCTTCCGGCGAAAACTCATTTTTCAAACGATGCTGGTCAGGTTGCTGTGAAAGGTATGGGGCTTCTAACATGACTTGCCATCTTGGTGATAGAATCGATTTTCTCAGCCTAAAAGATACGTTGCTGCAGCTAAAAGTAGACGTTGGTGCTTGCTTGGAGAGGGTAGATGGGTTGTTAGGCAGTGTGGAAAATATAGCTGAGTTGTCTTTGAAATCTTGTCCCACGTGTATGATGTATAATGCTTTGGGATCTCAGCTTAAAAGTGTAGAAGCTTCCTTAGATGGGAATGGTTTGGAGGCAGGTGTGTTTTCTAGTTATGTTGGGAGAGCTAAGCCCAAGTTTAAGCCTAAGCCCAAGCCCAATGCAGTTTTCAGGCAAAAAATGAAGTTGGGCAGGGGCATGGATCCTAAGGGCGTGGATCCAGCCCAACCAAGTTCGCAAGCCCATTCTTTCTCGGACTGGCCGTGGGTCAGTCCAGTGAACTAGGGGGTGTGGATCAGCAGGAGCAGGATTGTTTTGAGCCCGATCCTAAGGGCAAAGCTATTGCCCAGCCGAATTTTCATGCTCTTTCTAGCTCAGACCGGTTGCTGGTGAGGAGCGACGTGGGTCAGTTCAGCGATTTAGAGGCGTCGATGTCTTCCGGTGTTCCTCCGGCTGCGCTGCGATCGTCGTTGCTCTCAGGTAACTCTCTTTTGGTGGGTGGACCAATGGGTCCTGCGGTTTCTCCGGATCCGGTGGTTTTGATGTCTGGTGTGACTATCAGCGAGTTGATGGAAGTCATGTCGCCGGCCAGAGTACAACCGGAGCTGAACCAGGCGGTGAGTAAGAGCAGGGTCGACGTTCTGGCAGATCTTTCTCAAGAGCCGACAGATATACTGCGTGCGGTGTCTGAAGGTAGGGATCGGATGTCAAGGCTTTTTGGCCCATGCTCAGAAGTCTCGGGGGAGGTTCATTTGCTTGGCAAGGGAATTTTTCAGGGGAGCTGGTTGTCTCTGGGTTGAACGGGTGGGGGTTGCCGTTGAAACCCCTTCAGAACTATATTTTTATGCAGGCAAAGGATGGTGTGGGGAATTCAAACAACCAGCCAATTGGGTACTCAAATTTGGTTGTGTTTGATCAGCCTAAGGAAGTGGCAGAGGTTACTTTGATTGGGTCATTCAGCGTGCGAATGAGATTTATCCCATTTTAGGGATATCGTTTGAGGGACATAAGCTACAATTGCTGGATTTCTTGTCTTTTATTGAAGCGGATCGTCATTTAGGTGAGGAGGGAGCTGTGTCTTGTGGGGGTAAGAAGGAAAAAAGGGAGGTTAAGAATTTGGAGTGTTCCATTAACTACGATGCTAGAGGCTCATGCTTAAGCCGCGGGAAAAGGAAGACAAGAGGGCATCCAGTTGTGTTATGAAGCCAAGAATTCTATCTTGGAATGTGAGGGGGCTGAATAAGAGAAAAAAAGGCCTAAGGATTAGTAACTTGCTCAGAGATTGGAAGACAGATATTATTTGCTTCCAAGAAACTAAGGTTCATGGTATTTCGAGTAGCTTTGTGCGCAGTCTCTGGGGCTGCAATCATGTCTATTGGTGTTGTCTAGACTCCAGTGGGGCCTCAGGGGGCATTTTGATTATGTGAGATAATAGGGTGCTGGAGAAAGTTGATGTGTGTTTAGGGGTTTTCACTCTTGATGTTTCCTTTAGGAATGTAGTGGATCGTTTCGTTTGGGCTTTTGCAGGTGTTTACGGTCCAAATTCTGATATGGATAGGAGTCTGCTTTGGGATGAGTTGGCTAGGATCCTTAGTTGGTGGAGCTTGCCGTGGTGTATAGGAGGCGATTTCAATGCTACTCGTTTCCCTAGTGAAAGGTCCAGTGAGGGTAGTAGGCCTGCTATGAGAGAGTTCTCTAATTTTATCTTTGAGCTGGGTCTCATGGATTTTCCTCTCGTTGGGGGTGCTTTTACTTCGTCGCGCACTTTTGATCCCCCTGTTTGGTCTAGGATTGATCGTTTTTTAGTCTCCCCTGATTGGGAAGCTCGGTTTCCTGTGTTGTCTTAAAAGAGGCTTCTTTGCCTTTATTTAGACCACTTTCCGATTCTTCTTGATTGTGGTGACTTCTTTAGGGGGAACAGGTCCTTCAAATTTGAGAAAATGTGGCTTAAAGCAGAAGGTTCTGTGGGGAAGGTGAAACAATGGTTGGATTCTTACTCGTTCCAAGGTACCTCTAGTTTTGCTTTTGCTTGTAAACTAAAGGCTTTGAAGAAGGATTTGAAGATTTGGAGTGAAGAGGTTTTTGGTAAGGTAGAAAGGAACAAGAGGAAGTTATTTGAAGAACTTCAGTCTTTTGATGCTATTGAAGGAAGTAGGGCTTTAGTTGAGGAGGAGCTTCAGAAGAAGACAGAGATAGTCAGAGATATAGAGAGGTGTTCTCTTTTAGAGGAGGTGAGCTGGCGGCAGAAATCAAGAGTCTTGTGGTTATAAGAAGGGGACAAATGTACTAAATTCTTCCACTCCATAGCTAATTCAAACATAAGGTACAACTCTATTGACTCTTTATTGATTAGAGATACTCTTACTTCTAATAAGACAGATATTGGCGATCACGTGGTTGAGTTCTACCAAAAGCTCTTTCATGAGCCGAGTAGGTGGATGTAACGACCCACCCCCAATGACACAATATTGTCCGCTTTTGGCTCCCCATATCAGACTTCCCAGGAGGTCACCCATCCTGGGATTGCTCTCGCAGCGGCTCGCTTAACTGCGGAGTTCTGATAGGTTCATTGCATCACGGCTTTAAAACGCGTTGTGTCATATAGGGTGCATTTATACATATAAGCACATCCTAATTCCCAGGCGATGTTGGACGTCACAATCACCCCCCTTGGGACCCAGCGTCCTTGCTGGCGACCCTCATGGGATCACCCTATTCTTGGCATCCCAGCGAGTGCCCGCCGGCAACCCTCTTGGGCTTGTGCACGCTCCCACCATCTCAGGCTGGGCAATGGCTCTGATACCATTTGTAACGACCCACCCCCAATGACACAATATTGTCCGCTTTTGGCTCCCCATATCAGACTTCCCAAGAGGTCACCCATCCTGGGATTGCTCTCGCAGCGGCTCGCTTAACTGCGGAGTTCTGATAGGTTCATTGCCATCACGGCTTTAAAACTCGTTGTGTCATATATGGTGCATTTATACATATAAGCACATCCTCATTCTCAGGCGATGTGGGACGTCGCAGTGGAGGCCTAGGGTGGATGGTATTTCCTTTGATTCTATTTTAGATGTTGATGCTAGCTGGTTGAAGAGAGCGTTCGAAGAGGATGTCAAGAAGGTAGTGTCAGCTATGAATGGTGATAAGGCACCGGGTCCTGATGGCTTTTCTATGGCCTTCTTCCAAGCGTGCTGGGATGTCGTGAGAGTGGACATTATGAAGGTTTTTGATGAGGTTCATGCCAGAGGTCTGTTTGAGAAGAGCCTGAATGCTTCGTTTATTTCTCTTATTCCGAAGGTTCCAGGGGCTAACTCCATTAAAGATTTCCGGCCTATTAGTTTGGTGGGAGGTATCTATAAGATTATTGCTAAAGTTCTAGCAAACAAATTGAAGTTGGTCTTGGAGAAGGCCATTTCCAAATCTCAGAGCGCTTTTATCAAAGGGAGGCAGATTCTTGATCCGATTTTTATTGCTATTGAATGCATTGATAGTAGGCGTAGATCGGGGGTGCCAGGCATCATTTGCAAAATGGACTTGGAGAAAGCATACGATCATGTTAACTTGGATTTTCTTTTGTATATGTTGAGGAGGTGTGGCTTTGGAAAAAAGAGGTGTAGGTGGATAGCTCATTGTATCTCAACTGTGCGGTTTTCGGTGTTAATCTCAGCTGCAGTTAGGGGGGTTCGTTGGAAGGATTTAAAATAGGTGATGTAGATTTTTCACATCTTCTATTTGCAGATGATACTCTGATTTTTTGTAGTGCTCATTCTTCTCAGTTGCGTAATTTGCGGAGTCTCTTCCTCCTGTTTGAAGCAGCTTCGGGTCTGAAGGTTAATTTGACAAAGTCAAATTTAATTCCAGTGGGGCATGTTGATCAAGCGGAAAGGCTAGCCGACATTTTAGGGTGTGGGTTTGCCACTTTGCCGGTTAAGTATCTTAGTCTTCCTTTGGGGGCTTCCTATAAGTCCACTCATATTTGGGACGGGGTTGTTGAGAAGATTGAACATCGTTTGACTAGTTGGAAAATGATGTATCTCTCTAAGGGTGGTAGAGTAACCCTAATTAAGAGTACCCTTGCCAATGTGCCTATTTACTTTTTGTTTCTGTTCCATCTCCCGAGGAGTGTTGCTGCGCGTTTGGAGAAGCTACAACGGGATTTTCTTTGGGGTGGATTGGGTGAAGAATCTAAAATTCACTTGGTGAGGTGGTCGAAAGTCTATTCCCCAATTTCAGATGGAGGGTTGGGTATTCGGAATTTGTTGATGTTCAACCATGCTTTGTTAGGTAAATGGTTGTTGCGGTATGGGATAGAGAGAGAAGCTTGGTGGAGAGTTGTAATGTCCGGAAAATTATTTTGTAATTAAAGTATAAATTGAGTAAATAATTGATTAAACTTAATTAGGTGTATTTAAAATGCAAGATAATATTATTAAAAGACCAAAGTTTATAAAATAAGTTTATTAGGATTAAATAAAAATAAGTCTATCTAGTGTGGTAAAATAAAATAAAGTGTTTTATTTTTATTTAATAGACTCGTAAAGGGTAGCCAAGAAAAGAAAATGGAAATGAATATTTTTAAAGTCCAAATAAAATAGAAAATAGAAATTATAGAAAAGAAATTAGAAATATAAAACAAAATAAATATAAAAGAAATTAATGAATAAAATTAAATAAAGAAAAGAAAAGAATTAAATAATTTAAAATAGAAAAGAAATAAAATATATATATATGAAAGGCGGGTAGGTCAAGGAGTGCTGCAGTTTGGAAGATGGTGCCTATTTGCATTCTTTGGTGTGTTTGGAAGGAGAGAAATATTAGGTGTTTTGAAGACTTGGAGAATTCCATGGAGAATATTATTGCTTCATTTTTTTCATACGTTGTATCTTTGGACGAAGGCTTTTTTGTCTCCCGTGTCTATTAGCTTTTCTGATTTTCTTATTCTTTTTTTTTTTGCCTTCTTAGGCGTTTTCTTGCGTATACTTCCAGTGTACTTAGAAGGGCGCCTTACGTTTTTATAAAATTTCATTTACTTATCAAAAAAAAAATTGTTCTTTATTTCTCATATATCTTTAATGGTTTGTGATTTACCGTGTAGATATATGCATGGATCGGTTGCAACTCTGCCAAATTAGGCCCACTTATACGCAGCTGCACCTACACGGCCTGTAAGTAGATTTCCTCAGGTGTTCTATCAAGTAGATTTCTTTAAATCTCATCCTTTATATTCAAATTGAACGGTAAAGATGATAAATACTTATATAATAGAATCTCTACAATTTTATCTGAAAACAATAGTCGAGATATAAAGAAATGTACTCAATAGAATGAATGCCCAAAGAATTTTAGGGAATCAACTTCCCAGTGACAATCATAAGACTTAACACTCAAATTCAAAGATTGTGCATTATATTTTGGTATTTAGGATATGGTTAGTGTTGCTTCCATACTTGGAGGAGCTTCTGATAATACTGGATCTGGCATTGCTCGGCGATTAGGTTAGTTTTGATTATGTATGTTGGTTTTTGGGATTTATGGGATTCCCGCGCCCAGACTGACGTTTCATATCTTCTTGTAGTGTTGAAGACTGGTCTCAATATAATTCTGGCTTGCAAAATTCCAAAGAACAGTCCTATGCTTGAGGTCTTCTCTCTCTCTCTCTCTCTCTCTCTCTCTCTCTCAACACACTTGTAAATATTTCTTAGTTTAGTTTGGCTGTCTGGTTTGGGTCTTCAAGGTATTTATTTCTTCCTTCTCTCCTCTGGGATTTTAGGCAGAAGCTGAGAAGATGTTGGTACAAAAGCTAATCCATCTGGGTTACACAAAGCCGAAGGCAGAAGGATTGTCCTCATAGGCTCATAGCCAGGTCACCTGGCAAACCTGCTCTATATGAAACACATCCATGGTTATAGATTATAGTAGTCCTAACCTTTCAGTGTGTTATCTCTTTCATTTTATTCTCATTTTGACACTTTCTTTATTGCTTCAAATGTAATGTCAAATTCATTGAAGCAAATGTTATACCCAAAAGAATGTTAAAAACTTGTTGAAAAGTCAATTTTCACACGTAAAAATACATTAAAAAATAATATTTAAAGAATGTAAAGACTGATAGATAATTTGTTAGTTTGTATTGAAAAATTAGTAGATAAATTAGAAAAATGTCTATTTTGAGTAGCTAAAATAATTATTGCTGTTCGAGATGATCTAATTGGATTTTTCATTTTATTTTTATTGTCCTAAAGTTGATATGTTTTATTAAATGGTGATTGGATAAAAATTGTAATGGTGATTTATCATAAATTTAGCTATAATTTTTTAGAAATAGGTTAATTTTTTTTCTTTTTTTACAAAAAAGCAAAACATAAAGGAGGACGAAGGTTCGATTTTATAGGCTAAATTGTAGTTAAGCCTTTCAAATCGTAAATTAATTTTTAAAATATTGCGTTTTCGAAAAAACATCATCTTACTTGCTAATTACAAAAGTAGATTTTCTGCGTTTTCAAATCGCAATTTTTAAAAATGCAGTTTTCAAACGATTTATGTTCTACGATTTGATTTAAAATTGCATTTATTGTCTATGAAATCGTAATTTCAAATGTACTTTTAATTTCGTTTTGTTGAAGTAACGTTTTGTGTTGGATGAATTGGCTGGTTTGTTAGATCATGAGCGGGCTCTTATAAAATGGCCGACTGGCCCATGCCCCATTACCCAAGAATTCCTATTTGCAATACACCAATCATACACTAAAAATATGGCAAATTTGTCCCGACCTCCATGCTCAACAATTTTGACCCTATCTAGTCCTCTGCCACAACAACGTAACACATCTAAACTACAATACTGTGAAAATGCAACATCGAACATTTCAAACAACATCTTAACTAAATCAAACATCCAACATTCTTCCAAGTCACAACGCCAACACCATTTACTTAGACTCTTTTACCATTCAAATTAAAATATCATGACCATACGAACATCAACATGACATAATGTATATATTATTATCTAGCTCACTAATCCAAGTTCGGCCGTGCATGAATGTCCCAATCCCCCAAGGCCACTACAAACCGCACTTTCACCGCTTTGTACGCCCTTATTAAGAGGATCACGTCATTGTTTAACCTATTTTTTACTGTTTGTATGTATTTTCTGCACAGTTATTTTCGTTTTGAGTATGTTATCGGGAGTCGACCCCTTTTTTTTGGGTCTTCCACTCTCTATTCCTTGCAGATCAAGAGTGGAAAAGACTCTAATAGGTATGAATTATTTTTATATTTGATGGTAGTCAATCACTTTGATAATCTGTTACTAATATAGTAATACATCAAGTATGACTTACATTTTTTTTATAAGTTGCAGATGAGCATGGTAGAAAGAATGTTAGGACTGTTGGTAGTCCTAAGGACATATGGCACATACCTGATGGGGAAAGAGTGGTGATCGAATTCAACCTATCCTACCAACCAACCGGCCCGGGGGTTGAGAAATTTAGAAGGATTTGTGGGAAAATCATAAGAAATGGTAAATTTGTACAGCTGCATGGTAACTGGATGACATTACCATTGGAAGGGAAGGAAGATATGTGGCGCACCTTAACGGTATGAAAATTTTATTTTCATGTCAATAACTTCTTATTTATAGTTTTGTAGGCTTACATTTCCAATTAATTAAGATATGTGATATAATTTTTTGTGTAGAAAATTTTTTATTTTGAGCCTATTCACATACTCACGCACATAAAAAAGATTAACGTTGATGGACCTAGCAAAGAAAAGAAGGCAACACAGGTATGAGATCAAGAAGGGTCTAAAATTGAAAGAAGGTGATACCGTACAGTCTGTGGTCAGTAGGGCTTCGACAACGCCAGTCTTCGATGCAGAAGACTTCGAAATGCAAGTTGATACGTGGTTGTCTTCGACTGATAAGGTATTTTCATTTATTTTTTATTTTGTTGAAGAAATCTACATATTAACATTACCAAATTTATAGGAGAGAGCGTTGAAGTCCAAGATAAGTCGTGCCCAAAACGCACTTCTTCACACTTTAGGATCGAAGAGCATCACACAGGTTGCACGAGAAATGGTGCGTATAATAGATAAATGTTCACGGCTTGTACGTACTGCATTAAAATAATAAGCTTATAACTGATAATGTTAATGATATTGCAGGAGGAAGACATAGGAGAAACACCGAACCGAGATGATATGTTCATTGTCTCGCATACCAAGAAATATGGGAACCCTGTGAATGCAGCGGCTGGAGAAACTATCGTAAGTGGTAAATACGTAATATTAATTCTATGTTCAAGTGCTCACCCTTGGATGTTTTGTGCAGGCGAAGATGAGAGAAATTATCGAGAATCAGTCGCCTGCAGAATGAGTGTGTTCACAGGGGTCAGTCTATTGGTCGCATAACGATGCGTGTGCACAAGTGCTAGGACGAGAACATTCCTGTCGTATACGCGGGGTAGGGCTAGGGCCGACTCCCTGTAAATCCATCTCTTATACCTCCGGACAAGGATCAATCTCTAGTGCACCTACTCCTAAAGAACAAGAGATGGCTGCTGAGATTGAACGTTTGAAGACTTTGTATGAAGCACAACAGGAAGAGCTTGCAGCTGTCAAACGTATGGTAGCCTTGATTATGGCAGAGAAACAATCATCAATGGGAAACAATGAAGAAGGTGATGTTTTGGTTTACAGTTAACTTTTGATTAATCAGTCATTAATTGTCTCCTCTTACTGTTTATTGGGATTGTGTTATTTTTATTTTAAATTCCACGAGAATAATTTATGGTTGAAAATGAATGTTAATAGTTAAGAGGAATGTTAACTATTATATGCTTAAGTTGAATCTTTGAATTCTCGTGAACATGCCTTTTTAGTTATTGGGGGAAAACATCATCAACTTGTATTTTCTATTAGCTACAATTTTAGCTACTTATCAATGATCTTCTGTAGAACTTTGTACTCTTTGGTAGTGTAGGTGCTGAAATGGCTCTGTAGTGCAAAATACTGTCATTATTTTCTCCTATGTACATTAGCTTAGCAGTGTGATATTGACAGTTAAAAGTTAGCTACTTAATTCCTAAAAGTTAGCTACTAGTTTAAGGATCTATTCTATCATTTGAAGCGAAAAAGAAAAAATGAAGTTGCTTGTATGAGTACGTATTTAGGCAGTTATATTATAATCATTACTTGTGTTTAGTTTTCACCTAAAAACATGTTAATCATAGTCTCATTAGAGATGATTCTTACCTAACAATTTGAGATTTGTATACCTATTGCAACCAACACTAGATGCATAAATGAACAAGATGGTTGAAGCAAGCAATGCACACAAGGTCGTAAATCAGATTAATTTTCCTCTGGGCCTGCTTGCATGCATTGATGATTATAATGGTGCATGGAAACCACTTGTTTTTGTATTTTTTTATTTTAATTATATATTTATATTTGAATTCTGTAATAGGTATGCATGAATTTTTTAAATATGTAAGCTATTAGACTATTGTTGTGAATAGTTCGAATTTGGAAATAGATTTGGATTTGGATTTGGATTTGGATTTGGATTTGTATTTGAATATAGATTTGAATTTGGATGTGTTGGAAATGGATTGAGAATTTTGTATTAGTGATTTTTTTTGGGATTTTAATTATTCGGGTATTCCACGTTAGCAATTCCAGACGGTTTGAGCTCAAACCGTTCGTAATTGCTTACGGACGGTTTGGGCCTAAACCGTCCCGGATAGCTTATGGACGGTTCGGAAAAAAACCGTCCGCAATTGCGAATGGTTTTACCGAAACTGTTCGCAAATTAGAATACCGATCCATTATCCTAGACGGTTTTAAACCACCCAGAAAAAACCGTCAGGACCTTTTTTCCAGACGGTTTTTTTTTTTTTCGATTTCTGGACGGTTTTAAATTTTTTTTTTTTTTTTTTGTAGTGGTTGCACGGGCAGCACTCTACTTAGTGAGTGACGAAACAAATTATGTGAGCGGGCTGAACATTTTGGTAGATGGAGGGTATAGTGTGATGAATCCAAGCATGATGAGGTTTATAAGCTCATTCAATTAGTATTTAAGAAATTAGTCGATGCTTAGTGCATGGTGACTAAGTAGCTAGGATTTTATTGTATTTGTTGCTGCGAATAATACTCGTTCCAATCGATCGTCCTTAAGCATTAGTCCCACAAGGGAGCAAGTGGCCATTGCCATTAATGTCCTTCCCAAAGTAATTCAAGAGTTTTCTCTTTTATGTTATAAATGTTTGGGATAATTACTTTTTTCCCCCATGAACTACCAAAAAATGCGCGATGCCCCCATGAACTACCAACTCGATCAAAATAGAGCATTCAACTACCAAAGACAACCATTTTTCCTCCCTTCCGTCAGTTAGAGGGGTTAAAAAAAATAGTTAACGGGTCATGTGCCGTTTTACGTGGGGGCATGTTGGAAGATGGTGGTAGTTCATGAGGGAAAAAGAGGAAGATGGTGGTAGTTCATGGGGGGAAAAGAGGAAGAAAATGACGGCAAAACGGCATGTGACGGTCACGTGACTCGTTGACCGTTTGTTTTAACCCCTTTGACTGACGGAAGGGGGGAAAATGATTGTTTTTGGTAGTTTGATGCTCTATTTTGGTCGAGTTGGTAGTTTGTGGGGACTTTGTGCAAAAATTGGTAGTTCATGAGGGGGAAAAGGTAATTACCCCTAAATGTTTAAAATAAATTGAGTTGTTGAATTCCGCTTGTTTAAACTTAATTTAGTTCAATTTCTAAGCTAAATTATGAATATGTGTGTGTTTTTTTTTTAATATAATTTTAATTTTATGAATGATATTTTTTTCATTGGGGGAACATTGATATTATTTAATAGTCCAGAGGGAAACATTGACACGATTGATAATTTTGTGGGCACATTGATTATTTGGTGATAGTTTAAGAGGGGTTTATATATTTTTACCAAATTTTTATATCAAGATATGTCGTACGTCTTCTTCCTATCCTTGTCTTATACTTACAGATTTGAAAATCACCGTTAGATCTTTAGGGCCTAATATATATATATATATATATAACAAAACAATTGAATAGTTAAATATTATTTTATGAGAAATGATTGTCGTACAATTCGACACAATTTTTATATAACTTCAACAATTTTTTTTCAAATTATCTATTAGATCTATTTTCCTACATATCTAACAATTAATTTTTCATTTTTTATTTTTAAAAAAAATTTAACATTTTATAGTTATAATTATACATTATCTCTTATTTTATAGGAATTTAAGTTTTACAAAACAGGTTATGCATAACTTATTCACATGGGTGAAACTCACCTACTCAGATGGGTCTCACTCATGCGAGCGGTTGTCCACCGAATCCTATTTTATATATATATTGCCATTTTCTGTTTTGGAAGACTTTTCCAATCTGCATTGACAGCTACGTCAACGTACGGAACCGAGGCAAATGCATTAATTTCCAGAGCACGACGGTTTTCCTTTCAGATTTAATCTGGGTCGTAGGATTAAATAGCTATCAATCCTGGCCATTCGTTATGGGAATAAGAGACACAACTGTAATACAGTATCAGCAAAATAATATGGTATGTGAATTGGCCATCAGGCCAGGGATCACCTCACGTCCTAAATTGAACCCAAACAATTGATGATTGTAATCAACGGTCAGGATAACACTCGGTATAAAAATTTTCTACATAAGCGCGTAGGGAATTTTATTTTTTAAAACGTTTGTTTGATTCTTGAGTCTTTACAAATTCTCGATTTTGAAAGGCACGTTCCACCATCAATTTATTATTATTATTATTATTATTATTTCATTATTTCTTTTATTCTTCATCAATGCATATTCTTGGTCATCAATGCATTATGCGAGAATCAAGATTGAAATCCAATGGTCGCATTTATGGGTGGAGCAATCCTAGGCCTTGCCCCCCTCCCTTAAGGCTTGACTTTTACAAAATAAAATAAAATAAAATAAAATTTTACTCTTAAATTATTTTATTCTTTTAGTTTCGGCCCCCAAATTTGTTTGTTTCAATTTATCCTCCCAAATCCTAAATCTTTAGCTCCACCCCTGGTCGCATTCAACGTGAATGTTTTCTCCCAACCATTTCCCCCCCAACTACCCATTTATATATGGTCACATTCAACGTGGATGTTCCGCTTCAACTACTTGTCCATGGCACCATTATGATATGGGAATGGAATTAATTAGATTGGCATTGACCGATAATTACGAGGTTTTGTTTTGAAGTTATATATCATTTATTTATTTTTATCTTTTTAAAATTGATGTAATTTTTAAAATCGATCATCATTAGATAAAAAATTTATAAATTCAATAATAATTTTAACAATCGCATCCAAATTTATCATGGTTTAATTTTGACTAATTCTATGGATGTCTGTTCTTTGTTTCAATCGTACTAGCTTGTTGCTTTCTAATCGTACTAACTTATTCACAAGCCCATGAGGATCGCCAGCAGGCACTTGCTGAGATGCTAAGAATGTGATGATCTCATGAGGGTCGCCAACGGTGACGCTGGGTCCCAAAATGGGGTGATTGTGACGTCTCACATCGCATGCGTATGAAAATAGGATGTGCTTATATGTATATTCACACATTTCTTGATACAATGTGTTTTAAAGCCGTGATAGTCATTAATCTATCAGAGCTATGTAGTTAAGCGTGTTTCTGTGAGAGTAGTACAAGGATGGAAGACCTCCTATAAAGTCTGGTTTGAGTGAGATAAAAGCGGACAATATTGTATCGTTACGTTGGGGGTGGGTTGTTACAGGGCCGACTCAATAGATTTTGAGGCCTAAGGCGATAAATTTAGGTATGGCCTTTTTTATTTTTAAATATCTAATTTTTTCTGAACGACTTGCAAAATTCATCTTTGTTAGAAGACATTTAATTTCAATAGATGTCATATTTTGTGTTAAGCTATATCTAATTCTTTTTGCGTAGAATTTAGTTTACTTCATTCTAAAATTATTTTAATGGACAACTTAGTCTTAGTTTTAAGTTCATGTAAAATTATGAGTTTAGTAACTGTTTTAGGGATACAATTAATGTAACATTCTATTTTTCTTTCTTTTCCTCCCTAATATCTTGGAATTCAATTCTTTGTATTTATTTTTGAACAGAAATTTCCTACAAACCGGTTTGTAAGAAATTTTATACAACTCACATATAAGATTGATATGTGTCCTTTAGCATATGAGAAACACATGTTTTTTTAATAGTATGTACTTCTCACATGTTTTTTTAATAATATTAATAAAAAAACATGTGTTTTTCACATGTTTAAATGACATATGTTACTTTTATATGTGGGTTGTACGAATTTCCTACCAACCGATTTGTACCAACCGATTTGTAGGAAATTTCTGTCCTTTATTTTTTTACAGTAATTAAGGTCTTAATTAAATAGCACTAACTAACTTTTTTGTCATAATATCATTTTTTATCATAACTGAAGCCTTAATTAAAGAGCATTGACTAATTTTTTTGTCATAATTGTGACGTTATATATATTGTACTTTTGAAACCTTATTTAATTAGGAGCTTTAGACAATTGCCTAATTTAGGTTGCCATTCAGCCGGCCTTAAGTTGTTATTATTTATTCTTGGCGAGCCGGCCCTGGATCATCTTTCATTACTCTTGCGATAAAAGCAGCAAGTACCATTGGGCATGCACTCATTAATGCTGTTGAAACTGGGATCATAAATGTTTACCCCCATTTTAATGGTAGCATACTAATTGGTAGGTTGATATATGTGTCGATAGATTAGGCTAGACTCTCAAAGTCCAAATTTAAACGTGGACCCCAAACGCAAGGTTGGTGAAATGAAAGTCACATATCTTAGCTAGCCAGCTTCTCTCGAGGACCAAAACGGCTCCGGTTCCGTTTTGGTCTTCTGTTTAGGGTATTTTGTTGTTTATTTTCTTTTCTTTTTACAGACAGTCTGTGTGATGCTTAAAGTGTTACTGAACTATTTGTTAGCTTAAGCGTTAGATCTGCTCTCTTTTATTTGTTGCATATGCTGAAATATAAAGAGTAGCTCATTGTTATCCTTGTTATATTTATGTATTGCTTAGGTTGCTATTCAAGTCAGGTTTTTTGACTTAGGGTGTAGGGTTCTGGCACTTCTTTTATCTTTATTGTTCGAAAAAATAGTTTACTATAGGCTAGGCTAGCTAGAGCCAACACCGACTTGAAGAGGGCTGCTAGCTAGCTTGTGGCTGGATCCTTTTCTTGGTCTTGCTTTTGAGCCTATAAATTGAAAGGTCTCTCAGCTCTAACTTCCACCATCTCTTCCATATTCCGCAGACAAAGAATTATTCTCTCTCTCTCTCTCTCTCTCTCTCTCTCTCTCTCAGCTTAATGGCAAAAAGGTTAGTAATTCCGTGCTTCGCTAAGTTTTTACTTTGATTTATCAGAGGGTTCATATCTCTTCGTTTCCCATGTTTTGGTTATGATATTTCCCAGAAAGATCGACTAATATGACGTGCATCATTGTTTTTTTTGTTTTGTTTTTTTGATGAAGGAGTAAGTTTTGTATTGATGAAAACCAATATATATGTATTCAAAATGCTGGAACCAACAGTTGTAAATTCAGGAAAGAATCCAACCTAGACAACTATACACCATCAGAAAGCATATACAACGACTATGGGGCATATGGGGCACTAAACAACTGCAAAAAGAGAAACTAACAAATATACAGCACTATATATGCCATCTACTTTCGTATTTTAATTTCATCTGAAGTATTTTCTCCTCACAAAGTATGCATGGAATCTCATGTTTAAGAGCGTTACTATGTTTCGAAATATGGTACACCACTGCCCCTAAGCTCATTTTTTGGTACGACAAATATACAACACTATATATTGATAAAGCACCAGCTCACACCATCATGGACAGCTCACGTGAGTCTGATAATTAAGGAAAGCCAAAATCCTGTAATATGTTTGCCTAGTATACGTTACAACATTTGTGATTCTTTTCTTATACTGTATCATTCCTGGTTTGGGAAGATTGAACCAAAGTAATATTTTTCCCATGTATACTCTACTGTACAGCCTCTATAAATTGCAATGGAAACACTTTCTATCGTCACCTAGAGGTAGAGTTTCGCAAAACATTTTTATATGTCATTTACCGACATAAACTTCTTATAAACTAGTTTGTAGGAAACTCATACAAACAAACTTCTAATAACGACATGTGTCTCTTACATATGAAAAATACATTTTTTTTAAGGACATCAATACATTTTTTTTTTAAGGACATCAATTTTCTGCAAACTGGTTTGTAGAAAATTTTATACAAATCATATATAAGATTGACATGTACCTCTTGACATACAAGAAACACATGTTGTTTTAATAGCATGCGTTTTTCACATACTTAAATGACACATGTCACTTTTAAATGTGGGTTGTCATTTTAATTGCATGTGCTTCTCACATGTTTTTTTAAGAACACAAATTTCTTACAAATTATTTTGTAGTTAAAAATTTTTTACCACTTTTTTAATAGCTTAAAGGACACATGTTTTTAAAATCTAGTTTGTATGGGTTTTCTAAAAACTAATATGTAAGAAATTTGTATCCGTCATCTACGTACATTATTGCCTTTTTTTTGTTTTGTTTTTGTATTTTTTTTTTTGTTTTACCCTTGTTTAATTTTAAAGGTTGAAACATGAAGTTCCCCAATTAATTAAATATTCTGTAAACGGCAATATGCATTTTCCAAATTCAGGCTAGATGGGAAAGTGGCAATCATCACTGGAGGTGCAAGCGGGATTGGAGCAAGCGCTGTGCATCTCTTCCATGAAAACGGCGCCAAGGTTGTGATAGCTGATATTCAAGATAAAATGGGCCAAGCCATTGCCGACAAGCTTGGAGAAAATGCCAGCTACTTCCATTGCGACGTGACAAATGAAGACAACATCTGTAATCTTATTGAAACCGCCGTTTCTAAATATGGACATCTTGATATAATGTATAACAACGCAGGCATCGTGGACAGCCCCCTCATGAATATTCTGGAAAGTGACAAATCAGATCTAGAGCGTATTGTTGGCGTTAACTTGGTCGGAGGTTTCCTAGGCGCCAAACACGCGGCGAGGGTGATGATACCACGCGGCAAAGGCTGCATACTGTTTACTACAAGCGCTGCTACAGCAATTGGAGGGCTCTCCTCTCACGCTTACGCAGCGTCCAAATGTGGAGTTTTGGGGCTGGCAAGGAATTTGGCGGCTGAGCTTGGCCAACATGGGATAAGAGTAAATTGTGTGTCCCCTTATGCCGTCATCACTGGCATAATGGGAGGTATTGATGAAGCTGATGTGCCCCAAATGGAAGCGGCGGTGAGTGGGGTCGGCAATCTAAAGGGACAGATTCTCAAGGCAGAAGGTGTTGCACGGGCAGCACTCTACCTGGCGAGTGATGAAGCAAATTATGTGAGCGGACTGAACCTTTTGGTGGATGGAGGGTATAGTGTGGTGAATCCAAGCATGATGAAGTTTATAGGCTCATTCAATATTTAAGAAATTAGCTTCCTTGAGTAGCCGATGCTTACTACATGCATATCCGGTGATCGACTACAACTCTATCTACTGTACTTCTTTGTTGCTGCGAATAATACTTGTTTCCCCTTACGGGGGGCAGCAATTAGAGGATATATTTTTCTGCGCTTTTTCTAATATATTAAAGGATAGCTAAAATAATATTTATCCCATATATTGGCCACCCAGAAAGGATTGTTTACCGGACAAAGCATGCTTCATTTAGATACCCAATCCTATCAATTAATAATCGAATTTATCAAATCCATAAAATAAAAATGCTCCACAAATTTTCTAGCTAGAGAGACATTACGTGATGTGCTCTTCTGATCAATAGTACAGTACTGGTATCAAAGAAAAAAACAAGAAAGTATAAATGCTCTTGTTTAGGGCATTAATACAAGTATGACACCGCCTTAAATACAAGTACGTATGACATCATCTACTACATCATCTCAGGTCTGGAGACACTGTACTTTGCTTTGGAACAGCGGTAACCAGCTGAATAGGAGTTAATTTTTATTATTATTTTTCATTATATATATATAATGGAAAAAAATAATATTAGAACTTTGACTCACATCCATAAATACTACGTACCTAAAACTTGCTAGCATTAATTACTAGGTCACATAATTGTCTAAATATTAATCCAACAGATAGTAATAAAATGGTGAAACAATATTACCAAAAATTCATAGAGATGATGCAAAATTTATGTCATTCAATTTACGTACGTATCCTTTACGTATTTGCATGTACAAATAATGAGATGTGCGCCAAGGCAAATGTTTCCGGCCTTTATTGCATGCCTTCCTTTTTTTTTTTTTTTTTTTTTTTTTTTTTTTTTTATATAGATACGATTGAAATACAAAGGAAACATTACAACTAATTATTAAGGAACAGGAAAATTTTGCCCAGGATCTAAAATAGCACTGACAATCTGAGTAGTAGCAGAAGAGATGGCTGATGAGGATGTGGGAATGCTGCTTGACTGGAATCGAGCTGCGGCCCAATGTGCCACATAGTGGGCACCGAAGTTTGCACTTCTATTGACTTTCCGAAATGACCAAGTCGAATCAGGAGGGAACAAGTCTAGTGTTTGTTGGATGATGTCAGTGATACGCCAATCTTGAACAATATTTGGCTGTTGTAGAGCAAGGATTACAATTTGAGAATCACCTTCAATGATAAATCGATCAAGGCGAAGGGATGATGCTAGAGAAACAGCGAGTTGAGCAGCTAAAGCCTCGCCTTTATTAGGTGAACATGCAGCCTGGATTTGAGTAGCCACCTTGATTAACTTTCCATTATTATCTCGACAAATAGCTGCTTGACAGGAAAAAGAGGCACGTATAGCAGTATCAAAATTGATTTTATACCAATGTAATGGAGGCCCTATCCATTTTTCCTGTTTAGGAAATAATTTATCAGACCAAGCATCACAATGTTGACGGTAGGAAATACAAATAAGATTTGCAATGGAGCGAGCGTCAAAGTTCAGCCCATCATGATAGGCTTTATTTCGATGGAACCAAAGAAGGTCACAAGTAATCGCTGCAAAGACCTGAAACCGATGCTTTTCCAAGAAAGGAATATTGAGCAAAACATCAGGGTATAAAATAATTCGTATCCAGTTAAGCAGATCAGGAGAATCGAAAGTAGTTGAATCAAGTGGCCAAGGTGAAAGACGCCAAACTACTCTAGCAAAGTGACAGTGAAAGAAGAGATGTCTGATGGAGTCCTGACCAGATTTGCAGAGCGGACAAGAAGCATCAGGATGATATGTAGGAATGATTGACTGTAACCGCTGAGTAGTTGGCAAAATATTCCAAGCAATCTTCCATATAAATATTCTAAGACGATCCGTTAGTTGGAGTTTCCAGATATCTCTCCAAAAAGTAGACAAAGGACATAGATGTGACCCAGTAAAATCATCGTTCAAGATTGAAAGATAGGCAGTTGAAGTGGAGAACCGCCCAGAGCAAGAAGAAGTCCAGAGATAGCTTTTAGCAGAGGCTGTCATGATCGGTAATTTCCCAACTGCCACAGCCGAGGAAGGATCAAATAGAACTGAAAGCAGACGCTTATTCCATTGACGAGTTCCTGGCATAATCAGGTCAGAGATAGACAAGGGGGGAAGAAATCTTGAATTTGGACTACGGGGAGAAGGCCGATAGGATGGAAGGGACGGAACCCAGGATGTTGTCCAAATACAGTCTGCACTATTTACTGAAACATTCAGACAAGACCCAGCAACAAGAAATCTTTTACATTTCTGAAGACCTTTCCAAATCCAAGAAGCAGTAGTAGCAGTGGAAGTAGCGAAGAATGAGCCATAGTGAATATATTTTTTCTGCAAATGTTCGACCCATAAAGAATTAGAGTGCAAAAACTTCCATCCCAGCTTAGTAATAAGTGCCAAATTTGTAGTAGACATTTTCCGTAACCCAAGACCCCCTTGTTTCCTTGGAAGACAAATAGAGTCCCAAGATTTGAGACAGAGATTACGGGCCTTTTCCGGTGGGAACCCCCACCAAAAATCTTTGAACCGACGATCCAGAATATTACAGAAGGAAGAAGGCAATAGGAATGTACTCATAGCATAAGCAGGAATTGCCGAAGCCGTAGATTTAATGAGTACCGTTCTCCCAGCCTGAGAAAGTGTCTTTGCCCTCCAACCATTCAATTTAGACAGAACTTTATCTAAGAGAGGTTGAAAAGCCTCCTTACGAGAAGCTCCGAAAAACAGTGGTAGACCCAAATGGAAAGGGCTAGAAGATGACAACTTAAAAGGAATAATTCCCAATATACTTGAAATACTGGCAGAAGATGTATTCTTGCTAAAGAGAATTGATGATTTCCCTGAATTGACTTTTTGTCCTGACCAACTGCAATATTTTTGGAGACAGGCAGAAATGGAGTTAGCATCTGAGGAAGTAGCATTACCGAAGATGATCAAATCATCAGCAAAAAGCAAATGATTTATCGGGGGGCAAGCTTTGGCAATACGAATTCCTTTGAGTAGTCCAATGGATTCTTGTTGATGAAATAAACGAGACAGAACTTCAGTTCCCAAAATAAAGAGAAAAGGTGAAAGTGGGTCACCCTGTCGCAAACCCCTAGTTGGCGTAAATTTCCCAAAAGGGGAGCCATTAATCAAGATTGAAAACGAAGAGGAAGATACGCAAATCCTGATCCAATTTACCCAAGTGGGGTGAAACCCCAGCTTAATCATAATAGTCAACAGAAAATTCCATTCCATTCTGTCAAATGCTTTTTCCATATCAATTTTTATTGCCATAAGACCCCCACGGCCTCTTTTGGACTTCAGCGTATAAAGAAGTTCATGTGCCATAATCGAATTATCCTGAATTGAGCGAGAAGGAACAAAAGCTGACTGATATGGTGAGATGAAGTAATGAAGTAGAACCTTTAGGCGATTCGCCAATATTTTGGAAATCACTTTATAAATGAAATTGCACAGACTGATTGGTCTAAAATGATGCACCATAGAAGGCCCAAGCTGCTTTGGAACAAGAGCTATAAAGGTATGATTGTGTTCCTTTAGGAGATGATGCATATTGAAGAAATTCCAAACACAGCTTAGCACCACCGGTTTAACGAGTGTCCAATATTTTTGATAAAAAACTCCTGTAAACCCATCTGGCCCAGGAGCTTTAGTAGCTCCAATACTAAACACAGAATCATGGACTTCAACTTCCGATGGAATTGAACAGATGGACAAGTTATCTTCAGCAGAAATAACAGTATCAAAAAGATTAAGTAACTCATCTGGAAATTCTGGATTGGAGGTAGTAAAAAGTTCAGCAAAGTGAGCACAGAGAGTGGTCCCAATAGCCTGACGATCAGAAATCCAGGCTCCACTAGATAATTTCAGAAAATCTATAGCAGTTCGACGACGCTTAATAATCGTAGAGAGATGGAAAAATTTTGTATTTAAGTCTTTACACGTGAGCCACTGCTCGCGGGATTTAGACCTCCATAGAGTTTCCTCATGCTTCCTTAAATCATCTATAGCCTTCCGTAGGCCCCATTCCTGAGACGAAAAAGAAGATAAAGCAATTGATTTCTGTAACTCATCCAACTGAGAAGTCAAGGAATGAATCTGATGTTGAATATTGCCAAAAGATAATCGATTCCAAAGCTTTAGAGCTAATTTAGTAGAGCGCAATTTCTGATTTAAGATGAATCCAGGGGAGCCAAAAAAATATGAAGACCAGGCCCGAGAAATAGTTGTGTAGCAGTCTGGATGATGGATCCAAAATTCCTCAAATTTAAAAGGCCTAGACAATGTTTTGTCTGAATGGACAGTTTCCAATAGGAGCGGATTATGATCAGATCCCGAGGCAGGAAGATGTAAAATGGAGAAAGAAGGAAATAGATGGATCCACTGGGAGGAAGCCATACCACGATCCAGACGTTGACGAATAAGTTGATGGCCATCCCGATGGTTGGACCAAGTAAAAGGATTTCCAGTAAATCCTAAATCAATCATTCCAAATAAATTAACAAAACCAGTAAAGGAATCTGTTGAAGAAGATGCATACGGTAAACCACCCATCTTATCTTGCTGGGATAATATCATGTTAAAATCACCAATACAAAGCCATGGTACTGTTAAATTAGCACCTAATTGCATCATATTATCCCAGAATTCAGGTTTACCCGAAGCATAAGGAGAACCATATATACACGAGAGCATCCATGGATTATTTGGAGGATCAGAATAACACCAAGCACTTATTATATTTACATTGATTTGAAAACACTCAAGATCAACCCCTAATTTCCATGCTAACACAAGTCCTCCTTTAGTACCACAAGGAGGAGCATGTACCATTGAAAAAAACCCCAGACCATTCAATATAAAACAAGCAGCAGATGGCGGAATTTTAGTTTCAGATAGATACAAAATATCAGGGGAGTGTTTTCGAACCTTTGCCCGTAAACTGCGAATCGCAGAGGCCCGGGCCAAGCCTCTGCAATTCCATGCTATTAGTTTCATTTATGGGGAGGTAGACCATCCTGGTCCACCCCCTTGTTATCAGTTTCCTGTGCTGGAACCGAGTATGAAGAAGAGCCAGCTGCCGAGTGGGCTACTGCCGAGTGGGCAGCTTGGAGCTGGGAATACACATCAATCCCTCTAGCAGCTCGTGTGAACCTGCGCAGGGGTCTTTGTGAGGCCAAAGCAGGATCCGGCTCTGTCCTAACTGGAGCAGTATTTTCTGGATGCACTGGCTGGGGAACAGGGTCCTGAGTACTTGAAGAAGGAAGAGAATCCTTAAGTGCATCAGACTGAGAATCGATGGACAAAAAAGATCCCACCGAGGCATCTCCATCCTGCAGAGACGTTAGTGAAATGGCTGCTTGCTCCAGATTAGATAAAAGCCCAGGAAACAAGTGGTGTGACTTTGTTTTCTTAAGAACTGCCAGAGGTATATTATCATCTGTCCATTTACGCTTAGACTGCAGAGCCGGTGAAGGGGAACGGACCCGAATAGCATCCGGGGATAATGGAAAAGAAGGTGGTCTGATTTCAGCAGCCGGTCTAGTATAAGGGTGAAACCGTGAGAATGAAGGGGAGTGGTGAAAAGCTGGACTTGGTGAAACAGGAAAAGGAATAGATGAAGTCAACTGAGGAGGAGGAGGGGAAGATAGGGTAACGGGTGATAGTGTAACAGCAGTATAAGGGGGATAAAGCTGAAAAGGGAAATGGCTATGGCTGAAACCAGGAGCAGCAATATTCCCATGGGCAGCAGAGACAGTAGAAATCGGAATAGCTGTTATAGGAGAGGAAGAAAACAAAGGTCTAGACGGCAAGGGAGAGGTATTGGCAGAAGAAGAAGGAGGTATGATAGATAGAAAGGAAGGCGTCGATGAAGCTTGAGATGGGTTGAAAGTGGGCCTCGGTGGGAATGGATATGGCCAACAAGCCAAAAAGTCAGCAAAATGGGCTGGACAAGTGTGAGAAGGGCTGACTGATATTGGACACGGATGAGATATATTCAAAGGGGGAAAGGAAGAGATGGGATCAAGGTAACCTGGGGCAGTCGTTGGTTGAAAGATCAAGTGGGATTTGCCTTTATCAGCAGCCGACAACCGGGATGATCCCAAGGAAGACGTGGCAGCTAATGAACTGGTAGAAGTATCTGAACTGCTCAAGGAACTAAAGGGATTCACACCCACTTGAGTACCCACATTCTGAGATAAGATATGCATGTGCTGGGGAGAAGACACGTAGCTTGCGTGAAGAAAAGAACCAGCTACAGAGGGGAACAGTGCAAGAGGAGGGAGTGCCGTTTGGGACGTGAACTGCATGCCAGGGGATCCGAAAACTGTGTCTACACGGGAAGGAGGAAGAGGAGCATGCTGGAGAGGCACCAGCTGGAGTCCCAAATCAGCTCCCTGAGCAGGACTAGACCGTCCATCCGAGTAAGATGGTGAAGTACCTACTGAAGATAACCCAGAATCTGAATCATCACGCGAAGCAGAGGAAGCAGGCCGTAGTCCCACCAAAGAAAATGTCTGTAGGGGAATCTTATATTTTTCCGGGGCATGCCGAGCTGTTGGTTGATTGCACTGATTCCTCTTATGGCCAATAAGACCACACAACGTGCAGTAATCTCCAAGCCTTTCATAGCGGAAACTGATCCACAGAGGTTCATTTCCACTACGTGGAAGATGAAATCCTGGAAGCAGAGGCTGTGTAGCATCTAACTCCACCCGAAACCTCAAGAAAGGCTGGCAAATAAGACCTTTCGTATCATGGTGATCTACTGCCAGAATTTTACCTAACCTCTGAGCAATAATCACAGCATTTACAGCAGCCATATTTTGACCTGGAAGTCCATGAACTTGAACCCAAAAGGAGCAAAGGCTAAGATTGACCTCGTCGAGTGCAAGATCAGGAGACCAAGGTTTTAATAGAAGAAGTGAACCACGAACATTCCAAGGCCCCTGATCTAGAATAGCTTGAACATGTGCTTGATTCGAAATACCGAATAGATACTTATGATGACCCACAACCGCAAACGAAATAGGAAGAGCAAATTTCCATGCATGTTGAAGTGTTTCCTTAACTGATTGAGAATTGATAGGTTTGGGAGAAAGAAGCTGACCTAACAAAGAGAAAGCACCATGATGGTGACTATCAGTAATAGTAGCCAGCAGAGGACTATCAAGATCCAGAGCTTCAGCACTCTGGATCAATGCTTGAAGAGAAGCTGGAAGGTGATCCATGAAGAGAAGCCAAAAGAAAAAGTAGGAACC
Organism: Alnus rubra; assembly: GCA_028654335.1. Taxonomy (NCBI): domain Eukaryota; kingdom Viridiplantae; phylum Streptophyta; class Magnoliopsida; order Fagales; family Betulaceae; genus Alnus; species Alnus rubra. The sequence goes on from JAJPGS010000281.1 coordinate 1,387,663, forward strand.
ACTCCACTGAAGGAACGGAAGAGAAGCTCTTGAGGGAGTTGCAGAGCGAGTTTTTTTCTGTATCAGCTAATTAGTAGTAGTAGTATTGCATGCCTTCCTTAACATCCAATTAAACGTACGTGGCAATTAAGCAGGCAGATGACTCAGTTTGGGCCTTGCAAAGAGTCGCACAATATTGTACTTCAAACGTGTCAACATCCAGACACACGACATTAATACAAGTTGCATGTATAAAGACGGTCGGGAGAGATATTTTGAAAAATAGTACGATCAAAAATGTTATTTTCATATGGCAAAGTACTAATAAGAAAAGATAGAACATAATTGATACGAGTAATGTTAAAAATTAAATTTTTATATATTTTTTCACTATTCTTCTATTTCTAATGACGTGGGAATGTCAATCAGTTATTGATTTTATTATTATTATTATTATTATTTTAAAAAAGAACTGATCTAAATGTTGATTAATACTGTCAGATCAACAAAATAGAATCTGGATGATATAAAAGTGTAGGTTCTAGCATTATTCAATTGATATTTGTTGGGAAAATTATCATCCCCTAGGCAAATGGGCCTATATCCGAACCAGACCCCAGTAGATCTTGCTGGTCCAACTTGATCCGCTCAGTCACTAGGATTTAACAGAATCCGATAACACCTTGAAGGCTATATTTGGAACACATGAGATAAGATATATGATTCAAATATCCTATGAAGAGTAACTGTCCCACTCTCTCACTCAACCTCTATCTCATCCCACTAAAGGTGCCACTTATCCATGACATGAAGGTGGAACAATGCGGTTGGTAATATGTGCCTATAAATAGGCTGCTACCCTAGGTACAAAATACACTCTGAATATATATTGAAAATATACTAAACTCTCGACTCTCAATGCTCTCCAAAATGGCCCACTGACTTAGGCATCGGAGAGAGGATGTCGGGAGACCCCTTCTCTGACACATCGTTTGCTCTTCCTTGCAGATTAGGAAGAACACGGTGAATTAAAGATCTACACGTCACCAAACAGAAAATTGTTCTTACAATATTATATACTACCAAAATAACTAAAATGCTGCTAAGAATGCTCTAAGAAAAGCTGAGGCTATAAGGGTTTATCCTATATAGTGTTTGAGCAACGTGGGCCTTTTTCTTCAATCAACTAGTGAGTGGGACCAGACAAAAATAGAAAAGAAAAAACTGGTTTTTTTTTTTTTTTTTAGATACATGAGAAAATAAATTACAACAGGATAGAAAAAACACAATAAAGGCTAGGCAATCCAAAAAGAAACCTAAGAATGAAAGTACGCGGGGACGATGCTTTTGGAGGTAAGGGCCCAATGATTTGAGGCACAGATGCCACAAAATTGGGGTCACCAATAAATGTGTTATATGAAGTGTATTGAGTAACAAGGACCCAAACACCATTACATGGGTGAACATGGGGAGAAAGATACAAAAAATAAGCCCAGAAATACAATAAAACAAAAACAAAAACAATAGCAGTTGATCGGGTGGGATGGGAGCTATCCCTGAAGGCGTGTGAAAATCACGCGCTGACCAAGGACGACCTCTCGACAACGGGAAACACCGAAAACTTCTAAAACCACTGAGGGTTGAAGCGGTAGTTGGCGAAGGAAGCAAGCATGAGATCCACGCGCCGGAAGAGTCGGAGTGCTCTCTGGTAGTTGAACAAAAAGGTTGTGGGACTAGTAAAAGTTGAAAAGAAAACACTAAAGAGAGCAGTAGACACTAATAAGTGGGAACTCACAGAATTCATGCCATAGACCAGTCTTAAATTTGAGTTCCAATCTCTATTTTATTACACTAGATTGATTGAATTTGTCCTTAATTTTTCTCTCTACACTACAGAGTTTTCCTAAAAGTCTTCTCATAAATTATGTCGGCCAATGATGTGATTGGCATTCCATCTACATAATTTGGGTCTATCTCAATGGCTTTGTTTGGTAAGGGGGTGGGAGTTAGAGATAGTAGTAAGAAGTAATAGATGTGGTATAAAGTAATTAAAAAGAATTTGTATGAAAAAGTAAAAAGATTTTGTATTGTAATAAATTTTTTTATTTAAATAGTAGTAAAAAATTATTGATGTGATATAAAATTAGAATATTTTGAAGTTAATTGTTTTCTAGAAAAGTGAAGAAGGAGATAAAAAAATTTCTTCCCTCGTCAAACAAGCCCAGCTCCACAATTAAAAAAGAAAGAAAGTATAAATACTCTTGTTTAGGGCATTAATACAAGTATGACACCGTCTTAAATACAAGTATGACATCATCTACTACATCATCTTATGTTTGGAGAGTGGAGACATTGTACTTTGCTTTGGAACAGCGGTAACCAGCTGAATAGGAGTTCAACGCTTTAATTTTTATTTTATTTTTCCGTTATATCCCATATGACATATATATATATATAGGTACAGTTTCCGGTACGGTGATGTGTTGCCTTGTGATTCGTCGCCTTCCTTGGTATTCACTCTCCTCGTAATCTGCAAAATAGCAAACAACTAGTCGGGGGTGCTGACTACGCCTACTCCGATGCCTAGGTCAGTTCAAACTATTTATTTTCTAGAGAGTATCAATAATCTTAGAGCTTAGAGAATCTGCTTGTACAATACCTAGCGTAGTAGTCTTATTTATAGGCACATTGTTCACAGTTATGAAACTACTTGAGTGTTTAAAGAATAGTCAGATTAGTACTTTGAATCCTAGATCGTGTAGATTTCAACCTTATCCCCATAGAGTTTGAATCAGGTACAAGTTGGATAGCACTCTGACTGTTTAGATGATTTCCACGTTGATAGGTACCTTATCCCATTAATGATGGGATAAGGGTCAATCCCTAAGATTTTGGGATTGAAGTCTTATCACAAATCTCACTAAATCCTAGATTGGAATCTGTGCCCACAAATCTTGGATATAGAGTTCTAACAACCTTCAAACATGTTGGTACAGTTTTCGGTACGGTGACGTGTTGCCTTGTGATCCGTCGCCTTCCTTGGTATTCGCTTTCCTCGTAATCTGCAAAATAGCAAACAACTAGTCGGGGGTGCCGACTACGCCTTTTCCGATGCCTAAGTCAGTTCAAACTATTTATTTTCTGGAGAGTATCAATAATCTCAGAGCTTAGAGAATTTGCGTGTAAAAAAAAAATACCTGGCATAGTAGTCTTATTTATAAGCTCACAGTTCACAGTTATGAAACTACTGGAGTGCTTGGAGCATAATCTAATTAAGAGTCTGAGTCCTAGGTCACATAGTCTTTAATCTTATCTTCATAGAATTCAAATTGGGTAGTAGAGTCCAAACTGGATAGGACATTACCTCTTCAGCTAATGCCATACTATTAAGTACCTTATTCCATATTTGATGGGATAAAAGTCTATCTTGATATATTCGGGATATGCGTCTTTTTGGAGATAGTGAATGATCTTGTACTTCGGTCTGATCTGGCCAGGCCGACCCGACGGGCTCGGCGCCCGATACTACCTTAGGCCCACATGGCTTTGGAGTCAATTATTTCTCCAACAGTTACCCCCCAATTCTCTTATTTGAATTTAGAATGTAAAAAAATTAAGTACCTCAATTTCTGAATCTAGATCTTCCATAATCTGTATTTGACAATTGCCGCCTCTTTCAAAGTAATTATGAAGAATAGTGCCTCGAATCTCAGGATTGGACTAGCGTCTGACTTAATGGATGCCAATTCAATTTTTGGGCACTTGTGATTTGTCGGAGTATTAATAGCAACTCCCCATAGATATCTTCTTCATGAGTGCTTCTACATAATATTGCTGGTTGTGCCAAATTTGTGAAGATGATCTCCTACTCTCGGTAAGAGATGGATCAGACTGACGTAGTTGATTTCACCAAGATCGTGGTGAAATGCCACTCTAAGAGAAGACTTTGAGTACAACTTTCCTGATAGCAAGGTTCTGTCTAACAAAAAAGGGTAAACCGTTGAAGAAAAGGGCTTAACATACCCGAAGCTTCTTCACCGGTAGTGCTTCGCAGACCGCTTCCACAAAAATCTCTGTTGGCGACTTTAGAGGCTCAGACTAGGGGTGTACAAAACCCGCAGCACCCGCCCCACCCCGCCCCGTAGAGGACCGAATTTTCGAGATTTTTTGCGGGTTAGGATCCTAATTTGAGAAATTTATGCGGGGCGGGGCGGGTTTAGACTTTTAAAAAACGCGGGTCCCCGCCCCGCCCCTCACAAAGGAGGAGAAAAAAAAAACGGGGGGGGGGGGGGGGGGGGAAAGAAAGAAAACTAGAAGTTTTCATTTTTTCATTTTTGTTTTAAATTGTTTTGGTTCACTGTTATATTTTTGCATGTTTACTAACCAATGGACTGTTATATTTTTGCATGTTTAGTTGTTTACTAACTAGTGGACTCATTTCATTGTGTGAGAAATACAATTTTTATGGTTCAATTTCATGGGATGTTAAAGTGTACACATTTTTATTGTATTGTTATTTGAAATAATCTTTTCATTACTTTTGGAAAAGACAAGAAAATTGATGACATAGAATAGTGAAATATTATAGCTTTTTATTCTTGTCATTTATTCATTATGCTTTGTTGATGGGAGAAAATATAAATCATGTTTCTTAGAATTTTATCTTATAATTAATAGGGCTTTTAGTTTAAAAGGCTAATCCATGAAAAATGTTCTTGAATGGAAATATGAATTTAATTTTTTATTTAAAAAACCAGTATTTTTTTTGAATTTTTTATTTTTTACAAAATAAAATCAAAATTACGTAAATGCCACTCAAAATACCCGCCCCGCCCCGCAATCCCCGCCCCGCACGGTTACTCTTTAATAAGTGTGGTTTGCGGGTTGGAAATTTCCAACCCGCAAAGGTGCGGGGCGGGGCCAAAAAATGCGGAAACCCGCCCCACCCCGCCCCATGCCCACCCCTCCCCATGCCCACCCCTAGCTTAGACTGTCGCTAAGGCTTTGGTTGTCCGAGACTTACAGCGGCTAGGGGCTTCTGGTGGTCCGAGGTTTTGTGCTTAGCGTACTGAATCGTCTGATCTGAACACCATCTAGCTTGGTCTCACCTGTGAATGTCTTTATTTTTTAACTTTGTAATTTATGGATTCTTTGTTATAGAAAAAATTTCCATAACAAATCAATTCTGACTTTTCCTCTAATAACTGGAACAAACAATCGGTTTGCGTAAGTTATTTTTGAGGAGGATAGGAAAAATCTTTTGTTTAACCTCCAAGTCGAGGAGGGAAAAATCTTTACTGAAGTGATGAACTTACTCGGTTGTTTTTTGTAGAGGTGGTATCCCCGTATGGTTTGTTATAGGGTTTGTCTCCCTGTAAAGTTTGTTGAAAGGGTTGTCTCCCCGTATCTTTGTCTGAGCTACTCCTGCGAGATCTTGATCTGTCCCTTTGCAGAAGCTTTATCTCCCAAAATTTTATCATCCTAAATCTTTATCATCTTGAATCTTTATCATCCTGAAGCTATATCATTTTGAAGCTTTACCTTCCTAATAATTTGTCATCCTGAAGCTTTATCTTCTTAGATCTTTATCTTTCTGAAGCTTTGTCATCCTAAAGCTTTACCTTATTGAATCTTCGTAAAGCTTTATGTTAGTATTTTGGCCTCATTCTGTGTTTGGACAAAATCACTTATGTATGTAAAGATACTATAAACAGGGATTCCACGATTCAGAGCACTCTCAGAAGACTTAGCTCTGCGAAGATTTCGGTTCCCTGTCAGCCATTCGGACGATCGAACCATCCCGACCGGACGTCCATCTGACCACTATTCCATTCGTCCGGACGACGTGCCATATCGTTTGGACGCCAGTAAGACCAAGCATCATCCGTCCGGACGACGTGCATTTCTGTCTGGACCCTCCACTGAGTCGAGAAGGTTTTATCCAGCTTGCATCTGTCCGGACGTCTCAGCAACCAGTCCGGATGCCTCTTGGTACTCGACCAGTCTCAGATTCTTTCCAAGTTCCGATAAAGGAAAGATCGTCCAACCGTCCGGACGATGTGGTATCCCGTCCGAACACGCGTCTCAGTAAGGCAAAAATCGCAATTCAAATATCACCGTCCGGACGTCTGTTAGTCTTGGTCCGGACGCGCGTGCAATTAACATGGAAATTGTTGATTCGACTTCAACCGTCCGGACGACTGCCTCTCATAGTCCGGACGCGCGCATAGCAGATATGGAAATTGAGTGTTGAAGTTCAGCCGTCCGGACGCTCATCCCCCATGGTCCGGACTCGCGAAGCCTTATAAGGAAATTACTTGGAACGGACGTGCGACCATCCGGACGATGTGCCATCCCGTCCGGACGCGGCTCTTAAACAGGAAAGATTTCTCAGCGAAATTTTCGAAAAATCATGTCGCACAGTTGTCCATCCGGACGGCCCATGTCCACCGTCCGGACGACGCCCATCTATATTTTGCCTGACGCTCATTTGAGCCCCCAGCCTATAAATAGAGGCCCCTGGGCATTGAGAACTGCAAGAATTCGGTATTGAATTCCACAACTGCTCAGAGACGTTAATTTTCCTCTGAAGCCATTTCAAGTGTGCTATTGCTGCGCTACATCTGAAGTCTATCTTAGGGGTTGGCCATAAGGTAAAGGATTCCATTGAAGACCCCTTCAGGTAGGAGACCTGGTTGGGAAGCGTTCGTGTTGTGTTACACGTCAGAGAGCAAGATACGACCACTGCATCGGGTATATGTGAGTGTTACTATCTTGTATCTAGCTTTGTCTTCTGAATAGTAAAATTCCTGGGTTTGGCTGTCCCGGAGTGGTTTTTCTCTTAATTGAGTTTCCACTTCGTCAACAAAAATCTCTGTGTCTTTTACTTTCCGTTGTGCTTATTTTTGTTGACACTTTGCACACACATTTGTCGTTTTATTTAGAAGTCAATTTCAATTTTCAATTGGTATCAGAGCAGGTACACTCTGTTTATGATTTATTTCTTGAGTGTGTTCCTCATCTCTTTGTGACTTCTATTTTTTTATTACACATTTTATCATGAATTCTTCTCAATTATCTAATGACGATTATGATATTAAGCTCTTTAAGGTTTTTGATAAATTGAAGAATGGTCAACATTCTAAAATTTCACATAAAGAGCTTAAAAAGGTGAAGCAAGAAAAGGAATCATTAATTATGCAATTGTCTGAATCACATGCTTTGATTGACTCTTTGAGATCTGAAAATACCATGCTGTTTAACATTATTGATACACTTGAGAATAAACTAAAAGAATTTGATGATCTCTTGAAAAAATTCTCAAGTGATAATTTGAAGAGCATGCTTTGTATTCATTCAGATGTTCCTAACAAACCTGGTTTAATTGTTGATGATTTGAGTGCTTCTACTTCACATGCTTCTGATTCTGAATTAGATTACAGTATTATTAAGCATGTGATAGTAAACACTGCTTGTTTGGATAATTCTTGCTTGAATAATTGTGTGATGCCCAAATCCAAAGATACAGGTACACAAGCTCATGGTAAGTTTGTCTCTACCTGTCATAATTGTGAGAAGATTGGTCATATTAGGCCAAATTGTTATTTGTTAAAATCTCACAGGCCTTGGATTAAGCAGGATGCTCTGAGGAAAAGTGAAGTTGAAGATTCTTCCTCAGCAAAATATGTCCCTCCGCATAAGAGACATATAAAAGGTAGGAGCAATGTTATTTGTAAGAATGCTAACCATAATTTTGCAGAGAATGTCAAAAAGCATTCAAACAAAAGAAGCTTGCCCACCTGTCATCACTGCAGCATCACCGGTCACATCCGACTCAAGTGTCCACAGCTCTAGGCTCAAAAGCCAAAGAAGCTGCCAACAAGAGCTACATCAGGGAGCACTTTACCTCCTACTGCTCTTCAAGCTCCACGGCCTCAGCAGAAGTTTGTTCCTGCCAATCAGAGTGGCAAAACAAAGAAAAACAAATCAATGCGTTACAAGAGAAAGCCGCATAAGCCCAATGGCAGCCATGGCTATGAAGGATTGCTGAGCCTAATGCAAGGTATGCTAAGGAGAATGGACAACATGGACAAGACCTGCAAGCCACCGCCTCGGGTCAAGCAGGTATGAGTCAGGAAGGATGAGACCATTCTCCCCATGAGGGGGAATGAACGCACCTAGCAGGAGAATGTGTTCATGCCTAGGATTTGGTTCCTAATCCTAAGGCATCATGTTTGATTACTTGCACTTTTACTTGTTATATTTGTGTGCTTACTATGCAATCTAGGAACTAGTTTGTTGTGCCCCCTATTCTCTTGAGAGAGCATTGCAGGTACTTTTTGGGGAAGACGGGAAAAGCAAGTCGAGCGATTGTTTTTCTGTATTGGCATCATCAGGTTTGATCTTGCCTTGCATATGATGTCATTTCCATATTGTATTTTTTTTAATAAAAAAAAAAAAATTGGGGAGAATTTGCAGGATATTTTTTCTCTTGGCATATCAGATAATTGCATGTATTGTCTCCTGATATCTCAATTCTTTGGGTATTAATTTACTTTGCTTAGATATAATTGAGAGTTTCTGATTATAATTTGCCAAATGTTTTCCTGTATATGCAAAAATTAGATAGCTTCTTTTCTCATGCGATGAAAAATGTGCACTATCCACGACTCCCCTAAAGGTACATCTTTCCTTCTCTGACTTTGTGTTTCTAGAATTTTTGGATAAGAAAAGAGGTCTTTGATAAGATGGCCAAATTGACCACATGCTAGTTGAACCTAGAACCGAAAAACTCCGGCATTCCCTCTAGATTGCAGCATCATAAGAATCAAGCAGTAAATCATATGAATTATGTGCTTTAATTATATATTCATTGCTTATGTGCTGAATTTGCTTTATGCCTTGCCCTCTACGTGCAAGTAAAACATTTACTTTGTCCTTCATGGTACAAGTAAAACAATTAGGTGCTGCATCTCAGTGGTAGTGTATCAGATGAGGGTGGCTAGGCCCTAGTAAGTTATAAGGTTTGACTTTTGACTAATCTTGTATTGATTTTCTCTCTTGTCTAGAAAATCTGGTTGCTCTTTGTCATATCTATGATAATCATACCTTGTGGGTTAAGTCTTCACACACACACGCATTGCATGAGTTGAGTTGTTTATTTGAATTTTCTATGTCCAAGAAAATATTTGTACTAATTAAAATCTCAACTCTCTTTTATATCTCTGTTTAGTTTTGAGATGCTCTCTGATTGTATTGTCAGTGGATTATACATGCGTGTTCTGAAATTGACTTGAGAAAAATTAAATTCTGCAAATTTTTCTTTAGTTTTCTGTTTTTCAGTGTGAAGCATCCGGACAGACCGATTCTTATGTCCGGATGAGCGCAGTCTTGCCATACGCTGTTCTAGCAGTAGCCGTCCGAATGGTTAAGTGACTTGTCCGGACAGGTTCTCAACAGGTTTAAGTCTTGCATTCATTTTTCTGCCAAATACACATCTTTGCATTTTTATTGATTTCTCATAGCATGTTGTGTGTTTTTTTTTCTCATAGATTTCTCCCGAGATTTTGATTCAGGAATATGACATCCAGCGGCTCCCAGCACAATGTTTGACAGATGGATCCTTTGGAAAACTGACTGTTGTTGAAGTTGGATGTTCAAATTCCAAAGGTCTCGAGATTAAGATGAGCTTTTCTCCTAGCTCATGCAGAGCCTTCCGTAGCATTCCCTTAGATCTGCATCAGTTTGAGGTTCAATGGTGACTCTCCTCAGTTATCTTGCAGACCAGTTGCTTAGAGGATGTCAATCTGTGGATAACCAGTTTCAGGCTTTGCAAAATCAAGAGATTGAAGGATTTTCAGTTCGTGGTTGCCAACTTCCTGAGCTAGAAGCCGAAGTAGTACAAATCCAGCTTTTACGGATTTCTCTCCGTTACTTGATTTCAGAGGATCAGTAGGATTTGGTACTTGAAGGATTTATGGTCCTCTCTTTTGAGCCACTTCCAGACTTTTCTCTATTTTCCTATTGTTTTGGATTTTAGAAAGTTTTTTGTCTGTGGATATTGTTGTGTGGTTTTTCTCATTACTCGGTTTTACCCTTTGTCCCTTTGTGACAAAAAGGGGGAGTAATTTTATGTTTGGACCGGGAATGTATTTCCAAACCGGTCAAGTGATTTTAGTCCCAGAATGGCCAAAGAGGGAGTTTGTTAGTATTTTGGCCTCATTCTGTGTTTGGACAAAATCACTTATGTATGTAAAGATGCTATAAATAGGGATTCCATGATTCAGAGCACTCTCAGAAGACTTAACTCTACGAAGATTTCGGTTCCCTGTTAGCCGTCCGGACGATCGAGCCATCCCGTTCGGACGTTCATCTGACCACTATTCCATTCGTTTGGACGACGTGCCATACTGTCTGGACGCCAGTCAGACCAAGCATCATCCGTCCGGACGACGTGCATTTCCGTCCGGACCCTCCACTGAGTCGAGAAGGTTCTATCCAGCTTGCATCCGTCCGGACGCCTCTCGGTACTCGACCAGTCTCAGATTCATTCCAAGTTCCAATAAAGGAAAGATTGTCCAACCGTCCGGACGGTGTGGTATCTCGTCCAGACGCGCGTCTCAGTAAGGCAAGAATCACAATTCAAATATCACCGTCCGAACACGCGTGCAACTAACATGGAAATTGCCGATTCGACTTCAACCGTCCGGACGACTGCCTCTCATAGTCCGGACGCTCGCATAGCAGATATGGAAATTGTGTGTTGAAGTTCAGCCGTCCGGACTCTCATCCCCCATGGTTCGGACGCGCGAAGCCTTGTGAGAAAATTACTTGCAGCAGACGTGTGCCCGTCCGGACGCGGCTCTTAAACAGGAAAGATTTCTTAGCAAAATTTTCAGAAAATCCTGTCGCACAGTTGTCCGACCGGACGGCCCATGTCCACCGTGTGGACGACGCCCAGCTATATTTTTCCTGACACTCATTTGAGACCCCAGCCTATAAATAGAGGCCCCTGGGCATTGAGAACTGCAAGAATTCGGTATTGAATTCCACAACTGCTCAGAGACGTTAATTTTCCTCTGAAGCCATTTCAAGTGTGCTATTGCTGCGCTACATCTGAAGTCTATCTTAGGGGTTGGCCATAAGGTAAAGGATTCCATTGAATACCCTTCAGGTAGGAGACCTGGTTGGGAAGCGTTCATGTTGTGTTACACGTCAGAGAGCAAGGTACGACCACTGCATCGGGTATATGTGAGTGTTACTATCTTGTATCTAGCTTTGTCTTCTGAATAGTAAAATTCCTGGGTTTGGCTGTCCCGGAGTGGTTTTTCTCTTAATTGAGTTTCCACTTCGTCAACATAAATCTCCGTGTCTTTTACTTTCCGCTGTACTTATTGAAAAATTGAAATGACTTCTAAAAGTAAAGTGTGTGCATAAGTGTCAACAAAAATTAAAGCACAGCGGAAAGTAAATGACACAGATATTTTTGTTGACGAAGTGGAAACTCAGTTAAGAGAAAAACCACTCCAGGGCAGCCAAACCCAGGAATTCCACTATTCAGAAGACAGAGCTAGATACAAGATAGTAACACTCACATGTACCGATGCAGTGGTCGTACCTTGATCTCTGACGTGTAACCCAACACGAACGCTTCACAACCAGGTTCACCTAACTAAAGGGGTCTTCAATGGAACTCCTTACCTTAGAGCCGACCTCTAAGATAGACTTCGGTTTACAGCACAACACACTTGAAAAACGGCTTCAGATGAGATATCACGTCTCTGAGCTCTAATGGAATTCACATCGAATTCTTGGAACTCTAAGTGCCCAGAGGCCCCTATTTATAGGTTGGGGGTCAGAATGGGCGTCAGGCAAAATAAGCCTGTGAGCCTTCCGGACGGACGCACGTCCGCTGCAAGTAATTTCCATAACAGGCTTCACGCGTCCGGACCATGGGGCAGGAGTGTCCGGACGGCTAAACTTCAACACACAATTTCCATATCTGATACGCGTGCGTTCGGACCATAAGGGGGAGACGTCCGGACGGTTGAAGTCAAATCGTCAGTTACCATATACGATGCAACAGCGTCCGGACTACAGCTGTCAGATGTTCGGACGGTTCATTTTGAACTGCGATTCTTGCCTTACGAAGATACGTCTCCGGACGGGATACCACATCGTCCAGACGGTTGATTGATCTTCCCTTTCTTGAACTTGGAAAGAATCAGTGAACCGTTCAAGAACTTATAGGTGTCCGGACGTGCTGCTGAAACGTCCGGACGGAGCAAGCTGGCACAGAAGCTTCTCGAAACGATGTAGGTGTCCGGATGGAAGAAACACATCGTCCGGACAGATGATGCTTGTCTGTCTGACGTCCGGACGGAAAGACACATCGTCCGGAATGATGGAATAGTAGACAGATGGGCGTCCGGACGGGATGACACATCGTCCGGACGGCTGACAGGGAACTTGAAATTCTTCTGACTTCACTCTGAACAATGGAATCCCTGCTTGCAGCATCCTTACATATAAGTGATTTTGTCCAAACACAGAATGAGGCCAAAATACTAACACTTATTTTTGTTGACACTTTGCGCACAAACTTGTCGTTTTATTTAGAAGTTAATTTCAATTTTCACTTTATCTTCCTGAAGTTTTGTCATTCTGAAGTTTTACCTTATTGAATCTTCCTGAAGCTTTATCTTCCTAGGTCTTTACCTTCCGGAAGTTTTGTCATCTTGAAGCTTTACCTTACTGAATCTTCCTGAAGCTTTATCTTCCTAGATCTTTACATTCTTGAAGCTTTATCTTATTGGATCTTTACCTTCCTAATGTTTTGTCATCTTGAAGCCTTACCTTACTGAATCTTCCTGAAGCTTTATCTTCCTAGATCTTTACCTTCCAAAAGTTTTATCTTTCTAGATCTTTATCTTCCTGAAGTTTTGTCATCCTGAAGCTTTATCTTCCTGGATCTTTACCTTCCTGAAACTGTATCTTTTTAGATCTTTACCTTCTTGAAGCTTTGTCATCCTCAAGCTTTACCTTACTGAATCTTCCTGAAGCTTTATCTTTCTGATTCTTTACCTCCCTGAAATTTTGTCATCCTGAAACTTTACCTTATTGAATCTTCCTGAAGCTTTATCTTCCAAGATCTTTACCTTCCTGAAGCTTTATCTTCCTGGATCTTTACCTTCGTGAAGTTTTGTCATCCTGAAGCTTTATCTTCCTAGATCTTTACCTTCTTGAAGCTTTGTCATCCTGAAGCTTTGTCATCTTGAAGCTTTACCTTCCTGAAACTTTACCTTACTAAATCTTCCTGAAACTTTATCTTCCTGGATTTTACCTTCCTGAAGTTTTGTCATCCTGAAGCTTTATCTTCCTGGATCTTACCTTCCTGAAGTTTTGTCATCCTGAAGCTTTATCTTCCTGGATCTTACCTTCCTGAAGCTTTGTCATCCTGAAACTTTACCTTCTTGAAGTTTTGTCATCCTGAAGCTTTATCTTCATGGATCTTACCTTCTTGAAGCTTTGTCATCCTGAAGCTTTATCTTCCTGAAGCCTTGTGATCCTGAAGCTTTACCTTCGTGGATCTTACCTTTTCTGAAGCTTTGTCATCCTGAAGCTTTATCTTCCTAGATCTTTACCTTCTTGAAGCTTTGTCATCCTGAAGCTTTATCTTCCTAGATCTTTACCTTCTTGAAGCTTTGTCATCCTGAAGCTTTACCTTACTGAATTTTCCTGAAGCTCTATCTTACTGGATCTTTACCTTCCTGAAGTTTTGTCATCCTGAAGCTTTACCTTACTGAATCTTCCTGAAACTTTACCTTACTGAGCTACCCCCCATAACTTTAGTCCGCAACTGTAGGCTAAGTCGTTCGTGGTGGGTAGTCAATTCGCTGAGCTTTACCTTTTTTTGCAACAGCTTTATCTTTGCTTGGCTATCCCCCATAACTTTAGTCTGCGACCGTCGGCTAAGTCGTTCGAGGTGGATAGTCAGGTCCCCTGGGTATCCCGGACGATGCTGTAAAAGAGATCTTGGAGTTTGGCAAGAGCTTCATGCCTGATGTGCCCAACTGGGGTGATGATGCTCCGAACCTTTTCGAGGATGATGATGAAGCTCCAGCCAAAGAGGATCAAGAGTGAGCCTCGGGGCTTTAGCCTGTAAATACTTGAACTTTCTTTTTCAAATGTATCTTTACTTTTTCATGTATTTATTTATTTATTTGTAATCAACAAAAATTCAATGTTAATGAATGAAAGTCTTTGGACATTTTGACCTTCATTTTCTTTATCTTATCGGTCATACTTGATTTTTACTTCTGAACTATTACCCCCTAAATAACTTAGGGAATGACAATTCCTCTAAGTTATTTTTAGAGTTAGCTAGAAATCATCATAATTCTCCGAACTGAATTGATTATCCTTACTTAAATTTTTTTTACTTAAACAAACAATCGGTAAGCTTAAGTAAAATATGATAAACTTCTTCCGAGACAAGTCTCGGTTTCTCGGTTAATCTTACAAATCTTACTTTCAAAAATTTGTCAAACTGCTTCCCTTTTGAAATTTAAGCTACCCCTAAAAATTTTGAACAAACAATCGGTTTGTTGAAATTTTTTATAGAGAATAGAAAAAAAACTATTTGCATCGAAATGTTGAGTCTTACTTGATGATTTTTTAAAGAGGTTTTTATCCTCATACATTCCTCAAGCTTTACCTTCCTAAAGCTTTGTCATCCTGAAGTTTTATCTTTCAGAAGCTTTTGATTATCCTTATCCTTATCCTTATCTTATCTGAGACCCCATAAGGGGGATAGTCAGGTTCTTTGGGTATCCCTTTCATAACTCTTCCGAGTCGTTCGAGGAGGGGAGTCGGGCAGATTCTTCCTTGGCTATTCCTTCCATAACTCTTTTGAGTCATTCGAGGAAGGGAGTTGGGCGAATTCTCCCCTGGGTATTCCTTCCCTAACTGTTTCGAGTCGTTCGAGGAAGGGAGTGGGGTGGATTCTTCCCTAGGTATCCCTTCCATAACTCTTTCAAGTCGTTCGAGGGAGGGAGTCGGGTATGTCTTCATCTTTGCCTTCATCTTTGCTGAGCTACCCCCCATAGTATTGGTCCGTGACCGCGGGCTAAGTCGCTCGAGGTGGGCAGTTACTTCCCTTGGGTATCCCCACCATAACTCTTTCGAGTCGTTCGAGGGGGGAATCGGGTGAATGTTGATGTAGCTTGATCATTTTTGGAGAAGTTTGATGAAGAAGTGATTTTGCTCTGTTCCGAACTGCAGCTTTATTCTTAGCTGAGATCAATCAATACCTGGGAACGGTCTGTTCTTCCTTTGATTTTTTTTTTGTTGGGGTTGTCTCCCTGAACGATTTGTTGTAGGGGTTGTCTCCTCGTATCTTTTTTGCGAAAATGGTTAACAAAGCACTACATATACTAAACCCAAATAGCAGAATGCACAGTGACACTATATATTCTTTTTGTCATCCGTCGGGATGATTTTATAGTCTTTGCACTCAAGATAGGAGTGGGGTCTCAACACATGAGTCTGTTTTGCTTAGTACAAGAATCCAATTTTTGATAAAAGATTCGTGATAAAGAGGCAATTTTTGTGGGTTGACTCCCAATAAAAACTTTATGGGCTTTCATTAGGAATCATTAAACATGAATTATTGCAATAGCACAAGAGTTATATTTTATCAAAATATATATATTTTTCGGCAAAGCGTACAAGTGCATGCATATATATATATATATATTTTCTGGATGATAAAATAAGAACCAACATTTATCCTTACTTTAACATAAATCTTGTTTGTAAAAGAAGAGTATGAACTTATATGGTGAATTCAATGAAGATGAACCGTCTTACTTGGAGTTCCTTATCATGCACACCACATGATATGAGGCTCTTTGGGAGAGTTCCTCAAACTGGACCCACGGTTTTGATTGGTCCATCGGCACGTGACTGTGCACTTCAGAGGATGACAAAACTGGAGGGGTCCTCGGAGTGTGCCATTTGGAACTAGAAGCTCAGGCATAGGGTCCTCGAGATAGTACCCTCGGAATAATACTCTCGATATGTGTCATCTCAGTACATACTTTTTGCTTCGGTAGAACACCCTCGGGTCTAGCTTTTCTCCTTGGTAGAACACCCTTGGATCTAACTTTTGTCCTTGGTAGAATACCCTCGGGTCTAACTTTTCTCCTTCGTAGAGCACCCTTGGGTCTAACTTCTCGGAGTAGACTTTCTCTTTGGTAGAACACTCTCGGATCTATCTTTTCGGAGTATACTTTCTTCTTGGTAGAACACCCTCGAATCTATCTTTTTGCTAGGCTTGGCAATTTTTGACACGACCCGCAAACCCGGCATAAACACGACACGAAAAAAAAAATCGAGTTTGGGTTGAGCATTATCGGGTCAGCCCAGTTATGACCCGTTTATAATTGTGTTTCGCGGGTTGACCCGCAAACACAATTATGACACAGTTCTTTTAAAAAAAAAGAAAAAGAAAAGAAGAAAGAGTGTGAAGGCCAAGGCAATGTAGGCACCTGAGTGCCTTTCGGGTACTCAACTAGGTCTCCTATTTTGACACGATAATGTACTTCCCGAAGATAAAATTCCTCTCACAAAAGCTGGGAAGCTAAAGAGTGTGAAGGCCAAGGCACCTGAGTCCAGAGTCTTCTGTATCAGCCGGCACCGAGAGAATGCCGCCCAAAACCAAATGGCATTCCTCTAAGGCTTCAGCTGCCAAAGATGCCTCCAAAAAGGCCTCGAAAAAGAAGGCCACGAAATTGAGAGACACGAGTCTGAGCAACGAGCCACCAATCAGCCGGATACCGGAAGGGGGAATGGGCAGACCATCGAGAAGGCAGCACACGGAAGGGGGAACGGGTGATTTCTTACTCAGCCGGGTCTCCTATTTTGCTCAGAAGTTCATTTCTCCAAGTGCTTCAACGATTCAACCCCGATCGTGGCCAAGAGCATCTCGGTACCTGTTGTTGAGGATCATAACCGAGATCCAGTTTAAGAGGGTCCTTCTCAGGCCACTCCCTCCTTCGAATTCCTCTGTAGGTGGTTACTCGGTGACCCCTTGGCTTGGAGGCTCTTATCTTCGTCGTCCTCGACGACCTGACGATGGATATTGGGGGGACGACTCCCCTCCAATTCGCTAAAGATTTTGTTGAGTCTCAAGTTGAGGTGTGTTCTTGTCGCTTTCTACCTCCTTTCTTGTAATCGTGTTTATCGGATTGTGTTCGGGTTACTCGATTATTAATCGGGGCGTGTTTGGGTCACAGGTTCCAACCCGATTAATAATCAGGTCGGGTTCGTGTTGGACCTGTTTGCGTAATCGAGTTAGTTGGGTTGACACGAACCCGACCCGTAAACCTGAATTGCCAAGCCTACTTTTCGCCATGGTAGAACACTCTCGGATTTAACTTCTCGGATTATACTTTCTTCTTGGTAGATCACCCTCGGATCTAACTTTTGTCCTCGGCAGAACACCCTTGGGTCTAACTTTTCTCCTCGGTAGAACACCATCGGATCTATCTTTTCGGAGTATACTTTCTTCTTGGTAGAACACCCTCGGATTTAACTTTTGTCCTTGGTAGAACACCGTCAAGTCTAATTTTTCTCCTCGGTAGAACACCCTCGGATCTATCTTTTGTTCTCGATAAAATACCTTCGGATCTAACTTTTTGGAGGGTTGCCACCTCGGGATAAAACTCCTCGGAGTATACTAATCTCCATACATACTCCTTCTTTTTTTTTTTTTTTTTTTTTTTCTTTTTTCTTCAAGTCTCCTTTCTCCTCTCCATATAGTGACTTCCTCCGAATCATGTTACAAACTGGAGGATGTGAGGGATCAAATCAAATCGTCGCGTGGAAATCGCTTCAATATGATCACCAACGAGTTGAGAGTTGAGTCCACTTGCCGCTTCAATATGGGGCTTCAACTATACACATTATCAACAATGTATTTGGAAGAAAAACTAATCTTGTGATAAAGATGATAAGGAGGAATCTTTTATTGCTCTTGACACCTCTGTAACTCCATGCAAGCCGTCACCAAGGTATTGGAAGAAAACCTTTTAAGGGCTTGCATTGGTGTGATAAAAGAGACCCCAACTTGTAACAAAGGAATTCTTTTTTTTTTTTTTTCTTTTCTACATAAACATCATAGGCTTGTACCGGAAAGCCAATTTCAAATTTCAACCATATCCACTTTTTTCTTTTTGATTTGTTTTTTCTTCCTTGAAATTAAAACACATACCCGTAGGTTCTCTTTGGGTCGTTCTCTACAAGGTTGATCCAAATCTGACTCTTGCCTCCGTTGGTAGGGGTGAAGGTTGGTTCCCAGGAGGGACGTGGTTCTCGATTCGTGGCTCGGCTCATTCTCCCAGATCTTCTGGGTGCTCGATAAGAGTCGCTTGGCCATCTTCAGTTTGACTATTCTTCCCTATTTCCAAATGTTGTGATGGTGCAGGTGTTCGAACAGCTTGCAACAGTGCATTCTGAGCCAATAAATCCTCCACGTTCTTCTGTGCTTGAGCCAATTGTTGGTTGAGATTGGCTATTCTGACCTCAGGGTTGATGGACTCTGCTTCTTCATGAGTGTCGTTCTGATTCGGATTAGTACGTCGTGCTTCTTCATGGGTGTTGTTCTGACCTGGATTAGTACGTTGTGTAGTCACCATCACGGATTTTTTTTTTGGAGAACAATGTCGGTTCCCACAGACGGCGCCAAATTGTTGGTACAGTTTCCGATACGGTGACATGTTGTCTTGTGATTTGTCGCCTTCCTTGGTATTCGCTCTCCTCGTAATCTGCAAAATAGCAAACAACTAGTCGGGGGTGTCGACTACGCCCACTCCGATGCCTAAGTCAGTTCAAACTATTTATTTTCTATAGAGTATCAATAATCTCAGAGCTTAGAGAATTTGCTTGTACAATACCTGGCGTAGTAGTCTTATTTATAGACGCATAGTTCACAGTTATGAAACTACTGGAGTGTTTGAAGCATAGTCGGACTAGTAGTTTGAATCTTGGATCGTGTAGGTTTCAGCCTTATCCCTATAGAGTTTGAATCAGGTACAAGTTGGATAGTACTCTGACTGTTTAGATGATTTCCACGTTGATAGGTACCTTATCCCATTAATATCGGGATAAGGGTCAATCCCTAAGATCTTGGGATTGGAGTCTTATCACAAATCTTACTAAATCCTAGATTGGAGTCTGTGCCCACAAATCTTGGATATAGAGTTCTAACGACCTTTAAACACTTGTTAAATCTGAGGAGATAACCCCAAGGCGATTATTTCGCACCTTGACCAACTCTCCGAAGCGTAAATATCCGAGACATATTCGCTTCGTCCAAACTAGGAGATATCGGAATATTCTGCACCCTGTAGAGTTTTTTTTTTAGGTTCGAGGTATTCAATCTTCCAAGCATCGAGATGATCTCCCCATACAAGATTATGACAAATATTCGAGGTGATTTGACTGAGGTGACACGTCGGTCGGACCCGTGGTTCGAACCTCTGACTTATCATAGGGTCCACGTGGCTTCGGAATTAATTATTTCCCTAACAATATAGATAATACTTTGAAGTACATAATGCTATAAGGAGGATTCATGTTCTTCTTGAGTCAATCCAAAATTTATGTGACTTTTAAAATTATAGTTTGATCAAAATTCAATAGTGATTTATCAAACATATAATAATGATTTTAAAAGTTACATTAATTTTGAAAGGAGTATTCAAGGAAGATTCACCTCTTCATTTTAATATTACTCTTATAAAGGTCAATATTAGAACTTTGACTCACATCCATAAAAACTAACTAGTTTCCCCTATTTGAAATTACGTACCTAAAACTTGCTAGCACTAATTACTAAGTCACATAATTGTCTAAATATTAATCCAACAGATAGTAATAAAATGGTGATATTACCAAAAACTCATAGTGATGATGCAAAATTTATGTCATTCAATTCACGTACGTATCCTTTACGTATGTGTATGTACAAATAATGAGATGTGCGCCAAACCTTCTCCCTGAAGAGAAAACCCTAGCCGCTAGGTTTCTCTTCAGATCAATGCCCCCTCCCCCTACTCTTTGCTTTTTCCATCTTGTTTACTTGCTTTCTGTGTATGGTTTTGTTTTCGGCCCGGCACTGAGCCGTGGGCTGTTGGCTCTCTGCAAACCCAAGAGGTGAAAGTATTTTCCTCTAATCCTTTTGAGGGTTTTGAGTTGGTGGGTTTCACTCTACGGTTGTGATGTTCAAAGTTAGGAGCAAAGATTGGTTTTCTGTTTCTAGCGAGGCTCGGACTGGTGCAGGGAGCGTAGAGGATATATAGGGGTTTTCTCTCTCGGATCTGTACTTTCTATGCTGTTTCAAGGGTCGTCGGCAACGTTTGAGGAGGAAGGAAGGAATGATGATGGGTTGCACAACCCGGGATATTTCTTTTTTCAGGGCATCAGCATCGTTTTGATGAAGAAGAAGACTGATGTTTGTGTGCACAATTGGGTTACTTTTATTCCAGCATGGGAATAGGCTTATTCTTGAGCAGGTTTTGGTGGGGTTTTATTCAAGTACGTGGATAAGCTTATTCCATAGCAGGTTTTTTTCATTTAGAAGAAGCCTTATACAGATTTACCGACGACTCTCTACGCTCTATGTCGGCCAATGTTATTGACACTACAAAAAAAAGACAGTTTGGTGTCGTTTTTATTAGCGTCAGTTATTAGAAACGTCGCTAAATTTAGTACTTTTCGGCGTTTAAAACACAAACGACATTATTTTACGGCGCTTTACAAAAGTGCCGTAAAATAACGTCGTTTAGGTCGTAAACGACGCTAATATAACCTTTTTAGCGTCGGTTGATTTTTGAAACGACGAGAAATTTGTACTAAAAATTAATTCATGTCAGTAACCTCATCAGCCCGCGCGAAAACCCGCGCGCATATTGTAGCTTCTTCTCCCCTTTCTTTTCACACACCCACGCCAAGAAGCTTCTTCTCCCCATTCTTTTCTCCTTTTTCCTCTTCCGGCTGCTCTTTGGTTTCAATCAGTTTGGCTAAACCAAGCATAGAGTTTCAAGGAATCAGAGATTTTTTTGCAAAGGTATGAACTTCCTTCTTCTTCTTTTTTTTTTTTTTTTTTTTTTCTTCAGAATATGGTCCGGCTCTTATTTTCTAGGGTTTGCTTCATTGGGTATTTCTTCAGATATATTTGTTGTTTTGGATTTTGATGTTTTGGCTGTTTTATTTTTTATTTTATTTTTTCTGTTTGTTTTTGGAAGTTTAGTACGTATCTGTTTGTTTGTCAAGAAGAAGAGCAACAGAGAAAGTCTTGGAACAAAGAAAAAATGAGAGAAGGGGAAAGTTGAGAGAGATGGAGAAGAAGAAATCGAGAGTTTGGGGGAGAGGGAAACTTAGAGAAACCAAGAGAGAGGGAGAGAGACCCAGAGATTGGGGAGGAGAAAAACAGAGAGGGAGAACCGAGAGAGGACCCGAGAGTTCTGTGAGAACTGGAGATCGAGAGACCCAGGAGACCCGCGCGTGATTGTGGGTTGATGGATTTTTGGAGCAAACCCGTGTGATTCCCTGCATCCTCTGTTGGGTATGGGTTTTTGGACTAAGTTTGATTATTGTTGGTTTTGATTGTTAATTGATATTGGGTGTTTTCTTGTTGAACCCGTGTAGATTTTCTTTGTATGGGTATTCCGGTGGAGTGGTGTGGAAGCTTGTGATGTTTTGCCCCTGCTTTGGTCGCACCCATGTAATCCCTTGGAAATTGCCCCTGCTTTGGTCGCACCCATGTAATCTGAAAAGAGGGAAAATAATCTATTTTCAAAGATAAACCTTTTTAGAGATAAGGCATGATCTGATGTAAAGTCGTTGTGCACTTGTGCATGCCAACGAACATTATATAATCCAAATATGTTTCAATAAAGTTGATTAATGGTGCATTTTTCAGAAATTTGGATCATCAACCATGCACATAATTTCTGCATTTTAGTTTCATCAAGTAGCTTGCTTAATTAGATGGTTGTTGGTAAATAGAACAACTAGTCAACTAAGATGGATGAATGCATATCCATTTGACCTGAAATTTCCCTGTAGAGTAAAGAGATCGATGATGTCCAATGCCTTAAAACTGAAATACATGGAACTCAAAACTCAACAGCACAAAAATTGTTAAGTTTTTTGGGATTCAATAAATGATTTTTCCATGTCAAATACTAATTTCTATAGCAATATTAATTGGATGATCAGTATGCGTGAGATATGGGGTGATTGATATAAAATAACCTAATTAGTACTTAGTATGACACTATCTTTGCACTGTTAAATCAAGTGTAAGCACTGAAATATCAAATTCTTTAAGAACTTGATATCAGTGATTCAGTGGACAATTTTTGTGCTACATCTAGCTAGCTAGCTAGTACATTTTTCAGCTTATGAATAGTACAGTTGCTTAAAAGAAGTTTCTTTAATTTTCTTATCTGAACCGTAGATAAATCTTGGAACCATAATATTGTTAAAAGGAAACATTTCCCCTAGTACTTGAGAAATTAACCAGCTGCCAACAAGAAAAGCAGTATTAGTTAAAAAGATCCTCGTCATTGAAACACAATGGGAAAACAGGAGAAATTTTTGGCATTTTCTCATTTTCAGTTTTCTTTTTTTACCTGGCTGTTCTCGTTTCCCAATAATGGCAGCTAGTCTCTACTCAAATGAGTTAAATCAT
Organism: Alnus rubra; assembly: GCA_028654335.1. NCBI lineage: Eukaryota > Viridiplantae > Streptophyta > Magnoliopsida > Fagales > Betulaceae > Alnus > Alnus rubra. Next base: position 1,410,401 of record JAJPGS010000281.1, read on the forward strand.
TGTACATGCATGTATTGGCGGCTGGGAGATCAGAGATGGCAATATCTTCTTGGTTCTCAATAACTAGTTGGTGAATGTTTAAGGTCTAGCTGTTTGATAACCTTTTTCTTCTTTTAACTTTCTTTTCTTTCTTTTCTTTTTTTTAAAAAAAAAGTTAAAATAATAACAAACTTTCTTTACAAAAGAAACTCCTTTCACTTTATCTCACGTCAAAATACATTTTCAATCAAAACACAAAAATGACACCTCTTAAAATGGTCTATCATATCAAATACCACCTCTTGATTGATTGTTCATAGTCTTAGCTCATTAGGCATCTGTTAATATGTACTTTGGTAGGTTTTGGACAGTGGTGGTACAATTTTGAATGGTAATGTTTGTGCTTAAGTTCAGTCACCAACATTGAAATTTCAATTAGAAAAAACACAATCAAACTTTTTATGAATTGCCTACCTAAAAGTAAAAGTGCACCCAACCACTCTCTCCATAACCAACTAGAGAAAATAAGAGAACAAAGCAAACACTCAAGCATAGAAGTTTCAAACAGGCCAGCAGTACACATTATTTGATATTAGTATGTTTATAATATATGTTGATTAGTAGGCTTAGTTGTTAAACAGACCCTTATTTCTCTGGCGTGGAAACACGTCTCTTTATTATATTTGTAATAATTGTATACCCACCAAATTCATATTCACTTAATTTTATTTTACAATTGTCTATATATATATATTTGCAATGCAGTGAAGACATGGACAAGAGTTGGATGAGAAAATGGAGAGGATCAAAAGAGTATATGGATGGGGTTAAGGAATTTATGATATTTTCATCTGCCAACTCCAAAACAAAAGGGTTTATCGTGTGCCCATGTAAGAAGTGTTGTTTGGGCATGACATTGCGGGAAGATGTTGTGTATGACCATTTGACATCGGGAGCAGGGATTTTAGAGGGTTACACTGAATGGATAATGCATGGGGAACAAACTAACCCTTCCGACAATAGGGATCCAATAGTCGAAGAGTCCACTGGAAGTCCCATCGATAGGATGCCAACACATGACAAGTCCAGTGGAATGCAAGCAATGCTTAGAGATGTTTTTGCCATGCACAATGATCACATGACAAGTCCAGTGGGTGTCGAATCTGAAGCTGTAGTAGAGGAAGATATTGCGGACTATGATGAAAATGCAAGTAAGTTCTACGCTTTGCTCGAAGAGGACGATAAGCCACTCCATGCGAATACAAAACATAGCAAATTGGGGGCTATTATACGTCTGTACAATTTGAAGTGTATGGGTGGATGGAGTAACATGCATTTCTCATTATTGCTTGAATTTATCAATGAGTTGCTTCCAACGGATGCACATTTGCCTAATGACACATACCAAGTGAAAAAGTACCTGAAAGACTTGGGGCTTGAATATGAGAAGATCTCAGTCTGTCGCAATAATTGTATGCTATATTGGAAGGAGAACGAGAAGTTAGACAAATGTACAATATGCAATGTGTCGAGGTGGAAGGATAATACAATTGATGAAGATGATTCATCCCCAATATCAAAAAGAAAGCCGTTTAAGGTGTTGCGGTGGTTTCCTTTGATACCACGGTTGCAAAGGTTGTTTATGTCACAGCATACTGTGACACACATGAAATGGCACGCTGTTGAGCGCACAAAAGACGGTGTACTAAGGCATCCAGCTGATGGTGAAGCATGGAAATCTTTTGATGCACGTTACCCAGACTTCGCCAAAGATCCACGCAATGTTAGGCTCGGCTTATCGTCAGATGGATTCAATCCTTTTGGAAACATGAGCACTGCTCACAGTACATGGCCAGTATTGTTGGTACCGTACAACTTGCCTCCATGGATGTGCATGAAACAACCATACTTGATGTTATCCTTGATTATCCCAGGCCCAAGTTCACCTGGAAAGAATATAGATGTTTACCTACAGCCCCTCGTAGCAGAACTTAACCAATTATGGGATGTTGGGGTACAGACTTTTGATGTATCCTTAAAAAAAAAGTTTATGTTGCGTGCGGCATTGATGTGGACAATAAATGATTTACCGGCGTACGGAGATTTGTCGGGATGGAGTACAAAAGGAAAAAAGGCTTGTCCTTGTTGTATGGATTTAACACACTCTATGCGGTTAACTTATGGTAGAAAACAATGCTATATGGGTCACCGACGATGGTTACCTGAAGATCATATATGGAGAAAGAACAAGAGAGCATTCGATGGTACGGAAGAAATGAGACATCCACCTACTGTGCCAAGTGGCGATGAGATAATGAGACAACTACAAGGTTTTGCAGAGAGGCCAATGCCAGAGGGTGAGGGTTGGAAGAAGAGAAGTATATTCTTCACATTGCCATATTGGAAAGATAATGAATTGCGTCACAACCTTGATGTGATGCACATTGAGAAGAATGTCGTTGATAATATAATTGGCACGCTGTTGGACATTAAAGGGAAAACGAAAGACAATCATGAAGCACGCCAGGATCTACGAAAACTGGGTTTGAGACCGGGACTTCATCCTTTTACTGCAGATAACAACAAAACATATTTGCCTGCAGCGAACTTCACAATGACAAAAACAGAGAAGTATGGCTTCCTAAAAGTGATAAGTGATGTAAGAGTGCCTGATGGATATGCTTCAAATGTGTCACGTTGTGTCAAACTTAAAGAATGTAGTATCGGGGGTATGAAAAGCCATGACAGCCACATACTCATGCAACAACTCATGCCAATTGCACTTCGCAGATCCTTACCAAAGAAGGTTGTTGGTCCTTTAATAGAGTTGTGTGGATTCTTCAGAGAGATTTGTTCTAAAACACTACGCATTGAAGATCTGGACCGTCTTGAGTCTCGAATTCCTATAATATTGTGCAACTTGGAACAAATTTTTCCACCTGGATTTTTTACGATTAGTGTGCATCTCATCATACATTTAGTTCGTGAATGCAAGCTAGGTGGACCAGTGCACTACCGGTGGATGTATCCGATTGAGAGGTATTACTACAGTAAAGTAATGAAGTTTTTTTAATACACGATGCTTATTTTATTTTCAAATAGATTATGGTATTATGGTCGGTTTTTTTGTATTGTAGGAGTCTTGGTCGATTCAAATTTACCGTTCGCAACAAGGCTGCCCCGGAAGGGTCTATTGCTGAGGGTTACATTGCGAATGAATTATTGACGTTTTGTTCGCGGTATTTACTTAATACGCCAACAATCCACACAATGCCTCGAAGAAACCCAGATGATTGTGGAGGGGCGATGACTAACATTACTCTCGACAGACTCACAATGATACATGCACATCGATATATTCTATTCAACTCTGATGACTTCCTTCCATTGCGCACGTGGGTAGCATTACAACTTTTTACAAATAATAATTATACAATTGATTGTTAGGTTACTTATGGTGGATTACATATATAGGATGCACATTGAGACACTAACTCAATCAAGCAACAGGAAATCGGTTAAGGAGTTGCATATGAAGCATAGAGACGAATTTTGTGATTGGTACCGGGATTACGTAAGAAAACTTTAATAATTACTAATATAGTATTGATTAATACAAAAATGCACCTTGTTAGTACGTTATACTCATTATGTTGAACATTTTCCAAATATCAGGTTGATCGATTGGACGAGACACGCAAAAATGAATTGGGTGAAAAACTTGTATGGCATTCGAAAGGGCCGATGCAATCTGCTGTTGAATTTAATCGCTATGTGGTTAACGGAATGATGTTTCGCACTATTGGACATGATAATGGAAAGAGAACTCAGAATAGTGGGGTATGTGTCACAACTGTAGACGGCTCGACATACTACGGTAAACTTGTACGCATACTCGAGGTGCAGTATTATGACGGGACTCGATATGTGCTATTCAAATGTGATTGGGCAGACATCAGAAAAGATAGGGGATACAAAGAGGATGAATATGGATTCCAACTTGTCAATTTCAAAAAGTTAACACACACGGGAGAGCGGATCATTGATGATCCGTTCGTTTTATCTTCACAAGTATCCCAAGTATATTATGTCGAGGATGAGAGACATCCAGACTAGGTCGTTGCTGTGAAGACAAAAACAAGGCATGTGTACGACGTTGGTCTAGGGGAAGGTCACGATGATGACCCTGGTAACTATAAGGAGATTGAGCCTTTCAATTTGAATGTTAATCACGATGTTGATGTCACTAATGAAAATATTGATGGTGCACGTACCGGTGTACCCGCCACCATCGTACGTTTTGAAAAGTACGTAAGATAATGTGTTGACCCATTGTCTTTTTACACTTACTGTCTATGATTATATTCTATTGACCCATTTCTTTTTTACACTTACTGTCTATGGTTATATTCTGTTGACCCATTTCTTTTTTATACTTACTGTCTATGATTATATTGTACATATTCTATCGATGACACATTATCTTGTCTATGTAAGTAAACATGCCACCAAAGACAAGACCGAGGTTGTCCCGACTTTGTAGGGTTCCAGTAGCTAGGACACATGAGACACATGATTCAGTGGAGACACAGAGTCCTAGCGAACAACAAAATGAAGATGCTTATATACCAACATTCATGCAACCTCATGATGAATCTTTGTTGCCCACGAATGTAGATTTGTCTAGTGACCCTCATTTGTCTAGTGACCCTCATTTGTCGGAGCTTCTTGGTACGTCTATCCCCCCGACACGCCAATCCACTGACACGCCAGAAGCGTGTGTGCACCCGCAGACATCCACACCCTCTTCTGATGGACATGGACAACCCTCCACTCAGTCAACTCAGTTGCAGCAGCCGCAACAGTTACCCCAAGGGCAGGTCTACACAATTGGTACGTATCAGGTGTTATATTTTATTTTCATTTCTAGCATTCTCTTTGAATTTCATTTCTAGCGTTGTGCACTAATTATTTTGATGATTTATACCAAATTGCAGATAAGGACGGGGTAAGGAATGTGAGGACGGTTGGCGGTGTTTCACAAATTTGGCAAATCCCTAACGGGGAAAGGGTATTGATTAGTTATAATAACTCCTTCCAACCAACGGGCCCAGGCAGTGAAAAATTCAGCAGGATTGCGGGAAAACTTGTTAGAAGTGGAAAGTTTGTAGATATTCGGACCAAAAGTTGGAAGAAGGTCCCACTACAAAAGAAGGAAGAAATTTGGAGCGCACTAATGGTATGAAATACATACATAGTTATAAAGTTTAACTTCTTATTTCTAATATGTGATTCTGTATTACATATAGAAAAAATTTTGCGTCGAGCCTGGTAAACCGCTTAAAGATATTAAAAGGGTTGCATTCATGGATTTTGGAAAAAAAAGGAGGGACTTCAGGCATGCCGTGAAGCAATCATTGCATATTCAACCAGGTGAATCCCTTGAGGATGTAATGGCTACGACACCAAATCTCCACCTACTCGATGCGGAAGACATTGAGTGCTGTGTTGAATGTGGTTGACAGAGGAGGATAAAGTAAGACAAATTCACATAGTCTACATATTTAAATTTATTTACATTTTAGTGATAGATATTAATGATGTAGGTAAGGGCGGAGAGGAACAAGAAAATTCGTAGCTTGTCAAAGTTTACTCACACCTCGGGTTCGAAGAGCTACGCCCGACTTGCCTATGAGAAGGTACATTATATTTTATGCAATTAAATAAGATTTTATTTATTTTTTCACTCTATATAGTTACACGTAATTTGGTATATGATTTAATTGTTTTTGTAGGAGTTATCAAGTGGACATGCCCCCTGGAGAAAAGAAATTTTTATAGATACTCACACCAAAAAGGATGGCACCCCTATGAATGATGAGGCTGCGGAAAAAATTGTAACTTTATTATATTGATGCAGTATTTTAAATGGATTGCCATTTACGTATATTTTTTTACAGGCTTCATTAATTATTTTTTTGTTAACTTCTAACAATTTGCAGGCAAAAATGAGGGAAATAGTGTCACAAGAGCCTCCAAGCGAATCAAATGTTTTTACACAAGGGTCAATACAATGGGCTCTGGACGATGCTTATGCACAAGTCATGGGCGCAGAATGCTCGGGGCGTGTACGCGGAATGGGGCTTGGGCCTACACCGGGCAGATCCAGATCATATACATCTGAGGCGTCTACATCTTCATCCAATGAAACTGAACTTCTGAGCAAGGTTAATGAATTGCAAGCTCAAATGTTGCATATGCAAACAATGCATCAAAATCAGATAAGTGAAATGCGTAGGATGCTCCAAGCTTATATGGATAGAGGTGAGAACTCAATGGGAATGCAAGATCCTGCCACAGGATCCCCACCTGTGAGGCCTAGATCATCAGTTGGTAGTCGACCAGGTATGATTGTCACATTATATACTATCCACACCATACCTATTAAAGGAAAACACTAAATAACGTGAAAGACGATGTTTTATAGGTGCACAGGAGGTGATGGAAGACGATGATGCTAATGTTGGACAACTAGGCGCAGAGATGGCAGGAGAATGATCTTTGGCAACCAAAGGTCGTCCCCTACCTCTTTTAATCATTTCTCACTTTCTGTTACTATTGTATTCCCTCCTTTGTTTCGGATGAGAGAGAGAGAGCCCCTGTAGTCTATGACTGACATCTTTGGTGGTTGCATATAAAATATATGCATGTCTATGTCTATATATATCATAATATGATCAAGTTAACAATGGCAACATTTACTCAGGACATATATATATATATATATATAGAGCACATACAGTATTATAGTACTACTGGTGTCTGATGTTAACAGCAGCACCAGGCGAAAGAGAAAATATCCAAGTGAAGATGCTTTAATCTCGATCTCTTATTCTTCACTAGCTAGACACTAATAATATATCAGTGATAATGTTTTTAATTATTGTTAGCCACAAATATTATTATCAAAGGTTGTCTTCACATTATCTAGGGGAGACACCTAGCTTTACACAACCATAGAAGTTTTTTTTTTTTCTTCTTCTGTAGTTTATCGGTTTATCCTTCCTGGTCGACATAGATATCTTAATTGAAGCTTTCTTGAGAATGTTTTAACATTATCAATCCTCTTTTAAGGAGAAGACAATCAGTTTTTAAATTAGAGCTTTAGAATATTCATTTCTAATGAATAAGATGCATACTAATATCTGTTTTCTTTATAACCAATTGCTAGAGTTATGATCCCACCTCAATTCCAATCCAGACTGAACTGGATTTTCCGCAATAATTAATCTTCAGTTCAGTTTCTTTAGCATCATGCAATTTATTAGCCTTTGTGCTCATTTTTGTCAAAGGGAAAATAAGGGGTGCTCGTTTAGGGTACACTTAAATTGTAATCATTTTGTAGATGAAATTGAACTAATGTTGTTCTACCATGGTTTGTAAAAATCATGCTTTATTGATCCTCTTTACTCCATTGCATACTGGTCTGCACAAGCATATGGAGGGGCTGACAAATGATGTGGAAAGATCAAATAAAATGGTTTTCATCTTTCATTTCTTAATTTACGTGGGGTGTATTGTGCTATTTGTTCATTTATGATAATATGAATTTTACTATGGATAATTGTTGGTGTTGTTCTGAATTCTTTTATTTTCTTATCCAGGTAGATGCTGACATGCAGTGGATTGACAAAATTTGATGGAAGAAAGAATCATTTTGATATTTATTTTTGATGTTTTGTTCAAGCCTTCAAGGGTGGAGACTATATGTACTCTTAAGTTTTTTGCATCATTTTGACTAGTTGTACTTAATGTTGAATTATAATTATATGACAATTAAAATATTTATGTTATTGTCTTGACTAAATTAAGTACTTTTCATAATGTATTGCTTTGCTTTTTAAACAATGTATCTTTGCTTGTTTGTGGCTGATAAAAGCTTTAAGTAATCCTCTATATGAAAAGACCCAATACAGGTGATCAACCATTTTTAATGAAAATAGCAGATTATGGGTGGTATTTTTAACCAGTTAGCGTCGTTTTTTTCGCGACTCATAACAAGCGCCGCTAATTAGCAGCGCTTGTAAACGCCGCTAAAATGGTAGCGGCGTTTACTCCATAAGCGCCGCTAATTAGCGGCGCTTCACCCAAAAGCGTCGCGAATTTATTTTCTCGACTGCACTTTCGCGGCATAACACAAACGTCGCGAATTAAATGTCGCGAATTAGTTAGCGACGCTTATAGAGCATTAAACGCCGCTAATTAAACGACGCCAAATTGTCTTTTTTTTGTAGTGTGACTTTATGTTTTTATCTTTTTTAGATTGTGTTATGTTGTTTAATCTTTGCAGCTTGTTATGGTAGACTTTAGATCTAGTTTTTAGATCAGATTTTGTTCTCTTATCTTCTTATAGCTAGTGGAGCTTATTGTAAAAGAGATGTGTTTTTATGTATCCATCTGCTAAGGTAGTTGCCCTCCAAGTTAGGAATTAATCATGTACTTTATTTTTAGAAGTCTTTGTACCCCTAATTATAGCTTTTTGCCATTTCTGTCTCAAATTATAACGAAGGTTATTTCCTTGTTAAAAAGAAAAAAGAAAAAGAGATGTGCGCCAAAGGCAAATGTTTCTGGCCTTAATTGCCTTCCTTAACATCCAAACGTGGCAATTAAGCAGGCAGATGGCTCAGCTTGGGCCTTCCAAAGAGTCGCACAATATTGTACTTCAAACGTGTCAAGATCCAGACACACGACATTAATACAAGTTGCATGTATAAAGATGATTGTGAGAGATATATGTATATTGAAATATACATAGTACGATCAAAAATGTTATTTTCATATGGTAAAGTACTAATAATAAGAGATAGAACATAATTTATACGAGTAATGTTAGAAATCAAACTTTTATATTTTGTCACTATTCTTCTATTTTTATTGACGTGGCAATGTCAATCAATTATTTTTTTATTTTTTATTTTTTAAATAAGAGTTGATCCAAAGGTTGATTAAGATTGTCAGATCAACCAAATAGATGCAGATAAAATAAAAGTATAGTTTCTAATATTATTCAATTGATATTATAAATTACAAGCTCATTATTACGTTCCATCCACAAAGTGGAAAAAAAAAAAAAAAAAAAACAGGAAAAAAAAAAAGACGAACATATCTTTTTTGAGCTCTAAAATGGCATATAGCGGCACTCATGATTGAAACACAAAAATAAACCTTTATGTCTTTTTAAAATACTTTCTGAATCGAAAAACACTACCGGCCTTTCAAAACAAGCTTGTAGAGGATAATATAATCAAGAATCTGGGTACTGAAAAATTTGGAATGCTGAGTTATGAATGCTGAAGCCGCCATCTATGAAGAGATTGTGTCCACTCACATACCTCGATTCATTGCTAGCTAAATAAAGAGCAGCATTCGCAACATCTTCTGCCTTAAGGGTCACACCCTTCAGGTTGGCAAGTGAGTTCATCACATTCTCAAGCCCCTCATCATCAAGCCCAACAAATTTCCTTGCTAAAGGTGTTGCAAGCGCATAGGGTGACAAGCAGTTGACCCTAATGCCAAATTGCCCTAGCTCAACGGCGGCATTCTTTGTAAGCCCCAAGACAGCATGCTTTGAGCATGCATATGCATGCGAAGCTGCTCCTCCTATATTTGAGCTTATGCTAGCAGTTGAAATAATGCTGCCGCTCCGGGCCGGGATCATTGCCTGCGCCGCATGCTTAATGCCGAGGAAAACGCCGGTGACGTTGACGCTAAGAACGCGCTCGAAATCCGACTTTTCGTTGTCGATGATGCGTGCCTTGTTGTCGTCGGCTATGCCAGCATTGTTGAACATTATGTCCAGCTTTCCGTAGGTATCCACAGCTTTCTCCACTGCGTTTTTTATGTGGGCTTCGTCAGTGACATCGCAGTGGACGTAGAGTGAGTTTGATGGCCCCAGAGCCTCGTTGACTGCATGCCCCAGCTCATCTTGGATGTCGGCGATTACGACTTTGGCTCCATGTTCGGCGAAGACTTTGGCGGTGCATTCGCCGATGCCGCTGGCTCCTCCGGTTATTAATGCCACTTTTCCCTCTAGCCTACACAAAATTGGACTTGAACTGGTCATGTACGTTATCTATATTTTAGCTAGATAAAAGAACATTCTATATATTCTCTTGAATCAAGGACATAAATCGGGCTCGGGGGTGTGTTTGAAATCTAACATCTCTCTACTTAGGCCATCTCCAGCAATGAAAGTTAGAATAGCTATTAAAAAAGAACAACTCTCTACTTTAATCACTGTTTATCCTATTTTTTCTTCAACAGTTCACTCTCTACTTTTTTAAAATATTATTTTTTAATCATTTTCTTTAATTTTTGTTTTCATTTCTCTCTCACTTTTCGGTCTCCCCCAACCCCAACCCACTGCACTACGACGAAGAAGAAGCACCCACCGCACCACACTCTCTACTTCAATACCGCACCACTAAACCACCGGATCAACGCCATTCAACCACCGCATACACGACGTCGATCCACCCACGGCCAGAGCAATGGATCCACCGATTAGCAGCGATCCACCTGAAAAAGGGCACAGCTGAAGCCAATCAAGTCCCCGGTGGAATCCACCTCCAGCTTCACTGGCGTCGACCCATCCACCAGACGTCACCCATCGTCTATCCATGGAAGATCGGGGCTCATACTGCCAATCAAGACCCCGGCGGAATCCACCTCCAGCTTCACTGGCGTCGACCCATCCACCGGACGTCACCCATCGTCGATCCATGGAAGATTGGGGCTCATACTGTTGCTTCCATTGTTAGATGAGGGACGAAGAGTAACAGGGAGGGACAGAGAGGGACGAAGAGGAATCGGAGAGGGAGAAAGGGAGAGAGAAATTATTAATAAATAAAAAATCTAAATACATGAACAGTAAATAACCAGTGTTGGCTATTCACTGTTCATATGTTTAGAGAAATAGTTAAAATAACCATTCTGTTGGAGAAGAAAATTTACTAATAAAAGTTAAATTTGACTATTTTTAAAAAAATAGCAAGTCTGTTGGAGATAGCCTTATGAGATCATTATGGCTTTGGCGATGTCTTGAATCAAGGACATAAACATGAACAAAGATAACTGAAAATTAAGTATGAAGTTAAATAAACATGAATGTGTTACTAACCTTCTTGTGACAGCTGAGAGTAACGAACTGGTCGCCATTGCACGTACACAGACTCTGAGAGAGAGAGAGAGAGAGAGAGAGAGAGAGAGTTGCTCCGAGTTACTTCAACCATCTGAAGCACTTCCAAATTATAATATATGTAGTCAGGGCATAGTCCATAATGGGAGCAATGGACGGCAAGTGTGTCCATACTCCATACTCCAAAGTTTTTGTACAACTTGACCTAAAGTATTGATTACATCGATCCAAGTAATAATAATAATAATAAAATCCTACAAGCTAAAGAATTAAAAACCATATTGGGCCCCCAACCGGTACTGTACTTTTGGCATTTGTTTTGTTTTTAAAATGTGATGCAGCCTTTTCACTGGCCGACAGAATTTTTTCTCATTTTACCCCTCTTGGGAAAGATCGAAAAGGGGTAAAATGAGAAAAAACGAAAGAAGGGATAAAATGGAAAAGAAATATGGAGAAAGCGGGGTAAAATGGGAAAGAAAAGTCTGTAAAGGCAGTAAAGCTATCACCTACTTCAAAAAGCCTGCCGAGTGCGTGGAAAAAGAAGTTTTCAAACGGGTCTTTTTTATATGCAGGAGGCTCCTTTTTATATATATAAAAAAAAAAAAAAAAGCAAAGTTAATTATCAATGGACACTTTATAATTATCTTTGCTTTTTTTTATTATTATTAAAAAGAACCTGTTCCCAAAAATCATTTCCCCAGTCTTCAGACCAACAAGTACAGCCTTTTTTTTGATTGGACCGACCGCATCGGTTCTTATCATATCTTAAAGATAAAATATATATTAATAAAGTTGGGTTCTAGTAAAGACAGAAATAAGAGATCGATGGGAATCAAAATAATTGGTTTTGGGGGATCTTTGGTTACGTATGCAGATAAATAATCACAATGCCTCCTTAATTTATTGCATCCTCAACATCTTAGATATATTATTACTCAAGCTGCGTCACATGGAGCTAGCTGGGAAATAGGTATTTGGTTTATTTATTTTTTATAATGAACATGTATTAATCCAATCTAGTTAAGGGGTTTGTTTCTGTCCAATTCCAGTTAAAATTGAACATGTTGATTTGAGATACTTGTCTCATAACAAATACAAGAAAAAAATGGAGGAAGAGGAAGAAGAAAAAGCTTATCAGAAATAGTTTGACATGGACAAATTCATCAATAAAAAATGTAGGAGGAAGAAGAAAGAAGCTTATGAGAAATAGTTTGACTTGGACAAGTTCATCAATATATATATATATATAAAAGCTTACTTCATTCTTGGGTTAGTTTTTCCCAAACTGATACCGATTTATATATTAAACTAATCTCTACCTTTAAAACATGTAATTTTTATGTGTATTTTTAAGAATTACATGTTTGAAGAAGATATATTAATTTAATAAATTGAGTGAAAAAAATCCTCCAAACCCTATTGAAAAAAACCTTTATCAATTCATTTTTGGTGGACTAGATGGATACAAACATGGGGTAGGATTACCACCAAACTCACACGATATACCATGCATTGTTTTCCATTATGAGTAATCAGTAATACTGATTAGGAGACAATTTTCATGGTTGTCAATCCAGTCTGTTTAGTTAATTGGACTGTCAAATTATTTATTCGTAAAATAGGTTTATAAGTAGTTTTTATAATTATTTATTTGAAATTTTTTTTAAAAAAATTAAATAAATAATTTGAAAAAAATTTAATTCAAAAATGAAAAAAGAGGGAGATTAGTACAGGGAGGGTTTCAGTTTTTCTGCAATTAATAGAGGGAGATTATAATTACAGACAACTGCTTGCTTAAGGACCCGACCAACTCGGCCTCCTAATTATAAGAACAGCTGGTTGTTGAGAAACCACAGATTTGACTTAGAAAACAAAAACTTTGTAAGCTACGGTAATTAATTAACAACCGGAAGGGTCGTCGCGTATAGGAAGCTAATTAATTAGCAAAAACATGAACAAAGATTACTGAAAATTAAGTAAGTTTAATAAGCATGTGTCACAAACCTTCTTGCTACAGCTGAGAGTAATGAAGTGGTCGCCATTACTCCGAGTTACTTCTGATCGAGTTCTGACTCGTAGAAATTGGAAATCATGACGCGATAAGTGGAGCCAGACCTTAAATTTATAGATAATGATGTTGATAATGATGTGGCTCCCACATGTACCAGGACCATTAATTGTGCCTTGTCTCATTTGAAATATTTTGGGAAAAGTCGAGGTATTTATGACTTATGACAATATTTCTCAAACCAAAAAAAATTATCAAATCCTTTTTAATGACAACAATAATTTTTTTTTTATAAAATTAAAAATAAAAATTCCCTAAAAAATAAAAATGAACACCAAACTAAGTAAGGAAGCTAATTAATTAGCAAAAACACGAACAAAGATTACTGAAAATTAAGTAAGAAGATAAATAAGCATGTATGTGTTACTAACTTAACTTCTTGTGACAGCTATTAAAATGCATAATAGTGGCTTCTCTTTCTAGAGAGAGTAATTCCGGTAGTTTCTAGAGAGAGAGAGAGTGTTGAAGAGAGGCTTTGTGACGTGGGGGGAAGGGAGGTTTCACCCCTCACTCCTCTCTATAGTGTTTTTTGTGACACTTAGAAAGTCTTTTGTTTTTTTTTCCATGGTTAGATCTAGGGGTGTTTTGTCTCCTAACCTTTAGGGTTATGGAGTGGTAATCCCCCCTAGTTTGTCGAACCAGTAGGGAGCGTTTGTTTTGTGTTTGGGTTTTGTTTTTTTTTTTTTTCTGGCAAGAGTTGTTCGTTTGGGGTGAGATTTTCTGGCCAACTTTCACTGTCATCTCCTTTTCGTCGCTAGATATGTGCCTATACGTCGGGCTTCTTGGGACACGCACCTCTTAGTGGAGTTCTCTGCCGCTCTCCGGTCCTTCTGCTTTCAGCTACAGCCATGTGGGTCGCCAGTGGTCGGCGTGTGACCTACACGTGCCAAGGTTCATTGTTCTTTGTTTCTGCGCGTGTGGGTCACGGGCCTCTTTTCTTGGTCTTGGCCGGTGGTAGGGATGGTTTCCAACGGTTGGCTATCATTGGGGTGGTGTTCGTGTACGGCACATGTTGTTCACACGCCGGCACTGGCAAGGATTTTTCGACGATGGCTTGTTTTGTTGTTTCTGTGTGTGTATTTGTTTATTGTTTGTGTTATTTGTATAATTTTTATCTCTTTAAGTCTATCTATAGATTTTCAGATATTACTGGTTTGTTTTAGGGCTTGTTTTGCCTCGGATCAACTTTCTCATATTTAAAAATGGTGCTTAAAAGTAGAGAATGACTAAAATGCTTGATCTTGTAATATTTATTTATTTGTAGACAGCATTCAAGTCAATTTTTTTGGTTTAAAGGGTAGCATACGTTTAGATTTTTATCACCGTAATGTGTTGTTTTTTACTGTAAGAAGTTCTGAGCTTATTATTTTTTAAAAAAATAATAAATAAATAATCTTGTGACAGCTAAGAGTGATGAGCTGGTCGCCATTACTCCGAGTTACTTCTGAGTTCTGACTCGTAAAAATTGGAGATCATGACACGATCGACAGGTGGACCGAAACCTTAAATTTATAGATAATGATATGAGAAATGATCCCTACACTCATTTTTCACAACAGCTCCACAACAAACTGACGTGGCTAGTAATATTTTATTATTTTTTTACAAAAAGAAAACAAAACAAAACCAAAAAAATAATAAAATATTACCAGCCACGTCAGCTTGTTGTGGGGCTGTTGTGAGAAATGAGTGTAAGGATCATTTCTCTAATGATATTGATAATGATGTGGCTCCCACATCTACTAGGACCATTAACTTTGCCTAGGTTGTCTCATTTTAAATATTTTGGGAAAAGTCGTGGTATCCTCACACTACACTCATACTTTACGTTAAACCATAAAAAATGATCAAATCCTTTTTAATGACAACAATAATTTTTTCTAAAATTAAAAATAAAAATTCACTAAAAATTAAAATAAAAAACTAAAATATAAGAAATAAAAAAGGGAAAAAGCAGGGGGTGGCTTTTTGTTGTTGTTGTTGTTTTTTTTTTCTTTCTGAATTTATAAGTATTTTCGACAAATTTTTGATATTTTGAAGAGACATTTTTCCAATTTAAAATTTATGATGAACTTTGTCAATTGACTAATAATTTGGAGAAGTATGTAAATCTTTTTTCAAATATTTTCCACATGCATGTTCTTTTTATTTTATTTTTTATTATAGATAATGCATGTCCTTTTTTAGTTGTTAAGGTACATGTAAAGAAGTTACAATTTTCAGATATTTATGAATTTTCGTATAAATATTGGGTCATATGTTACATCATTTGTGCAAGAGTGAGTTTTGCTTTTAATTTCGTGGGCTAAACGCTGAGTTTTTTTATTTTTCGTTCTTGCAAAAAGTGTCCCATTTGAAAGTATATTTTAAAAAAAATGGCAGTTTGCAAATATGAGAACATTCACGTTTTTTCAGCAAGCAATAAGGTATATTTTTAAAAAAAATGCACGATTTTAAAAGCTTAATTGATAAAAAAGAAATAAAAAATTAAAGAAATTTTTACAAATTGGGTTGTAAAAAAATTTCTCAAATTAAGTCTTTAAAATTGTCATTTGTCCTTTAGCATGTGAGGAGTGCTTTTTACATACTTTTTAATAGCATTAATAAAAAGAAAATGTGATTTTCACATGCTCAAAGAACACATAACACTGGTAGAAACTGAGTTATATTCTTTAATTTGTAAGAAATTTACATATATATATATATATGAAACACTATTTTTATAAATTTTATCAAAGACTTAACTATATTTTTAAACATCATATTTTGATCAACTGAATTTTAAAGCCACTATTTTTGTCATACTACTTGTTTTAAAAACCGCTAAACCAAAACAGACATGACTAAATAAACAATGGGATGTGGATATACCATCGACTCGATGAATTCAATAACAAATTTCGAAAACGAAAAGCATCTTCAACCATCTGATCGAAGTCAGGGCATAGTCCATAATATATGGGAGCTGTTGAGAGAAAGGATATATATATTGAATCACACAAATACTGTACATGAGAGGCTTATATATATAGGCTAGTACATGAAAGATATATACACAACATAGCCCATGTGGGACAATACACAATATATAATAATATAATAATATATAATCTAACACCCCCCCTCAAACTCAAGGTGGAGTGCAAGAGACCATCTTGAGGTTGGACACAAGATCGCGGAACCGCCCTGGAGGATGAGACTTTGTGAAGAGGTCCGCGAACTGATCATGAGACGTGACAAAATGAAGTTGTAGAGAGCCCTGAAGAAGATGATGACGGACAAAGTGACAATCAATCTCAATATGTTTGGTCCGTTCATGAAAAACATCATTGTGGGCAATCTGAATAGAACTTCTATTGTCACAGTAGACAGGAGTAGCTGAAGAAAGAGTGACACCCATATCTTGTAATAGCCATCGCAACCAAAGGAGCTCCGAGGTGGTGTCAGCTAAAGCACGATATTCTGCCTCAGTGCTAGAGCAAGCAACAACAGACTGCTTCTTACTGCGCCAAGAAATAAGAGAGGTGCCAAGTAAGAAACAATAACCGGTGGTGGAGCGACGATCTGTAGGATCACTGCCCAATCCGCATCAGTATAAGCATACAACTCAAGAAGAGACAGAGAGGAGAAGTGGAGCCCATGAAATAATGTCCCCTTGAGGTAGCGAAGGATGCGAAGGACAGCAGAGAAATGAGTAGAACGGGGAGCAGCCATAAACTGACTCACCTGATGGACAGCATATGAGATATCAGGCCTAGTAACAGTAAGATAGACAAGGCTACCAACCAAATGCCGATAGAGAGAGGGATCACGGAGAGGCTCGCCATCCTGTAGATTGAGGCGGACATTGAGCTCAGTCGGTGTGTCGACGATCTTACAGTCTGTGAGATTGGCCCGTGAAAGCAGATCAGATATATACTTAGCCTGTGTCAAATATAAACCATCAGAAGAAGAAGAAATCTCAAGGCCAAGAAAATAGCTGAGAGTGCCAAGATCCTTCATCTCAAAATGCTGACTGAGGAACTGCTTGAGCTCCAGAATACCAAGAGAATCATCGCCAGTGATAATCATGTCATCAACATATAACAATAGAAGAATGATGCCTCGATCTGTGCGGCGAATAAACAAGGCAGAGTCATACGAGCTGATGGAGTAGCCAAGACCAGAGACAGTAGCGCTAAATTTAGCAAACCATGCCCGTCGAGCTTGCTTTAGTCCATAGAGAGCCCGACGAAGACGACATACCTTGTTCGGAGGAGAAGAGAGACCAGGAGGTGGCTGCATATAGACTTCCTCACTGAGATCGCCATTAAGGAAGGCATTTTTGACATCCATTTGAGAAAGTGACCAATGTCGAGAGGCGGCAACAGCCAATAGAGCACGCACAGAAGATAGGCGAGCAACAGGAGCAAAGGTCTCCTCATAATCCACACCATACTCCTGAGTAAAACCTCTGGCCACAAGACGAGCCTTGTATCTGTCAACAGTACCATCAGAACAAGTCTTGATTTTGTAGACCCACTTACACCCAACAACAGACTTTCCTCGAGGCAAGTCAACCAGATCCCGTGTATGGTTCTTGTGCAATGCATCAAGTTCCTCTTTCATCGCGTCCTGCCAAAGAGGGTTAGTGGAAGCCTCACGATAGGAGTGAGGTTCATGTAAGGCAGCTAAGGCATGAAAACAATGAAAGTCCTGGAGATGAGATGGAAGAGACTTTACCCGAGTGGATTGACGAAGAGCAGGTGGGGAGGCAGGAGCCGGAGCCTCAGATGGAACAGAATCTGGGGACTCAAGCGTAGCGTCATCATGAGCATTGGAAGACTGCGGCTCAAGTGAGGAAGACTTGGGGCAAATATCACCAGAGGTAGAGGGAGAGAGAGGCGTCTCTAGAAGTGTGGTAAAGGGAGGGAAAAAGGGCATGCAAAATTTCCCCACTTCATGAAATAACTTATGCTCCCAGAAGACCACATTTCTAGAGATGCGAAGGCGGTGTGATACGGGATCAAAACACCGATAACCCTTTTGTTCTACCCCATACCCAAGAAAGCAACATAATCGAGAACGAGGCTCGAGTTTGGTACGTTCATGAGATTGGAGCAAAACAAAACAGGCAGAACTAAAAACACGAAGTTGATGGTAAGTGGGAGAAGAGCCAAACAACCGCTCGTGAGGGGTACAATGTGCAAAAAGAGGTGTAGGCAACCTGTTGATAGTGTAGACAGCTGTGAGAATAGCTTCACCCCAAAAAGGAGTAGGAACCATAGAGGAAAGAAGAAGAGCACGAACAGTGTCCAGAATGTGCCGAAGTTTACGTTCAGCTCTTCCGTTTTGCTGTGAGGTGCCTGGACAAGACAAGTGAGGAACAGTGTCATAGTGTTTTAAAATATTTTGAAAAGCCTATTGAGTATATTCTAAGCATTATCAGAACGAAAAGCTTTAATGTGTTTAGAAAATTGAGTCTCAACCATTTTTGCAAAATTGCGATAGATATCCAATAATTCAGAACGTGATTTCATTAAAAACACCCAGGTGTAACGGGAAAAATCATCAACAAAAATCACAAAATAGCGTGAGCCACTCATACTAGGAACAGGGGAAGGCCCCCAAACATCAGAATGAATTAAATCAAAAGAAGCAGATGCAAAAGACTCATTATTATTAAAAGGCAAAGCCGGTTGTTTCCCAAGTTGACAAGAAATACAATCAAAAGACTTATTGGACACTGAACCTAATAAACCCTTAAAAACCAAAACCCGTACCCGAGACACAGATGCATGACCAAGACGCGAATTCCAAAGAGCAAGAGATGGAGGCAATGAAGCGGCAGCAGCAGAGACACCAGGGATGGAAAGGTGTAAGGAGGAAAGCTCAAACAGTCGCCCAATTCTACGCCCGGTCCCAAGAGTCTGGCCCGCCCGAGAATCCTGCACATACACACCAGAGGAGTCAAAAACAAGTCTATAACCCAATTCACACAATTGCCGAACAGATAAGAGATTAAAGGATAATTTAGGCACATGAAAAACATCAGGAACAGAAAGGGAAGGTGTATGAATAGTGCCTAAGGATTGAACAGTCATAGAAGAGCCATCAGCTGTGTGAATTAAAGATGTATGTGGTGGAGGGACATAAGTGGTAAATGAAGAGACATATGGCGTCATATGGTTGCAGCAGGCGGAGTCAAAAAGCCAAGAGGTAGATTTACCTGGCAAAACGGAGAGGACAGAGGAAGATGCATTACCAGAACGAGCGAGGACCTGGTTGATAATTGCCTCAAAGTTAGCTGGAGATAAGGTGAGAGTAGATCCGGTAGAGTCGCCAGAGGGAGCAGCTGATACTGGATGAGTATGCAGAGTGTGCTGAGAGCGCAAAGTAAACAATCTGGTCTCCTCTCGAACAAGCTCACAGACAGCCTGGTCCAAAGTGGGAAGAGGAGAGCGATGCAAAAGTTGCCCACGAACAGGCTCAAAATCATCCCGCAGAGCCATCAGAAACTGATAGAGACGATGCTGGTCCCTGCGGACAGCATACATCTGAGCATCAATAGGGTCCCTCCAAGCAGGATCAGAAAGAGCCAATTGATCCCATAAGAACTGCATGTGAGCAAAAAAATCCGTAATAGTCTGATTTGATTCTTGCTTCAGACAATAGAGATCAAGAATAATCTGGTACTCGCGAGAACCATCAATCGATGAGTAGCGAGAAGCAAGCATATTCCAAGCACCCTGAGCATCATCAAAACTGCCAAATAAAGCCGCAATAGAAGGAATGATGGTGTTACGAAACCACGTAAGAATTTGATGATGTTTGCTGTCCCAATCAATAAGACGAGTGTGGAAAGCATCATCAGTTTCTGCATCGACTTTCGTAGGCTTGAGGATATTCCCAGTCACATAAAGCTAGAGCTTGCGGACTTTAAGAAAGCTCCTCATAGATTGAGACCAAACAATGTGGTTGGTGCCATCCAATTTAGCATGAATATGAGTAAGAATCTCGTTTTGTGCCATCTGGAGATACCAAATGCAGAAATAGACCAGAAAAATGAAATCAGAATGAGAAAATAAGTAGAAAACACCTGGTCAGCCGATGCAGTGGTCAAAGTCAACGGTCAATGGTCAGCGGTCAATAGCCAGAAGTCAACGGTCAACGGTCAAACCAGTGCTGACGTGGCACTGCAGAAGGTTGGCGCGTGGATGACACGCGCGAGTTGTGGCGGCGCATGGGCGCGTGAACCAGCAGGCTGCAATCTTCTAGCGGCGCGTGGCAGCGCGTCCCCCGTCCGATTTGGACAAAATTGGTGTCTCTGGGCAGCTAGGCGGCGGTTCTATGGATCTGTGCTGAAATTGGAGCGATCGAACGGCTGGATCGTCTGGCGGCGGAGCGGCAGCAGAGTCTTGTGGCGGCAGAATCTTCAGGCGGCGCGTGGAGGAGCGTGAATGCTCCGATCAGGCTGTTCTTTACGGCTCTGGCACTGTGGTCTCCCAAGGTTTCGATTGGTATATAAACCAGGTCGAAACAAGGACTGGAAAACGTAGAACCGAGGAAGACAGAGCGATGAGATAAGGCGGAAGCAACAGCGGCGCCGGAAAATTGCTTGGAAGAGGCCGGAAGAAAAATAAATTGGTGATTCAGAACCTGTGCTCTGATACCATGTTGAGAGAAATGATATATATATTGAATCACACAAATACTGTACATGAGAGACCTATATATATAGGCTAGTACATGAAAGATATATACATAACATAGCCCATGTGGGACATGTGGGACAATACACAATATATAATAATATAATAATATATAATCTAACAGGAGCTATGGACGGCAAGTGGGTCCAAAGTTTTTGTACAACTTGACCTAAAGTATTGATTAATTACATCCCAAGTAATTATATATTATTATAATAATAAATTCCTGAAAGCTAATTAAGAATGAAAAACCATAATTTTCTCGGTCTTCAAACCAACAACTTCCTTCTTTTTTTTTTTCTTTTTTTTTTTTTTTTTTTTTTTTTTTATGGTTGGACCGACAACAATTGTTCTTATCATATCTTAAAGATAATATGTATGTATAAATAAAGTTGAGTTCTAGTAATTAAAGACAGACATAAGAGATCGATGGGAATCAAAATAATTGGTTTTGGGGGACCTTTGGTTAAGTGCGGCATATGATCTACATTCACACGTTAAAACTTTTTTGTTGGTTCCATCTTTCTTTGATTCGTTTGATTGTATCAAAGACTCTCTTTATAGAAAAAGAATTTAAACGTTACAAGTCTCTTCTACTTCTACATTAATAATAATAAGTCTAATTTATCATCTTGTAACTCTTGTCTCAATATAAACATATATAAATTCAATCTAGTAAAGGGGTTAGGCTCGGTCCAATTCCAGTTAAAATTGAACATGTTAGATTTGAAACACTTGTCTCATAACAAATACAATAAAAAAAAATGGAGGAGGAAAAAGAAGAAGCTTATCGGAAATAGTTGTTGATGATCAGAATAGTACCCTAATTACAAGAAGAATTACCAACAGTACAACTATACGCGTCAAGGAAATTAAGGAAAGGCCTCAAGATCCGAGTTAGACGCAATATGTGTTGTCCTACTGTCTCTAGCTAGATTCTTGTGGATATATAGTTCGTGAATGGTTGGTGGGCGGACACACATTCCTTGTGGAGCCAGTAATTATTGTAACATGATGCATGTAGGTTGCGGTCGAGTTAGAATTTGAGATTTGAGGAGTTAAATTAAAAAATAAAATAAAATAAAATTGGGGGCCAAAACCATTAAAAAAAAAAATATAGGGGTAAAGCTTAATTTGTTTTTTTTAGGATTTTTTTTTTTTTTTTTTCGCAGGGACCATCTTGGGCCTTGAGGGTGCCGGCCCCCCAAGTCACAAGGTGGCTCCACCCGTGCATGTATGTGGTAGATGCGATTGAAAGTTTGCAAAATAATGTTTTTGTTTTAATTTTTTTTTTAAAATTATTATTATCATAAAATTTGATAAAAATTGAGCGTAATTCTAGAAATTTCTCATGTGTCACTCTAAAAATGAAGTGACTTTTAAAATTATCATTTGATCAAAATTCAATAATGATCAATCACAAGCTTAATGGTGATTTTAAAAGCCACATCATTTTTAGAGGGATACAAGAGAAACTTATAATATTACTCATAAAAATGACCTCTTTAGCGGCTCCAACACTAATTTTGATTGTAATCTAATTTAATATTGAGTAATAAAATTGTTGTTCTTCTTATTTGATTGGGATGGGACAACCAATTATCTTAGCCATAGGAAATCCCAAGACTCCTGAAACACCTTCGAACTTAGTTTTGTCTCCTTCTCCTTCCCTGCTTTGTATGGAGAATAAAAGAGTTTTTTAATTTTTGTAATTGAGAATAAAAAGTTGAACACGAAGAAATTAAGTAAAGGAGCTTATTTGAGGGTAACGGGATTGTCAAAAAAAAATGAACGGAATTTGATTACAGGGAGTGATTTGTAAATTAGGCTAACTACACGGATCTCTAAATTCATTTTGATACCACGGGAAGCGATTTGTCAATTAGACCAATCACAAGAATTAATGGTGCAATTTTCCCTAAAAATATAATAGGGTAGTTTTGAGAAGATACCAAAAATTTTCTTTACCTAGATGTGGGTTGCTATCAACTGCTCACCATCAGTTCCTGCATGATTATTGTTTTTTGGGCGATTCATCCCATGTTCCTTCACATTACAACATGCCATATGCATGAAGTTCGGGGCATGGGGCCCATTGGGCATGAAAATGGCCAAAAAATGGTGTGGGAGAGGATCATGTGCTTCAACTATTAAGTGGACTCAAATTAGTGGGTTAATATTTGGGTCATATGGGTTTGCTATTTTAATCGGGTTTATCGGCCCCAAAACCCAATAGGGTTGAAGGGTGAAATAAGGCAGGCAAGACCGAAATATGTTGGATCATAAACCTTACAATTGTTGGAAATTAATTTGTTTCAATTAATTTGTTCAAAAGACATGTGATTTTTATGTGATAATTTTAGGCGCATGTTTAAAGAATCCAGATTAAGATCCCTTACAAATTTTAAAAATATTATTGATTATCAAATTATAGAATTTATGTTGTTTCTTACATCAAAACGTTTGAAAAATGTCACATATTAAAATTGTGGCTTGTACAGGAAGAATTTTCCTTAAAAAAAACTTATTTTTCACTTTTGCAAAGGCGTTTTTTCTTCATAAAATCAAAAAATAACTTTTTTGCTTAAAACTTTTTTACAACATAAAAAGCAAGAACCTGATAAAATAATTATCCAATTCTCGACTGTAACATACTGCAATTTTAATTTATGACAATTTTCAAACGTTTTGATATTAAAAAAAAAAAAAAAAACCTAAATAACGTAATTTAAGAATCTTATACAATTTTAAAATTATTTAAATAAGAGATCCTAATCCTCAAATACTAAGAATGCGTTTTGGATTGCAATTTCGTTGACAGAAAGTGCGATTTTAAACGTCCAAATCCTAGAAAATGAGTCATTTAGGAATTGCGTTTTAAAAAAATTATAATTTGAAAATGCAAAAAACTGCATTTTCAAATCACAGCCAAGATGATGTTTTTTTGAAAACGTAGAATTTTAATGGCTAACCTGTGATTTTAAAGGCCAAACTATAATTTTGCTAAATACTTAACTACGTATTTAAAAATTATTTTTTTAAATCATACATTTTAAAATCTATATTTTTTTAAAATCGCAAACTAAAAGTGAGCATAAGTGTGTTTGGAAGATAATAGGTCAATCATATGCTAATTAAGGGATAATTGCACCATTGGTCCCTGTGATATGCCATAATTATTTTTCATTCCCTATGGTTTTAAAACTTCATGGAAAGTCCTAGTGGTTAGTAATAATTACAAATCGAACCATGGCGTCAAATTCCGTTAAATTTTTTGACAAATTCTGTTAAATGCTACGTCAGCACCATGTGTCGCTAATAAGATGGCGATATATGTCCATCTTAATAAAAAAAAAATATTAAAAAATAATGTGTTTATACTTATTTTTTTAAAAAAATTCAAATTAAAATTCAAAACAAAAATAACAAAAAAAAGGGACTAGTGGCCGGCCGGGGTGGCGCGCTGGGGGTGGCCAGGCCACCCCTTGCCTTTTCTTTTTTGGTTTTTTTTTTTTAAAAATAAGTTTATTTATTTATTTTTTTAATTTTTTTTTATTAAGATGGACACGTGTCGCCATTTTATTGGTGACACGTGGTGCTGACGTGCCATTTGACAGAATCTGTTAAAATTTTTAATGAAATTTGACTTAAATGATCGATTTGTAATTATTACTAACCACAGTGACCTCCCATAAATTTTTTAAACCATAGGAAGTAAAAAATAATTATGACATACAACATGGGCCAATGGTACAATTATCTCGCTAATTAAATATAAAAGCGACCACATTACGCCAACTCTTTAAATGACGTCAGTGCTGGACAGGATTGGTCCAACCGCAGGAAAAAAAAACCAAAAACACGTAGGTCCGAGCCGGCTTGAACCACTCGGGGTCAAAATTCCAGCAAGGCGTGGATTCTCTTTTGATTGCGACGTGATAGAGTTACCCATGAAACCATGATTCGTTCGAGTACAGGTCACAGGTTTCCAGCATATATCGATCCCCTCTCTGTTTCCCATGGAGTGGCTGCGTTTCGTCTTGCTGTTGTCAACGCTTGTGTATCATATAAAATGGGGTATGGGGAGTGGTTCGGGATCGGAATTGAGTCGACTGACTCGGGAGTTGTTGGAATCGGCGAGGGAGGCGGAGTTCTCGGATTGGTTGAGAAGGGTTCGGAGGAGAATCCACGAGAACCCGGAGTTGGCGTTTGAGGAGTACGAGACGAGTCAACTTATTAGATCGGAGTTGGAGTCGCTGGGGATCAAGTACTCGTCGCCGGTTGCCAAGACCGGCCTTGTTGCTTCTGTTGGGTCCGGGGTGCACCCCTGGTTTGCTCTTCGGGCTGACATGGATGCTCTCCCTATCCAGGTTCTCTCCCTCTCTCTCTCTCGTTAGAAAATAAAAGATAATTAAAGTATATTTGATGCTTTCTTTTCCTCTAGAAGGATAGTTGATGCTTGAACTGCTTGAATTGAGGATGATAGGGGATATTGGGATTGCTGAACTTCAAAGCTTCAGATTTCAGTCGCCCATATCTTCATTTTTAGAATTAATCAACCTCCGTGTGTTTACAGTATTTGTTGAGGTCAGCCAACTTTTTTGAATCTTAGTGTTTTAGCATTTTGTCTTATGTTGAGGTAGAATAATTTTACAAGTCATCATTTTATTAAAATTTAATAATAATTAATTACAAATTTAATGGTGATTTTAAAAACCTCATTATTTTCTAAAGAACAAAATTAACAAAAGAAGAACTTCTAATGTAATCACGTTGAGATGATGGTTTCGCATTTGGTACTCCACTTGGGTTTTTTATTTGTTTCTCTTGCAAGTAGGACAGGAACAATGGTTTCTTCGATCAATCCGCTGGAGCCATATAAATAAATATAGGAATAAAGGACATGTTCGGCGGATGAGCATCTTGTACAAATTTTATGAGAACTAATAATAATATGAAGATATAAAAGAAAGAAAGACATATTTTAAAGTGGTTTGGTTTAAGATTTACATTCATGCTGTAAAACTTTTTTAGGTTGGCTATATAATGAAAGATTTAGTAGATGAACTGGTTTGGTTAAGTTACCAAAGCCAGATAAAAGCTGTTATTTATAGAGTTACATGTACACTAGTTTGGGAAGCTAGTACGAGGTTTTTACAACAACAGAAAATGAGAGAACATGAGATGCTATAAAAGAGGAAAAAGGTGTATGCTCAGTTTGAGGAGCAGAGATGAATCCAGGAAATAGGGAGACCATATTGGGCAGCAGGAATCCAGTGTAAAATTAAAGAGAATGAGAAGAGAGAGCAGGGAAGAGGAAGAGAACAAGAAACAGAAGGTAAGAAGAAGAGAACACTGAGGCAAGTAAAGGACTACATTTCTGCAGATTTCATTACGGCTTCAGTTACAAGAGTGAGCAATATATAGGCTCATTAAGGGGAGCACATCCCGTGAATCATGCAGTAAAATATTGAGGAAAACATATAAATAATGAAGAGGAAATCAGGGATGAGATTCTGCAAGTCATGCTGTCAGGCGGCTGAGGAGAATCCAGAGGAAATCAAGGAGAGGGAGTAAGCTGCCGGAGGATTTTCTTCTTATCCGGAGGATTCTTTGACCGAGGATATTTTATCCTATAACATCCAGGAGGAAATTGTGCTGAAGTCTGCTGCTATGCTATTGTTCACAGGCCGGCTGGTCAACATGAAATGTAGAGTCCTTTTGCTAATTTTGAGGCTGGTCTTGAGGAGAAGTGAGCTTCTTCTTTCTAACATATAAGACTCTATTTGTAGAAAAAGAGTATGAATGTTACAAGTTTCTATATAACAATTAATATAGGTGTTTAAACTTTTGTTCTTGTAACATCCATGTAGGAATGAATGAGTTGTTTTGCATACTTCTTTCTTAATAAAAACTAATTGATTCAATTCATCATTTTCATTTGGAAGGAATTGGTAGAGTGGGAGTACAAGAGCAAGAACCCTGGCAAAATGCATGCTTGCGGCCATGATGCTCATGTAACAATGCTGCTTGGAGCCGCCAAATTACTTCAGCAAAGAAGCACTGAATTAAAGGTAAATAAAACAGTCACGCAAAAATATCTACGAACAAATATCAGGAATTAGAAGTTTTTTTCTTGATTTCAAACTGTGTTTCAAAGGGCACTGTTAAGCTTGTTTTCCAACCTGGAGAAGAGGGTCATGCCGGAGCTTTTCATATGCTAAAAGAGGGGGCGCTTGATAAGATTCAAGCCATTTTTGGATTACATGTTGCACCAGAATTAGCCACTGGCACAATTGGTTCGAGACCAGGTCCAATGCTTGCTGGCTCTGCAAGGTTTTTGGCCACAATTCGAGGGAAGGGTGGGCATGCCGCAGCGCCTCATGCAACTAGAGATCCAGTTCTTGCAGCATCACTGGCTATCATTTCACTCCAACAGATTATCTCCCGAGAAACGGATCCTCTAGAGGCCTTGGTAGGTTTCCTTACATTCTTGAACTGTATAATGATCCTTCTTGAAGCATTCTATTTGAGTGATGATATTTTTCATATTCATTTTACATCGGCTGACATGATGTATTTTAAGCGAATTTCTTTTTTTTTTTTAAGTGACTGACATGAAAAGCCACTTAAACCATGCAATTTCAGCTGGAGTGAAATGGGTATGAAGAATATCCTTACTCAATTTGTTTCTTATTCTATTCGGATGAACAATGCATACAAAGTAGAGCAATGTTACTCTTCACACTCTTCATGTCAGTCACTTAAAATACGTTACGTCAGCCTGTATAATAAATAAGCGTGAAAAATAGCATTAAACACATGCATAAAGACTTGTTCTAATCTTCTATCAGAATTTCTGTTAGTGCGCGGTTTTAATTAATGAACCACAGCCTGAGATGGAGAAATCTAAAGGCAAATATTTTGGTTAATATCCTACAATTTACAGGTGGTCTCTGTTGGGTTCATTGAGGGTGGCCAAGCAGGAAATGTAATCCCAGAGACAGTGAGATTTGGAGGCACTCTCCGGAGCATGACTTCAGAAGGTCTATGCTACCTTATGCAAAGAATTAAAGAGGTATTTTAAGTTTGCAGTTCAAAGTTCAAGGAAAAAAAAGTTCACGTTTATCAAAAAATCAAACATGTTGCTTGAATCCAATCATTGTTTGGGCTACAAAACTGTGGCTGAAAATTTGAAAATCATATTAGAAAATGAGTAGGAAATGAACAAATAGGCTGCTAGCACTCAAAAAACTTCGAGAAAATGCTCTTCCTTTCCCCAAATTAGACTGCTAAATTTGTTCAAGTTGGTAGAGAGATTAACACCTTAGGGAGGAAGTATATATATGAGTAGGCCAGGGAGTAATTACTCTTTTAGCCTAAATATACCATTTGAGATGGAAAATTGTGGTTAAAATTTTTATTAACAGGTGATTGAGATGCAAGCAGCAGTGCATCGATGCACTGGTACAGTAGACTTCATGGAGGAAAAATTGAAGCCTTACCCAGCTACTGTCAACGATGAAGCAATGTACAATCATGGAAAAAGGGTTGGAGAAAGTTTGCTTGGGGAACCCAATGTCCGCCTTCTTCCTCTGATTATGGGAGCGGAGGACTTCAGCTTCTACTCGCAGAAGATGCCAGCTGCATTTTTCATGATTGGGACAGGAAATGAAACGCTAAAATCAGGGGGAGGGTTGCACTCACCTTACTTGGTTATCGATGAGGAGGTTCTTCCCATCGGAGCAGCTCTCCATGCCGCCGTAGCCATTTCTTACCTGGATGGCCATCTTGCCGAGACTCCTTAGGGATCACCGGCCGGAATTTGTTGCCTTTCTGGCCATGGAAAATCATAGAGCGCGCAGAATATTGTTGTTCTTCAAATTTTATCTGGTTCACCAAAGAGATGAAAATAATGCGCCTACCTACAATTGTCAATGTAATTAAATCCCACAATTTTCTGTCAATATTATATTTAATTTGTAAATATTGAGGTAATATTGTAGAACATCATTTTCATTTCTATATATAGCATACAAGAACACTACCAGCATGGCAGCATTTATGAAAGCGGATAACATTTTTGCCCCTCCTTTTTAAGGAACAGGCTCTTCTTCCATCCGGTTCCTTTCATTTAAGGTTAAAACATGAATGAGAAGTCGGGCATAATTTTAATAGGAATTAAACTTAATTTTTAAGCTATATACATATAAATATTTTAAGAGTGTTAGAATATTAATTAAATAATTAAATTTATCTATTTAAATTTTTGAAATAGTGACGATTCAACATGATATCATAGCAAAGTTTCATAAGTTTGAATATTGTCTCCGTCATCCACCTCCCATTTTAATTAAATACTTTACGAGTTAGGCCTTACTTATTAATGGAGAGTTTGAACTTATACATAAAAAGAGAATATTAAAATATTAATTAAATGATTAGTATTAATTTCAATTAATGTGGTATTTCAATTAAAAGAATATTAATTTTGATTGTATTACCACGTCGGCATGACACTGCTACATATAATAAAAAATAAAAAATAAAATCTTAATAACTCTTAAAGCCCGGTGTTCAATTTTTAATTGGCATAATAATACCACGGGACATTACTACGTCTGTAAGTCATTTCTTAAGCTAATAATCGACAAAGGGAGCCCAATCCAAGATTAACAGGTCAAAAGTATCCAGCCCAAAATAACCCTACTGACCTATCCTTAGCAGTTAGCTATAGGGAATTTAGGCTGCTCGGTCCAAATATTCACTTGCATTGTTTACTAGAGTTTTTTTGGCAGAGTAATATGCTTTCGATTAAAAACACTTTCTTTTCTTTTCTTTTTTTTCTTTTTTTTTTTTTCGATTAAAAATGGCAATTAACATTTTTATATAATATAATATAATATAATTAATAATTCTTTTTTTTTTTTGTAAGTATAATTAATAATTCTTATTCATAATAAAAAAATGTTATAGCTAGTAACTAGGGAAGTTGACTTTTTAGAGCTTCGAAGATCGGTCTGATGGTACACTCCTGGTGAATCCAACAGTAAAATCAATCCCCAAATCTTCCATTAAGGTCTCTCTATCTTCTGGGAGTCTCCCCGATGGACTTAATCTTATGCTTGTTATTGTTATTATCATCGGCATTCTTGTACCAGACATGGGGCTTGGAAGCTCAAACGGGGTCGGAGATCGGGCCGCCGTTGACTCGTGAGTTGTTGGAGTCGGCGAGGGATCTTGAGTTCTTCGAGTGGATGAGAGGGATTCGGAGGAGAATTCACGAGTACCCAGAGCTGGGATTTGAGGAGCACAAGACGAGTGAACTCATCAGGGCCGAGCTGGACTCTCTCGGGATTGAGTACAAGTGGCCTGTGGCCAAGACAGGCGTCGTCGCTTCTATTGGGTCCGGTGGGAAACCAGTTTTTGCTCTCCGAGCTGACATGGATGCCCTCCCTCTCCAGGTTTCTCTCTCTCTCTCTCTCTTACACACACACACTAGCAGCCACACCTGTTTGTTTTCATGTCTGAATTACACACACAAGACTTGATGTTATATTTTCATTGTATGAAACCTTGAAACGAACATTTTGCAAGAACAGAAAGATAAAACAGGAAATTAAATACTCCTAAGTGCGTTACTACCAGTAGCTTTACTTCATAAATTAATTTTTTTCCCCCACCAATTCTCATGAATTGGTATGCTTTACCTTACCGTAAATATTTCTCCACGATACAACGAAGCAACCAAACTAAAACGCCCTCAGAGTTTCTAATTAAATGAACTGATCGCTCCGAGCGCCATCCAGGGGCCACTAGTGCACCACTACAGACAAGTGTGTATATATCCAAACATTGCTTACTTTAAAGCAAGAGCTTGAAGTGAGTTGGGCCTTATAAATGTCAATTTTTCGTGTGAGACTCTCTTTTTTTGAGGCTCTTTAAAAACGTTCCAACTTCCAATTAAAACATTCTCAAACCATAAACATAGATGTTATACATACATAATATACTCTGATTTTGAGAACTCTTTTATACATTTACCATCGGGAAGGAATTGGTCGAGTGGGAGCATAAGAGCAACATTGAGGGCAGGATGCACGCCTGTGGTCACGATTCTCATGTGGCAATGCTACTTGGAGCGGCTAGATTACTCCAAGGGAAAAGAGACCAATTGAAGGTAAATTTGAAAGGTTTGTCATAATCAACAATAAGAACAATAAATCCATAGTTTTTCCTCCCTTGTTGAGTTCTATAATTATATTGTTTCAACATGTACTTTCTTAAGGGAACCGTGAAGCTTGTTTTCCAGCCTGGAGAAGAGGGTTATGCTGGTGCTTACTACATGTTGCAAGATGGTGCTCTTGAGGACATCAACGCCATCTTCGCATTACATGTTCTGCCATCAATACCCACCGGCATTATTGCTTCAAGGCCTGGTCCATTTCTTGCTGGTGCTGGGCTCTTTTCAGTCACCATTAAAGGGGAAGGTGGACATGCAGCAGCCCCACATAAGAACAGAGACCCGATTCTCGCAGCGGCCTTCTCAATCCTTGCTCTCCAACAAATTGTCTCTCGAGAGACAGATCCTCTTGAAACCACAGTAAACTTCTTTCCCTTCCATTTTCACAATTTGGTTTATGCAATGGCTTTCTTAGTGGTATAAGTTTATGCACCACTCCACCGCTTGATAATTAATTGTGGGTTTTTTTTTTTTTTTTTTTCCTGAAAGGGGTTGAACATATAGCTTATAATGATATACAGGAAACTTCAATATTATTGGCTGATCACTAAGTCTATTGGGTTTTATATACCTTAGCTATATGGGAATCGATTAGATGTGATAAACTGTATTAGGTCAGTAATCTTAATTAGGATAGGAGTCTATGATAGGAAGGCACTTTTCTATATAAATGCTAAGTCCCCTGTTCTCTCCACACATTGCAAAAACTCTATTCACATATAGCTTGGAGAATAATTAAAGGTTTGTCTCATTGACGGCCACCTAAAGAGAGAAAGATCCAACTCCGAACAATTGTTCTTTGCAGCAAATAATAATGTGCACAGATTAATTGTTGAATTGTTGTGTTCTAATTCTTAGTATGAATGTATGATTGTCTAACATTGAAATAATTGTCACATAATAATTAATTTCAGTGCGGATTCTTGACCAACAAACAAGCAGGTAGTGTTTTAGTTTCGATCAGATACCCACCACAACAGTTTTTTTTCTGATTTATAGCATTGAACTTGATGAGTTTATGTCTTCAGGCCCATGATGCCAATAAATGTGATATGTTAATTTTGAACCATGTAGGTGGTGACAGTGAGTTTCATAGAGGGAGGTAAAGCAGAAAATGTTAGTCCAGAGACACTGAGATTTGGTGGAACTTACAGGAGCTTGACCTCTGAAGGTCTCTCCTACATCCAGCAAAGAATTAAAGAGGTAAAACATGGACTTTGTTGTCTGAGCTTAAGAAATTTCCATTGTTAGCATTCAATTGGAAGAAAGCTCAAGCAGTGATCATCTAGTATTTTCGGCTTACAGGTTATAGAGGCACAAGCAGCAGTGCATCGATGTAGTGCAGTGGTGGACTTCATGGAAGACACACCAATGCCTATTCCGGTAATGGTTAACGATGAAGCATTGTATGAAGATGCAAAGAAAGTTGGAGGGGCGTTGCTTGGGGAACCCAATGTTCTGCTTGTACCAATGAGCACAGGATCGGAGGATTTCAGCTTCTTCTCACAGAAGATTGCTGCTACAATGTTTGGGCTTGGGACAAGGAATTATACTCTGAAATCAGATCAGCCATTGCACTCTCCTTATTTTGTTATTGATGAAGAGGCTTTTCCAATAGGAGCAGCTCTTCATGCTGCTGTTGCAATATCATTCTTGGATGGCCATGTTGTTGAGGCTCATTGAGTATTTCAGGAGCTTGGGTTTGTTGTAGTTTCTGTCAAAATATGACCATTTAGAGAAACAAAAAGATGATGTCAAGAAAATCAATGTAAATTTCATAAGAGAGAACAACCAAAAGTGTATTTTAATAATAGCAGTGAAAAAAAAAAAAAAACCAAAATTATGTGAATATGTTAGAATACACCTTGAAGTCTGCCAGGATGTAATAATGGAATGATGAGACAAATTCGAAAATTGATTTTGAAAGAAACAATCCCTATTGAATTTCATTTAGTCTTTTAATTACATTGTTAGCAAATTATATACGAGCACATGGAGTATTCTACTACACTTAGAATAACCTTTTTAGTGTGGACTATAAGCACGTAGTTCATATACTTGGAATGTCTCTTATTGAAAGGTAAACCAAAAAAAAAATAAAAAATCGTGAGGGTTAGCTAATTTCTTTTTTAGCTACTCACTCTTCAAAAACATCATATATCACATTGTCTAGATCTTTCTTTGCGACATTTGAATATTCTTTTTCAAAAATAGGGTTATAAATGAATGAGTTATTCGAAAAGAGTTTGAACTCGACTCGTATAAATTCAACTTGTGTTCGGTTCGTTCAGGGGCGAAGCTAAGGGGGCGAGGGCAAAACAATCCCTATTGAATTTCATTTAGTCTTTTAATTACATTGTTAGCAAATTATATACGAGCACATGGAGTATTCTACTACACTTAGAATAACCTTTTTAGTGTGGACTATGAGCACATAGTTCATATACTTGGAATGTCTCTTATTGAAAGGTAAACCAACAAAAAAATAAAAAATCGTAAGGGTTAGCTAATTTCTTTTTTAGCTACTCACTCCTCAAAAACATCATATATCACATATCACATTGTCTAAATCTTTATTTGCAACATTTGAATATTCTTTTTCAAAAGTAGGGTTATAAATGAATGAGTTATTCAAAAAGAGTTTGAACTTGACTCGTATAAATTCAACTTGTGTTCAGTTCGTTCAAGGGCGGAGCCAGGGGGCGAGGGCAAAACAATCCCTATTGAATTTCATTTAGTCTTTTAAATACATTATTAGCAAATTATATACGAGCACATGGAGTATTCTACTACACTTAGAACAACCTTTTTAGTGTGGACTATAAGCACATAGTTCATATACTTGGAATGTCTCTTATTGAAAAGTAAACCAAAAAAAAAAAAAAAAAAATTCATAAGGGTTAGCTAATTTCTTCTTTAGCTACTCACTCCTCAAAAACATCATATATCACATATCACATTGTCTAAATCTTTCTTTGCGACATTTGAATATTCTTTTTCAAAAGTATGGTTATAAATGAATGAGTTATTCAAAAAGAGTTTGAATTCGACTTGTATAAATTCAACTTGTAATCGGTTCGTTTAAGGGTGGAGCCAGGGGGCGAGAGGGAGCACTTCCCTACCCCCCCCCCCCCCCCTCATCTTCAATAACTCTTCTAGTTATAAAGTATTCATGTACATGGAAAATGTAGAGAGAGAGAGTATGTAGATACTACGAATAAAGACAAAAAAAAATAAAGAAAGATGGGTTTTGCAGAAAACACTTTGCCAAACCCAGCCAAGAATAAGAAATGAACCCTACCATTATCGATATATCCAAGCTCATTGAGTTTGCAAGGTGTTCGTCGTTTGTAGGGCTGTTGACATCTCACACAGAACTAGATAAAAACCCTTAGAGGTCCGTTTGGGTGTTGAATCCGAATATTATTCAAATTCACTGTGCGAATTACGAAGTTTGACTTCGTAAGATAAAATTTGAAAAAGTTAAATAAAATATTATTTATTTTTGAAAAAAAATAGAATATATTAAAAAGAAAACACACCAAGCCACCAATAGTAGAGAGAGAGAGAGAGAGAGAGAGAGAGTGAAACACTGAAACAGAGTGAACAAATTGAAAACTTTTTTCCAGTTTTGGCTAAGCAAAGGGGTTGTCTGAAATTTAGAGCTTGGTGATAAAAAAAAAAGGTAAAAGGAATTAATTGTCATCTCTGGATGAAACATAAATGTGTCGTCAAATCACATTACTGTGTCTACATAGGTTTTATAAAGGGAATTATTGTAGTAAGTATCTACAGAGGATTTATTACCGTGTCGTCAAATCACAAGTTTTTTTCTTTTTTGAAAAATAATAAATACTTTTCACCCCATTTATTTATACTATTATTCTCTATGAGTAAACTATTATTTTATTTGAAAAAAAAAGAGAGAATTATTTTAAGGCATAAAAAAATGAAAAATACTGCATAATATAGTTTTTATCTACCATTCATCTAACAAGAAAGAAGTAGTATTCTTAACTAATCTTTAGATTTATTTTTATAAAATTAAAAAAAAAAAAAAGAAAAAAAAAAGTCAATTGTTGATTAATTTGAAATTTTATGTTAAGGGGAGGAGTTAATTTTTTAGCTTTGCCCTCTCATTTTTTATTTTTTAAATTTCACCCCCCATACTTAAATCTTGGCTCCACCATTGGGTTCGTTTAATAAAGGAACCGAGCTCTAACAGAAATTTAGGCTCGTTTATTAAACAAATTGAATTCCTATAAACTCGACTCGACTTGTATAGCTTCATTTTTCTTATTTTTTATAGTATTATTTTTAACTTTATAATGAGAACATCTTAAGTATTTAAAATGATAAAATTGAGTTTTATTCGTAATGTAATAGATATAGTTTGAATTATTATAATTGTGAATCTTGATCTATGTGTATGAGAGGGATTGTGTATCTATATGTGTGTAATGAATATATATATATATATATATATATATATATATATATATATATATATATATAGACACACACACACACTCTATAAGACAAACATATAGACACGAGATTAGATTGTTTAAGATTCAAATTAATTTATCTAATTATTTAACTTGGTAATAAGTTCAAGTTCGGCTCATGTTTGAAAAAAAAATAAAAATTAAACAAACAGAGCTTAAACATTTAATACTAGGCTCGATTATAACCCTATATCCAAAAGTGAAGGAGAATTGGTGTAGTTGAAGAGAAAGAAGCAAAAATAATAATAAAAAACAGTTTGGCTAGTTTACAATTGCTTTCCAAATGCGAATAGCAAAGATAGTAAAGTAAAAAATAATAGTGTTAAATTACGCACATAAAATATTTAATCGAAACGAGACATAAATAATAAAGAGAAAGTTTAAATTCAAAATCTTTATTTGGACACCATATTAATTCACAATTTATTCCTCCAAGAGATCTTCTAAGAGAGAGACTCCCACTTGAGGCCATTGAATCACTTCAACCGTGGAAATAACAATTATTAGACCTAATAAATTGCAATTACGTAACAAATTCAAATTGGAATTATGATCACGACAAATCCTCATTTAAGATAAGCTAATGCTTTTGAGTCGTACATCATTAACAAATGCAATTAGATCCGTGACCCTTACGGACGTTATTGAAAAAAGAGATCAGCCGCCAGTCCTTTGTGTTGAGGGGTATTTTGGTAATTTCACATTGATGTAAAATTACCAAAATACCCCTCAACATAAGAGACCGGCTCCTCTCCGATTAAAGTACAATTGGAGAGGATCCTAATTCCACCGATTCAGTAGATCAAAATTCAATGCCACATCGTAATAAATGAGGACATGAATCTTATTTTTTTCTAGGCCTAAAATTAAGTTTAGCCTCATTAAAATTAAGTTTAACCTCTCGTTTATGCTTTGGCTTTATATT
This sequence comes from Alnus rubra, assembly GCA_028654335.1. Lineage (NCBI taxonomy): Eukaryota > Viridiplantae > Streptophyta > Magnoliopsida > Fagales > Betulaceae > Alnus > Alnus rubra. The sequence continues at coordinate 1,447,012 of JAJPGS010000281.1, forward strand.
AAAAAATTCTGAATCTGTCCTTAAATATGCTACTATCCAGTTAGGTAGGTCTTATAAATAGTTTTTTACAATCATAGGCTTAGGTGCTAAAAAAAAAGAAAAAAAAAAAAAAGAAAAAGAAAATTTCTGCATTTACAGCACCTCTATAGAAATATAGAAAGAACAACCTGCTCACAAATGTGTACAAATTTGAGCAACAAAAGCAATTTCAAAAAAACCCACACATAAGCTCTTTGGTTCCAAAATAAGTTTGTTTGGATGTCCAACAACATTGCTCAACATCCTATGCAAACCATGGGTTTCAGTTTCATGCTGTGCTTGATACTATCACCATTCTTATACCAGTCTTGGGCATTAGAGGAGGCTAACAGTGGTTATGACTCAGAGCTCGAGTTGCTGAGTCGGGAGTTGCTGGAATCGGCGAGAAAGCCGGAGTTTTTTGAATGGATGAGGGGGTTGAGAAGGAGAATCCATGAGTACCCAGAGCTGGGTTTTGAGGAGCACAGGACGAGTCAACTCATCAGGACCGAGCTTGACTCGTTGGGGATTGAGTACAAGTGGCCGGTGGCCAAGACTGGGGTGGTGGCTTCCATTGGGTCTGGGGGTAAACCAGTTTTCGCTCTCAGAGCTGACATGGATGCCCTCCCCTTGCAGGTACTCTGTTTCTCTCTGTTTTACTTTTTTCTTCTCTTCTCGATTTATCCGTCTGTTGTTTTGCATGTATCTGTTCATTGAAATCAACGAAGGAATTAGTTGACTGGGAGCACAAGAGCAAGATCGACGGCAAGATGCATGCATGTGGTCACGATTCCCATGTAGCAATGCTACTTGGAGCAGCCAAGTTACTTCAAAGCAAAAGAGACGAATTGAAGGCAAATCCGAACTCTTTTCAACCAATTCCACTTTCTTGTTTGCTAATTACTTTAAAACATATCTCTTTCAGGGAACTGTAAAACTAGTTTTCCAGCCAGGAGAAGAGGGTTTTGCCGGTGCTTACCATATGCTGCAAGATGGCGCTCTAGATGACATCGATGCCATCTTGAGTATACATGTTTATCCAGCATTTTCTACTGGTGTCATTGCTTCGAGTCCCGGTCCAATTCTTGCCGGTGCTTGGGACTTCTCAGCCACGATTCAAGGGAAAGGCGGGCATGCAGCAGGCCCACATCAGACTAGGGACCCGATTATCGCAGCAGCCTTCTCAATTCTTGCTCTCCAACAGATTGTATCTCGAGAAACTGATCCTCTTGAAGCCAGGGTATGTCTATTCTCCTTCCCTTTCCTCGAAGAAATTTATAAATAATTCATTATAAATTATGGAGTAACAAAGGATAGATCAAACTCGTTGGATTCTGGATCATCCCGGTGCACTAGTCCGATTGATCGTGATATGATCGAATGATGGATCAAATTATTTGGATTTTGTATTATTTATTCTGATTGATAGGGATACGATTAGAGGATCAATCAAACTCTTTCAATTTTGTATCATTTTGGTGCACTAGTCCGATCGATCATGATACGATCGAACTTTTTAAATTTTGTACAATCTCGGTGCACTAGTCCAATTGATCGAACTCTTTGAATTTTATATCATTTCGGTGCATTGGTCTTGTTCGTGATACGTTTGAAGGATCGATCAAACTCTTTGAATTTTGTGTCATCCTGATGCACTAATTTGATCACGATCTAAATGATCAGTCAAACTCTCTGGATTTTGTATAATTCTTGCTCATTATTCCAATCGATTGAACCCTTTTAATTTTGTTTCATCCCGGTGCGCTAGTTCGATAGATCCTAACGTCATATATACACACAAATCTACTCTGTTATGATCGGATCAAATAATTCACATTCATATTCCAACCATTCCTAATCAGATTTGTCAAAACTAAATCTCTATTAGAATCAAATTTGTCTATAATCCCACCAATCATCCTGTTAGCATGAAATTTGAAGGGTTCAGGATTTGAAAAAATCTGTCAACACTTGACAGCAATAGCCCAAGAGTGCCATACTCGTATCATCAACAAAGAACCAATAAATTCTGATCCATTCATTTTGAATCATATAGGTAGTTACTGTTGGGTTCATAAATGGAGGTCAAGCACATAATGTAATCCCACACTCTGTGAAGTTTGGAGGAAGTTTTAGGAGCTTGACGACTGAAGGTCTCTACTACATGCAGGAAAGGATCAAAGAGGTAAGTAACTGTTTGGGCTTCATAATTGTCCATCCTTTTTTTTATCTAATAAAAAAACCGAAAAATGGTGAACTCTCAGCAACAAACTCAAAACAAAAATGATAGTGTAGAAATACAAACATGTTGGAACAAGTGGCTTATATTCTCTTGAGCATAGAGAGTAATACAAGAGTACCAGTATAGTGACTAGTTAGTCGGTACGGTACAAGGTATTTTGGGGTTTTTTATATTTGTCCGTATAGTAGGGTTTTGTTATAAATATGTTATGCTGTAACCTTAAATCATTATTGAAATAGCCGCACTCTTGTGGATGTAGATATATTGCCGAACTACGTAAATTTATGTCTTAATTTTCTCTTACTTTCTCTCTTTTTGATTCCATATTATTTATTATTGTTATGCACAGTAAGAACAAAACAATTAAATAACAACCAAAACCGAAAGTAGTATATTAACTCGATCCGTTCAACTTACGTACAGGTCATAGAGACACAAGCCGGCGTGCACCGATGCAGTGCGACGGTGGACTTCAAGGAGGAGACGCCAATGCCTCATCCAGTAATGGTTAACGATGAAGCACTATATGAACACGTGAAGAAGGTTGGTGAAATCCTGCTTGGGAAACCCAATGTCCAGATTTTCCCGGTGACCATGGGAGCGGAGGATTTCAGCTTCTTCTCCCAGAAAACTGCCGCTGCCATTTTCGTGGTTGGGACAAAGAATGAAACCCTAAAATCAGACCACCACTTGCACTCTCCTTACTTTTTTATTGATGAAGATGCTCTTCCAGTAGGAGCATCACTTCATGCTGCAGCGGCAATCTCGTACTTGGATAACCATGCCGTTGAGCCTCGCAAGAAACATGGGTTTGTTTTAGCTTCTCGAAACGAAGAACTCTAAGAAACATCCATGTATGAATAAAAGAAAAATAATTACAGTAATAAATCTGTACTGCTCATAAACATTTGGGATTCCAATCCTTTTCTTGACAAGGTATACCACCCCGCACAGAAAATAAATTAATGGGAAATCATAACTTTTGCGAAAAACAAATGAAAATGAATATGAACAATTATAATAACGATTAAGAAACAGTAATAGCAGTAAGAAATGTGTCATCATTAGATCGATCAAAAATTGCTGACAAACATTTGGGATTAATGCAATCCTTTTCTTGACAAGGAATGGACGGATAGAGAAATAAAGGTAAAAGAATGCATACTCCTCAGACTGGCATGAAATTTGTAATGTTTTTCTAAACATTTCAATCAATGTCCCTTCTAAACTATCATAAAATTGAAATGTACCCCTTTGTATAAAAAAATGACAAAAATACCCTTCTAATACAATTAGAAAAATAATAATAAATATATTTGCTCTTTTTTTTTTTAATTTATAATGGTATTAATCTTTTTTTTTTTTTTTATAGAATTTTTAAGGGTATTTTTTTGTCTTTTTGTGAGACAAAATGGGTACATTGTAATTTTGGTAGTTTGATAGGAATATTATTACAAATTGACTCATAATTTGAAGAAAGTCTTTCCAAAAATAAACTATTGGGAAATCAAATTATTTACAAAGGCTATATGTTGAAGAGGGGTGTAAGGTGCACAATACAACTTGTGCACAACAATCCTTATGTGTAATGACACTTCAACATTTTTTTTAATCACTAACCATATGGATTGTTGTGCACAAATTGTGCAAATATCATTACACTATATTGAATAATGCCTTGGATCCTTTGCCGCCATGCTCAGTGATCCTACGGGACATATGATGCCTTCTGCTCTTCTAGAAAACTTAATCATACTGATACATAATTCTTTCAGGTCTTTAAAGTTTTAATAGTAAAGGGAAAAACCTGTGAAATGCTTGTATGGATTGGCTGTTTAGATCTAACTGTAGGCCTAGAATTGTTGGCAAATTAGGATTTTCGTTAAATTCTGTTAAAATTCTCAAAATACTAATATTTATTTTTTAAATATATATATAAATTCATTTATAAGTATTTTTGTAAATTCTGTTAAATCTTGATCAACACTTAAATTCTTGCAATTTTTTCTCTTTTTTTTTTCCTATAAAAAAAAAAGTATTTTAAGAATTTTAACACCCCTCCGTTAAGATTTAATGAAAAATTTTAACGGAGGGGTAAAATTAAAAAAAATGTGAAAGATTGATACACTAAATGTGAAACAAACGGAGCATAAGTTAACATTTTTTAAAATTTATGGGTATGATTGCAAAAGTAATGAAAAATCAAGTGTGGTAGGTAAAGTTTTTCCAAAATTTAATTACTAATTTTACATTTTAAAAAGCTAGAAGAATCATTTTTATTATTCAATATAAAATTTAGTATATTAATATTTTAAATTAAAAATGCCTCATTTTAACTTTTTGCCAAATGCCTCAATTTCTTTGGACTGCCCCGAGTCTACACCAGCTGGACCTCCATTCCTATTTTCTAAGGCCTCCATCATCCTGATTTCCAACCACTACTTGAAGAGAACATCTGAGAAGTTTGGCCTACCGAATGCCTTCAGGCAAACATACTCCTCTAGAACCAAGAAACAGAACTGAAACTCAGAGGCATCTAGAAAGTAGAAACCATAGTAAAAGAAAACTAGGTTAATTAACCTTTTCTTCATCTTAATAAATGGCACATCCAGCTTTATCTATTTTGTAAATACACTGGATGTTTAACAGAAGATATCAATGCCTGATGGACTAACTGCTATCTTGCAGCATTACAATCAAGATTGTTAAAGATATATCCAAGCAAATTCTGGTCTGGAGAGAGTGAAAGTCCTTTATCGGTTTCAGCCCGAGCTGTCCATTGAAAAACTTGAACATATTAAACTTACAGTAACAGTATCTTGGAGAAATAGCGCCAGTCCACAGTTATTTGCTGCCAGTTGACCTCACGAGTGAACAAAATTTCCAGGCAAATCACTCAGAATTAGAATCTCCTCGCAACAACAATCCCGTAGCTGAACTGCATTTTCCATGTCTTGGGTTCAATCTCCAACGTACAAAGTTCCAGAGCAAGAATCACAATTGCATTGATTTGAGGTGAAAAATTGAACCTTAGCAATCAAAATGCCTCTGTGCTACGTCAAGGTGCAGAAAATTGCAGCTCTAGTTTCGTAATAGAAGGCCTTTATCTTGGTTTTCTTTACGCATCAATAAATTGAGATTCATGTTTAGATTCCATAATCTACAATTCCACGGTAAAACGGAGCCAGGAAATGCAACTCTAAATCTTCAAAACCATGGCATTGCATGAGAAGAGATACAAAAGAACCCAGCCTTCTGAACTAAATCCAACTGCAACCAGCGATTTTTCTAACTCCTCTTGCCTTCATTTTCTCCCTCACAAGAGAAACATCCAACCACCGGTCTGCTGCTGCATAGATGTTGGACAACAGCACATAATTACCAGCATTACAGGGCTCAAGCTCAAGAAGGCGAGCTGCAATAACCTCCCCCAATTCAATATCACACTCTAGCTTACAGGCCCCAAGAAGTGCACCCCAGGCACCAGCATGTGGCTCCACAGGCATTGATTTTACAAGCTCATAAGCTGCTTTCAACCTCCCTGACCTGCTGAGAAGATCAACCATACAAGCATAATGATTAGGAGAGGGATCGATAGAGTACTCATTTTTCATGGATTCGAAGTAGTGCCAACCCTCCTCAACAAGCCCACCGTGACTACATGCTGTAAGGATGACCGTAAAGGCCACCTCATCCGGAACCAGCCCTTCGTTTAGCATCCTATTGAAGAGACCAACAGCCCGGTTCCCATGACCATGATAGGACAACCCTTGTATCATGGAACAATACGAGATTAGGTCCTTCTGGGGCATCTCCTCAAACAACTCTGTCGCCCTCTCCATATTTCCACACTTCGCATTCATGTCAACAAGAGCTGCAGCAACATGAGGTTGACGAAGATCAATTGCGCTTCTGCTCAGATACGAATCAACCCATTTAGCCAAATCCAAACTACCAACTTGGGAACAAGCCGACATCAAGCTCACAAAAACAAACTCATCAGGCTTAACATCCCTCGACTCCATTTCAAGAAAAACTTTCACCGCCTCATTAGGCTGACCATTCTGAGCGTAACCCGATATCAAAGCCGACCATGCAACAATATCCCTAACAGGGACCTGCTCAAACAAAAACATTGCCGACACCATGTCACCCGCCTTTGCATACCCATCAATCATCGTAGTATAAGAAACCGCATTCTTCTCGGGCATTTCATCAAATATCCTTTTAGCACCCCTCAAGTCACCCAGTTTCACAAGCCCGCTAATAATTGCATTCCACGACACAACATTTCTCTCCGGCATAACGTCGAACAGCTTCTTCGCCTCCGCTAAATCCCCAACAGTAACATACCCAACAACCATAGCCGTCCACGAAACAACATTTCTCTCAGTCATGTCATCGAAAACCTTACGAGCACACACAATCTCTCTACATTTCCCGTACAAGTCAATCAAACTCGTCCTGACGTAGGCATCCCCTTCAGCCCCACACCTCAATGCCGACCCATGAATGGCCCGCCCTAGCCTAACCTCACGCGCACTCGAACACGATTTAATCAGCGACGGATACGTGTACTTATCGGGCACACCCTCCTCTCTCTTCATGCGAATAAAGACAGAAACGGTGTCGCTGAGATGCGACTTTTCGCAGTAACCTCTGATGAGGCAGTTCCAGAGAAAGGTATTGGGTCTGAGAACGCGGTTGAAGACGCTGGTGGAGTAGGAGAGGGTGGAAAGAGAGTTGCAGAGGGAGACGAAGAGGTTGACGACGAAGTGGTCTTGCTCTAGGCCTTTGCGGATGATGTGGGCGTGGAGTTGGTGGAGGTGGAGGGAGGTCTTGCAGGCTCTGAGGAGGGTTGGGAGTGAAGGGAGAGTGGTGGTGGGTTCGAGTTCGCGGAGGCTATTAGAGTAGGGAAAGGTAGAATAGCGGCGGAGAAAAGGCATGGAAGTGAAGAGGCCGTGTTGGCATGACTTTTAGATACAGGGCCTTTGGCGTTCCCTTTGTGTCTTCGGCTTTGTTTCGGGCTCAATGAAAATTGAAAACGCCAAAACGGTAAATTGGCTGCAGAGAAAAAAGAAGAAAAAAATAAAACAAAAACTCCAATTTCAAATGGAAAATGTTTACTACAAATCCCTTATTTGAGGTGTCATTTTTCAAACCGTAAAAAATTATGCGATAAAATTTGACAATTAAATTTAATTATTTAACGTTGGATGGGACAAGTGTCACATAAATTGTCATATTAATTTGTAAAAAATTTATAATAATAATAATAATAATAAATAATACACATTATTTTGCTTGAAATTATTTTTTATTTTTTATAATTATCTTTCAATATGGCGTGATAATTTTAAACAATTCTTGAATCAATGTTTATTAAAAAAAAAATAGAATTTAAAAGTTAATTAAGACTGTCACATCAATATTTTGAAATAATTATGAGATAAAAATATATTTTATTGATGTTGATGTGTGTAACTGACGAGTAATTTTATGTGTCGTATTCATCTTCTTCTCGTGTCACTCTAAAAATTATAAGACTTTTAAAATTATTATTTGATCAAAATTTAATAGTAATCTATCATAAATTAAATTGTAATTTTAAAAAGCACATCAATTTTGTCTAGAATTATTTAAAACCGACTGTCTCAACCAATTTGGATAAGTCCTTATTAAAAATAAAAAATAAAATAAAATCTAAGATTGGTAAAGCCGAACTTAGGCCCAATAAAACTCGTACCCACTTCGTGGATGAAGAGTCCGAGACCTCCCGAGAACGCGGCCAAGCATAAAGGCGTGGTGCTTCCAAAGCATAAACACAAACAGATGGTGTTGTGGTTGTACCCACCCACGCCCAGACAGCTAGTCGTGACGGCCTGCTTCTTCGTCACCGGCGCATCACTCTTCGCCGTCGGGGTCCACCTGTCATTCGCAAACATAGGCCCTCAACAAGCCCGTGCCAAGGCCCGTAGCGATGTCATCAAAGACCGCCTCAGGAAGATGCTCGACGACTAGCGTGAAAGAGCAAGCGCTTGGTAAACACGAACTACAATTATTGCGCCTCAAAAGCTTTTCGACGGTTTTCTATGCACTTTACTCGAATAACCAATTCCCGCATTTGCTCCACAATTTTTTTTTTTTGATAATTTAAAGGGAGTGATCATACAATAAGATTGGTGGTCACCCCTGGGAAGGTGATAACAACTCTTCATGGCAGAGACAACCCTTCATGAGGTTGCAGAAGCCTAGAAATAGGCTATAGGGGCAGAGAGTTTGTCATTTAATTTGCTGCCCCTTTCTCACTTTCTTTCCTCCTGAATTTCCACCCTAACAGGAGAAACCTTCCGTAGATAAACACTTCAACGATCCTTCTTTTTGTGCTCTTGAAATGAACTGGGTCTCAGCTCGTTGTGCTTCTGGTGGTATTCTTAGGTGTTATTTCAATTTACATTGCTTGCATTTATTGCTTTGATATGAGTTTTAAGTGTCAACGTTGAGGCAGGATGGAGGTCCAATATTGAAAATTTCACTTATTACTGTACTCAAACATTGCGTGATTGGATAAGTTCATGGCTATCAGAATATTGCGCCTAATATCTAAATTGAAAGCATAACTTAAATTCCCTATATACTTGAGAAGATGTCTTTTGAGACCGACTGATGTTTCCCTCTGCTTGCAAGGTTTTAGAAACATAGATTCTAGGATTAATTTTTTTCACTATCCTGGTTGTTTTGGTAAGTCATTGTTGTTCTGTTTTTCTTTAAGATTTAGATGGTGGACATGAAAGCACTAAGTGTCTAAGCATGAGGAATTAGAAGGCGACTGCAGTCGAGGTCAGGAAGAAGGTCATATCGTTTTTCTTGTTTAGGAGATCCTTGCTCTCACCCAAGTCCAACATCCTGCAATATGATTAAGGAAAAGCCTACTTAGAGGTATGCAGCACATGCATTTCTTGAGCCTTTAAAATAGTTTTTAAGGCTTTGCCTGAGAAAGATTGGATTTCTTTCTGCTTTCGACCATAGCATATCACAAGCGCAAAATCAACGCGCCTTTGCAAGTGAAGACACATTCTTAGTGCCATATTGTAGTAAATATATGTTTGGACTCCTGGAGAATTTTGTGTTTTGTGAAGCTTATGTCTTTCTAATTTCCAGTTCCTGACCGCTTTGTGGGGTTGAGATCTTGTGCTGCAATGCTAACCTCATTACTCTTGGGTTCTAATTCCAACTAGAAAAGGGAGTATTTACTTGAATGAACTCAATTTTGGTGTACCGAGGCTATCCCTATGTTTTGTTTGTAATGCAATTTGTTTGGGGAAATGATATAAGATTTATCTGTCCTCCATTTTTGTACCATCTCCCATGTCATTTCATTTTCGTGTCCAAGTAAATAAAAACGTTGTTGGAGGTGCTACAAAACTGCTATATGGGAAAAATGGTTGTTCTTATGAGTTTTTCTTTATTGTGTTACAAGTATTTATTACTTCTTTTTTCAGGGATTTAGTTGATAATAGGTAATTACTATCTTCGTCTCAGAATAAATTATAACTTATTTTAAGAAGGTCGTTAATGTTTTATAATTTTACTAATAATCATATCATTTCAAATTGCTGTTTTGGTACTATGACAAATTGTCACTTATCCCAAATTCCAAACTAATAGAAATTTATGAATGCAATCATATAATTGCTCATCTAACATTAATAATCATATCATTTCAAATTACATAATTTATTTTGAGGTGGAAGAAATTTACCTTCTTCTCTAATATGTGGTAGAAGTCGTTGGTCTCTAATATATATTATTACTTGTTTTGACTCCCTCACTCCATCATTTGGCAAAAGTGTAACTTGCCGTGGGTTTATAGAAGTTTGGAGAAAACCTTTATGTGGATGATCCAGAGCTTTAAAGGGAAGCCCCTTCTAAATTTGGTTTACAAGCTTATGGTAGGGGGTAGCTACTTGTAGGGACAAGCGTTTGTGTCGTATCTATAATGTCTTGTGTTGGGCATATAAGTAATATTATGCATGATCTCATAATTTCTCAAGAAAACAGATGATTTTTGAGATTGTAGAACTTTGTCCATTAATCAAGTTTGACTCTAAAATTTACAAATATTGCTGGATGGATGCATGGCACTGTCTTTTGGGCGGACAGGTAGCACCTAGCAAGACCGAGATTTCTTGTAATTAGTTGTCTGAATTGTAGCTATTTTAAACAGCCAATTAAAGAAGGTTGTGATGTGTAATAGTACCATTAGTGAATAATGGACCGGATAATAGTAGGCTGGATTGCCTTAGTAGTTGGGCTGGATTTTAATAGTGGGCTGAATGGGCTTGGCTCATTCCAATTATTAGAGTTTAGGGCTATGTCTAGATGAGGCCATAAGTCCAATTGTATGGGGTTATCTTGAATCTGATTAGTGAATTGTGAAATGGAGGTTGAGCGCAAATGCTCTAGGAGACCGGACATCTCGAATTGTCCAATTTCATTACTGTTTCGTTCATCAATTTTACAAATCTTCCATTGGTCTTCCATTCTCACATCAATTCATCAATTTCTTTCTATTTTATTCCATTTCCATTTACAATTCAGCAAAGCAAACCCTATAAATCAGTAACAGATAATCCACCTTGGACTTATGGCCTTATAAACCGTGGTTTTTCTTTCATTTCCCAATATGTAAATTATCAATACTATTTGATTTTATTTTTTTTAATCCATAACCAAATAAAATCCATTCCTTTTCATTTTTTTTTCTAAAATAAAATAGTTTATCACTTTTATATACAGATTTTACGTTCATTTCCTTTTCTTGTGGAAAAAAATAGTTCTTCACTTTTGTATACAAATTTTGTAAATGGTCACAATCAAACCCAAAAAGTAGCATTAAGAAAAAAACCATTACAAAAGTATAACATAGTCCTACATTTCTTGTATAATCATTTATACAATGGAGACTGGAGAGGGAGAGAGTTTTTCAAGGATTAAAGGCTGTTGCTTAAACGGCTTATTAATAAAAAAGTTAAAAACGAAGGGAATGTGATCATTCTTGTCTTTGCAAAGAAAAATTCCCAATGTCATGGAAATGTGGATTCTCACCTCTCTAGCCCTAAGGGAATCCACACATTTCCTATAAAAGAGGTTAGATAGGAATTCACATTCCCTTGAGTATTTGAAGTTCCTCAACTTAAATGTAACCAAATGAGGCAATCTTTTAGGATTCTCAAGAATCTTACTCTCATCTATTCTTAAAAGTTTACTCTCATCCAAACGCCCAAGGAGTATTTATCAAAACCAAGCTTTAGATTTTGAAAACAACATCTTAGTAGTTTTCTTCTTTCTTTTTTTTACCATTATCTAGTATTTAGGGTTTGACAAAGTTTTTCTTTAAAGTGAGTTGAAAGAAATTCTTCTAAGCTTCTTCAAAAAAAAAAAAAAAAAAAAAAAAAAATTCTTCTAAGCATGTCTATCAAACTGATATTTGTCTTTAAAGCATGTAATTTTCACATGGACTAAGCTCTATTAAAAATATATGTAAAAATTACAAATGCTTGTGAAAATAAAATATTCTAAAGACAAACATCAATTTAATATATTAATTTGAAAAAATTTCCATCAACTTAATAAGGAAAATTTTGCCAGTAAGTTTTAGAAACCTTGCCAAGTAAAATTTTGCTAAACTTAATTTTTTTTTTTTTTAAAAAAAAAAAAAAAAACCATGGCCAAACACTTCTGGTGAATGGGGGTATTTTTTTTTCCCTCGACGAAGATCCATTACCTTTCCAATTCTTCGCTCTGTTTTTGTGCAAGGCACAGTACCCAGCCAGCAGACATACATAGGCAGGAATCACACACACAAAACAAAGAGTGGCAGATAATGGATATACAGCCCCTACGCAGCGCAGAGAATAGTATTCAACAGCCACAACAAGAACGACAAGAGAAACAGCTGAAGCTCCGGCGTGTCACCGTAGACCGACACACCAAGGTGGACGGGCGCCACAGGCGGGTCCGGATACCGGTGAACTGCTGCCCAGGTGTTTTCCGGCTGACGGAGGAGCTGGGTCACCGCTCCGATGGCCAGACCATCCAGTGGCTCCTCAACCAGGTCCGTCCAGACCTCGTCCTCCCGGGCTCGTCCCGGGCTCGCCTGGCTCGCAACACGACCTGCACGGCCTCACCCACGTGCGCGACTGGGGTACAGGAAGATGGTTTGGACCAGAAGGCCGTGGCTCTTAACCCAAGGCCCACGGTCAGGGCCACTGTGGTTCAGGCTTCTACGGTGTTCTACGATACCCCGGCAACGTTGGGTAAGTGAGCCCCTCTTACCCATTTCTGATGTTTTTGATTGGTTGACTGGAAAATGTGGGAAGAGGAATGAAACTTATGTTATTTACTCCCATAAAAAGTTAGGTTTATGCTTCGAAATTTTAGATTTTCATCATGTGGGACCAAAGTGGTCCCTCTTCTCTGACTCTAAGTAACTAAAAAAAGAGGGTGATTGTTTTGGATTTGGTAATTGTGAAAGAAAGATTCTGGATTTTGGATGTCCCATGCAATCGGGTGTGTGTTCAGGTCCTTGCACTTAGTACTTTTCCCACATGCGGAAGATTTTAACTCATAACCAATCTGGAGCATTTAAAGAAAAAAGGAATTTATGAAGATTATAAAGTAAATGTTGTGAACCATTCTTCAGGGTGGTTTAGGGGAATCATTTTGATTGTGTGCCATGAAAATGACAATTTTTTTTTTCCGCTGAGAAAATTAGATGAATCAAGTAGGAAGCACGGGGAATAGAATGTTATGTCCTGATTGTGGGTTTTTCCTTATTCACTTTGCCCTCAATGGGACTGATTGTGGGACATAATTTTTATACTGTACTTTACGTTCATTGATAAATCTAGCTAGTTCTGTAACTTTCCAATTGTTGTCACAAACTCGCAATTACAGCCTAAGATGGCAAATTCATTGCTTTATAGTGCCTTTAAGGGGTCCATCTGCCAAAGAGACTTTAGTTATGTATGGTTTCTGTGCTTGTTATCATTAAAACCTTTCCTGATATTGTGAGCAGATAAGGCAGAGAGATTGATTGCTGGTGCTGCTGCATATGGCTCGCAACTAGTTGTGTTTCCAGAAGCATTTGTTGGCGGTTATCCACATGGGGTGATGTTTGAGGCTCCTTCAGAAACCCATCTATCAAACAAGGAGTTCCAAAAGTATCTGGCCTCAGCTATTGATGTGCCAGGTACAAACCCTTTCCATTAAAATGAAGCTGTCGCCTCTTGCACAAACTTTACATGCCAAATATGTCTGAAATATGTGATGCTTGGTGTAAATTTCAGAACTGCATACACTAAATTACCATGTGTAGATGTGCTTGAGCATGTGTTCTGGCAGCTAACTCCTGCAAAATTGTGGAGTTTATAATACACAAACCTCATAGGGACTTTCTCTATCATGTTTGTTCATTTGTTTCTGCCATATTATGTACTTTGCCATACTAATCGAAAAGAAAAAAAGAAATGATATCTTTTGCCATATAAAAGTTAACATCTCTCTCTCTCTCTCTCTCGCTCGCGCGCATGCGCTCGCGGGCTTAGTCATTCACTAGTCTTACTGAGCACTTAATTGTCCAGTTGTTTAGCCCTATTAGCAGGAGCCAAGAATTAATTGCTGTTGGTCAATAAATACTTTCTTTCATTCGTTTCAAGCATAAGGAAGCCTTACGAAGTTGATGTTATATAGGTTTTAAAATATTTTAGCTACACTTTTATACAAATTCAAGAGTAGTTCCTACATTAGAAGTCTGGTTTTCACTGGACCCAGTGATAAGTGGAAACAAAATACAGTATGCAGTTCTCTTGCCATCCACAGATTAATGATTGTCTTGTGATAAACTGCAAAGTTGCTTTAGAAAATATAGAGCTGTGAGACATCACAGATGAGGGTAATAGACACATCATGCATGTATTGGTTCTAAATCTAAATTTTTTGAATTAGTTTTGCATCTACCTGAAAAGAAGTAGCAGTAGTATCTAATTGCTAATCAAGGTTTAACAACTTTATGCTTAGTACATATTTGAGCTTTTAGCTTTACCCACTGTATTATTTCATTTTGTAACCAATGAACCGACTATCAAATGTAATTCTATTCTTCTTGCAGTGAAAAACCCATGGAACTGACTATCAAATCTAATTATATTCTTCTTGCAGTGAAAAACCCTTGGAACTGACTATCAAATCTAATTCTATTCTTCTTGCAGTGAAACTTATGTTGGATATTTGTTTAAACAGGACCTGAAGTTGACAGACTTGCTGAAATCTCGGGTAGATATAAAGTTCACTTGGTGATGGGAGTAGTTGAAAGAGTTGAACGTTCACTCTTTAGTGCCATTCTGTTTTTTGATTCCCTGGGCCGTTATCTTGGAAAACATCGAAAGCTAATGCCAATGGCATCAGAATGTGCAGTGTGGCGGTCGGGAGAGAAATCATTACTGCCTGTACATGAGACTCCGATCGGGAAAATAGGTGGCCTCATTTGCTGGGACAATAGAATGCCTTCTCTAAGAACTGAATTGTACGCAAAAGGTATTCCTTTTGTCATTGCTGCTTACTGTTTTGTCATAGTTACTTTGAAAAGAACTCCTAGTGCTATTTGATGTTGTCTCTGTTGTCATTTGCATCAACCATTATCATTATGCAATATGAAGAACTGGATTGTGTGTATGTGAGTACTCATGCTGTTATCTATAAATAGTTTAGGGTTAAGTACGCTTTGGTCCAAAAGTTTCCATCTTGTCCCTGTGTTTTCAATTGCAACAATGTTACAAACAAACTTTTGCAACTATTTTAATGTTGTTGGTCGAAATAGCACCCTTCCAATCCATCTGGCATCGCATTTGCTTGATAGGCACTTGCGATGTTTCTTCACATTTGTTGCCAACATGGCACCCACAACCCAATCTCTAATCTTACTTAGGTATCATATTAGCATTAGTGTTGATAACTTTAGTCAAACTCCTTATCAATTGGTAGGAAAATCATGTCAGGTTGCAATATATATATATATATATATATATATATATATATATATATATATATATATATATATATATATATATATAAAAGTCTTGGGGTTGATTAATTTGTTATTCTTGAATTAAGTATGGATAAGTTTCTCAAGAAAGCCAACACTGTAGCCAACACCACTTGGTCAAGAAACTAGTATCGATGGTATTGAACAACCTTGTTTAAAGGACAACCGTGTTGAAATTGACATGGAAAAGGGTCCTGTCAATCTTATGACGATGAAGAATTGAAAAACAATGTCAAGCAATGTAGTTATAGATTTTTTACTTATTAAAAGTTTGCACCGAGGGAAAATTCAGACTTGTCACTGCTTATATCCAAAAGCTTCCTTACAAACTATAGTTCTTCAGTCTTTTGCTTAATCATCTGCCCCTATATGTAGGTATTGAAATATATTGTGCACCTACGGCCGAAGCGAGGGAGATATGGCGGTCATCAATGACCCATATTGCCCTAGAAGGTAGCTGCTTTGTTCTTTCTGCCAACCAATTCTGTAGAAGAAAAGATTATCTTCTGTCACTAGACGGCGTTTCTGGAGGTTCAGATGGTGACATCTCCGATGATACAATCATATGCGCTGGAGGTAGTGTTATTATATCACCATCAGGGACCATTCTGGCAGGACCTAATTACCAAGGGGAATCCCTCATCTCAGCTGATCTAGGTATGAATTTATATCTGCTTTACTGCCAACAATTTGGAACTGTCCAAATCTGAAAATTTAACCCCTTTTTTGCTTGGTGGAAGATAGATTGACCAAAGTTGTCTCCCAAATCTGAAAAAATCGTGTTCACTATTTGATGTTCCAGATCTTGGAGAGATTACTCAAGCAAAGCTAGATTTTAGTGGAATTGGGCATCGTCTTGGACCAAACTCTGTCGATCAGACTCCGGATAGACTTAATCCGATTTTCTTAACAACTGCTGTGAAAACAGAAGTTCCTGATGAGCTGTAATGCTGACTTAGCTGTGCTATATTTGAGTTCTGGAACTATTTCTGAGTCTTCTTGGCACAAAATTAGGGTTTTTATTATCTCATCTTATGTACAGAGGTTAGGCAGTGGGTAAATATGTCAAATACATTTGAAGAAATCAAACATGTTGAATAGATGCTCTTCTTGGGCAATTTTGGTGGTCAGAGTACGCCCAGGGTTACAGTTTGATGAATATGTTAGTACTGGAATATTTGCGATTTTAGCTTATGAAATCCCATACATCAAACTTGTGCTATATTTTTGTCTCTGTATTTGTATTCTGTTCTCTATATTCATCCACTCAAACGGTATTCTTAATGTAAGAATAAAAGCTAACTTCTTATTTTAAAAAAAAAATTAAAAAGGAAAACAGTTAAGAGTGGCCGCATAGCCACCTTAAATGGCTATACATCTATTTTAGTTTTCTCAGAATAAGTGTATTCTATAGAAAATGCCTTCTTAGAAAATTTAAAAAAAAAAATAAAAAATCTTATAAAATATAATTTTTTTTTTTAACAAAAAATAAATAAAATATATATATATATATATATATATATATATATATATATTTCAGGTAAAGCTTTACATCTATTTTAGTTTTCTCAGAATAGGTAGGTGTATTCTATAGAAAATAATCAAAATATCTTCTTTAAAAAATAATAATAAAAATAAAAAATAAAAAAATCCTAAAAAGTGTATTTACCAAAACCACGATATACTTAACCAAATACATTAACAATGTTAAAATTCGACTTTCTTGATTTATGACTATTAGATCTCTTTTAATAAATAATACAAGGTTTTTCCCTTTGTTGACAAGAGTCTCCGGAATTGTATTATAGATGCAGGCAACAATTTTGTCGTAAGGGCATCTCTCTAGCCGTATGGGAACATTGCTCATTCATATAACTTTGGGCATAATAATTCAAAAAAGGTCAGATATAAATGCCCTTCAAGGGGCCAAAAGAGAAGGTGCAAATAGTGGGAAATACATAAATACTTGAAGAAGTTTTTCTACAAAAAGAGCTATTGACACAAAGGTTCCTACCAACAGAAAACATTCTAATGCAAATTGAGCAGCGATTGCCGCAACTTGAGCTGCCATGAGGGATAGCAAGCATCCACCATCATCACAAGTCAAGCGGCTGTGGAGAATGCAAGCAAAGCATTCTCACCGCCTGGATTTTCTTGCATTATGGCTTTCACCTCTAGCTTCTGCTAGCCTTGACTTAGGACCATTCCCCAGCACCATCGCAGGTGGTCTCTCCTGAGCTGCATTAACAAGATCACGGGAAGGCCATGGCAGTGGCGGCCCCATTTGCCGTGTTGGACTAGCATAAACTCTGGGGGAACCCATCCCAGTGCTAGACAACATTTGGTCCCTCAGACCCTTCACTGATTTATACCCCTGCAATTCATCCCCATAACCCTTTCCTTGAGCTTGCTTTTCCAGTTCCAAGAATCTCCCCCAGTCTGACCTATCCAAGTTATGAAGTTCGACTCCATCGGATATACTCCTTTGCAGAGAAGTGCTTCTCCTAGGTGCTCTCCCGGATGTAGACTTCCTTCCTTTGATTTCTTCTTCGTCTATTTGAACCATTCTCGGATCACGACCAAACCCCGAAGAATGAATCCACTTATAGCTCTTGTTATGGTTGTCCATATTCAATTCTATGGAATGAAGATCACTCTCAGCAGCTGAGTCGTCTTCTTCAAACTCTTCTCCATCTTCTACTTCTCCTCCATCCTCTTCCTTCTCTTCACTCGGATGGGAACCGAAGCGAGCTCTACTTAACAACGCAGCAATGTCTTTATCATTGGGATGACTCACAGAACTACGCCCTCTTTCTATCAATCTCTTGGTCCCCAGAAAAGCTTCAAGCTGATTCCTCAATTTATCAACAGCTGCATTTTTCTCCTCAGCCTGATGCTTTGCCTCCGAGAGCTTCATCTGAGCTCTCTCCTCATGCAAAGCATTGGCCAAGTGCATCATCCCCCTTTCCTCCTCAACCTCTTTCCGAATTTTTACAGACTCTCTCTTCAGCTCCGCCACTTGGGCTCCATCTTCGCCAACATCCCTTGCTAATTCGTCACACACTTGTTCCACAATCTCTCTTGCTCTCTTTTCACTCTCAAGCTCTTTCACCGCCTTAACAAGAGTCGCCTTTGTGTCCGCCAGCTCTCTCCCGAGCTTCTTGTTCAGGCTCTCCAACCGCCTCCTCAGCTTCCTCTCAACCTCAAGCTCTCCCGCAAGGGACTCGACAGCAGCCTCAACAGCTTCCTGCCCTTTGCTCTTCCACGCTGCCTTCTCCTCCGCAAAACACTTGATCAAATAGTTGATCTCGCTCTGGTCCGAGCGCTGCTCTTGGATAAGCTGATTGACCTGCAAACGAGCCCTCTCCAGCTCCGCATGTAAGGCGGAGATCAGGGACATGCTGGTCGAAGGCCGATCCTCATGACCCCACACACGGTTGATAATCTTGAGTAGCTCTTTGGATGTGGTTAGAGCATTGCTCACATCCTTCAAGCGCGTCTTCCCTCCGACTGTCGATGCACTGGGAGTCTGCGCTCGAGATCTACTACTCTCAATCTGCATCAAAATCAAACAACAGATATATGTAAATCAAAAATTCCTTTTGCGTGAAATGAATACAAATCAATATAGAAAATGCTATATGTTATAATTAATCACAAAATTGAGCCTAATACAAATCAATGTAGAACTTTCGCATATGATCATGCACAGCCAATGTGAAAATGTTTTAGGTGAAAAAAAAAATAGCAGCTATCAAAAAAGTTGAAGTAAATTTGATACTTCGTACCTCCATTAAACTGGCATTGCTTAGAGCGTCAATAGGTCCGACATGATGGTGGTCCGTCAGCCTAAGCCTCTGAGATATGGAAGCAGACGGCGTTCCTCTCCGGCGACTACCTGTTCCCGACCGATCCATTCTCTGCAAAAACCATGCCGTTTTACAACAATTTCCTCAACCAAATAAAAAATATTGACAAGATCGCGAAATTCAGCAAATACAGACCTCGGAAACGGGACTGTGCGACGGATCGGACAAATGCGGAGGCAAAGAGCCGGAGTGAACGGACCTGGCCATCCTCTCTCTGGCTCTGAGCCGCCTCTCGTCTGCGCGTTCCTTCACGCACGGCGACGGCATCTCGTTCATCTCCCACAGCGTCGCCGCCAGCTTCCTTGCCGACACCGGCGCCTGCGCCGGCTTCGTTCTGGCGCCATGGCCGGGGTACTTGGGCGACTCCACGGCCCTGCGCATTGCGGAAGACGACGCGGGAGATCGCGAAGAGTTCATCAGCCTCCACGTAGGCACGGGCGTGCTCGATCCGCCCCTCTTGCCGCCCACCAGTATTGCCCTCTTGAACCTGTAGTTCTGGATTATCGATGACGAGGACGACGCCGATGATGTGCACCCTCGCTTTCTGATCTTTCCGGGGATCATCAAGTCCATCCCCCCTCGGCTTTGCCTTGGCATTATCACTGGAAAGTTCTAGAACCTAGATCCAAAACCTCATGAATTTTGGTTTTCTGCGAAATGAAGTGGATCTGGAGACCGGAGAGATTTGTGGGAGTTAGTGAGACTGGGAGGAAAGCAAATCATAGCCTTGAAAGAGCTTTTTTTATGGCCTCCGCTACTGCTTCTCTATGACTACTACTCGTAGATTTCTGATCGCTACAGTCTGTACGCTTGGCACAAGGCCGTCTAAAGTGACTACAGGGAAAGAGGAGGAGGAGAATAAATCGGACGCGGTCGGGATTCGTGAGCGTGATTACGTGGCGGTCAAACGAGTGGGAGGATATATGGATGTTGTGTTCTGATTTGGTGTTACTAGGACCAAACCCTGTGGGTCCCCGAATATTAGCGAAACTTAGGTGGACTGATGACTTGGGGTGGGCCCCTGAAATTTAAATCATGTTAAATTAGGACAAGTTTGATTGAGAATCTAAGCATAATTTTAGTCAAGTTAATCTCGTCGGTATTACTATTTATATTACTTTAACAAAAAAGGAAAACAGAAATTTTACTGCAATTTGAAAAGGAAAATGGCGGGGGTATTACAGTTTTTAATATTAATTTCTTTACAAAACTAACAGGTTGGTAAATATTTTATAAAAGCAAATGTCACATAATTTAATAGTTAATATAATAAGTGTCATATATATATAAATATATTGTTACGTTAATTTATAAATATAATAAGTGTAATGTGGACCATGACGTGACACTTCATAATTTTAATGATTAATGTAGTGAGTATTGTGTGAATTATCACATCAATTTATTTATTTATTTTACAATTTTCTTCAAATTTATCATTGAAATTACAACGTCCGACTCTCCCTATTCAAAATAACAAAAATACCTTTAATCAACAATTTCTTGAATTCTAGCCTTTTTCAATCGACTAAAAAGAGAAATCAAAAGGTCAGGAGATTGGGGTTTGATTCAAAACTCAGACTTCCTTGAGACCAAATGAGGTTGAACTTACAGGATTGCTAGCCTCAGTTGGGCCTGACTCTTCGCCAATTAATTATGATCATCGGTTAATTAAGGGTCCAATTAAGCTTATGTAGCATCTACCTGCTTCAATTAAAAATTGTATACCCGCTTCAGTTATTAACAACCCCAGCTGTTGTTACACATCGTGGGTGGTTATGTGTCATGGGAGAGGGTCACCTCCAGTTGATTTTGCTTCTATTTCCTCTTATTTGTGACTTAAATTTTTTTATCCTGTCAGCTAAACAAAATCGAAGAGTTCACGTGAAATCTGAAAAGTTGGCTCTAGATTTCATCCATCAGAAAACAGATATGAGAAAATGAGGGAGCAAATTTGATCCCTCATTCTCTCCCTTTTCCCTTTCTACTCTCCATTCCTACCTTCCCCCCTCCCATTCTGGTTTTTTCTTTTGTTTGTAAGTATTCTCTGACCAGATCAGCAATTTTGGCATCTCCGCTATGAATCCGTTTATCTACCTCCGTGTTATGCCGTTGATCATCTCCTCCTTGGCCGCTGTTGCTATTTGCTTGTTGTGTTTTTGCTTTGAATAAAAGTTTTATTTTCTTTAGATTTGCTATCATGAGCAATTTATGGGATAAAGGTTAATCAGGTGTGAAGAATTATCTCTCATGGCCTTGATAGTTCGGTTTGAGGGGTTATCTCTCACGACCGATTTAAATAATTTTTTAGGATATTTGACTACCATTGTCTTAGATTTAATATGCTCGGAACAGATTTGCTTTTTAATTATTTTGTACATAGGTTAGCAAAAGATGAAAGTCATAGATATCATTTTGTTTATATCTATGAGTACTATGTAACCTTATAGCATGTGATTATGATTTTGCATAACTTTCTGTTTTGTGATGTAAGAGTTTTATACTCGTGATATTTGATCAATAAAATACTCAGGTCTTTCGTTAAAAAAAAAAATTCTAAGAGTTCAAAATAGTGCAAAACAGTTTAATCCTACTACACTGGATCCCCTCAATCATTCCTCTACTGCTCTTCCTTCTCCACGCCCAAATTCAACCACTATAGTCGCTGTCACCACTATCACCACCGAAACCCAAACCTCGTATTCCTTATCCGCTTATTTCCCTCTTCTTCTTTTTTTTCATTGATTGAATTTAATTGTTTTTTATCATTTAAATTATTTACGTTAAATCGTCACATATCTCAAAAACTTAAATTTATAAAAATAGGTAAATTTAATAATTTAATTAATATTCTAACCCATTATATTTCATTTAACTATGTAAAATCTAAGGAAAAAAATGGAAAAAATGAGATCTAACACTGCAAGTGAGTTGCTCCCTATATAAGATAACGAAATAAGAAAGGTTAGATATTATAATCCTATTCACCATTCAACAATGTTGATGTACGTAACACCCACAATTATCTATATATTGAATTAATCCTTATTATTAGATAAAAGATTTCATGATTATTTTGAAGTACTACATTTATATTATTAAATAATTGTATGATAAAAATATGGGTGCAAGAATTGACTTTTCTGGGTGCCTCTTTTTCGCCCAGTTTGTACTTTTTTCGTTCTCAATTTTTGCTGCTTGCTGAAGCAAAGCCTTGTTTGTTTAACCTGAAAATGTAAAACCTACGCAAGCAATGAAGGGAAAAGTGAAGCTGGAAATGTTTTTATTTTAACGTTGGTCAGCAAGAAAAAGGAGTGTGTTCTTTTTTTTCTTTTTAAAATTTAGAAAAGTATTTTTTATGTGATATAAAAACATTTTTTTTTAATCTTTTATTTTCTTCTCAAACATGCATTTCTACTCATTACCTCAACAATTGACAGAATATATATATATATATATATATATAAAGTTTGTAGGTATAAAGTTTGTATTCTCCTTTCTCTTTGTATCCAATCCCTCAAGCTTGTAACCATTTTCCTTTTTTTTTTTTCCTTTCGATAAAATCTTTCAAGTAAGTTTGTTTTCATAAAGATGTTTATATATTCATCTCGATTTCTATTATATGCATCTCCTTTATTATACGTTGAATTAGAAATATATTTATTCATTTATTCTTCAAAATTTTTTACTTATGTTTCTGAGTTATTCTACTATTGATTTAATTTTGTTATTATTATCTTGCATGTAAAATATATATAAAATTTGTAGGTATTCTAATTAGAATATAGAGTTCGTAGGCATATATGACAAGGTGGGGTGACCTTGTGTCCCCGCAGATGATCCAATCACTTTGTCAATTATAGTCTATAGACTAGAGGATGAACATGGGGCCATTTGAAGCCATTGAAAGACAAAATGAATACTTTAAAAGAGGTATTCTAAGCCTCAAGAAGATATCTTATGGTGAAAGTGACTTCTTTTTTTCTTTTCTTTTGTTTTAATTTTATTTATTTATTTATTTATTTATTTATTTATTTATTTTTGTCTCTAAGAAAGTCAAAGTGACTGGTAATCAAGACATCTTGAATCCATATTTAATACTTGCTTTTGTTTTTATACGGGGATAGGGTAGGTGTTTTTTAAGCCTAAAGTTCATTAGAAAAATTAGCTTAATTAATTCTTTCTCGCTTCAAGGTTTAATTGTAATTGTATCCTCCATTGAAAGTGTGGTTAAAACTTAAAACTAATTAATTGACTATTTGATATGTCTTTTTTTAATTTTTTTTAATTGCAATATTACCCATAAGATCAGTTGTGGGTCACTATGTCATGTTCTATGTCAATATATATGCTATATATAATTAGTTTTGAGGAGATTAAAAAGTCTTTCATGTGAGATTAATTAAAATATAACATAGTTCAACATCACTTAATCCCAAAGTTTATTTAGTGGGGGTGTGTCCAATTGTAATATATTAACTATATATACATCCAGATAATATTTTTAAATATGAAACTTCATTTATTCTTTTTCACTCCCAAGTTTATATTATTATTATTATTATTATTTAAGCTCTCACACATGTATATTCAATATTGCAATTAACAACACTCCCTCACAATTATGTATGTAAGCAATTTGCTTTTTTAATCCACTCTATCATAGGTAACAACATATTAGAAATCTCACGGGAATCCACTATACAAATTAAAACATTGTGTTCAACATATTAGCCCTGCTAAACCATAAGCTTTGAAACACTAATAGAATTTGCTACACATATAAAAGAATTTAACATGATTTTACCACAACATTAACACATGGAAACACAAATCAATCCAAAAGTTTTTAGCCTAACTATTTTATATTGACGGTTCCCTATAGTCAACAGTTGATCAATCAACGAACCCAAACTTGGTCAAATTTATCTACTATGGAGATGAGAAAAGAAAGATTAATGTTAAAATTCATACTTTTATTCAATCACTATACTACTAAACTGATATGACAATTATTGGATTAGTCATTGTTAAAAAAAAAATAAAAAAAAAAAATCGAAGGGTTGATTAACAATACCATATTAGTATGCATGGTGAGATATTCTAATATTACTTAAAAAGAAAAATAGTTCAGTGCAAGTAACACGTGCATGCATGTGAAAGAAACACGTACATAATGGCCTAGATGCCATTCCACCTTCATCCAATTAGCTAAAGTGACAAAGTCCATCGGCCTTTGGATTGGCGCAATGACATATCATCGATCCCACAAGATGAAAGGGGATGGAGACATAATATTTAGCATTTTTCCTCGAAATTAGCTAGGAGACAATTCCACATAGACAACGACAAACACGTACGGTGAGTTTCTCAAAGAGAGAAGAGAGGAGCCAGACCATTAGCTTGTATAGTAGCACCACTTCCATCTAAACATAGTCAATGGTCCAATAAGAAAGGCTATCTAAATTTCAGCCAACCGTTTAACAATCCTCCATGCCTCTATCCATAGAACAGATGTTGTAGACTTTTGAGATTCCCACAATCTCTTCCCACTTTGTCTCCAATATAACCATCCTCCATGCCTTTATCCATAGATCAGATGTTGTAGACTTTTGAGATTCCCTCTCTCTCTCTTCCCGGCCACTTTCTCTGTAGAGTACTGCAGAACATAGAAGCCACAAAGACAAGGATAATGGCTGCCGGGTTCTTACTTGTATGGTGTTCTTTCTTCGCTTTGTTGTCTTCGACCGTCTCAGTTGCCAAAATTGCTCCGACATTTCCTTCTTCAATAATAAGGCCGGAGCAGCTCTTGATTTCTACCAAACACCAGCTTTACAAAACAAAGTACTTCACCCAAACACTTGACCACTTCAATTTCAATCCCCAGAGCTACCAAACCTTTCAACAGAGATATCTGATCAATGACACGTACTGGGGAGGTGCTGATAAGAATGCCCCAATCTTCGTCTACACTGGAAATGAAGGAGAGATAGAATGGTTCGCTCAGAACACGGGTTTTATGTTCGAAACCGCACCCCATTTCAAAGCTCTTCTTGTTTTCATCGAGGTAATTTTGATCTAAACTAGTTATATATATATATATATATATGTTACAAATCCTTACGCTTAAGAATCATTGAAAGAAATGTTATGCTGTTAACTTTCCCATTACCCTTGAGGGAGTGGTGGCCAACTCATGGGAGTTGTTAGGATAGGTCCACCGGTGGGTGGGGGAGGCTATTAGGTGTGACTGGAGTGAACCGATCTCGACCACTTCCGATAGTTTGGAGGTGGTCACACCAACCGTCAGTGGTACTATGCAGGGAAGTGACCCGTGACCATTGACCAACCAACTCTTTACCTGCAAGTGGTGGTCTGTCACCCTACTGTAGTGGGTGAAGTGGTTTGACCAGTGGTCGACTAGTCTCAAAGGTTGACGAGTGATTGGCTGTTACTTGGCAGGCCGACCACCTTAATTAGAGGTAAAACGGTGGATGACCATAGAAGTCGTCGGAACATCCTTTATTTGCTTTTTAAAAGGTTTAGTGAAAAAGTGATTTGAATAGAAAAATATATTGCAGCATAGGTTCTATGGGAAATCCGTGCCATTTGGGGGTGAGAAAGTCGTTGCTTATAGCAATACAAGTACACTTGGATATCTGAGCTCAACACAGGCATTGGCAGATTATGCCACTTTGATTATTGATCTTAAGAAAAATTTGACAGCAACCGAGTCTCCTGTGGTCGTGTTTGGAGGATCCTACGGAGGAAGTAAGCCAATCTCATCATCAATCCTTTTGCTTTTGTTTTTTTGTTCTTTTTTTCCAATAATAAAACTTTTGTCTAATTGTCTCAATCAATTGAATAGCTGGTTCTGGGAGTCGTTTTTGTAAATGTAATGAATGCGTTATGGACATATATGGTGAGAATAATGTAACGAGTTTGTTGGTTTTTGCAGTGCTGGCAGCATGGTTTAGGTTGAAGTATCCGCACATCACCATTGGAGCCTTGGCATCTTCTTCGCCTATCCTCAATTTTATGAACTTGACATCCCCATATAGCTTCAACGACATCATCACTCGCGACTTTAGGGTCTCTCTCTTTCTACTTTTAGGCCTTGAAAAATTCGAGCTCCTTAAAGATGCGAGACTCATCTGTTCAAAATAGTTAGTCTCGAGTAATGTTATATACCGGACAAGTATTTTCTTTCATTCTTCAAAGCTGATGTGGTGTGGTCCTCTAACCAAAAAACCCAACGAGCTTTAAGAGGATGAAAGAAAAATACTTGTCCGGTATATAACGTTACTCAGTTAACCCCACAACCTTTCTCTTTTAAGCAATATCATCACTCAAGACTTTAGGATCTCTCTCTCTAGAATGAAGTTTTTTATTATTAGGTTGTGAGAAATTCGGGCTTCCTAAGAAATAGGGTTGCGTCGGTCTTCTGCCTTCTCTCTCTAGCTTAAGGTGTCTTAACAGCCTATTAATAGAAAATATCAATCATCTTCTCTCTCTTATTTCCATTTTTGTCTAAGCTAAAAGACAATTAAAGATGACGTTTAAGATAATGTCACATGCAGCTAGGACAAGCTAGAAAATTAGAAATGCCGTTTCACTAAAGTCCAATAGTCACGGCTTTTATGTTATTCAAAGACGACAAATAACAATTCCATAATTATATGCACCAACCCCCACATGCACTATAGTATAAAAAATTAATTAAGTAATTTACTGTTAATAACAATGATATATATAATTATATATATATATATCTTTGATGTAAAATTTATTGTTTTGCATTTAAAAATTCAGAGCGAAAGCGAGAACTGCTACAAAGTGATAAAAAGTTCATGGCAACAAATTGAAGATACAGCAAAACAACCTGGAGGACTCCATATGCTCCGAAAATCATTTAGAATATGCAAGTAAGAAATTCATGCTATCTTAATTAAGTACTTAACCTGCAATTATATATATAATTAGAGATTAACTTTTCTTTTTATAGGAATTATATTGATGCAGGTTCTTTGAAGAATTGGCTTTACACTGCATACGCTTACACCGCCATGACTGATTATCCGACTCCTTCGAGTTTTTTAAGTCCCTTGCCAGCTTACCCAGTCAAACAGGTACTTTTTTTTTTTATTTAAAAAATATTTTAAATTGAATTGAAAGAAATTATTTTAATTAAATCTATTAAATTTATATATGTTGTTAGAGCACTAGCTAGCAACAGATTTCCAACCATTTTCTCTATATTTAGGGAACAAAACTACTTTTTGCTTCCCTATAAAAAAAATACCCTACAATAGATTCCCTTACATTTCCCTATATCAATTAAATATTATTTTTTTACTCTTATTTTATATTTTCTCTTTTTCCTAGTTTTTCTATCTTCCCTATATCAATTAATTATACTTCTTTTATATTAAAATAATACATAGGGAAGGAATAGTAGACATGTATACATAGGGAATTACTATTCATTCCTAACCCCCTCATCTAAATATAGGATATCTGTTGTGGGAGGTTTTTTGATGTTTTTCATGAAATTTTCCCTAAATATAGGGAAGAGAACTATTATAGGGTAACTGCTACTAGTACTTATAGAGCACATGATTTGCACATAAAAATATATGTGAGAATTACATGGCCTATTAATCTTACTAAAAATTCATATAAAAATAATATGCTACGAAAAAAAGGTTAGTTTAATATATTAGATTATAAATTCTTTGAAACCAATATAGAAGAATTTTTTTTTCATAAAAAAAAATAATAATAATAAATAATTTCTTTAGTTTCTTGGAGGAGTATAATAGTCGTTTAGACACTTTTGACCTTATTGTGTTGTGTGGGTGGTCCAGATGTGCAAGGCGATTGATAATCCAACGACTGGAAATGACACATTCGCAAAGTTGTACGGTGCAGCTAACGTCTATTATAACCACAGTGGAACTGCCACATGCTTCAATCTGGCCGATGATTCCGATCCTCATGACCTCGGCGGATGGAGTTGGCAGGTACAGCATATACATTCCTCTTTTATTTTTTTCTTTTTTTGCTGTGAATTCCGTTGCACGAGCAATCACGTCAATCTTAACCGTTCGATGCGTTTAGGAACAAAAATTAGGTGACAACGAAATCGTAGAGAATCCGGATCCCCTAATTTATGCCTTAAAATCTGTCCTGCAGACCCACACTTCATTCTTATATGGGAAAAATGTAAAATCATTACCCGTAGATTACCTAATTTACGATTAGTTCTTAGTGTATTAAAATAAAGAATAATTGTACAGTTGGTCCTTGTGGTATACCATAATTATTTTTTACTCTCTATGGTTTAAAAAGTTCATGGGAGGTTCTCGTGATATGCAATAATTACAAATCAATCCCTGGCGTCAAATTCTGTTAAAATTTTTAACAAATTCTATCAAATGCCACTTCAGCAACACGTGTCGCCAATAAGATGGCGACAAGTGTCCACCCCAGTGGCCGCAGGGGGTGGCTGGCCCCTTCAGCCTTTTTTTTTTTTTTTTTTTTTATTTATTTTTGTTTTTTATTATTATTTTTTTTTAAATAAGTATTTTTTTTTTTTATTACGGTGGACACTTGTCGCCATCTTATTGGCGACACGTGTTGCTGACGTGGCATTTAACAGAATCTGTTAAAAATTTTAACAGAATTTGACGCCAGGGATCAATTTGTAATTATTGCATATCACGAGGACCTCCCATGAACTTTTTAAACCATAGGGAGTGAAAAATAATTATGGTATACCACAGAGACCAACGGTGCAATTATCCCTAAAATAAATTCAAAGATTATTAAGGTATGTCAAAAATATAATTTACTTTCTATAGTCATATTCCGCTATTTAAATAACAAATTTCAATAATATAACATGTCAATGACCAATAAAATTATGACATGCGTGATATTTAAATCAAAATAATCTATTAAATTAGTGGACGAAATATAACCGTAGGTAGTAAATTGTTTCCCTAGTATACCTCAGGAACCGTTGAGTTCATTTTGATACCATAATCAACTATTTGTAAATCAAATAAATCACACTTACTTATTTTGCATTTTTTTTTTCTTTCTTATATTCTTTTTTAATTTTTTTGCTTTCCAGACTAGGACTAATCACCTGACCAACGATTCCATGGGGAAAAAAAATTAGAAGATAAAATTTTGATATTCTCATTTAGATATCTCAAGAGTCAATACCTAATTGAAAACAAATAATAATAATAATAATAATTTTGGAATTATCCTGCCTAAAATACGTCGTTGATATTGGATAAATTCATATAAAATCAACATAAGATCTAATAAATGAGCTCTTCACAAGGTCCAAATGAAATTTCATATGTTAAATAATTCAGATTTTTTTTTTTTTTTGGGGGGGGGGGGGGGGGGGGGGGGCTTTTGAATAGAGAGGCATCACTTAAATTATAAAGAATAAACAATGTATTTTCTCGTTCTTAATTAAGTAGTATTACAAAGCTAACTACATGAATGGATCCACAAGCCTCTGAAAAAGGAAGATATATATGTTTGATCCACAACCCACTAAAGGGGAAGCACTTTCGTAAGTTTGAATCAAAAGATCTTCACACTCCTAATAAAGAGATCATGTAAGAGTATCCAAGAAAACCATGTGCCTCACATGCAAAAGTTTAGCTTTACATTAATCATTAATAATTAATCATCACCATTAATTATTATCTCTTTGGAGCCTATAATTGCTTGCATACAAATCCCTTTTCCCACAACCATTCTTATCCTCACCCATCTCTTCTCTTATCCCACTTTAAGAAATCACGTTTTTCTCAAGCATTTCATTATTTTTTTTATTTTTTATTTTTTTAAAAAAATTGAATATATTTGATTTAATCAAAACTAGAATTTTGGATGAGGGGAGCAAAACTAAAACGAAAATTTGTAAAGGGTAAAAATTTGAGTTTAAAAAGATTATATAATTTTTTTATTTTTTTTATTTTTAATAAATATGGAGCCCCAAACCTCAACATAGTTCTGGTTAAAAGAGTATAAGTTTCGTTTGAGTGGAGGAAGCATGCATCTATGCTGGGTTAGGAGGTGTGACGCACAAGCCTTCTTTCCAGAAATGGGCCGGGTCCAAATGATTTTAAAAAATCACGGAAGAAAAAAAAAGCCCAGGAAGAGCCCAACACTAAAGTAAGACTAAGAAAAAAAATAAAAGGGGTCAGTTTAAATGACAAAATTAAAAGGATAAAGTTTTGCTTTAAACTTGGTTAGAATAAATTTATCTAATTCAATCTATTAAATTAATTTTTTTTTTTAGAATATGTGATTCTTATATGAATTTTTAATAAGATTAACATAGCATATGATATCTTTTCTTAAAGCACGTGATTCTCACATATATTTTTAAAATGCACGTGAGAATCACATGCATGTTTTAAGAACAACTGTCAATTTTTTCAACTAGTTTAGATGAAAATTTTGTACAAATCGAAATGTGACACATTTTTTAGAAAGAGCAATCATAGAAACCGCACTTTTATTCCTCCACAATCTCGATCATATTGTTGATATAGCAGTGTCAATCAGCTCTTAAATTTCCTTTTATATTTTTTTTAATAAGGACTAATCCAAAGGCGGATTAACATTGCCACGACAGTAGGGTGAGGTAATAGTAAATTAAAAATGTGATTTGTAACTTTAGAAAAATTAAATAAGTTGGTCCAATTTGAAGTACACCACTAATTACCTAGGGATATATATATATATATATATATATATTTGGGCAGGCGTGTACAGAGATGATAATGCCAACAGATGGAAACAATAAGGAGAGCATATTCCCAGCTTCAGAGTGGCACTATGAAGATCGGGTCGCTTACTGCAAATTTCACTTTGACATTGAGCCCCGACCCAATTGGATCACTACTGAGTTTGGTGGGCATGTGGGTAAAATATCATTCACCATGTAACATGTTGTGCCAGTGCCATCATTCATCATCTTCCATGCATGCCTGAAACATTGTCTCTCTATTTCGAACAGGACATCCACATGGTTTTGAAAAGCTTTGGGAGCAACATTATCTTCTTTAATGGCTTAAGGGACCCTTGGAGTGGTGGAGGGTATCATCTCTCTCTCTCTCTCAATTCCTACCTCCCTTTATCATTCCGACTTCGATTGACTACAGTTTTTGCTATAATCTTTTTACAAACTCACGCGACAGTTCACATTTTATAGAAATAAGTATTACGTGAGCTGCTAATAACAATTAACATTTTAATTGTTAAACCGATGCGATAAGTGTTATATAAATTGTTATGCAATTTATAAGAATTTATTTGAATTTCTTTGGTGTTTTGTTAGGGTGCTGAAGAATATATCCAAAAGCATAGTTGCTATTGTCGCAAAAGAAGGTTAGTTGAAAGTTTGATTGTAAAGCAACATTAATATTAAAATTGATATAAATTGAAATTGAATAAATAAATTATATTTTCAAATTAATATGACCTTGTTACAATTTTATTTTTTTTTTATTGCTTAAACTTTTAAGATAGGAGTAATTTAACATGAAATTATAATGAAATCTTAAATTCGAATATTGCTTCTAAAATTTACTTTTCATTTCAATTAAATATTGTACGTGTTGTTAAAATATTTGTTAAATGATTAAATTTATCATTTTAATTTAAACTTTGAATGATTACTTTTTGTTTGATTGAAAAGAAAAAGGCCATCAAGTTTGGTCTCAATTTCAAAAGAGTTTCTATAACACTTATGAGCATCCCCCCCTCTCTCTCTCTCTCTCTCTCTCACTCATATGTTCTCCATTGCTGGCTTTTTATTGGATTTTCTGTTAACAGGGGCTCACCACGTGGACTTAAGGTTCTCAAGTAAGGAAGATCCACAATGGCTTAAAGATGTGAGGAAGCAAGAAGTGAAAATCATCGCAAAGTGGATCTCACAATATTACTACGACTTGGCCCATTTCTCTGCCTAGAGAGAGCTCAAGACTCAAGACCACTGCATTTTCCTACAATTTGAAGATCAACCATTTGTAACCCCCATTTATTTGGCGTTACTAAGTTGTTCTTATACTATTTATAACGACACAATAAAAACGCTCTCTAACAACACTTATAAAGTTTAGTTTCATAAAAGCAATTCACCCGCTTAATGTATGAAGGATTAACCTCTTTTTTCTTTTTCTTTTTTTAAACCATTTGTTGAGAGGCCACTGTCTAATGCTGTAGAGCCCATGTGGCCTTTACTGACATTATTCATGCCGCCTTGGGAAGTATTCGTTGGGCTTGTCCAGGCCTTTGCTACTATCGACTATCGTTATGAAATAGGTTTGTTGCGACGGTGTTTGAGTTGTAGCGTCGATCTTTTATTTATTTAAAAAAAGAGAAAAATATATTTTACACGCCCGACGCATTACCATTTTGGCGGACCTTTACAAACTACCTTACCGTAACATTTAACACTATCAATTAGTTTTTTCCGTCTTTTGAACGAAATTTACGTCACATGAGCTGCACGTGACATTTGTGTCCTTAATTGCCTGAAAATGCCCCGAGATAAAGTGTATTTTTTCCTTAAAAAAAAAAAAACCAAAAAGTCACTCAATCAAGTTGACTAGTGCCATATCACAGTTTACTTTGACATTTTGAGAAAAGCAGTTTTATATCGGTGATGACTCGTAATGTTATTATTTACACTTATTTTATATTGGCTGCGTAATGGCACCCTTTCGGACTCAGCCTCATGCCGGTAAGGGCTCAACATCAAGTTGTTGAGGCCTATCATGATCCTCCCTCCTGATCTTAAAGTCCATCATCTCCTGATAACCCAAAATGGCCAATCTCATTTCACAAATGGGCCATTTATCCATTCAAATGGCCCGCATGGTCCAGATGACCCAGTCCATGGCCCAAACCATGACTCAATCAATGGCCCAGACTATAACCCAAGCAATTGCCTAGGTGTTATCCCCTTGGTCAATGGGTATGCTATTATCATGCACTTCAAATACATCTTGTCAATCAGAATTGGTGTAAAGAATAGCATTACTCAATATTATTGATTAATTTTCATTCGCTATATATTAAAATCTTCACTAGCTGCCTAAAAGGACTTCGGATTTTTTTTTTTTAAATGAATAAAAGCCCTTTTTTTTTCTTTTTTTTTTAAATATAGATAGATGAATAAAGGCTTTTATATATCAACAAACACTACACACTCCAGTGTACACTGGAAAAGGACTTTGGAAATTAAAAGGAAAAGAAATTGTAAAGCAAAGTGTTGGAACAATAGGAGGCATATCTTAATCTCTGATCCATAGTTAGGATGAGACCAGATTTGTGACACACTGACTAGTTCTTCAGTTTGCTTTCCAGTTCAAAGTTAGGCCTCGATTAAGACAGGTCGGTCCATTTTTTTCAAACTTCGGCAAAGTGGGTTTCCTATTTGATCACCCAAGTCAATTTTAAAGCACAACTTTGTGAAAAAAAAAAACAAAACAAAACAAAGGTTGCCCATAAGGAAAAGAAAAACCCCTCTACAAACCAGAAAGCACCTATTTCAATCCGTCATATTGAAGGTGATCCGTCCTATTGAAGGTGATGCTTCCATTTGAAGTCACTTCCTCAATAACTATTACCGTAATTGTTCATAGTCAGCAAAATTTTCAATTATACTTATAATTTTGAGTGTCGTTATAATAAGAGTATTACCCTTTTTACTATAAATTTCTTATAAACTGACATAATAATTTATAGAGTACTCACATTATCACCAATTAGACTCATAGTATATATTAACGATGCAATGAGCTTAAATGTATCTAGGTTTTAGATTACTTCTATGTAGTAATTTGCTTGAAAATTGTACTGAGGATGGAGATTCTTTGTTATTAAGCTACCTAAATTTCATAACGGAAATTCCAAGTTCTAGCCCTTCTTGTAGGGTTGGTGGTTGTCTTCAGACAAAAAACACACAAGGTCGGACTAGGGGGCTAAGAGAATTCTCATTGGGCTAGCCTTGTAGTCAAAATGGGCAAAAAAAGCAACCCCATTCGTCTAGTCATTTTAGCTAAAATAAAATGGCTAGATACGGTCCTTAGCTTAAGATAGAACAGTAAAAGTGGATTGATAAAATATCAAGTGAGATGTAAATATTTTGAAAAAAAAATAGGTAGTTAAATAGAAAAAAAAATATGGCCCGTTTGGCAAACCTCTACTCTCCTCCTCTTCCTCCCTCTTTGTTTTTTTCTTTTTTATTTGTCACTTCTCTCAAAAAAATAAACTTCAAAACATTTTAATTTTTTTTTACTTTAATTTTTTTTTTCATTTTTTATATCACATCAATCATTTTTATTACTATTCAAATAAAAAAACCCACTTCATAACAAAACCTTTTCGCTTTCTCATAAAAAATTTCGAACTTCTTTCTACTTTATATAATTATATCATATTAATCACATTTTATTATTATTCAAAAAAAAAAAAAATCTCCCACAATGTTTACCTCCCCCCATGATTCTCTAACTAAAATTTATTGAGTCGGATATGTATGCCCTAAAGAAATAGAGAACCGTTACACATCTATATCTCTTTTGTAAATTTATCATTAAATTATGTGGGTCTTACAGATTTAGTATTAAATTTGCCCATCACTTATATAGAGATAGACAAGAAAATAAGCTAGTACAGGATGAGAGAAAAGCATGCCTAACTAAAGATCGATTTGGGTTAAAGTTGTAGAACGCATGGCTTTAGACACCCCACAAAAAGAAATGTCCTTTGAAGGGGAAGTCAATATGGTTCCTTTATACAACAAAGTCCATCTTCATCCACCCTTTAGCAAATGGGGGGTGATTGGCTCAACGGGACCATACCCACGAGGGCCACGACCCTCAATGTTGATGGTCCAGCACCTAAGGGCTAAGAGCCCTAAGCCAACCACCTCCTCCCCTAGACCACAATTCCTCTACACCCATCACATGCCACGTGCCAATAACCCAATTGCACCATCTCTAATGCTTCTTTCTTTGTTAATATTAGGGGAAGCAGATATGCTGATATGCACCAAGTGAGCAACACCAAAGATGGACAAAAAGATGGGGGTTTTTTGGGTCATTTGCTCTTGTGGACCCACTTCCCTAAAGCAAAAATATTGATATCGTGGGCCCCAAAAGTGGTAAGAGCCCTCGCATGCCTTCCGATGATGGGATTTGATTTCATGTGCCATTTACGGCCAGGCCAGACAGCCAGAAAAAGAGGAGACGTGGCCTCTTCTATATAGATATATATATATATTTATTTATTTATTTTTTCTATTGATTAATGGTTTAAAGTCCATGAAAGTTAGCCAGTTGGCAGTTGCTGTGAGTGTCTGAATGAGATGGTTGCTTCTGATGGACATGTCTTGGGAAATTGTTACTTTTGTTTGCTTTTTTAATGAATTAATTAATAGTTTTTTTTTTCTTTGTTTCTTATTTTGGAGTTAGCCAGTGCCACATAGGGAGAAAGAGCTGTAGGGAAACTTTGGTGTTTGGATTCCTGGAATATTAAATTATGTGACTTGCACTTCCAGACCAATTAATAATTTCTTGGGCAAATTCATTCTGTCTTATATGCAAGATATTTTGCTGAGTTTTGGTATATCATGATTGCTATATAAGTGATTAATATGGAATTTTTTATTTCTTTTTTTTTAAAAAAAAAAAGTGTTTTTGATGTGACATAATAGTAAAAATTGTTTTTTTTTTTAAACAAAATGTTATTGTTTTTATTTTAAGACGAGAAAACAAAAATCAAACAGGCTAATATTTCAGTAAAAAAAATATATATATATATAGTATATAAGAAGAGCTCAACATTTAAAAAAAAAAAAAAAACTATTTTAGTTATTGAAATAACATCCCAACTGCAAAATATTAAAGCACTAGTGACTCCTTTTCTTTTATCAAATTATTCAAAATATTATTTAAATGTTATTTTTATGATTAGTCCCATGCCTCTGATGCTGCATGAGGTAGTTCACCATCTCCCCGATGGCAGTCAAGTTTAACATGTCTCTCAGGGACCACATTTTCAGATTTAATCAGACTGTTGGATGAACTCCAGTTTGGTGAAAATAATATACCCTGCAATTTCAAATTCAATTATAAACTACTTAAACTACGCCTAGGATTCTTTTTCTCCTTCTTTCTTTCTTCTCTTCCTAAATTTTCAATGTGCAAGCTGGTTTTGGTTGCTTTAAGCCAGAACGGGAATTTTCGGCAATTTTTTTGATGTGAGAAAGTTTTTATGGGGCCTAGTACTTGTCCGAACAAATCTCGGTCAGCCCATCCACCTACTTAGAGAGGTGGGTCGCATAAAGACATCTCACGTCTAGATCGACAACAAATTATTGAAAATTGATGCGGATCT
Source organism: Alnus rubra (assembly GCA_028654335.1). Lineage (NCBI taxonomy): Eukaryota > Viridiplantae > Streptophyta > Magnoliopsida > Fagales > Betulaceae > Alnus > Alnus rubra. The sequence continues at coordinate 1,483,691 of JAJPGS010000281.1, forward strand.
TTATAAGGATCTTGAGTTGTTTTCACATCCATCAAAGCCAACATTCCATGATTATTAACGAAAATCCTTAATGTAACACATACTTGATTAGTATTGTGATGAGTTTGCATGCGTAGGCTATGCGGTTCGGTCTTGGGTCCAGTTTCAGTTGGAGTTGGATATGTTAAAATTGAGACACGTGTTTCGTAACAAGATATAAAGAAACATGTGTCAAAATGCTTATCTAGTACCCATGTATTGCAATCTTTTTTCTTTTCTTTTTTATGTAGGTCATGTATTGCAATCTAATTTAGTCTAGATCTCCTTATCATGCTAATCAATTAATCATGAAAAGTTAGGCTTAGGAGGTGTCATTGGAGTGCAAAGGAAATGAAAAAGGGTGCTGCAAATCAGCTCCACCAAGCAAGAAGTCCAAGATAGCGGCTCCATAAATTTGTATGCCTGACTTTATCACATTGTATGGTCCAATATTTCAAGACATCCGACCTCTATGAAAGGCCTCAAGGTCATCACTTTATATATAGCGTTGAAAACAAATGTGTCTAAAGACAGTTTTGCTTGATTTTAGCAAATCTTGTTGATTGAAACGGCATTTTGCACCCTTGTACATTGAAGGGAGGGCGGGCACCAAAATGATGCACCGACCTTTTGATGCATTTTGGTTAATGTTGCTAAGATTGCATCATTGAATTGTGATTTTATTACTTTAACACTGAATCTGGCCCATAACCCCCCCCCCCCTCCTTTTTTTGTCTTTTGAAAATAAGCATTAAATGCCTTCCATTATATAGTCAAGAAACCTGAGTAAATTGCTCAAGCAAAATAACATTACGAATATAGATAGGAATTTCTTCAAGCTAATCCATATGCTGCAGCTAGTATTTGGGACTTATTTTGCTAATATGATTGATCTTCCGACTAGTAAACGAATTAAAGATCGTGCGAATGTCTTCCACCGGTTGATCAAATCTATTCTAGTTTTGCTCTATATCATTCACCGCTTTAACCACTTGAAGCACATCACCTTCCAAAATAGCATTGTGAAAGCCTATTTCTTTGCAAAAGACAAGTGCTTGAAATTAATGCTGCTAACACTTTTGCTGCAACCGGTTCTTATAAGTTAATAAGAAACGATAAATTTAATTATTTAATTAATATTTTAATGCAACGATAAAGAAGATACATGGAATTAATTGAAACAGTGAAAAACTGTACATTAAACTACGTACGAAGTGAACCACGAAAAGAGAGTCGTGGACTTTAGTGAGGAAGTCTGAGGGATTGGTCTTACAAGCCAGGTAGGCAGGGTTTTACTGGGAAATTGAGGAATTCCAAAAGTGGAAATATTAAACTCCTTTTCTGCGACAATATCGTCCTTCAATTCATCAGTCACTAGACTTTCCTTAGATATCTCACGGACCTGTCTAGCTCCTCCCCAGTCTCTGAATAATCTACAAGATTTTCCAGATTTCGGATTTCGAATTGCATGACAGATTCCTCACCCAACTTGCAGATTTCTTAATGGCCAAGGATTCCTGCACTTGGCCAGGCAACATGCATCTTTGAGAGAGAGTTGCAGAAAAATTTCAGGTTTCCCCCCCACTAAAAACATATAAAAATACTCTCATCATTTGCAACTTTTTCTTCAAAACTTTATATATATCAAATAGTTTCCAAAAGTTTAAATTTTACTGTTACCAAATAGATCAGTCCACTCACCTTTAATTTGGTTAAAATTTTAACGGTATTATTACGTCATATCCAATCAAAAAGTGATACGAGTTTCTTGGATGAAAAAATATAAAAATAAAAATAAAAATTATAACATAGGAGATAACCGAACCACTTTCAATTGACATGAACACCAATAAAAATTTAGAGATAAGGGGGTGGAATGATGCATTTGGCGTTCAACTTTGAAGGAGTAAATTGATAAAATTCAAACCTTAAGGAGCGATTTGGCAAAATAAAATACCCCTTAAGGCGGACAGCTAAAACATAATTTCCTTGTATTTTACTACGCACATATTGTTTTGATTTTCCACAAACGATAATGTTTGGTAGGGGATTGGGACCATCCCATTGAAGACCGCGACTTGTCATTACTGAGACCATTTGCACGATGCAGATTGTATAATAGGATGACAAAGATGACACAAACATGTTGTTTGTATTAGAGAATGAAAGTAACACAGCCACAGCCCCCCCCCCAACAAACCTCTATAATTAATTATATTTATATATACGTGTTTCCAACATGTACTTAATATTACAACAATCAGTCCTCCCACCTTTTGTAGGGTTGAAAAGGGTGTCTGAATCTACCTGGAAATTGAGGTGGGTTTTGTCTGAAACTCATAGAAAAGACATAATCTAACTAGAAAAGTAATCATGCATACAATACAAATATTAGCATTTGAGAGAGAGAGAGAGAGAGAGAGAGAGAGAGAGAGAGAGAGATTGTGATTAATATTATATGTACGTGTGTGAGAGAGAGATGACCAGGAGTGTGAGGAAAGGATTCAAACACGACTGCCAAAAGAAAGGGGGCCTTCTCTCCAATTGGACAAATCTTATCTCATCTCTCTGCTTATTGGAAAACTAGGGAAGGGATCTGTAGATTTATTTCAGGCTCTTTTTTAAGAGTAGGAATGGCCAAACACCAATAATGCTGTCATGCACGTGACAAATATACTCTTATCTCATTCATGGGTGATCAAAAATCACTCCAATATCCTTCAACAATTAAGGACCACTACTGAATAATACCCAACATTTTGTTCACAAAATTACCATGTTTTAGACATAATTTGGCTGTCTTCTGCGAAAAAAAATGTTATATATATATACAACACCAACATTTTACTCTTATCTTACAATACTGACGTGATAGAGTGTAGCAGTTTTTGAATCAGTCTGTATGGAGTATAACATTACAAGTGAAAAAAAAAAAAAATTACTGTTGATCAAACAGTGGAGATTGTATCTAGTAAAAAATAAGTACAATTATTTTATAATCTTAAAATTTTCACTTTTTTGTTTTTGACACGAGATGTTTATAGTAAGTTTTTTTATTGGAAGCATGCTAAACTATTGAATTCAGGAAATGAAAGAGGATATATTATAAAAATGGGTTCAACTTTGCGACAAAAATAGAGTCTATATACAGTTGTATTTAATTCAAGAGATTTTGTTACTTTGGAGTAGAACATGGAACCATTTGAGATCCAGCCAAGGACCATCCTTAATTCAATAGGGAGATCCCACGAGCCCCCCATGGATAAGGGTCTGGAAAAACCCAAGTGCTAGCTAGACGGGCCGATTGATGGAACCAGATGACTGCCTACGTCAGGATGGTCCCACCATTTGATTTGTTTGCCAATGTAGTAACATGGGCTGTTTCTATTTACACAAATATTATTCACCGGCCTCTATAATTTTTATTTTATTTTATTTTATTTTCTTCTTTTTCTCAAGACTCATGCCGATGCCTGCATGTTCTGCCCGATTCAGTAATTTTTGTTAGAGTAATATATACTATATTTATTTTTAACTTTTTTATAATTTTCAGCACGTAATTGGGTTAAAAAAAGAAAAAGATAAATACTCTTTAACCACGTTCTAACACGTGTCAATAAATTATACTTTTTCTCTATCTATTATGATATTCTTGCATCGTTCTTCACAAAAAAACAAAAAAGAAGAAGAAGTAATTATTAGTCATTAGGGTTAATTTGCTTGATAATATTTTGTTTTTCTTTCTTTTATTTTTCCTTTTTAAAATAAAAATATTAATAAAATAACTTAAATCACAAAATCATTCAAAATTATATTTATCTTCATACCAGGTCAGAACATTGTTTCAAATAAAAACCAAAAAGCACGTCCTAAGAGCATTAACAAATATTTCTGAATACAAATTCCTAAGGTGTAAAAAAAAAAAAAACCAAAATTAAAGAAGAAGAAGAAAAAAAATATCAAAATTACACTGAAAAAAAATGATTGAGTTTTTTTCATCACGCAAAACCTTAAAGTACTCTCGTACTTACATTTTCCCTTCTTCTCTCTCTCTCGCTCTCTCTCTCATTGTCATATCTTTGCTGCTACATCAAATAGTTCCCACAGTTTCCACATCAAACCCATAATCATCACGCCTCTCCAGGACCCCTTGTCTCTCTCTCTCTCTCTCTCTCTCTCTGTCTCTCTCTCTCAAAAATGTCCATAAACCACCTCTCTTCGGAGCTTCCAGAAACACTCTGGTGGACTCAACTACAACAACACCACCCGATCATGGAGCCAATCGCAAATCTCCCTTCTTCTTCTTCTTCCTCTTCAAGACCCGACCTTTCTTGGACCCCGCAACTCTACTACCAACACCAAGCCTGGCTCAACTCCCAGAATTTCCAAGAACTCGACGATCAAACCCCCGAAAACCCGACCCACCAGGAAGAACATCAAGACCAACAACAACAAGAAGCCGATGAAACCGAAAAAGAACCCATGTTCGAGAAGCCATTGACCCCCAGCGACGTCGGCAAGCTCAACCGCCTCGTCATCCCCAAACAACACGCCGAGAAGTACTTCCCGCTCGGCGGCGACTCCGGCCTCTTGCTCAACTTCGAGGACGAGTCCGGCAAGTGCTGGCGCTTCCGCTACTCCTATTGGAACAGTAGCCAGAGCTACGTCCTCACCAAAGGCTGGAGCCGCTACGTCAAGGAGAAGCGCCTCGACGCCGGCGACGTCGTTTTGTTCGAGCGCCACCGGACCGACGCCGAGCGCTTGTTCATTGGGTGGAGGCGCCGTGGGGCCGCGGCGCACGATAGCGGTTCTGGTGGGCACATCGTGGTGGCACCGCATGGTAATAGCAATAGTGGCCCCGGGTGGACCAGAGTGTTCTATTCTGCGCAACCTTATCCTACGCATCATCCCCTGCCATTCCAACCTGACTGTCTTCATGCAGGTGCTATGTCTTTCAAACTTTATTCTAACCCTATCTCTTGCTCTCACAAATAACCCGGAAATCCTTTTTTTTTTTTTTCTTTTTTTTAAAATAAATTGCTGTATATATACATATATATAAGAAAAAAGATAATTATACGAGCACATGAAAGTGCGTGAAGGACACCTTCCAATTACTTGGGAGGAATGTGGTCGTGTGGGTTTGGTTTCAGGTTACATTGGAGGATGTGTTCATTCATCGAGTAGCAATCTGGTCTACTTCTTACCAAGCGTGTTATTCACGCGTTAGAATTACAGGGAAATTATTTTTCTCATAAAAAAAAAAAACAACGCTAATTGAGAGAGAAATTGAGGCATTACATGCACGTGTGGTTTATACTTCCACAGGGTCCCCTAATCAGAGCCAAACGACGACGCCGGTGGGGAGCTCAAAGATACTGAGGTTGTTCGGGGTGAACTTGGAGTGCCAGCCTGCAGAAGAGTCGTCGTCCGAGCCATTCACACCCGATGGCTCGTCTTTGTCGAGCCAGGGACCAGCCGACCAACACTATTATCATCAACCTACTTATTCTTCGGATCATCACAATCACATGGTACGCCAACTCTACATTTTTTAGTGAAAAGCTTTCTAAAAAATAATGTGGTTGTTTCCTCTAATCAGACAGATTAATGGCAGTTGGAATATGAGACCTCCCAATTAACTCGTTTGGTTCGAATAATACATTAACTTTTGCTGCAAGTCAATAATTAATAGATTGATTAAGCATTTTCATTTTTTACTCCTCTCACATCGGCTCAAGCATTTTCCTAATAAACAATATGCTTTGGTTCAAACCCCGGCCCTCAGGGTGTTTGACACTTGTTCTTCAGCACATGTGACCTTCAAATTACCAGTTTGCATGAAATTAATTAATTTAGTTGATGAATTTGTTAACTTTTTGAGAAGCATTATCTGATGGCTAGCTAGGTCATATATATATATAGAACAAGGTCTCTCATCTTTCCGACAATATTGTCATTGATCTTTAGTTTATTTATAAATCTGTACGTTTTGGTGCTGGGTGTGGATCTATATATATATATATATATATATGAATTAAGGGCCATGTAAAATAATGAGACTTTGTGACTGCTTGAATAGTGATTAATCTAGGATCACAATATATATTCGTCCTAATTAATGGGCTTGGTTTGTTGTGGGACATAACCCAAAAAATACTACAACTTTTATTATAACTTTCTTACAAACTCACGTGACACTATACATGAGTGTAACGACATATATTGTCTTGTTAGTTTATAACGAACTTGTAGTCAAAAATTGTAATATTCCTAGTAATACTCAGCATAATAAAAGAACATTCTGTCTATCATAAAGTTGAAAGCATAGAGATCGGTTTTTGGTTAATTTGGTTTGCGGCTGGTTCCCATTTGGAAAGTTGAACGTGCTAATTCAGGCTTCTAATCATAGGCTTTTTTATCTGGACAAAAAAAAAAAAAAAAATCTAGAAAAATCATAGGCTTTTTTAATTGGAGAAGGAAAAACCTCTAGTGTTTCCTTTCTAATTAACCAAATAATTGTTGGCCAATTAGAAGGCATTTGGATCCTAAATGAACTGAAGAGCAAGAGCATCCCGTTGGTTTTATTTGAAGGGTAAAGTTATATATTTACAAAAATGTAAAAAGATAATTTTACACTTTCAAATGAAACTATTTGGATACTCTCCCGTTCAAATGGATCCTTGTCCAAGAGGCCAGTCATGATAGCTTGGCATATTATATATGCCAATCGATCTATGCACTACACTTTTTAATCCGTCCAAACTGTTTGGTAATAACGAGATAAAAATAGAATAAAAATGTGATTTATATTATTTCTCGTCTTCTTCTTCTTTTCTTTTTCTGTTAAGTGTAATAATTGGAATATGTGTGGGATTGTAACAGGATATCACTCTCTCCGGAGATGTGAACAAGATGATGAGAAATCGCCGAGGATGAAGATCTGTGGATGTGATGTTGCCCGCAATGAGATATATCTAACCTACTCGAAAGGGCCCCGAAAAAATGGCAAATATATATATATATATATAAAATGAAAAAAATAAATAAAAAAAAAAAATCCCAGATTTTCAGGCCGGCCTAGCTAGTTCCAAAGCCGAAGGGTAAGGGAACCAAAGGAAGGAAGATTGGTGGGGAAAAGAGACTGCAGATAGGGAAGGAGGGGGATGGGGGAGTTTGGGACCCACAGAAAAAAGCTGGGGGGGCTGACGTCACCCCATGCCAAATGGGAAATTTGGGTCGTTGAAAATCAGGAATGAGGAATCTATTTGCTACTGTTGAGATTCTCCCTGAAGATTTTTCCCAAGGCTTCATCATAATAATGGAAGGGGTATGGTGCAGATAATGGTGGGTTTTGGTGGGTGGGTGAGTGGGTGGACTTGAATAGATTGGTGACAGTCCAGTAGTACTAGCCCACTCCCCCCCCCCCTCTCTCTCTCTCTACCTATATATTAAATGTAGCTAAGCTGTCTTCGGTGCTCTCCTGGAATTCCCATATAGTGACTAGTGAGAAGCTGAAAAGGAGAGCACATTTTTTCTTATTGAAAATTTTTGTAGCTACTTGCAAGTCAGAAGGCTAAAAATCTTTCTAAATACTACATGGGGCATGATGTTGATGGGAGTTTGGTATTCTTCATTGTCATGATCATTCAAATATGTGGATGAAAAAGGGATGAGATGGAAATGATAAGAAACAAATCATGTAATGCGTATCGAAGTGCATGAAAATTTGAGTAGGCACATGCCAATTGCCCGTGGTCCCCCTGGAAATTGCATTGGCTTCTGCTGATTGTTTCACTGTAAAACATCATGAAGAAATCAACTAATCCATCTTGATGCTAATAAGGACAAACAAGCACCATAAAACTACCATATCCACCATGTGACAACATACATAGCATTACCAAGAGGGCAAAGATTATATGAATCAAAATTGGAAAGCAGAACCAACATAAATACGGGAAAGAGTAATGATACTCTTCACACCCATTTCGTATCGGCTAATATGATGTGTTCGTTTTAAGTGGCTTTTCATGAAAAATTTGATGTTAAAACAGGCCGGAAACTATGTCAAAAAGTATAATGAGAACAACCCAATAATAAAGAAAGACCACTAATGTTATTGGATTTGTACCTCACTATTCTGGAAACAACAAGAGAAAAAGTATCGTTAGCCAATAAGGTCACATTCCTGACATGCAAATGAAGGAGCCCAATAGTTTTGATAATTGGTCATCAAGGAAGCACAGATATCTGCTTGATAAGTACAAATATATCTTATAAGGCCAATTGGAGAATGAGGATTCTGAAAAATACTATCGAAGTTGGATTCCAGTATAATGGATAATAATAACAGGTGGGAATTTGCATGCTCGGGCCTGTCCATATTTCTTTCATCTACTTGGTGTGTAATTCGACAGGGCATACTGATCCTCCAAAAATCCATTGGATATGATTCTTCTCATGAAAACACCTCTTCATCCCAGATTTCTTAGTTACCTTGAATTTGGCTGAACTCAACTGGTTCAGGGACTGTTTAGGCATATGCTGTTTAAACACCACTGGCTCCAGGATGGTAAATGTTACAGATAGCAAATAACGAACTAGAGATGATTGAATATGATAGCCGCAAATGACAACTTGGGTATCTGGCCAATCAAAGATGCAACACATCTTGGTTTGATCAATTACGCAGGGTGCTAATTAGGTAGTTTTCAGCAGTTAAAGTACCAATAAACAGATTGTGTATATGTGCTCTGATTCATCAAGCGAACATGTCAGGCATATGATTAAGCAACAAAGTGCAGGATACTTGTTTGAATAATCAATAACTGTGTCATGTGATGATCAGGGCCCATAAGATTCGGACAAGAGGGATACCAATTGACCTCGGCCGGTGAAGGTGTCCAATCTTTAGTGGCTCTAAGGCTCTGCAAGTGGGAGGGTCCCCAGATATGTGTTGTTATCATTGGCCTACAGGCAATGGCCAATCAAAGGAATGAAGGGATTCTTCCTGTATGGGTTTGTCCAGCCGGAATAATTCAATCATGCATGACTCAGTACAGTACAAGTATGGAAACACCATGTGAGTAATTCTTCATTCCACTTAGCTTTTTCCTCTTCTCATGCTTTATTGCTTTTGGACTCTTGGGTCAACATCGCTTCCACCTCCCTTTGTAACTACAATAGGAAAAGGGAGCATCCTTTTGTGACTTAAACCCCCAAGGAAATAAAAACAAGCAATGGTGTTGATATCTGCATTGAAACCATTAATAATCTCAAGAAAGCACAAACTGTGCAAAAGAAGCTTAAATTTCTTAGAAGGAACTAAATTAACCATTGAAGAAACCAAAGAACCTTTATAATTTTGGAAAACTCCGTACCTATGGTTTAATTACAGAAGAACTACTCAGATATTTGCATATTTTCGGAAAAGGGATCCGTCTAACAGTAGGAGAAATATTTGTAAACAAAATAAGTCTTTGTACCTGCTGCCCAAGGCTCCATCACTGATTTGCAAAAGATATAGGCTATTGCTCATGGATTACGAATATCCATATCATGTTCGTGAGAAGACTTAAAGCAATTGCCATGTGCTTGAAAAGACTTGAAGCATAACCTAGTCAGGAGGCAGGAAGGAGCTGATAAGTGGCCACCCCACCAACCACATCACTTAACAGAGAAGCCCACAAAACAGTCCCTCAGTGACAACTCTTCCCTGACAGAAAAATAAATTGCTACCTAAAAATAATCTCTAGGGTTCATTGATGGGTTAAGAAGGGCTACCATGCACTGCAGAGCAAGCAGCTTAATAGCCAAAAGCAGGAGGAAATTTCTAATTGTGGGCCTTGATCTTCATTTCAATCATTCCATATCATGCGAAGTCATTTTCAGTCTTCTCTACCTCCACAATGCAGCATGCATAAAAGTATTCGCCCTCGCATCTCATGGCCCCGATTTGTCTGCCACATACATTCTTCCTAAAGTCAAAATGGGTGTCCCACTGCATTGTTCAATCCTAAACAGAGTTTTACCATTCATACAAAATAAAAATAAAAAAATAAAATAAACAGAGTTTTACCGAGAATTCAGCCCACCAATTCTAAAGGATCCCATGTAAGGCTGAAAATGATCCCCACAGAAGCAGCAGCAACCAAAAAAATAAAAAGGGTTAGAAATCATCCTCACTGAAGCAAGATTTCTACCCTCAATCCAACGAAAACATGCATACAACACAGAAGCACAAATTATTTCATCTGATGCATGCTAATGTCATGCATTTCTCAAATAATATGCATATACTAAATAAGCATGAACAATCTTATTGAATCATTTGATTGAGGGTTTCTGTTGTTTATTATAATTAATATTTTACTTTGGTGGGGGATGTAGAGAACGACCATCTCTTCATTCACAATAATAACAATAAAAAAAAAAAAAAATCCCTTCCACTCTTCCATTAGTTAGCAAAAGTAGCAATCAATAATTAGAATAACAAGAAGAAGATGAGAAGAAGGGTAAAAAATTTGTTCTCACACAAGTAGCGCTTGAATCTGGAAGACAACTGAGAGTTTTGAACGAGCAGATCATTCTGCACCCAACATGTGACCAAGGAACTTTAGCCAGCAGCATTTATCAGACATTACTTTGCTTGCACTTCATATAAGTATCAAATAATGCAGTTTCATACTAGATACCTTTGCGGTGCATAATACTTGTATAAGCAGATAAGGCCACAAACATTCGGCTGGGGAAAAAAAAACTTAACAAGTATGAGGCATAAAGAAATCATAAAACCAATTACCGTGGAAATCAAGTGGCAAAATTACTTTCAGCTACCAATGGATAAGTATTTCAAAGAAATTAGCAATACAAAAGATTGTCCAGTATTTATAGCTCTCAAGTTTTGCTTTACATTAACGGGATGAATTGTGCTAGTAGTCTCCTACGATCTGAGCTGTAGAAAGCCCTACAAGTTGTATGAATACTCCAAGTGCGGGAGAACAGTAAATATATATTGCCTCCTACAAAAGGTCAATATGAATTTTTGGGTGCATTAGCTTCTTGTTGAGAATTAGAATCCTGATTCTTCTCCATGACCTGTTGGATGCCTTCTTGATACCGTTCTATAAAACTTTTGAGAGCATCTCTATAGGCAGAAGCTCCTGTCATGTACTCCCGTTGCAAAGCAGGCCTTAGTGCCTCCATTCCCCCTCTGGCAGCCATTGATATTAATTATTCCCAAGTGAAAGATAGGGGCACAATCAGAATTTAACTCACTAAAGTACAAATGGAAGAAAAGCTATTACAAGAAAAGTGTCCAAAAACTTTATATTCAACTAATAAAAGGAATATTGATAAAGAGAAAAGGGGTTCTTCTTGCATTATGCTAGTCAAAGCAGAGCAAGCTGAACCCACAATTTGGTGGCAATATAGCAGCAAGGTTAGAGGCGCAACTAGAAGAGTTGGCCCATATTTATATTATTTCTTTTTCCCAGGAAAAAAAATAAGCATCAACCCAAACTCTTCGTTCTCTATTGCTATCATATAAAACCCCACATTTCCAACCTCTTCGACACAAAACTCAGAAAAAGAGACAACCTCAATCCTTGGAACCGTAATGAATCCATGATAACCATAGGGGCTTCCTTCTGTACTCTAAACTCACAAATCCCGGTATGGCCAAAAAAATCATAACATTGATCTGAAAACCGAGCCATGAGAAAGAAATTAATGAAATTCTTACCATAGTCCTGCTTTTTGCTCCAGTACTGGGCTTACCCTCACCCTCTTCATCCTTCTTATAATCATTTGGCCGAAGCTCCGGATCGATATCACGTACCCAACTCGCAGCATAAAGCCTAGAAGCTTCCTTCAACACCTGCACAACAAAATAGGCAGAAATAAATATTTAGCAAGCAACTTTATAGCAATACAGTGAAGAGTCCTAATAAATGCTAGCCAAAGAAAATGCATGTTTACAGAATTCTAAACATGCCCAGTTAATTAGCGTAAGACCAAATCAAATTACTCGTGGTGAGCTTCAAATTATCACAATTGACCAATATCTGAATCCATGTGCTGAGAAAACCATTAAGAATGAGGCGACGCCCACCATCAAGAACCAGTCAAAATCACATCAAACAAAACCCAACCAAAAGAACATCAAAGAACCCACCAAATTCAAGCCACGACCCACGATGCCAAAAAAATGAAAGACAAATGTAAGCATAGTTGACACGCACCACTGTTGCAAGCGCCGTTCAATCCTTCCACATTTTCGGGTTTAGCCAACAACCCACAGATCAGCACCCCGGGCCTGGCCCCATGCAGAGATTTCGACCTTTATGGGCTCATTCCCGGCAGAGGGATGTAGGGGAAAGAGAAGGGGGGAGTGAGCCTAGACTCGTGGGTCCTTATTTCTCCTCATTATCGTTTTATTTTATTTTTTATTTTTTGGTAGATTACCTCATTATCAGTTAATTTTGTCATTTTTGTTGCCAATTTTAACAGAAAGAGTTTATTACAATAATTAATAAGTATTAAGACTGTAAAGCAAAATAAAAATTAAAATTAAGATAATCTTTTGACAAATGCCTTACAAATCGCATGTGGCTTATTTTAGCTTGCAAAAATCTTGTTTTAACAATCACCCGTATTTTTCTCGACCTACTTATACACGTTTATTTATTGTACATAAATGTTTTAAAAATGATTGTTGTACAAATCTTAATAAATTTTTGTACAATTCTAATAATTTTTTTTTTCAAACTAACCATTAGATCTGCTTTCCCACACGTGAGTTATACAGAAGTTGTAAACCTATCATATCTCTATATTTTTTTGTACATATTGGGAAGAAAAAAGGATGGACGGTTAGGATCAAAAAAACAGGTATTGCTACGACATTTAATAATAACCTGATTGTGGAATATTAAAAAATTAATTAAATAATTAAATTTATATTTTTTTATTAACAACTATTCAAAATAATTGATTATTTTATATAATATTAAAATAAAGATTTTGAATTCGAATCCCTATCACATTAATGGGAGATTTAAATGATTTGATTGACTTTTGGTACAAAAATGGCGTGTCAAGTGGAATATGACTCTAATTTGTTTGTTAAAACTTTTACTTCCTGCCTTTTTGCTTTATCTCCTCTAAACAAAAACATTAATAAACAAACCACATAATACAAAATAGTCTTTAAAACACAACAACATTTTTCACATTTATATCACGTGATAATTCTTTATTTTTTCACCAAAAAAAAATAAAAAAAAAATCAAACACACTAAAAAAAGAAAGACCCCTAAAATACATTAACAAATTAGAGTAATGCTACACATCATCCTTTTGTCCACCTTTTATCCTCCCAAAATTGATGTGGCTCTTAAAATCACCATTGGATCAAAATTCAATAATGATTTATCATAAATTCAATGGTGATTTTAAGAGCCACATCAATTTTGGGAGGATAAAAGGTGGACAAGAGGATGATGTGTAGCATTACTCAACAAATTAACATATATACTCATGAATGATTGGCATGTTAATTACAGAAAACAATTCAAAGCATGCAGCGCACGTCTCATAATATATAGCGAGAGGCCTACGTGCTTGACGTTTCCAAACAAAAAGCTGTCCAGTCTAATTTTTCTTTAGAATATAAAAGTGGGTTCATATATATCATCATAATTAGCTATAAATCACGTCTAACGTCGGTGTACGCACCATAATTAGGGAGAAAATTAAACCTACATCGATCTCTCTCTCTCTCTCTCTCTCTCTCTCTCTCTCTCTCTCTCTCTCTCTCTAATGACCTCTTCAACCCCCTTCTTCCTCTTATTATGGATCTTCAACCCTCTCAAGAACCCATAGCGGAAAGGCTCCAACTTCTTCCCCTCCCCATCCTAATCAAAAGAGAATTGAAACATGCACTATTTTTCCTCCTCCTCCTGATTTCTTCCATTGTCGTTTTCATTCTTGTCATCCCTTTTGACTCTCGGCCAATCTTTCATACTGGCTTCTTATCGCAAATCATATCCGATCAAGAACTAGGAGTTTGTGATTACTCTAAAGGCAGATGGGTTCGGGACGAAAGCGGTCGCTCGCCTCAATCGTACACGGAGAACTGCCCGTTTCTTGATCCCGGCTTTCGGTGCAGTCAGAATGGACGTACAGATGAGGGTTACCGTAAATGGCGATGGCAACCGGAGGGCTGTGATCTTCCAAGGTATGTATGGTATGAATATGGAGATTCAGATTTCGGAATATAATTCACACCTGTTCATGCATGCCACATGCAAGGACGGATAACGTCGGTTAAACTTCTTTCTTTTGTACGACTTCGAAGTACTATTTCTTAGCTCAAATTCGACTATAAACTTAGAACTAGCTAGCATGCAAGAAGCAAGATTTGGAGAACCCTTTTGTATAAGGTTTGAATTAAGGAGCAAGAATTCAAGAACCATATAAATTTAGTGTGTTGGAGTCTTGGAGAGATGTTCTGTCTGCCTGTCTCGTCTTGTATTCAAGAAGAAGCAAAGGATCAGATCCATGGCAACAAAAACCCTAGCCATATACTTTCTTATGACCTAATTTAATTCTCTTGATAAAAACCTGAAGGGCTTATGGTGGAGCTTTTAATTGAGGATGGAAAGAAATGAAACTATGGATTAATGGATTGAACCGAAAACCAATTGGATTTGAAGTTGACTCACTCCAATTGGGGTGGCCGGCGGGATTCATGTGATTGGCTTTAGGGTTTCTAAATATATTGCCATAATACCATAATAGAGAATTGACTATTGATCCGGCCACCATTACGTTTGCATTACATGCTGTTTGGAAATTTCCTTGGTTCCACTATGTTGACCTATATGTATTTCCCTACACCTTAATTAAAATTGCCGGCCTAATTAAGAGATATATATATATATATATATATATATATATATATATATATATATATATATATATATATATCGATTATAATATTATATATGTAATTGTGACTGCTTAATAGTTGACGAGCTCTTTTTTTTTTTCTTTTTTTTTTCTTTTTTTTTTATATTGATATAATTGCTAGGTTATACAAGAAAACTTTGACTATGTGATAATCGTGTTATGATTATTTTTTTAATGCTACTTTTTGGGTTTGATTATGACCATTTGTAAAATTTGGATACAAAATATTCCTCCAAAGAAAAAGAGGAAATGAATAGGTTTTATTTGGTTATTGATGACAAATAAAGAAAATAAATCAAATAGTATAAACTGTATTGGGAAATGAATGAAAAAAACATGATTTATATATAGTTTGCCTCTTCCCTGTCATTTTTGTTTAATTTTTAAACAATTTTATATCAAATAGCCTTAGGCACTTCAAAAGGAAAATATATGATATTTTGGGAAGAATAAAAATAAATTTTAGAGGATACTTAGGAATAAACCAAACACGAGAATCTCGTATTTTCGAAAATCCTACCAGATTCTAATAACTCTTAAACGTGAGTTTAGTCACATTTTTTAGAATTTAAAGTCCTAGGCGTCACATTCTCAAGAATGTAAATGTTGAAAAAATGTTATATTTTTCGAACCAAACGCCACGTTATAGTTTTGTTAAAATACAAGACAACCATTACATGGATCATGCATATTTAGAAAATAGTAATCACCCCGTTTTAATTATTATTATTTTATTTTTGGCCTATATATGGCTCCTAGCTACCATGGTACCAAAGTTCATTTAGGTAAAAATGAAAGAGTTTAATTAATTTGCTTCCATTTTCTAATGTCAGATTCAATGCAAGCGAGCTCTTGGAAAGAAGCCGAAATGGACGTATAGTGTTTGCCGGCGATTCTATTGGGAGAAACCAGTGGGAGTCTCTGCTATGCATGCTTGCACAAGGTGTCTCCAATCAGTCCAGAATATATGAAGTACATGGAAACCCCATAACCAAACACAAGGGCTTCCTCTCCATGCGGTTCCATGATTACAACCTCACAGTTGAGTATTACAGGGCACCTTTTTTAGTTATCATCGGCCGGCCACCCCAGAACTCATCAAATCAAGTCCGAACCACCATTAGGGTCGATGAGTTGCACTGGTACTCCAAACACTGGTTAGGAGCAGATGTTCTGGTCTTCAATGCCGGGCATTGGTGGAACGAAGACAAAACAGTTAAGATGTACGTAAGAGCTTCCATTATCTGCTCATCCCTATCATGATCATGAACTATTGACATTCAAAACTAATTTCTTATATTTAATTAGGAAAAAAAAAACACTAATTTCTCTTGTAATCTAATTCTGTGCTTCAGGGGCTGCCATTTCCAGGAGGGAGGCAAAATAAATATGACAATGGATGTGATGGAAGCATTCCGGAGATCTCTACAAACATGGAAGTCTTGGGCACTACAAAATTTCGATCCTGAAAGGAATTTTATATTCTTTCGTAGCTACTCCCCAGTGCATTTCAGGCAAGTCTAGTACTAATTAAGTTACAATTAAAGCTTCATAAAATCACTTATAAAATCCAATCTCATCTAGTAAGGAACTCATATAAGACTTAACACACATTAGCTCATTTATAATCCACATACTCTATGTGAATAATTCATCTTCTCAATGTGAGACTTAACTTTTTGGAGTGTCACAATCTCTCACACTCAAATTCCTAACGTCCAAACTATGGCCCTCATCATGCAGTGCTTCAGCACCACATAGTCTTACTAGGTTGCTTATAATTAGGGGTGAAAATGCGGATGCGGATTCGGATATTAACAATATCCGCATCCGCATCATGTGCTTGCTATCTACATTCACACGATTATTGCGGTGATTAAATACGGTTATTATCCGCTATCCGCAAATGAGGTAATAGACATTTTGAATTATTATGATATTATCTAAATCTATATGCAACATTAAATAATGCGGATATTATTATATGCAAGCTTAAATAAATTAAGATTTTACTTGTTACACAATTCACAATTAATAGAGGGTCATTGTCCCATAGAATAATTAAGATTTGGATTACCAAAAAATAAAAAAAGTAAATGCAGTGAGGTATGACTTTGAGATAATAGTAAAGAAAATCTAACATAACCTAAAGGTCTTACACTTATCAAATCGAAAACGACGTCTTTTTAGTAAATTTATATATATAACCGCATCTGCATCCCCTAAAACCGCCATCCGTATTTGCATATGCGGATATTGGTTTTTGCTAACTGCACTCGCATGTGTGAATAACAGTTAGGTGCAGATTCCGCATTTTCACCCCTACTTATAGTGTCAGCCATATATGTACTATAACTTCAAAAAGACTAGTCAAGTTATAATTGAAGCTCTTTAGAATCACTTACCTAATCTCACGTTGTAAAAAACCAATGTAAGACTTAACATCTTTAAGCTATTTTATAATTCACCAACTCCGTATGAACAATTCATATTCCCAATGTGCAACTAATTTTATTGGAGTGTCACAATTTGGACGTAGATACGATTGAATCAGTATACATAGGACACATATTTGGAAAACTCTTTACCTACCCCATAATAATCCATTTTTTTTTAAAGGGAGAGGAGTTTTCAACGGTAGCTTTTTCTTCTCATTTACATCCTCAAACTCGATGCATTTATTTTCTGTAGTTCAGAAAAAGGGATACTCGTGTAAGAATAATGATAGTTGTACATCACCCCTACAACAAATGTACAACACCCCTTCATATGGGGTGGGCCTCACACACTGTAGGATCCACCCCATGTGAAGGAATGTTGTACATTTGTTGTACACTTGGTGTACAGGAATCACTTCCCTAGTGTAATCAGTCAGTACTCATAAGACTAGCAAAAACAGCTAGCTAGCCCGAAGGCCTTGATTACGGATTATGAACTCTGACTCGAGCTTTTCACATGTAAAATTGCAGGAATGGCACGTGGGAAAGAGGGGGTTTCTGCAATTCTAGTACGGAACCAGAAACAAACTACACAAAGTTGGAAACCGAACCATTGAACAATGTACTCATTTCCAATGTAATCAAAGAGATGGATTATGGAAACAGGAAGATCCAGTTTTTAAACATCACATATCTAACAGAGTTTAGGAAAGATGGTCACCCTTCAAAGAATCGTGAGCCAGGCACTCCAGCTCTAGCTCCACAAGACTGCAGCCATTGGTGCCTACCTGGAGTGCCGGATACATGGAATGAACTTCTGTATGCTCATCTATTGTCAAAAGGATTCAGAACAAAGTGAAAGTAACATCGAAAAGGGAAAGAACAAAAAAAAAAAAAAAAAAAAAAAATCATGTGACCTTGTAATTGATAATATTATTTCAACTTTGACAGCTGTACAAAAAATTTGCATTGGCTACTAGTCAGGCTAGTTCATCCACATTTTCATTTGGATTTTCTTCATCGGTTTCCATCTCCTTGACTTTCTCAAGTTGCCTCAAGAGATCCAATCTTTCAGATCCATATGTAGATGGTATCTGCCAAAAACATATCAGTTGATCAGGAAAGATACTCTCAATAATTTTTTTAACAAAAAGGCTGTTAGAGAAAAGCTACACACCATAGCTGGTACATATCTCTGAATAGCGGCCAACATGGCTGCATGCCCAACTGCAGTAACCTATACGACATCATCGTTCTCTACATTAGGTTAGAAATGAACCGATAGCCAAGAGAAACGTATCATAACAACAATGTTTTCTCTGGTAATGTTAACTGTGATTATGCATAATGTAGATTCCTACACAAGTTGTTGTATGACATATACAAGTTGTATGACTACTTTCGCAATAACACGAACAAGAACTATTTTCTCAGGACTGTATACTCTCTCCCCAACTAGATAATGTGGCAACACTACTAAAATTTGTTGGAAAATAATGGTCCAACTGTTCCGAAATAAAAGGATAAAAATAAAAAGACGAGCAGCGTCAGCCAAGATAAGAGTTGAGATGAGGAGCTAAAATTTACAACACGTCCTGAGTCAATATAATAACTAAGAAAGATATATGGACGAAGAACCAGAAAGTGAAAATGGAGAATGCAATGTTGAATAAAAAAAGAACGCAATATTGATAGAACTATTTCATTTTCAAACTCACAGGAAGAAGCATTAAAACGCCAATTGGAACAACTGATGCCAAGTCAGTCATTGTTCTTTTGAAAGCTTTCTTTTCTTTTTCCGTCAGCTCATCTCCTATTAGGACCCGTCTGAGCAACACCATAGAAGCAGCAACATCAATAGCTAGAAGCTGGGTTCCTTGCCAGACATCCTGCTCAGTAAAAAGTGTGATTATTAAGTAGTAAAGTTGAGATAATCTCATGTAACCGTCAAGGCAAAGAAATATTTGAGCTCTTAAATTATAAATACCACTACTTTGGAACAAATTGAGTGGCCTTGGCTCAGGTAGCAACAGGGAATGGAGGGTTTTGCTAGGTCTAGGCTATCAAAGTATCAAAAACATCAAAATCAACTTTCAGGGATTCTTCAAAACAGCAAGCATGTATGCAGAATGCGGATGGCTTAAAATAGGAGTAACGATATATCCTAGTTAGACAATGGATCATATTTTGACTGATGGAAAACAATAGATATCCATACCGTGCTAGCTTCTTTTAGCTTGACAAATGATTTTTCAATGATACCATCTTTCTTCTGAACCTGGACCAATTGAGAACCTCTAGCATCACCCTGATAATTATCACCATCATCTGTAACTTTAAACTCCTGAAAAAAAAAATCATAATAACTGATTAGGAACCGATAGCCTCAAACAAGGCCAATGGCAAGTAAAGGAAATTTTCATGATAATGTTCTGACACGAATGGACATAAGAATCAAGTAAAGTCTACAGAAGCACATCTACCTCTCTCTATTTTGCCCACCCACCCATACCACACCCATGCACATGCGAATACGCACGCACACATAGAAATAGACTTGATATGTATTAGGTGACTGCTTGGGTCACCAATGCAAAGCTAGCAAAGCCACTTCTCATAGTGTCATAGATAAATATTCATGTTCATCACATGTAAGCAAAGCAAAGGACCACAGTTAGCCAAAACTTTGTAATATCTTCTGTAGGCAATGAAGATCAGAACCAAATGCTGGCCAGCCTTAAAATATTCCAACACATGGTCCCACCAAATTTCATATTATTTGCAAATTTTTTGGGAGAAGGCAAGCCAAGATCTTTAATTGAAACCTTTTAGAATGTACAACAAGAGGAACAGCCCAGTATGCTATCAAATATTAAATCTTGACACTATTCATAGGCATCGTGTGTAGAACTACAAACCACTTGAGATTTTGTAAGATATTAACTGCTATAAATGGAAATTGCTTCTTGACGGCTTCATATTTAAAACTTTTGAGAAATTTCAGAAAGTTTCATTTTAAGTGAAAATTCCCAGCTATTAAAATATGTAGTGAAGTTTTAGGCATCAACTGTTAATAGAGCATGGCCCAAATGCCATAAGGATTTCAAAAAGTCAACAGAACTGGCTGGGACTTCAGGTATCTTTAACCTAGGCCCCATCCAACATCCAACCAACCTTTGAACTCCACTTCCTAATGGCAGATTTGGATATATTTCATTTTATATATAAGCAGCTTAAGACCTTGAGATGTACCTCCTCATTTTCTGATTGATCAGCACTTCTTTGGACCCGTTTTTCAAGTTCTATTAGCTCATTTCTCAAAAGTTCAAATCGTCGAATTTCGTTTGACTCTGAGTCTGCAACCACTGAGTCTGCAACATCTGTGTTTGAAGTATTCTGCTCCACACATTCATTTTCCTGCACATAAGAAAGAAAAAAAATAGATTACTTTCATTTCAACAAAGCATACCAGCTTCTAATGTCTTAATAAGGCATTTTTCAGAGACGAAGTAATTTGATTGTCAAAGCAAGAATGCCTTAAGTGTTCTCTTTTACTCTCTTCTTCTCTATGGCACATTGTTACTGTTCACACAGTCCCTCAAGATCAATGAGAATCCCTCTTTTATTATCTCGTTGCAACCCCGAATCTAATCCTTTCCTTAATCATATCAGAACCCCACAGCCCTATACACTTTCCCCTAAACAATAGCCATCAAACAGCCTTCCAGTCCAGCCCTAGGGAGCCATCCTTGCTATCTTCCAGAATCTCCTGCACCCTTGTTCTCAATTCCTGCAATTTCCCGGAGACCAAGATATAATCCTTCTAAACCCTAATTCAATCTACAATCCCAAAAGCCTTTTCTTCACTATAACAAACCCCAAGATCATAACTCTTTCAAACCACCATATGCAAACATAGACAAATTACTCAAATCCGTCCCACATCAGAATAGCTTGACTAGATTGTGATTATAGAGCAGCAAAAGGACCACTCCTGAACTGCCTCCATTATAATAGTAAAACTTTCTATTCACTCATTCAGTTGCTTTTTAATTCATATGTTGTTGCTCAATGCTCATAGACTCCTCTTGAACCAAAGTTGGGAATTGGCACTCTAAACACCACAAGTGGACATACTTGGAATAAAATGGAGCTTTTGGCTTCCTAGAAAAGCAATGTCTGATTAAGTGGTGTTCCAAACAAGCCAAACCAAGCCCTTGACAACAGCCTACACCCTAAGAATATATGATATTTTATCCTATTGACAGCCTAAACCAAGCCCTTGTTAATCGTAAACAATCAAACCAATCCACAAAAACAAACTTGGTTTTCAGAACAAGCCAAAGATTTAAATGCACCAACAAAGTATTAACTCTATCTGGCCATAGCCTTAGCCTTGGAGCTCCCCTTCCAAATTTTCAGAACGAAATTATAAAACCTTGTAACATCTAAGAATCTACCAGCCAGATGAAATCACACAAACCACAACAATAATGGACGTATTACAAAAAGAAATTCCAAGGCCAGCTGGAAGAACTTCAAGTGCAGCCTAATGAAGCGCTGTTTTTACGGGGGAAAAGGCCCAAACGGTGACAAGGCTCCAGGCTTGGATGGTTTTTCGATGGCTTTCTTTCAAGCTTCCTGGGATGTGATCAAAACATGCATTATGGGGGTGTTTCATGACTTTCATGCTTGTAGTAGGTTTGAAAGAAGCCTCAATGCCACGTCATTGCTCTCATCTAGAAGAAATCTGGGGGCTATTGATCTTAAGGACTTCCGACCTGTTAGTCTTTTAAGTGGAATTTATAAGATCATTGCCAAAGTCCTTACAAATAGATCGAGAAGGGTAGTAGAGAAGAGTAGTTCAAAGTCCCAGTATGCCTTTGTTAAAGGTAGGCAAATCCTTAATTCAATGCTTATAGTAAATGAATGTCTAGATAGTAAGATAAGATCTAGTGAACCAAGGATGCTTTGCAAGTTGGATATTGAGAATGCCTATGATCATGTCAACTGGGAGTCCTTACTGTATTTGTTGAGAAGTGTGGCTTCTCCGTCTTGGTGAATGACAATCCGTTCGGTTTCTTCTGTAGTTCCCACGGGTTAAGATAGGGAGACCCTTTGTCTCTTTTCCTATTCGTTATTGTTACGGAGGTTCTTAGCAAAATGATTACTGCAACTATTGATGGGGGTCTTCTCTCAGGCTTCTCTATAGGGTCTAGGCACTCTTGTGTGGTTAGTATATCTCACCTGTTGTTCGCGGACAATACCTTAGTTTTTTGTGGGGCCAATCCTGATCACCTTCAATATCTGCGGGCTTTATTCTTATAATTTTGAGGTTGTCTCCAGTTCGAAGGTTAACTTGGATAAGTTAGAATTGGTTCTTGTGGGTAATGTGGATAATGTAGATGGGCTGACTGGCATTTTGGGTTGTGGGGTTTCCTCTTTGCCCTCTGAAGTATCTTGGTCTTCTGCTAGAAGCCTCTTACGAGGCCAAGTCTAATTGGGATAGTGTAGTAGAAAAGATTAAGCGTCTATTGGCTAGTTGGAAAATGATGTATTTGTCAAAAGGTGGAAGTGTTACCCCTTATAAAGAGAACCCTTTCCAATTTACCTACGTACTTCATGTCTCTTTCCCCCTTCCGGCTAGTGTGGCAAATTGCATAGAGAAGCTCCATCGAGATTTCTTATGGAGCAGGATAGGTGAAGAGTTCAAATATCATCCAATTAGTTGGTCCAAGGTTTGCTCTCCAATTTATGAGGCAGGGTTGGGAGTTCGAAACTTGAGAATGTTCAATCGCGTTCTATTAAGGAAATAGTTGTGGCGCTATGTGCATGAGAGAGCGGCATGGTGAAGAGTCGTTGTGGATTCTAGATTTGGTAGTTCTTGGGGTGGGTGGTGTTCTATTGATCTCCCAAGGTTGTACGGGGTGAGGCTATGGAAGAATATTAGGAGGGGGTGGAGGATGTTTTCTAGTCATACCAGATTTGAGCCGGGAGATGGCTCCAATATCAGATTCTGAGATGATATGAGGTGTGGGGAGATGGCCCTTAAAGAAGCATTCTCGAAGTTGCATAGCATTGCTTGTGTTAAGGATGTTTTGTTGCAATTCATTTGGATCTCTCTAGTGGTTCCCTTCAGTGGAATGTAAGCCTTATTAGAGCGGCTCACGATTGGAAAGTGGAAGATAAGCTTTGGTGGCCCCTTCAAACAAAGGGATGTTCGAGGTTAGCTCATTTTACAAGGTTCTTGCTTGTACTGATGGCATTCCTTTTCCTTTGAAGAGTATTTAGCGGACCAAGGTGCCTCTAAGAGCGGCTTTTTTGGCTTGGTCGGCGGCCCTAAGAAAGATCTTTAGGAAGCAACATGTTATTGCGGTTGATTGGCGCTACATATGCAAGAGGAATGGGGAGTCCATAGACTATCTTCTTCTCCATTGTAAGGTTACTTGTGCCTTATGGAATGCTTTCTTTAGTCGCTTTGGGCTGCCCTAAGTTATATCTAGCCGGGTGGCTGTAACCATCAACCTTCAACCAACAAAATCTATTCATATTGGTGGTAATGTGGTAATCCGATCATCTAAATACCAATAATTCATGCAAAACTCATTAGTTGATTTGAGACCCAAGTCTATACATCTAGGTAGATATCTAAAGATTTTGAGACCTATTCTAAGGAGGGAGGTGGTAACACCTAAAGTGCTGGCTTTTGAGTTTAATATGAAAGGGCATGTGAAAAATGAAAGACACATTCCTAACAAATGATAAATGCATAAAACATACATGCAGTAATGAGAGCACCCAAACACATGATAGGATGACTGTGGCATACAATTTTATTTTACCTAAAGACATACAACCTTGCCCTGACCAGACAGAATGATATATCAGATCAATGTCATTGTTGTTTGGTTTTGGTCAAACAGATCTACATTTGAGCCAGACAGCAATCTATTGCTTACATGTACAAGAATTCCTAAAATGTAAATAATGCATTTGGCTATGACTCCATGCACTATTAGGTAATAAATGCGCAAGTAATTAATGTAGTATAGTCATGGTAAAAGAAGGGCGTACAGATCCATCTGTAATTGACTCTGGACCAGGCTTCCTGGCTGGAGGGCGCATAAAGAAACTCCACAATCCACGAGATTTGTTGACAACTCTGGAAAGAAATCCTTTTTTGAGTAAGAGAACCCCAATAAAAAAAAAATGCAGGTCACTGTGGAAATATCAAAGATGAGCATTAAATATTTAGCTTGCAGCAAGTGAAAGAGCTAAAACTACTGTATCAGCCCCATACCTGTCGCTCCTGTCCAGCAATACATTAGCACTCTTCCTGTTTTTCCCTTTCAAGTACTGCTGCTGCCCACTGATTCTTGATTGGGAATGACCATCACCATCTCCCTGGATGATCAATACAGAAATACCAGCACTAAATGAGAAAATATACATATTTCAACAATTTGGAAATGTCCACTCTTCTTTTTTATAAGTAATCCAAAATTCATTAAAAATGGCAAAGACGCAACCCAAGTTCATAGGAAGTATACAAGAGATACACCTAATTAGAAAAAGAAAACAGATCAAGAAAATCATGAAAAGCTAGAAATGTGACCCTAACTAATTGAGCATGAAACTGAAGAGATCAAAAAGAAAGGATTTACACTGCACTCTTTTTGTTTGAAGAAAGCAACCACGTCAGCTCGGCAAGGGAGTAAGTACCACACTTTGAACATGCAATGAATTGGTTGTTTTCAATGCATAATTAGATTTTCTACAAAGGTGCAGTTTTCTAATTAGAGGCTATTAATTTAACATCTTTATCACCAAAATTTGCATATCAACAGATCTCATAGTTAGTAATAAGACTTAAAATAACACAATATAACATTAAAATAAAGCAAATTATTGCATGTTGCTTCCCTTAAAAAAACTTATAGTCTGAAAAAGAAAAAAGGCAAGGCTCACAACACTTATTGAGTTCTTCAAGATAGTGAGAAAGTCAAGGGGAGTGCAGTCACTGATAGTCAACATGTTATGAGGTCCAAACTATCCTTAAAAAATATTAGAAGAAGAAGAAATATACCTGTTGAAGGGAATCTGCTTTTGCTCTGAAAGAAGCCCCCAAAAATTCTGCCTCTTTCTTTAGCTTCCTTATTTTCTCAAGGTCAGAACAAGCAGCTTTTAGATGCTCTTTTCCAGAACCAGAACTTGATACATGCAACTCTTGAAGCAACTTTTCTAGTCTTATAAGAGCTTCTTCCACGCTCTCCAGTGCCTGACACGATATGTCAATTTCACCATATCAAAAAAGCTTTCAACCAATTCCAAATAAAAGGACATACCATAGGACTTTTCAAACTGGGACAACAATGGTGTTTAGAAACCCATTCATTGGGGTCATCAACAGAATGGTGAAACACCAAGGATCATATTAAAGAACTGTATTTTGTGAATTTACCATAATGCAAAGATAGAGGACGCCATTAACCTAGAATTAAATGAAATTGATGGAAATAATTAGATGCCAAAGTGTGAGCATATGCACATTCTTACATATAAAGGGCTTTTAAGGATTGTGTTAAGCATCAAATTTTTTTATGCTGTTGTGTGGAATAGATGAATGCAGTGGCACATGTAGTGAACTTTCTGATTGTTATATTATATATTATAACTCAAATAGAGTTCAATTTTTTTTTCCTAATGCATTTTTTTATGCTATCCAATTTTTTCCTGATTTCTTTTGATTTTCATATACCAGAATGGTGTATAGGATATTAACTGATACTAAGTCAGAATTTCAATACATGGTTAAACAAGGTCCACTGGCACAATGAAACTCATAATCATAACTGTAAAACCTACTGTGCACTTAACTTCAGACATTTATAGGGAATAATATCTTGAAACAATTCAATTAAAAGCAACAACACTGGAAAAATGAAAAGCAACACAAAAAAATGCAGATTAAGCAATGAAGTCCCTGATGAGACATTAGTGAATCATGTCCATTAAATCCTTATGCATGTCCACCAATATTAATCAGTGCAGGAAATGCCGTAATCAACACACAAGCATCCATACCCAGTAAGGGTCTTTTCGGTATTCTTTGAATTTACTGGACTTCAGGTAGAAATCATATTCCCCACATTTCTTATACAAAATACTTTTAGTCCACTGCTTCTAAATGACACAAAAGCTTCTGCCATGAGTTCTGAGACATGGTTCACTGCTCAGAAATAGTCGACCCAGTCCTAATAGCTCTTTTAAATCGAAAATGAGAAGCCTTCAATTCTTTCCATTCCATGCATTTGTTCAAAACTACAAAATTTATTACTAGGTACTAGGGTATTCGCATACCATTTTATGTCTGATTGCTGCAAGAACTGGAGGTTTGATAATCCTGGTTTTTGTTTAGATCAAGAACGAGATGGTGGCTTTAAGAATCTATCTAAAGCACACACAAAATAAATACAGGACCCTTGTGACTAAGGTTTTCTTGTTTACCTGCCAAGTCATATCGGCCACTTGTGACTTCAACATTAAGATGAAGCAATTAAGTATAGAAAACTATGAAACGCACTTGATTTAAATGGAAGGAAGCCAACCTTGTCAAAAGAATCCAACTCTTTCTCAGTTGGTGAATAAGTCTTAGATCCAGTCCTCCCAACAGAATTTTTATTGTTGCTTTCCACCATATCGTTCCTGCATTACATATTTTGAAGAAGCATAATCTGCAATTACTAGTTGATTTTTAAACAAAGTGCCATGGTCCAGATGCACAAGCCATACCATATTTTAAAGGTTCATTTTCTAATTTTTGAAACAAGGAGTATACACATGCACTTGTGTTGTGTGTGTGTATGCGCGCGCGTGTGAGAGAGAGAGAGAGAGAGAGAGGCTTGGCCTTCATTTGCTTACTTCGATATCCCCAATTCTTCCATGCACTCTGATAACTTATTGTGCCTAAAAAAGTAAAAAACATGTTGTAATTGCAGAAATCACGTGCATTACTTAATTGTTCAACTATTACTGCACCATGAGTTAAATTACCCTCTAGACAGGAATTTTGCAGCCTTAACATTAGAAGGTTTCTCTAGCCATTTACTGTATTTAATGAAGCTCTGCATCCAATGAGAGCAAGCATCTATAACTTGGGGGATAGCTTCAGCATCGGGAGGACCTTCTCTTTTACTTCTATGGCCATGTAACTGTTTCTGGGTGACAAAGTTGCCTGGATAAAAAGGAAGCCAATCCAACTCTTCGCAGACAACCTATGGAATTCAAAAGTATGATTAATTGCTGTAACTGAACCATGAAACATATTTGTAAGATCGTAATGACCATACATGCTAACCTCAACATACAATTGATAAGAACTTATTGATGAAAGCTGAGGATAGTATAAAACACTGCCCCCAATAAGGTACCTGCAAGAAAAACAGGACAATTAAATAGCCAACCAAATCATAGAAGCAATATCAAACTTAAGGAAAGAGAAAAGACAAGGAATAAAAAATCAGAAGCTATACCTAATGTAGCCGTCAATAGGATCATCAATAACATCAAAACCACTAGCAGATAGAAAAGACTTTGTGCTTCTGCCCAAGGCAACAAAGAATCCAAATATAGCCAAATCCCTCTCCAAAACCTGTAGTAAATTAATACTGACTTTTATTAACAGCTTCTACATGATTAGAACAATGCAGTTAAACATACACAAAGTGTATAGGCCTCTAGCATACTTAACTCTTTTTTTTTAAAAAGAAAAAAAAAAGTAATAAACATTTATTAGAAAAATAAAGCCTCTTTTTTTGGATAAGGTAATGTAACAGCCCGGTCCCATATTGGGAAGATGAGTAACCTAAATAGAGTGGGTGGTTTATAAAGATAGTCATGAATGCTAAGTCACATTGCTTAGTTACTAAGTGAAACTTGTTTTATAAGGAATTCTAGAGAAGATGTGGCTAGCATTTTTACCTAGGTTGTACAGGTAATTTAATTTTTTGGGATAAGGATAAAGCCCTTGTCAATGTTAATAATTTCTTTTTGCTACCCATTAATGATGGATGGGGAGATTTGACAAGAGTCTTTTATTAAGTTTATTTTCTAATACACTCGGTTACTTTAAACTTTCTCAAGTAGAAACATGTGATTAGAATATTTGGCTAATTCCCAAGTATTTGTAGAAGATTTCTAAAATAGTTTACTTTGACAGACCTACCAAAACATAGCAACTCATACAAATACCTATCAAAAGTATATCTTTATATGATATTCAATGGTTATATCTTCAAATATATTATGCGTATGCTGCAACACAAACCAATTGCTAGACAGAAATAGTAGGTAAGGAGGAACTCAGAACTCCCTCATTTCCCTGTCATTCTTCTTTCCTATACTTCTTCTACATATCCTATACTATATATGTTTTCTACCAAACCAATATGCAGATTGGTTATTACTTGAATTCTCTACAAATACATTGCTATTATAAATAAGGTCAAAATACAATTTTGATCCGTGAATTATGGATCAAATTCCAATTCTATGCTTGAATTATCAATTGTTTCAATTTAGTCCTTAAAATTTGAAGAACTTTCAATGTTTCTCTTACTCTACTTCACTGTTGCTATGCAAATAGCACTTTCTGATGTCACATACAAAAACATTTGCAAATGTCGCAAACATTTTTTTGTACATTAGTACATATGTCCTTATAGCGTTGACACAGCACGTCGGGCTACTAGATAATCTCATAAAATTAGATCATATGGAGACATGAGAATTTAATATTTTAAAGAAAAGTAACATAAAAAGAAAACAACCTAGGAATATCGTATTAATACTAAAAGTCTTACTTCAAAATGATGTGTTTTAGCCACTAAGTTCATAAGCTTCAACTGTCTTAAATTAAAACTTGTCAATCAATAAGCGGCTGTTTAGAGGGGTGAAAGGCAACATGTTTTCTCTAAAGCTACAGATAACTTAGCACTAACCTCAATGCTTTCAGATGTTGTTAACCGTGACCATATTTTCTCCCTATCTATAGCTTGTTGCAGCTGCTTCTGTACAAGATTTACCCAGAAAACAACCTCTTCTGCACCCCAATCATTATTCACTCTACATGCTGCAGCTCGAGGACCAAAATGAACAAGAAATTCTCTGAGTAGACCCATATCCTTCATGGAATGATAAGCCTGGTGTATAGGAATAAAATCGACCAGCATGTCCATCAATCTACCGGTTATTTCTGGAATCATGGAAAAGAATTGCTGACAAGAAACTTTTGCTGGACCAAGTTTTGTAATTGCTGCAATGCAAGTAAGTGCAAGCATGAGGACTGATACGTCACTTGCATTCCCCGATCCCAACGACATACCTTTTCCAAACCTAGAAGCAAATTAAACACTACATCATTTCTACACTAACTTCAAAATCATCGTGCAAAATCTCAACATGCAGTAACTTGAAGGTGACAACATACACAGCAGCGGCAGCACTAAAGCGTCCATCCCCTTCAAAATAATTAACAAAGGACATGACCACCACTGGAACTTGCTCAGACCAAAACCATTCAAAAGCTTCAGGTTGCTTGGATGATAATTTATCCCTGATTAAGCTCTCTAATGGAGTAGATTGCCGTAATAAACTGCATAATAAAAATTAGACACATCAAAAGCCTAGACAAAATGAAAAGCAATAAATAGCTAAAAGAACTGGAAAACAGACGGAATAGGCAGGTTAGTGATATGGACAAAGAAAATACGAAAACATAAGTCAAAACTATATAAAACATATAGTAAAAAATCTAAAAGTTTACCATTACAGATCCTGCCTCCAAAATGAAAGCAAAATACAGGTTTCTCAATTTGACTTGATGTAAGAACTAAATCCAAGAGTTATTATAAAAATTTAAAAAAAACTATGTCAAAAAGTGGCCAGTTATTAAAAAAGGGAAAGCAACTAAAGCTTATCTTTGAAAAGACTTCACATTTGGTTTTGAAATTGGCTGTGCATGACCAACAATCAACGCATGCCATTGATAAGTTGAATGCAATAAAGTAAATGCCATCACAATCCAAAGATATGAAGAAATTTTAGATCCTTAACTCTCACAAGAAACACTATTTTCATCAATAAAGTGGACATTTATATCCAGGACATATAGGCTTTAACCTGACAACAAAAAGCTGATTTGACAAGCGTCTGAAAATTCATAGCTACTTAGCAACATAAGAACTGATAACATGAAATATAAGCAACCTACTACCTCCTTTGAACAACAAGATTTATATCCCTGTCTCTACCATCACCTCGGGATGAGATCTCGATCGCAGCTTGCAATAAGCAATACACAGAAGCCTGAGAAAATTCATTAATATTCAGATAGCCTGGATATTATATGATTTTAAATTAAGTAAGAACTGACTAGTCAAACCCCTAGCATAAAGACTCACAAATCTACTGAAGGACACAGGAAACTCAAAATTGCATATGGAAAAAACACTAGTTCTGATATGTATGGATAACAATTTATTAAGCAATAAAATATATCTATCAGGCCAGTGCAAGAGTATACATTGTACAATGAAGCATTTATCAATGCATAACTTCCGAAGAATGTTACAAAAACTTTTGAAGAAAGTTTCATGGCAATACCTGATAAGACACAGTTTTCAACCATGCATTTGTGTCTATACCAAGCCAGGCAGTTGAAAACCAAGATATTTTTGACAATGAGCCCTGTTCTTTGATTGCCAACTCAAAAATCCTGGCAGCCTCATGCAAAGACTGGACAAGCCCATCGCTATAATCTTCCCCTTGGAGTGATTGATTTAGTTTGACCCTCATTCCCTCCACATCACCACTGGTACTTACTTGGGGAATCCCATTGACTGTTACACCCTCATCACCAGATGCAAAAGGCCGGAGGTGTCCCATTCTTCTTGATTTACGAAAGGTTAAATAGTTTTTCCTATATCCCACCAAGCAATGGTTAAGACCATGATTATTCCTCTCTAATAAAGCAAGCCTTATAACGCATCTCTTCCTCAAATTACACCAGTTTATTAGGTCGTGATCCAAGTTTGCCACTTGCTTGCAGGAAAGGCGGGTTCTAATTGGCTTCCCTGATACCCATGGATCTGAAGAGCTGCAATACAAAACACAACAATAAGATGCAAGCACAAAATTTTCACGCCAATAGCTGACTTTGAAGGGTTATCATGGGATGTAAAACCAAAGTTCCAATGGCCAGTATGACAGGGACATAGCTTTTCAAAATGCAAGAAGTTGCAGCTACTTTAAGAATTGCCCTTGGTCTGCTTCTCAAAATTCACCAAAAAAAAACAGAAACCATTTCACAAAATCGACAAAAAACTAGAGCAGCATTTGGTTTACAGTCAAACTGCGGGGCAGCTTGTGCTTCCTAAAAGCTGAAGACTCCTAAAGAAGCCACGAAAATCCCCACCAAACAGTAACTATGTCTGCTACACTCAAATCTCATGCTTTCAAACAAGCATTTTAAAATGTTACAACTATTATGGCTCCAAATCTATCCTACAAAACAAGGAGCATCTCCTAGTTTCATGTATATAAAGCAATAGGTGACTCATGCTCCTCAAATATTTTTGTAAGTATCAAAAATTGCAATAACGTCCATTTCAAATACAACATTTTTTCGTCGTAATTCCTCATTCAATCTGGCCACTCAAACTCACATATAATTGCTCAAAGGTCCACAAAGTATCGCAAATGATAACAACAAACAATGTCCATAAAGTAATATGAAAAATCAAGCATTAAATAAACAGATTATCTCGTTTCATCCGACTTTAATCTCTGTTTAACTGCCAAGATATAGGTACAAACTTAAGAAGAAGAAAAAAAATCAGCCAACTAATGCGCAATAACTTAATTGGACTCACTAGCTGGTTCAAGAGGATTAGAAACAAATGGACAACAGGATGTTCGATTTTCCTTCTTTTTCTCATTTACTTTCCCGCAGTTTCTCGGCAAACAAACAATGAAAATTGCCTTAAATTTCTAAGTCCAAAAATAATAATAATAATAATAATAATTCGGTGAGTCGGAGAAAAAATAGAGCACCTTGAATAGAAGAAACTGTTGCGTTGCAATTTAATGGCCATAAATGGGCGAGAGAAAAATCAAAGGGAAAATCTGCTTCGATGCGCATGAGAAATTGGAGCGTTTCAGGCTTTGGGTGACGCTGTCTTTGGTACAGAAGGGGAGGGTGACGTGGCAAAAAGGCTCTATCCGTGTACGTGGAGAAGCGAATGATCACAGAAGTCTATGGATTTCCTGCGGTAATGAGAGTTAGGGGCTCCAACGGCGACAATTCCTTATTATATCACCTGTTACAGGAGGTGACGAAATTCTAAAGAATACCCGCCGTACAAAGTTTCTTTTCAATTTGAATTAAAGAAAATTATTTCAATTTAATTTATTAAAATATACCTATAAGTCTCTCCAAATAACTTATTGGAAACAAAGTTTCTTTTCAATTTGAATTAAAGAAAATTATTTCAATTTAATTTATTAAAATATACCTATAAGTCTCTCCAAATAACTTATTGGAAACAAAGTTTCTTTTCAATTTGAATTAAAGAAAATTATTTCAATTTAATTTATTAAAATATACCTATAAGTCTCTCCAAATAACTTATTGGAAACAACTACCTATAAGTCTCTCCAAATAACTTATTGGAAACAAAGTTTCTTTTCAATTTGAATTAAAGAAAATTATTTCAATTTAATTTATTAAAATATACCTATAAGTCTCTCCAAATAACTTATTGGAAACAAAGTTTCTTTTCCGCCGTCTCTAATTTTTCATTTAAGCTTCTCCTCCTCAAATTGAAAGTTGTCGTAAGTTGTTGGTCGTTTTTCGGCATCGCTCATTTTCTGTTTAAACCAAACGCCGAAAAACATTTTACGTTGAAACAAACAGAATATACATAAAAAATAAGTGCACCATTGATCAAACAACTTCAACCTCCCACGTAACAAGTATTTATATGTTATATTCAGGAGCTTCTTACAATAAAAATAGCCATTTTCCCCAAAAATAAGGGAGAGGCTCATATATGATCTCTCTCACACAAAACTTTTTTCATTCAAATTGTTCGGTTATTGTTTTTAAATAATATATTGACTCAAGCATCGGATTGTTTACGGTTTTCCGAAGACCGATGAATTACTGGTGATCATTTTTTTGCAAGTGGCTCGTTGCCGGTCTGGACGTAAAAAAAAAATTCTTTAATAATTGGTACAAATTTAGTATTTCATTTTTCGTTAACACTTTTATATATGGGCCAACTATCCTTGTTAGTGTACATATCCACATTCTATGCATATTGAGTGTAAATATGTTTTATGTAATATAATGCATATATTTTAGATATTGATCCAAGGTTTGGGCCATGAAACTGTGAAGACCCATGATATGAGTCTCCTTTCTCAGTGCGGTAGTACGTTGGTTGTGGTTGAAAGTGGTAAGGTCTCAAAATGAAAGAAATCTGAATTGTTAATTTGATTAGTTAATAATTGACGTGGTAAGCGTTATGTGAACTACTGCATTAATTTATAAGGAGATGTAGTGAAATTTGTTCGTACTCCAAATATTCTCCTTCTAACAATGCATATTAGTCTTCTTGGACGCGGTCATGTGTTTAGCATTTTTTTTTCTTTTAAATATAATCTAGAGATGTATTTTTTTTTTTTTTTTTTAATAAAATCCAGAGATGTAAGTGAGAGGAGAAAATACCGTCAAGAGAAAGAGCAAAAATGATTAAAAATAATAATTTGTTTGTTAATGTGTTTTGGACGGTATATTTGTTTTTAGTTTGAAAAAACATTATAACATAAGGTAAAGGTGAAAATAATTTTAAATTTTTTTTATTACCATTTTTATTTTGAAAACACAAAACAAAACGAGGAAGGAGTTACGAGTCAAATTTTTATTTTTTTTTAGAAAAAAAAGGCATATAAATATTGGACGCGAACCTCGGTCGAGGGCACATCGCAATCAACGCTCATGAGTCCATAGCTCCGGCCCAATATTGGGAGGCCCTAAGATATTCATGGATTGATCTTTTACGAACCACCTAATTGCCACTTTACTGAAAAATTTGTAAGGATATGTGGTGAAATTGTATATAAAAATGATGAACTATTTCATTCCACAAAAATGGGAAATGAATAGGTTTTATTTGGTCATAGATAAAAATAAAAAAAAAAAAAAAAAAAAAAAAAAAATCAAACAGTATAGACAATTTATGTTAAAAAATGAAAGAAAAACTACAGTTTATAATATGATTTTTTTTTGGATAAACTTCCGTTACCCTAATGGCTTTAATCGGGGGAACATTGACAAATTTTGGTAATTTGGAGAGAGTATGTGTACTTTTTCCATTTAATTGTTTAATAGTTGACATGATAAGTACCACGTGAAATGTCATATCAGTTTGTAAGAGACTTGAAGTAAAATTCATAGTACTCCGAAGCCCTAACAACATTTAAGAACTATGACCTTATAAAGGTTAAGTGGACTAGGTAGGGTGTAATTTAATTAAGAGAAATATTAAAAATCATATTTTAATTTCACAATGCTGATATGACAGTATCAACAAATTCTCAATTTTTTTTTTAAATAATAAAAATTGATCTAAGAATTAATTGCTAAGGCTACTACATCAACATTATGAATAATTATGACAAAAGATGACTTATCTACCTGATAGCCCCATTACCTAGGGCATGTTTGGGTAACTCATATTTTTTTATTTTTGGAAAACATGTTTGGTTTGATTTTTGAAATCAAAATTCTACTCAAGTTTTATCTAAATTTTTCTAATTTTGTTTCATGTTCTATAAACCATCTAAACATAATTTTTAAAAATAAATTTTCTCATTATTCATAATTTTAAATATAATAAATACCAAAAAAAAAAATTACACACACAAACGAGCCCTTATCATCCTGCAAATGAATACTATTTAAGGATTGAATTTTTGGTGAACCTTGCCAGTTCAACATTTTTTTATTTATGTTTTATATATGAATCACTTTGCCGTTTCATTGAAATATTTCTCCCCCCACGCCCCCCAAAAAAAATAAAATAAAATAAAATAATTCAGGAAAGTTTGACCTAAAATTAAAAAGGGTCAAAACAGCATTTAATTTTATTAAATATTTAGGAGTGCTATTGGTAGTCAAATTTGCAAAAAACGACTTCCCACTCAACCTTATCAAAAGCCACCTAAATTCATAAATTTGGCAGCACTGTTGCTCATCATTCCTGTGAATGTCTATCTTCAAGTTAGCTCAATCGATCGAAGATCATGTATCATAAAGTGGAGTTCCTACTCGAATTTCCTCTCCCCTTATCGTGTGAACTTGTTTAAAAAAAAAAAAAAAAAAATCCCCGCAAATGATTGTTACAGAATAAAGAGAACTAGTACTCCACGCCTCCGGTTGGGATAGCCACGGTCTAATCAATCTTATTCGGGTAATTTATAATTATTTGTTTAAATTTAAGAGAATTTATAAGTGATCGATTGCAAAAAATTACTTATAAAATTTACTTGACAAAATAAAAATTAGGTTGTCCAACTAAATATCTAATCAAAAAAAGGTTTCATAAATAGTCTCTCACCAAAAGGTTTCAAGTATTAATTTAAGGTAGTCGTAAGAGAAATGATCCATACACTCATTTCTCACAACAGCTCCACAACAAGTTGACGTGGCTGGTAATATTTTATTATTTTTTTACAAAAAGAAAACAAAAAAAATAATAAAATATTACCAGCCACGTCAGCTTGTTGTGTGGTGGTTGTGAAAAATGAGTGTAGTGATCATTTATCTCTTTGTAATGTGAAACTCAAAGCCTATTTGAAATCGCCTTAGAAAATAGATCTTTTGTTTATAAGAAAAGCTTTATTTTTAGGCTTATCTCAAATGGCAGTTTTGGGCTTTTTAGAATAAGAAAATTTTTTTAAAAAAAAAATATATATATATATATATATATATTATTTTTTACTTGGCATAACTTTTTATCTACTAAAAAGACTTTTAAGCTCGTTATCTCAAACAAATTCTCAATTTTTTTTACACTAAAATGTCTATCCCTAATTGTATTTTTAATCATAAAATCCTGTAGATTTCTTTACCCCCCAACATATAAAGAGTGTCGGTCTCTAATTGTTTATCTTATTTTTGGGCAATATGGGCAATATATATACTGATTTGGCTAAAATATGTGGCACACGAGACATGCGTTACAATTTTTATTATTTTAAGCGGGTAACTTGGATTTACGTCTAAAAATTAGACGAAATTTGAACAGGAATATTAAATAGGTATTTCGATTAACGACAAGTATCATTTTAAAAAAAAATAAATAAATAAATTGAAGCAACCATTTGATAATGACCATTATTGTATGTTACAAAAGGCATTTAACCCTTTATTTTAGGGTTAAATATCTTATTAATACCGGAGTTTTAAGTCATTTTAAATTTATTACCTGAGTTTTATTTTGTATCACATGTAGTACCTAAGTAACTAAGTTAGAGGTAAAAATCCAGTTGGTACTTCTGTTAGATTTTCCATCCAAATTTTAACGACCAACCGCTGAGATTGACACGTGGCACAATATAAAAAAATAAAATCTTTAAAATTAATTAAAATAATAATAATAATAATAATTTTTTTTAAAAAAAAAGGAAGAAGAGGGGTAAAGAAATGGATTTCTTTACCCCCAACATATAAAGAGTGTCGGTCTCTAATTGTTTATCTTATTTTTGGGCAATATGGGCAATATATATACTGATTTGGCTAAAATATGTGGCACACGAGACATGCGTTACAATTTTTATTATTTTAAGCGGGTAACTTGGATTTACGTCTAAAAATTAGACGAAATTTGAACAGGAATATTAAATAGGTATTTCGATTAACGACAAGTATCATTTTAAAAAATAAATAAATTGAAGCAACCATTTGATAATGACCATTATTGTATGTTACAAAAGGCATTTAACCCTTTATTTTAGGGTTAAATATCCTATTAATACCTGAGTTTTAAGTCATTTTAAATTTAGTACCTGAGTTTTATTTTGTATCACATGTAGTACCTAAGTGACTAAGTTAGAGGTAAAAACCCAGTTGGTACTTCTGTTAGATTTTTCATCCAAATTTTAACGACCAACAGCTGAGATTGACACGTGGCACAATATAAAAAAATAAAATCTTTAAAAATTAATTAAAATAATAATAATAATTTTTTTTTAAAAAAAAAAAGGAAGAAGAGGGGTGGCAGCCACCCCCTTGGCCAGTCTAGGGTGGTTCGGCCACCCCATGGTAAAAATAAAATAAAATAAAAATAAAACAATATAAAATTGTTGGGTTTTGGCCCTTGGGGTGGTTCAGCCACCCTCAAGGGCCAAAATCCAACACACACACTTTATGTGCAAAAAATAAATGAAGTATCCTTCCTTAATCATTTAATTTATATTCTAACAATTTGATGTCACAGTACCCAATGTCACAGGGTCTAATGGCCTTTTTTTTTTTTTTTTTTTTTTTTTTTTTTTTTTTTTTTTTAACAAGGGTTATTAGACCTTGTCACATTAGCATCCTAGAATAAAACTAGGATAAATATGTTGTATATAATATTTCTCTTTTTGAGAAAAAAAAAATAGTTTTTTCACTAAAAGCAAGCCAAAATCATTCCGGACTTAATTAAGCAAAAAGAAACCATCATGCAACATACGATAAAAGATGTGCTTTTTGTCAACGTTTTTAGAATTTTTTTTTTTTTTTTTTTTTTTTTTTTTTTTTTGTGTTGTTGTTAAACACCTTATTGATACTTATGATTTGACAACTTCATTTTTTGCTCTATGTGCTTTCATTTATATCATAGATAGTACTTGTGCTATGGAAAAAAAGGCGGAGATAGTACCTCCATCAATTTTTTCCGTACAAAACTAACGTCTGGCCATGTCATTGAACATGTGTCGATGTAATAATGTGACATTTGTTCCCAGATGCAATGTCAGCGCTGATGTGGCTACTTTTTTTTTTTTAAGGATTTTTTTTTAAAAAAAAAAAATTGTAGGGGCGGCCCCCAAGGGCCAAAGTCAAAAAAAAAGAAAAAAAGAAAAAGAAAGAAAGAAAGAAAGAGGTTTTGGCCCTCAAATGTGGCTCGGCCACCCCCAAAACTGGCATTGGGGGTGGCTGGGGTTGGCCAAAATGGGGGTGGCCATTGTGGTCCTCGGCCACCCCCAAAACTGGCATTGGGGGTGGCTGGGGTTGACCAAAATGGGGGTGGCCATTGTGGCCCTCAGCCACCCCTACAATTTTTTTTTTTTTTTTTTTTAAAATCCTTAAAATTAAAACAAAATATGGTAGCCACATCAGCGCTAACGTTGCATTTGGGGACAGGTGTCACATTATTACATCGACACCTGTTTGATGACATGACTAGATGTTAGTTTTGGACAAAAAAATGGACGGAGGTACCATCTCCATCTTTTTCTATAGCACATGTATCATCTGTGATACAAATAAAAGCACAGGGAACAAAAAATAAAGTTGTCAAACCACATGTACCAATAAGATGTTTAATCTTTTTTTCTTTTGTGTGAAATAGTTTTATG
This sequence comes from Alnus rubra, assembly GCA_028654335.1. Lineage (NCBI taxonomy): Eukaryota > Viridiplantae > Streptophyta > Magnoliopsida > Fagales > Betulaceae > Alnus > Alnus rubra. Next base: position 1,522,807 of record JAJPGS010000281.1, read on the forward strand.
ATGTAATATACAAGTAAAAGTTGTTTTATGTGACATAAGAATGAAATTAAGGTAATTTTGATTGTTTTGATTAGTTGTTTGTTAATATTTTTATTTTTAAAAAATAAAATAAGATAGAGCTAAAAAGAAAAAAAAAATATATATATATATATATATATATATATCATTCAGCAAATGTGAATGCATATCTTTCTATGTATGGATATATATACGCAGTTGCAGATAAGCTTCCCAATGGCAATTCCGAAATTCCCCACCCGATCAGTCAAACTTTGAGAGGAGCAGTGATAGGCAGAGGCAAATCAACCGGCCTGACACTTTCCATTTAAATAGATTTTTTTAAATAAAAACAACTTCTGATGTAACATCAAAAGTTATTTTTATTAAAAAAATTATTTTTTTATTAAATCAGTCTGCCGGGGACGGTAAAACGTCCCCCTTATCATTTCCCCTCCGAGAGACATCCTTTATCAATTATCGTCATTGCCGGCCTTACTGACAGTGACATGCAAGCTGCTACCAGATAAACTAGAGCTTTAGGTATAATATATGTTACCGTTGTGGAAGGGTAGTGGAGAAAACTAGGGCTCAGGTGGAGTGGATATGGACCATCAGATCGAGGATGCTGTCAATTAGCTAGAGTGGCCCTTGTAATTGATGGGCTAGCTGTTGCAAGAACAAATCGAGGCTCAACCAATGTAATTAGTTTCCCACTTGCACTTGTCTATATATATAATTATCTATAAAGACTACTCAACTTGCATCACCATTATCCGCATGCAGTTCACGAAATATATTTATTATTCTAATGGTGACACAAAAAGTTAAAGAGATTAGTGGAAAGTAGGTGTAAAAGATCGATCGAGTTGACTTCAGACTTTAGTGCATGCACTCGGAGGCATGCATGTATTATGTATAGTCCAAGTCCAAAACCTCCAACAGCTCAGGAAATTAAAAAACCTCAAAAAAAAAAAAAAAACATATTAACTTAAAACCTAATTGTAAGCTAATGAGTTTGAGCTTAATTAATTGTACGTGTCATATTAATCTTTGATTCTTGTGATATGTATATTTAACAATCTTTATCTCAAGTATATATATATATATATGAACCCATCACTACGTACGTCGGCTACACTCTCCCTTGAACGTAAATTCTTTTTTCATGTATTCACGCATTGTCACCAAGAGTCCAATGCTTACAACTATGCATGCAAGCTATGCGTTTCTTTAGACCAGTCTACCATGGAAGGATAACAAAATACCAAGAACCTTATGAGAGTTCACCATATAGAGAAGTACTTAATTGTGTACGTTCGTCGACTATATATATATATATATGATACTACTGTTGAGGAGATTGATATCTTAGAGAGTTTTTAAATGGCACGTACCATAATATAATATACTAGGACACTACTGATCAACCCATAAGGACAACAAAAAGAAGGACACCATTATATATGCCCAATTATGTTATATTAATCCTTATTTGTATGATATATATATATATATATTTTTCACTTATGTGTGTACGTACTACTCAATACTATGTTACTTCTAGAGTTTTGAAGTGTATATTTCGTAGATCGAGATACAATTTTCCTCTAAATTGAGTTGAAGTAAATTTCTCTAATTCAATATATTAAATTGACATACATTTTTTAGAGTATGTGATTCTAATTACAGTTTTAATAAGCATGTAATTGTCACAAACCTTTTTAAAAATATTTGTGAAAATGACGATAAATAAATGTCAATATTAAAATATAATAGCCTGTATTAATAGAATTTCTTATAATCCAAGTAAGAGAGAGAGAGAGAGAACCATAATGACATGCTTTTCAAATGGTTATGTTATATTCATAGAGATCTTTGACTAGACATTAAGACAGATCTCTAGCTATAACTAAATCTTAATTTGTACACGTACGTCTATCGATGATCATGACGGATATATAGAATAATAGAAAGCTCATTTTCAAAGAATGCACAGAATACCCAAAAAAAAAATAATAATAATAATAAAGAGAAAGCGATCGAGCATGTTTATATATATTATTTATGATTTAAACTCTATAATTAAGCTCTAGCTATCTATGCCATCCAATTATCTTTTCACACATTATATTTGCAAGAATTAAAGAATTTGTTCCTTCAAACCATATAATTCTGATGATCACATGGGTACGTTAGTGTTCAATTTATACGAACATATGATCTTTTTTTTTTCCTTTTTTTTCTAATTATACAAACATATGATCTAACTGTATATATATAATTAAGGATGATTTATTAGATGGGTTGAGTAAATTGATATAGAAACAAATAACTAAGGCTTCGTTTGGTTCGCGGAATGTGTGTTCAATAGGAAAATGAATAGTTATTACTAGGAATGAGGAAGAGTGGAATGGAATAATTATTCAAATTCTTTAGTTTAGTGACAACATATATATCATAATTAGAATTGACCCAGAATTACTAAAAAATTCACATAATTTCTTTTTTTAAAAAATAAAAAATAAAAAACTCAAATCTTTAAAAAATTTTTAATAAATATTGGACATTAGATCTTTGGGTGACAAATCTGATCTAAATTCTTTTTTTTTTAAGTTTAGTTTGAAAAAATTAAAGAAAAATTTGTTTTTGTTTGTTTTTTTTTTTAAATGTTATCTATTTCGTTAGGAATAGCTATTCCTCTAAAAAATAAGAGAAATAAATATTCTTACTCGTAAGGGAATAGTTATTACCATAGAATAGCTATTTGAAGGAACATGTCCCTATCAAATAAAGAAATAGCTATTCCAATAGAATAATTATTCCATTCCAAGAACTTATTTCGCGAACCAAACGGAGCCTAAAGGTTAAGTTAACCTTTCAATCGATCATCCAAACAAGCATCAGTATTGACCAGATTACGTATTATTTGTGAATAAACACACTGCAGGCTGTTCTAGAGTCATCTTTCACAGTTGAATGCCCACCAAACAAGGAATATGATTCCATCGCATGTTTTGACTTTAAATATATATACAAACACAATTACAACTAAATCTAAAGGCATGCGGCATGCAGCATGCATACACATGTATTAAATTTACATAAGCAATAAAATAAGATATATTCAAATGAAAGGAATTTTGTTGACAGCTGATGAATATCTAGCATGTATTTTATTTTCCAGATATAATTATATATTGAGATTTTTCGTATCTTGAAAGTCTGTTGCCACTTGCCACCAAAGATTAGCTAGCTAGATAACTAGAGGGGTAAATCTTGCAAGGTTGACTGAAATTTTATAATTAATTTGCTGGGAAATTGTGAGGGAAGGCTCTTCTCCAACCAGACAAACATACAAGCATATATATATATATATATATATATATATATATATATATATATATATATATCAAATACTCTCTGCCAGGTGAAATATATCTCTATATATCATCTTCGCATAATCATCAAGTGAACTGTGTGTTAGTCAACGATTCAATTTTCATTACAACTTTATCAGGAAAAGTATTGATTAAACTAGCTGGCATTTGGCAATTACTTAATTATAAGGACTCGTATTTTCTACATTGCCATGTTTATTACACCATATAATTTATCTATAAATTAATATCACACAATGTAATAAATGCAATCATATGCAATTCAATACAATAAATATATACTCCGTTAGACTATTAATTAAATGTTAAATCACCTTATTTTAAAAGATAAGTTATTGGAATAAATGATGGTTTTTGAACAAATAGCATGTGCTATCATTAATTCTGCAAACAGCGCAAAAGGCTTACAACTTGAAAGTAAGGGATAAAACCCTCCAACTCTTTAAGCTAGAAGGATCTGGCTTAATAAAACAACTACCTGAGCAAAAATTCAAATTTTACAAGAATGACACTTGAGCCTCTCTTACAATAACGCTCACTCTCTAAAGAAATAGGGCTGATCTTGCAATTAACCAACAAATATTTTCATAAAATTTGATATAAATATACAAGCAGGCTGTGACCGGAGAAAAAGAAGATAATAACACAAACACAAAAACAAGCTGCCGGTAGTGGAGAAGGAGGCCAAAGACGCCGGACGGCGGCGCGTGTAGGACACGTGTCGTCACAGGAACCACCCAGACTAAGATTCAATGTTGTAGAACAGGTTGCCACCGTGCACTGCCTGAAAAAGGCGGAGCGTCGCAGAGAAAAATCACCACCGGGAGGGGGAAGCGTGAGGCCGACCACCTCCTCCTGGTGAAAACTATGCTCACAGGGGAGGGACATTAGAGGAGAGAAGAGAAGAGAGAAGAAGAAGTAATGTCAAATTGGTTTAACATAGTATTTATAAAGCAAAGTCGTGAGTTAATTCGAATTTTGTATTCGTCATTCACCTCCAATTTCGATCAATTAAATATTCAATATACATGTATTGACCTCACTTATTAAGAGAGAATTTAAGCCTCGGCCCCACACAAAGAAGGGTATTAAATTATCAATTATTAATTAAACTTAAGCATATGAGGCAAATTGGCAAAACCAGCCCAGTCTCGTACGTATTATCTTTCTCTTGCAGTCTTGCTTCTAGCTTCTATTCTTTTCTCATTTTATATTTTACATAAATAAATTTTTTGCCTCTCCTGATATTACAATTTTTCCTTATTTACGACGTACATGTACAGTTGAGATTTATGGATTATCGTATTAATTAAAGTCTATGCTTCAAAATTCAAATGGTTGAAGCAAAGCTAATAATGATCTATTGCTTAGGTCAGCGAAAACTGGACCCGATCGATCGCTATTATGAATTATCAGAAGGGTTTAATCAGGTCGTTGTCAAATGCACCGGCGCCATTTCACATATATCCACTGTATATATATCAAATGAATCATTAACAAGATATGCACAAACCTATTAATCCAATATAAAACTCTCGGCCTCGGGGGATAATGCTTAGTTATTAAATATATAAATCTCTTATGCCATGTTTGATCCCCTTTTTTGGATATGAATCCTCCACTCTCATACCCTGTAAATTAAATTTTTCTGCAAATAATCTCAAACGACTCGTTTACGAATTAGCTAGGGGCCTTTAGGCCTCATTTGAATGATTTTTTTTATTTTTTATTTTTAAAAAAAAGCGATAAATAATTCAAAACACAAAAATCTTTTTAAATGTGAACCCATTTTTTTTTTAAAAAAAAAAATTGCTTCTAAACTTTATTTCACATCAAAAACACATTTTAATTCAATCGAAAACTAAAAACGCGTTTTATTTATGCCATTGCGTACCATTTTTTTATTCTTGGACAATATTTGAATAGACTCACGTGATAGTCTATACGTTATGAAAATAAGTGTTATGTGACACGTCATGTAGCGATTTATATTTTAGTAGTTGACGTGATAATTAAGCGCTACTTGTTAATATTATGCAAATTATCACATTAATTTGTAGTAAAAACTATAATATTTGTAGACCTACTCTTTCATCTATACCATTACAATTTACATACATAAATACACGCGGTGATTTACTACGTTACTACATCGGTCGGTTTTCATTTTTGAAAGTTCCTTTGATTCTAAATCGAGCAAGTATATTTCAAATGGCTTATAATTTTATTTTATTTTTAAAAAAATAAAAAATAAAAGTACTCAAATGTCAAATTGCTAACTAATTATAGTGGACTTGTTCTAGAAGCCAGAGAAATGACGTAATAAACAATAAAATAGCTATTAGCTAGAGAAAGTAAATCACAGAAAAATCCATTTTAGAAGACAAATTACTCCCTGACATCAACTGGGTGAAAAACTATTCAAGCAGGCTGAAGACGATCTCTTCTTTACATTATATTAGTTTATGAATGTATTATGCAACTACATGCATTAAATAATGACTAATTTCTTGAATATAAATATATAATGCAATATTATAAGATTAAAGTAGGAAACAAACCAAAATCACTATATTAAACAATAAAATGTTATTGTAGACAACCGAATATTTAAAGACGAAAATATTAAATAAATATGAAGTTTTCGACCAGCATGCCACGCTAAACAAAATGAGTAACGCTGACCATATATACGTTCATTTTAGTAAGAGTAGGTAATATGCACAGTCACATTAGCTTTTTCTTTTTCTTTTTCTCTTTTTAATGAGATTCTATCGGTGACGGGACATCTAATTTCATGGATGGCCGACCACCCCTTTCTAGAGAAGATCGAGGGTGGCCACACGGCTCACATCATTTTTTAGAATTCTTATCAAATCAAATCTAGTAATCGATATGTACACCCTCTATGTTTGGCTGGTCCTAACAACCATGCTTGTTTGATGATTTTGTGAATAATATTTTATTATTATTATTATTGGTTAATAATAAGTAAAACGTACATAAATAATATTATTCAAATATATAGCTAACAATTTTGACACGACTCACAAATTCGATATGAATTTAATATAAAATCTGTTTAAAAAATTAATCTATTTAATTAAATTGACGAAAGTAAGAGTCTTACCCTGACATAATCAATGTATATTTAGTAACCGGCGAAGGGCGTAGTTTCCCTCTCACTGGCTTGGATCTGCGACTGCCTTGAAAGCTACCTTGCGCTTAAAGTGACGTAGCAACCAAACTTTACAATAATATCCGTACGCGTACCGTTTACAGGATTAAGACTTTCCCCAATATCATGTTGATGTAGTGCAAAAAATAAGAATTTATGTTCTTCGTGCATGTGGATTTTATGGGAAAGAAAGTTATATATATATATATATATTTGAATAATGTTAGAAATTAAATTTTTATCTCACAATTATCTCATAATATTGATATAGCAATTTCTACATACCCTTGTACCGGTTATTGTTAAAAAAAAAAATTAAATCAATAGTTAATTAGAATTACCGTATCAACATTGAAGGATAATTATGGAATATAAATATTGTTTCTAGCATTTCTCTTTATTATTATAAATAATATTAAATAATATTAAATAATGTTCTTGAAATGATTATTAGGTATCGATATGTATCATATATATATAGTAGTATTGTTACTTTTTCACACTAATTTATCACTCATTTTATACTCGCTACAGTGACATATTTTAAGTGACGGCTTCTGATGTTAGCCACTAAGAAAAAAAAAAAAAAAGTCACTGAAAATATACTACGTCAATCGGTATGAAATGAGTGTGATAAATAGGTGTGAATAAAGCTTTACTTATAATCAAATAATAATAAAAGCATTTTGTCCAATTATATACTATATCTTTATTGTCATTAATTTGAATTGTTAATAATCCCTTCTAAGGTATTATGCAAATATGATTTAACGCATCCTTGTATTAATTATAGATATTGTGAAAAACAATAAAAATTGGGAATGCTACTTTGTATTCTCTTATCCTTCTCATGTGACATTGTCAATTCAACATTGGTTGTTTTTTTTTTTAATTAAGATTGATTTAAGAGATGTGCTATACATCATCTCCTGTCATTTTTTCATCCTCCTACTTTTGAAAATCACTATTAGATATGTGGAGAACATTTGAGGGACTCGCATGGACCCTACAATCTAATGGTGATTTTTAAAAGTGAGAGAATGACAAGAGGAGAAAATAAATCATTTCTCTTAATTTAAATGTGGATTGATAATGTCACGTTAATCGAAAATAATAAGATAATGACAAAAAAATAGTAAGTAGCATATCTCATAAAAAATAGTGTGGCAACTATTTTCAAAAACGGTTTTTTCATATACAAAACCAAAAACACATCTCAAAAATTATTATTCAAACAAGTTTAAGATATAGTCCCCCGCAAAAAATAGTTTTCATAGTGGTTTTTAATATACTTTCCAAAATTCAAAATGAAAATTTTCGTTGATTATTTTTCATGAGACAATTGTGATAGCTAGTTTGAACACTGATATTTTTTTAAAAAAATAAAAAATAAAAAATAGTCGTCACATGTAGTCATTGCGTGGTTGGTCACTAGAACAATTTGGTGGTGACCGGAATATGATAGCCGAATTTGTTTAGGTGGCTACTGTGTGACCGTCGGATCTGCCAAGCCACCGATGCTAGATCTGTCCAATGGCCGTCGGATCTGTCCTCATAGCGCAGTGGCCACCAGATTTGTCTTGGCATAGTGGCCTTTGTCAAGGTGCGATGGACATCAAACTTGTTCTAGCAACTGCTGTTCGGTGATTGTACTAGTTCTAGCAGCCATCGTCACCCGTGGAGGCTAGCCTCAATCAATCCAGCTTTTCTAATATTTTTTAAAACTTCATTTGGGTAACTAGTTATTTGTGAAAAGTGTTTTTTTAAAAGTATTTTAAAAATAAAATAAAAACCCATTTTTTCAATGTAGTGACCAACCAAACATGTAATAAAAAGTTTCCCATATTAAACTTTGTTTTTAAAGTCAAACCGTGTTAAGGTCTTAAGGAATAAAGGATGTCCAATTGCACGGTCAATTTGCGAGTGGCAAAGAACTCAAAAGCAAAATGGCATCCTCGTGATTCATGACAATTTGTGGGGCATTTAGTTAACAACAAAACCCGACTCTATCTCGACGTTTCCTATTTAAACCTTCGAGTGCAACTACAAACCCCTCTCAAAAGACTGAAAAGAGCACCAAACTTGTGTGTAGAGAAAGAAAGGCACAATCGTGTACATGGCTCCCTCCACACCAACATCAAAACTACCCACCACCGCCGTCGATGAAGGCGAGGCCACCACGATCTCCGCCGTCCATCCGGACATCATCCGAGCTCATATCCTAACCCGCCTCGATGGGCCCACCTTAGCCTCCACCGCCTGCGCAACCTCTCAACTCTACACCCTCTCTACACAAGAAGACCTTTGGACAAACGTTTGCCACTGCACGTGGCCCTCTACCAACACGCCACGTCTCCGACACGTCATCACCACGTTTCCGACAGGGCCCCGCTCCTTCTTCGCCGACTCCTTCCCGCTCCTCACCACCATTTCGGACCCCACGGCCGCGAATTCTGCGCCGAACCCTGACCGTCCGTCCGAGCTAATCTCGGCTGTCGATGTGTACTACAAAGGAAAGCCCATTTTCTGCAAGGTCATCGAGACCGAGACCGTGACTGCGTGGTTCCGGTGCTCGCCGTTTCGGCTCGACCTTCTGGACCCGAAAGACGTGGTTCCCACGCGTATCAAATATCCGGAGGGCGACGACATGTGTCGGGAGCTGGAGGAGGACCTGACGCTGAGCTGGATCCTGATCGACCCGATCGGACGGCGGGCCGTGAACCTCTCGAGCCAGTCGCCGGTGTCCGTACAAAGGCACTGGCTGAGCGGGGAGGTGCACGTGCGGTTCGCGACGATCCTGGAAGGCGGCGAGAGAGGGTCATCGTCGGAGTCGGCGCACTGCGGGGTGGTGGTAACGTGCGGTGGGTCCCAGGGAGGGGAGCTGGTGGTGAGGGAGGTGAGCTTGCAGGTGGAGGACATGGATGGGATGCACTTGAATGGGAAGGACAGTTTGGGGATTTTGCAAAGGGCGTTGGAGGGCAGAATGGGAAGAAGGGGAAGGAGGGAAGAGGAAGGTAGGAAGAGGTACCAAGAGTATTTGGAGAGGAAGAGGGAAAGGAAAGAGAGACAGCTGAGGACAGAAGGGACATTGGATATGTTGTTCATGGCATTTGGGGTCTTGGTCTTTGCCAGTTTTTGGTTGATTGTTTTGTGCAGATAAAAATAAAAAAGAAAAATACATGGTTGTCACCTTTATACTTTTTTTTCTTTTTCTTTTTCCTGAGCAATACAAGGGAGGGGAAATTATTTTTTCTCTTTCTAATAATGATGAAATATGAAATATAAAGAAAGAAAAAAGAGTTTCTCTGACTTTACTCTGAGGTTGTAAAATTGTGAAAATCATTGTAAACACACTTTGAAAAGAGTTTGTATTAATATACATTTTCGGGTTTCAACTCTCAAGTCCAGCACAGGAAGAAAAAAAAAAAAAAAAAAAAAAAAAAAGGTGTAACGAGACTTTACGAGATATTTGTGTGATAAAAATGTGAGATAAGATAATTGTTTAGTGTCAATCGATTCATCGGTTCAAAAGAGAAAATTTCTTTAACTTAGTCTGTTAAACTGATAACCGTTCTTAGAGCATATGAGACTCGCGTTTCATTTTTAAAAATGCATATAAGAAACTCTATATTTTATTAAAAATGTATGTAAAAATTAATATATTATATATATAACATGCTTTAAGAACATGTGTGTAAAAAATATATGCTATAAGAACAGTTATCAATTTTATAGACTAAGTTAGAGTTTAAAAATGCAATATAATTCTCATATGCCCTAATATAGACGACAATTTAATAAATTATAGTAAAAAAATACACATAATCCCACTAACTATTAGGCAATTTGTAATGTTTTTTTTCAAACTTTCAATTGGGCAATATTTTCCGTAATAGACAAAAATACTGATGATAATTTTTTTTTTCTTCAAGAAAATGAAAAAATCAAGATTTTTTTTTATCCCTTTCTTTTCTTCTAAATTTTTATTTTATCATTTGTTGTACGGAAATGATACATTGTAAATTGCATGATAGTTAAAGTGGGCTATTTGTACTTTGTCCTAAATTATATTAAAAGAATTCTTTGGACGGTACAAAATCATAGTACTCTAATGTAATCTACAATTTAGGGGGTTTTATATTTATAGGGCAGAGATACTAAAATGTAGTTAGATATAGTCGTGATAGCACTGGCACGTATTTAAGCAGGCTGGGATATTGAAAAAATTATATTATGATTTCATTAGGTTAGGTTACAAATAAAATAATCTCAATGGAAATTCATGTTAGGTACGATATTGAGGAAATTTACACCCCCTTCTTTTGTCCCATTCAGCCTAAAACTGATTATCAGTTCTATTTAAGTAGGCTGTCTATGTCATGACTCACGGGCTATTAGAGTAGGGCCGCCAGCTTAGTTTGATGCCGAGCGAAAGGGAAAATGCTAAAAAGACAACTTTAGCACAATTAGTACACAACTCTAATACATATTGCGATAGAGTGCCTTGGGGTTGTGCACTAATTGTGTTAAGGGTTGTGCATGAATCACAACCAATGCAAAAAAGGCCATACGTGCTCGTTCAAATTGGGATGGCAGGTCCACGTGTCCTTTCACATTAGCTACTCTTATTCATGCAATATACCCAGTTAATCGCACCTGACTCTTGTATGGCAATTCCTTCCTCTCATGTCGAATAATAAAAAGTGTTTGATGTGATATAAAATAAAATAATATAATTGTATTATAGTAAGTTTTTTATTTAAATAATAATAAAAGTCTGATAATTGTTTTTAGCTTGAAACTAGCACAACAGATGAGGGTGAGAGAGAGAGAGAGAGGGGGGGGGGGGGGGTTACCTTCATTGGATGCTCAGTCGGATTGGAATAGAGAACAATTAGCTGATTGTATTATGTGTGAGAAGCCGAGAGGGTAGGTGGACATTCACATTAACTACATGCATTGCATGCAATGGATTATGATCGTCTACAATTATTTATCTGAAGTGTAAATTCGAATAAATGACTGTGAAATACCACTTGTAAAACCTACTTGACCAAATAAAAATTAGGTTGTCTAACTACTTACCTGGTCATGTGAGTTCCATAAATAATCTTTCATAATCATATGTCCGAATCATCTACGGTTCAAGTAGATAATTGTAGACATTACTAATTTCTGTGCAACACCCTATCCAAACCTTCTCCCAAGAGTGCCATAATAACAATGATGAATTTGGCTTGTCTCAAGTAGAAAAATCATTGAAAATCTCCTCTGAAAAAAATAAGGGATAATTATATTTTCCCCACATCAACTACCAGCCATTGTCAACATGCCCCCATGAATTGACACTTCGATCAAAAAAGAGCATCAAACTACCATCTTTACATACTTTGGCCCCTTCCGTCAGGGAATTCCGTTAACTTGAATGAAATATGGCATTTTTTAGCGTTAATTTTGGTTTAAAGATCAAAATGCCCCCTACAGTAATTAATAAAAAATATTAAAATTAATATATTTTTTTAAAAAAAAAAACAAAAAAAAAAACCAAATCTAAGGGGGTGGCACGCGAACCACCCCCAGAGGTGGCTTCGGCCACCCTGGGTCTTTTCTAGGGTGGCCGGAGCCACCTTTAGGGGTGGCTCGTGGGCCACCCAGGAAGCTGGGTGGCCGCGCGGCCACTGTAGAAAAGACCTGCATGGCCACCCCTTAGGTCGGGGGTGGCGGCATTCCTTCAGTTTTTTTTTTCTTTTTTTTTTTTAATAAGATGAGGACATTTAAGTCATTTTTTAAATTGAGTGAGGGCATTTAAGTCTTTGCATGAATTAGACAGACGAAATGGGCCAAAATGTGTAAAAATGGATGCATTTTTACACAAATCACTGGATGCAAGCCAAACTCAACAATGACAATAAACAACATAGGACCATCAACAGCCACTACTCCTTCAACAGGCTAACTATCAATAAACCCCACTTCAGCATTACTATAAATTATCTTTTCCCAACCAATTAACGTTACAAGAAATGGAAAGGAACAGAAAACTGTTTTGGTGTGAATTTCCTACAGTCTCATCCACTGTCTTCAAAGAATGTTCGATTCTGACGTGAAATAGTATCAACTCTAGCTTCTAGTGCTGACTGGCGCTTCAGTTGTTACATACATCTCCAATTGTCACAAAAATATTGATTATAAGCAAGAATAAGCTGATAAAGGTTCTGCACAAATAACATCCTCGTATAAGTATTCACTTGTTAGCAGTCGGTTCTGGAGGCCCTCTGGCTTCTGCCATTCCACCTCCGAAACTGGTTTTGAGCTTTGCATAATCCACAAAAATAACACGTCCATTCAGTGCCTGCCATCAATTACCTTTTAGTTTGGAATTTAGAAGCTTAAATGAATCAAATGGAGAAGTGAGAACGGGGGGGCTTACCTTTCCATTCATCTCAGCAATGGCTTTCTCTGCTTCATCTTCTGATGCAAAGGTCACAAATCCAAATCCTTTTGATCTGTCTGAGACTCTGTCCATTGCAATTTTTGCTGGCAAAAAAAGAAAAGTTCAAGCTCTAATTGATTGAATCTTGCTACTGGCCTAGAAGAGGATACTCAATGTCATTGCATATAAATAGCCCACAGTCACCTTCAACAACTTGACCATATTGAGAAAATGCTTCTGATAATCTTTGCTCTGTGGTGTAAGAGGACAATCCTAACAAAAATTGAAATACCATCCATTAAAAGTTGATGATTCAGGAAATATGAGTAAAATAATACACAGTTAAACAAGACCTTTTGTCCCCATCAAAGAATATACAAACCCTTGGATACATGATAACAAAGCAAGCGATAAAGTGCTGAGATTCAAAACACATATAAGTAGGAATTCTACACATTAAAGAATCTCTCCAATTTATAAAACGGTTTCAGCGCTCTTTTTATTAATCCTACTCGAGGCAAGTCATTCTTAGCGTGCACGGTAGAATCATAATGGAGAAGAAGTATTGGCGCTTTGCCCTATGGCACTAACTTTAGTGTCCATATATTGTATTGGGAAAAAGGCGCTCAGCTGCGCTTACAGTCTTATTACTTTATCCTACCAGAAGACTCGAGAGGCCTTTTGGCACCAGAGCCATAGCAAGACCACAGCACTCTTCCAGAGTTTTCGAGGAGCTTCAGGACCAAGAACTAGGATCCCCTATTCTGAAAGTAATACCAGCAGTATGTATAACACGTTAATATACTGATAAGGATCAAGTATAATGTTAAGGGTTGGATAACTAGAGGCATGCACAAGTGCAAAAACAATCTCACAGATTCCAAATAAATAAAAATTTTGAATTCTAAATCGAAATCCCGTATAGAAACAAAAGCTGAATCAGAATTTCGTGCGTTTTGTGAGCTGGCCAATTTCATGCGAACTGCCTAACTATATGTTCATGCAGGTAATCCATAATTAACAAAGCCCTAATAAGAGTATTTTAGAACTCCACACCAGGATTTGAATCATCCCCAGCGGATCAAATTCTTGGCCCCATTACCGGTCTTAATTTCGGCATCCCAATTGGTGTATATGATAGATGTTTAAGAAGAGCAGACGAATCACTTGCCAATACAAAGTAAATACATACTACTGATCAGAGCAGTTGGAATTAGGAAAAGAGTTAAGGATCAAGTTTAAACATTATCTGACTTGAAAGGAAGAAAGAAATGCCAAGTTTCATATGAACATTATGTCGAACAGGTTATGGTGTTATTTCGAATATTGTTTTTGTTCTGGGTCAGGCATATATAGTGGATCAATATCAACGAAAAGCAAAAAAAAAAAATGCATGAGAGAGAGAGAGAGAGAGGTACCTCCAACGAAAAGTCTGGAGGCAATTCCTCTGCAGCAAATGAGAAAATTTGGAGGAAGAAGAGAAGTGTATGATAAACTAGGATTAGGCCCAACCAGCCTTCTAAGCGCCGCCATTCGATATCAGAGAGAGAGAGAGAGAGAGAGAGAGAGAGGAAAGAGGGTATGCAGAAGAAAATAGAAAAATTAAACTTTCTTTCTATTTATTTGGACGTCTTTGATAAATAATAAGAGGGAAAAATAATCATTTTACTTGGTTTTCCTTCAAATTGAAATGATTTATTTATTTATTTTTAACAATTCAGCCTATTAGAAGAAAACTTTGTCCTTGCTTGGTTATATAGTCTTAAAAAAAAGGTATTATTAAAATTTAAAATGATAATAAAAAATTTAGAATTTGATTATATTATTAAAGAAAGGAAATGAAATAGTGAAGGTTTTATAATGTTTTTTTGGACCTAATACCACGTTTGTTTAGAGTAATGCAATAAGATAATTTAGATAATTTTTTTAATTTTTATAAAAATGCTATATACTACATCATCATCCCATTTGATTGATATCACCCATAAGCTATTATTTAAAAAAGAAAAAAAAAATAATAATTAATAAACACTGTCATATCAACTTAATAAAATGAAAGTGTAATACGTAATATTACTATTTTTTTAACGAGAGCTACTACACCCTACCACGTGTAGGATAAAAGTGAAATATTAATATTGTAAATAGAATTTCTCAAAAAATCTTAGAGCATTCATATTGGACTAGTTAAAATAGCTAAAAAGCTATTTTAATAGCCCTATAACAAAAAATACTAAAAAAGTGCTCCACATCGAGCTCAACAAAATAGATTTTATAGCTCAACAGTCTATAATTCATACTAATAAAAAACCCAATACAATTTTCTCTCTTCGTTGGGAATAAAAAAAAAGTAGATAAAAGAAAGAATATTTTAAATAAAAAAGTAGAAGTAAATAGCTAAAATGTTAAGCCGGATGTCTTGCTTTAAAAAAGTTAGATAAATAAAATAATAATAATAAAAATATTATTTAGCTAAATATTTGTTAACCCGAACGTGGGTACTGTTCGTCTTGTTTCCTTGGTCTGAACTCTAACTAGAGAGTCCAGTCCATAATCCATTGAAATGTCATTTTATGTCCCGTTTGTTTCGGCGTAAAATGATTTCGACATTTTCCTGTGTTTGGTAGGGGCGAAAATAATAGTCAACCAGCCGACCACCATAGAAATATTGCCGGTATCGGAATCCGACAACATCCGGTTAATGTCGCCAGAATCTGGAGACGGAATCCAGCCACCTTCGCCGGAATCCGGCCAGTCAGATTCCGGCGACCAATCTGGCCGGATTCCGGCTGGCTGGCCGGACTGATCTGGCCAGATCCGGCCAGCCTGCCGGGATTCGGCAATCCCAGATTCCGACAAAACTGTCTGAATTTTGGCCTTTATCTTGAATTCTGGCTATATTAGCTGGAATCAAGTAAAAATGGTCAGAATCTTGTCGGTCAATGACCAAATCTCGCCATCGATGATTTTTATATTATTTTACATTAATATTTTTATGTTGTGAATAAAAATTGATTTTTATAAGTTAATATGATTGAATAAAAATATTAAAAAATATTTGCGATTTTCCGTACGAGCCAAACATCAAAAAATGCTTTCGACGAAAAATGGTTTCTTGAAAAATGACTTCCCTAAAACCATTTTACGACGGAAACCATTTTACGTCGAAAAACAAACGGAGCACTGGTCTCATTCTGGAGGGTCAAAGTCGGGCAGGCATGATTGCTCTAATAAATACCTCAGCTGGTTCTTTTCTTTCAAATTCAATCTCCAGTGGAAGTATAACAGTATTCATCTATATATAAAAACAAAAGCCTCTAATAAGATGATAGAAAACTTTACCACTTACACATACGGCCATTTCTTTGCCTTTCTACAACTTCGATTCGCACTTTTGACATGGTTTTTTTTTCTGTATTTTCATAAATTTACACTTCAAAGGAAAAGAACTCAGCCCATTAGCTTATCATTCTCTAAAACAAGTAAAAGAAACACAAACTCAACCTACTCCCAGTTTTTAAAAACAATTTTCGCTTAAATGCCACGTAATTTTTTTATTTTTTTATTTTTTAAAGTAAAGATTATCCTTTTTTTTTGGGTAAGTGCGGTGACTTCCTTGTTACACAAAAAAACATAAAAATAACAATAAAGGCTTGCATGGTGGCCGCTGATGGGCCATCGTCTGTCGGCCGCGCATTGGACGCTAGGACCGTGACCGCCGTCTGGTGGCCCACGATGTCTTCCACATAAGATCTTATTCCCGGTCTCACCCCTGAGGCAAAGCCAGATATGGCTTGCGTAAAGAACTAAAGCAGTAAATTCATTATTTTACTTTCAGCGTACCCATGAAAATATAAGGAAGAAGTATGAAAAAGAATTGTGTGCACCATAAAAAGCGACATTTGGTGAATGGCTAAGCTTCCACTAAAATCTTAACAGAGGTTTGGACACCAGCAGTACAACCCACAACAATCTAAAGAACCGGCCTCAAACAAATAAAGCTTTAATTGCCCAAAAAACTAAAAAACTAAAAATAAAACTTTTGAAATGAAAATAAATCTCTATTCCATGTTACAAACATTCTATTTCAAGGAAGATTTTGACGTAAACAGAAGCAAACAAGAGAGCGCCACCCTTCCAACCTCCAAGAAAGTAACTTCTCAAAGTTGACAAGCTTCCAGAAGGCTGGCTGGGGTTTAAATGATGTTAAACCAGAAAGAAATTTATGCTGCCATTATTTCTGGGACCAGAGAAAAAAGAGCTATGTACACAACTGATTTTACAGAGACTTTTGGATCAGGAAAATCTTCAGAAAGAAAGCTCACTAGTTCTCTAAAGGTACTCATGGATGGTGGTGCACCTTCACCAAAGCTTTGTAAAACATGTCAATAAATTGATCATCCTAGCAAAAGAACAGTTCCATCAGTCAACCAGTAATTTATAAATTTTAATCTTAGGCTGGGAATGTTGGAGCCCAAAAATCAATATTCAAGAACAGGAAAGCATCCACCTAATCATGGACTAAATTTCAGTTACAGTAAAAACACTATACAATTTAGCATAAATCAAAGAGCCTCACTGTACGAGCACAGTGATGCCTTAACGCAATCATAGATACAAATTATACAATGGTTCACTACAATTCCTTTCAAAGTGGTTTTCCATACCAGACATATGAGAAAAATTATTCAGTACTCACAAGAACAAACAAGATAATCAGGGAAAAATGAAAAAGAGAAAAGACGGAAGTACCTGAACAAGCACCAGAAGTGCATCACGTACTCTGTCTCTGCTAATAAGCAGTCCATCAAATGGAGGAGCAGAACTAGGAGTAAGAGACGGTGGTGGAGTAGGTGGTGGAAAGGGTTGAAGCATTGGAGTGCCATATGGGCGTTGCAAATTCAGGGGAGGATGAAGAGCAGGAGTAGTTGGTACAGATGAAGAAATAGGTGGCATTATCAATGCAGACGAGGAAGGGGGTGCAAAGAATGAAGAGGGCTTCAGAAGATTAGTGCCCCGGTTGCTGCTGCTGATTGGATCAAGAGTGTCTTGGAGGGGGGTTGGATTAGATGAAGCCAAAAGAGAGAGTGATGGTATTTGTGGAGTTGGTGCAGGAGAGGAAACAACACTGGGTGAATGAGAAGATAAAGGGATAGCTGCAGAAGAAGGATGGGCGGGCTGTGCTGACTGTCTTGAGTTCGCTAGATTTGAACCACTGTTTCCAATACTAGTAGCTGCCTGCAATAATGGAATTGAAAAAACTTGTTAGGAAATGGGAGAGAAGGAATATATAACATTCACCAAAGTTAAAAAAGTAAGAATGGCAGACTTAAGGGCATCTTTTGTTAGCACGCAAGCAATATATACTCTGCTTTCATCTCAGGATGCAAGCGGCGTGTTTTTAAGGCTCAAGTAAAATTTGTTATTCCAGATCTTCTGACCCTGAGAAATTAATACTACGCCTTATTGATGAGAAATCATTGCATGTTTTTGTAGCAAGTTTAATATTCAACCTTGGAATTAACAGTATCAAGAAGAAAGTTTCACGATTCATAATGAAGTAACCATATAGACTACAATTTGAGAACACAGAAAAATCATGTCACTACCATATCCACAGGAAAACCGCTCAAAATTCACGTAATCTCAGATATTGAAGAGAAAATCTTAAAAATCAGTGTTACAATAGACGACTTACACCAAAAAAATTTCGAAAGGAAGAATCTTCAGGAGCATCAGTGGCAGATGATGATGGCTCCAGAGGGCCTTCCATCACTGACATGGTTGAGACTGCTTCAAGTTCCTCAAACTCACTGAGTGTAGGTAAATATTACCGGGACAAAAAACAAGAAAGAAAGTAAATTAGTCATGATGTTATGGCACAGTTTGCAATCAATATGAACAACTTATGCTAGCAGCAAATATTACTATAATACTATATCACACAACACAATGTAATGCAAGTTTTGTGAATACCCAAGCACTAACCTGGAAATCATAAATATGTTAGAAGCACAATCATTTTGAAACGAAATCATTATCAATATTACAGTTATTACAGTAATAAGTATTATTGTTAGTTTTATTATTTTTATAGTTACCTTTTGCTTGAAGATACTTTCAACTTTGAAGGAACTTTTGAATACGCATTAAGAATCCTGTAGAAAGAAAACATAAAAATGCAATATATAAGGTATCTACTAATTATACATCTTGATCACATTTGCAGAATTATAATGTAATTCCTTTATACAACATAAGCATAGAATCCAAGTTTGGTTAAAAATACAAACATACAACAAAAACATGCATTAACATAAATGAGAAATTGGTATATGGAGTACAAAGAATTTCAAATATATGCATCTAATTTTTCAACACAACTCTCGCTCTCTATGTACTATTAGGTACTTTATATAAAAACACATGTAAATATAAAAAAATACACATGATGTTTTACAGATACATGCAAGCATGCATCTTGAGGCTCAAGACTTTTTTAAACTTCCAATTATTTGCTCCTGCCCCCACTACATGCTATAGTTACTGATTAGCCATCATCCTCTAACTTTTTTATTTCTTTGGGATAAGTGTCCGTCCTACTCAACTATGTCGGTAACATCCTCTTGAACTTTTACCTCCTTATAGATAATCCATAACAGGACCATCAGTTTTCATTATTTCTACTATTTAGTCCTAGACAGTAAAGTCAAATCCCATAGACATTGTGTTAGCCTCCTCATACCATAACCTTAAGATTCTAAAGCATCTCATAAATATAACCCAAGAGTAGCCCTCCCTACAGTTCTGTCAACTCAAATTACATCTCTAGACACCATGTAACATCTCCCTAAATATCCCTCATAGTTCATTAATAATTATTGCAACTACTTCATGGCTACATTTCAATCTCCAATCAAGCTTATTATTATTGGTAATTCATTTGCCTATTGCCCTAATTTTCTAATGCCCATTACCACTTCTTTTACATGTTCTAAATTGGTCAATAAACACTACTAAGACCCACAACATTTGAAACCAAAGAACTAAAATGTTTCTTTTAGGGTCAAACTGGTAGCACAACGCACATTTGTAGGAAATATTCAAAATATATCCTGTGTCTTTTTACGAGGGTAGTAGACCATTATTCCTGTTTACCTCGCATCTTTTTCTCCCTTTTGGTATTAACTAAGTATTCAGCTACTACTACAAGACAGCTCAAACAACTTGTAGCCTGTACAAGGAATATTATTTGTCTCTTACCCCCCCCCCCCCAAAAAAAAAAAAAAAAAAAGAAAAGAAAGAAAAGAAAAGTGTTCTCTTAACTACAGATACATCTTTTTCTTCTAAAGATAAGTCCCTCATGTAGTTATCCACATTGCTATGTCCATCAATATGCAATACAAACTGGGATGTTTAAACAAGGAGTTAATAACCAAAAATTCAAGTAATTGGGCTAGATAAGGAAAATACCTAGTAAATAGGTTTCCAACATCCTTACACTCCTGTGGATTGTAAAACCAAATACCATTAACCTCTTGGGAAGCATTCCGGTACAACAGATATGGAACTTGAAGTTCATACTCAAAATCTCCCAAAAGATTCTCCACTAGGTTATCTGTTAACAGAAAAGGTTTAAATGAAAACAGAGATAAGACAAAGAGATGCCAAGACCCAGCTAACATCTATGCAGGTATTCCCAAGGAGTAAAACAAGGAAACTAAATGAGTGTAGCATTATTTCTGGCAGGCATCCAAGTGCTGGTGGATTTGAACTCTCAAATCAAGCTATCAGCTTGGAGGATACACTGCTTAATAATCATGTTATTACATGGTTCTTTCCGGCAACTTCCTTGGTTTGTTTGCTATGGTATAACACTAAGTGAGGTACAGCCAGTAAGGGACTAAAGAGTCTTCTTGTAGATGGATAATGGAAAATACATAGTCGTCCTTAATCACTGTATTGAAGAGAATCAAATAATCCACCACGCTCCCCTTGATATCAAATGGGCCTTTGATTTTTCTACTCTATGAAAGAACTACCAAGGTTCACCAAACATTGGGAAAAAAAAAATCATGTATCTGCAATCAATATTGATTGACATAATTCATATCCATTTAAGCAGCATAAATATCATCCCCTTTAACACAATACAAGCGTAAAATTAAAAATCTGAACCTGTGTTACGCCGATTCATTACAATGAATTGGAACCGAGGTTGAGTATTCCTAAAAACAATTACAAAAACAGAAAACAACAGCATTAGCATTAGCATTAGCCAGGCAATTTACGAATATCACCACATGAACTCTTAACACAACAAATGAACTAAAAATCAAGAATCAAAAAATCAAAACTACATAAACAGCATAACGCACACACCGAAAATAAATGAAAGCAAAAATTAATACCTTTTAACGACAAAAAGAGATCCTTCGACGTCTTTGCGACTCTGCAACCGCCCAATTTTATTTTTAGAAATAATAATTAAACAACAGAGAAAAATAAAACACTTCGTATTCAATTGCTTTCCTAAATGGCATAAGTAAGCCAAATGATTGTATCAGGCACAGTTCAGTTAAGGTTTGTTACTTGTTAGATCACCAAATACGAGAGACCTAAGATTCAAAAATCCTACCGTTCTGCTTTCCTACAATTTCTTAGCAACCAAACGGGGAGCAAAAATAAAAAATGAGAAACGAACCCATTGGCTGCTCTCGATGTTGAACGCATAGAACGTAACGTGCGCGGCGGTGATGAGAATCTCTTCGATGAAGGGGTCCATTCTCTGGAGCACGGTGAGATTGAGCATTTTGGTGCTCTGCTGGTCGAGATTGGGCATCAATTTTCCGGTCTGAGACATACTCTCCCTGCACAGGGAAAAACCCTAAATCTGATTTTTCTTTTCTTTCTGGATTTTCCTTTCGATTCACTTTCCCGGGAAAGTTATTGGAGAGAGAGAAAGAGAGTAGCACGTGAGTTCCTCTGGAGACGCACGTAGATTTCAATTACTTCGTAGCCGGCTAAGTTAATTACCAATATAACCTTGTTCGATTTTTATAGTTACCAAAAAAGTAAAAGGCTAGTCGGCTGACTTAAGTACCAAAATAACCTTGTTCTATCTTTCTATTTACCAAATTAAGTAGAAATCAGCCTTCGAATAAAAAAAGTATGTAAAAAAAAATTAATAATTAATTTTTACTACCACATTATTCTATAACCATCTACAAAATATCTATGAAAAAATAAATCTGCCTTCTTCATCTTAAAATAATACGATGTCATGATTGGTGATAGATTATTGTTTTGGGGTTTTTCTACTTAGTGTTAATTAGTTTATGAAAATAAAATTAATTATCATTTAAAATAAATAATAATTATTACCTGTTGATTTAAATACTTGAAGACTGAAATTAAAGGTTTATGATCTTATCCAGTACTTCATCGATAATCTATTTTATGGTTCTATTTTACATATTAATAAATATACTTTTTTTTTCTTTTTTTTTTTAGATGAATCAAAAATTTTATAGAACAAGAACAACACCAATACAACCCGAAAAGATTGGACCTAGTCCAAAAAATAAAAAATAGGACCCACAATAACTGCAACTAAGCATAAGCCTAACAAAAAATTAATGTAATACTACATGATGATGAATATATTGTTACGTCATTTAAGGAAGAAAAATAAGTTACGTGAATTGAAGCCATGTATACCGTTAAATATAACAAAATAAAATATTAACGGTAAAATAAATCTTCTCCATTTCACTTAAAATAGAGAGAATAATGTTACAAAATTAAAACATTAATTATAATATAAAAAGAGCTGTTATTTATTAATTAATGATATACATATAAGAGAAAAAATTTGTAACAATATATTACGAGTCTATAAAAATATGTAGATTGATTTTTAATTATGAAATATATCAAAAAATATTCTTATGATGTGAATAGTTTTCAACCATTTTTTTTTTTTTTGTGGGTTCTTCAAATATTTATTTATTTATTTGAGCAAATCTTCATTTTCGTCCTAATGAGTTGATCATCGATCATCCATATTGTAAGGATTGGGAGGTAGGATCAGACATGCATGAAAGCAAAAACCAAAAGCATATATGGGCTGGAAAGCAACAATTGGACTGGAAATAGTCAAATAATTTTCATTACAACACTTGGCATACGTGATACAAACTCACACAACAAGGAGTAGTTGAAAGAAACATCCAATTAAATAACTTCATAAACAACAATACAACACTAAATTTATTTGAAAAGCTGCTGCTGGCGGTCATTGATCTTGATCAAGGCTTTCGGATGGCCAAAGCAGACAGCAGAATCAGGAACATGAACACAACCACCGAAATGAAGGATGCCACCACAGCCCCGCTCACTGCCTGGCAGAAATCACCAAATTGCTGGCAGATGGCAAGCCAGTTCGTGTTGGAATTGCCATTGTGAGCCAAGTAGACTATTGCCGCAGCCGCAGCAGCAGCAGAAGTGTTTAGAGTAAGCGCCACCTGAAAGCATTTTCATGTCAGATTTAATGACGAACGTGATGGGGATATATATATATATATATATATATATATATATATATATATATGGTTAGAGAGGTTTTATTACTGTGTCGAAAATGAGTAGGAGCAGTCTTGGTCCGGCTGCATGGGGGCGAACGATGGATACTATGGAGAAGGGAAGGGAAAGGACTAGGTAGCCACCGACTATCGCCATTGCAATCACGAAAAACCTGCATATTTTCAAGTCTTAAAACATTTGTAGCAGTGGAAAAAATTTAGCTAAATTAACCAAAAGGGTTGGCTCGAGTGGAAACAATTCTTTGGTGTCACGCCCATATATATGCTAAAGTTTGAGTTTTAGCCGAGTCGTGTTGAGGGAGCACTTTGCACGGTATTCAAGAATTTTATCGGACATGTACCCGGTTATCAAAATAAAAATACAAATAGAGCTAGATAGAGAGAAAGAGAATGAAAATCACATACTGGAAAGTGGGCAAATCATCATAACTGGCTTGGAACTGGAAGAACTGGGTGAAGAAGGGAAGGGTTTCCTGACTAGTACCCATGGTGGACGCGGCGGCTAGAGCAGCTGTTATAGCCCCTATCCTAAGAAGGAAGTCGAATATGGAAACTCCCCTTTTCCATCCACCCTTCTGCTTGGAAACAACAGCCACAAGAGGTGTTTTTCCTTTATAAACTGCGCTTGACTCTGGAACATCAATTGTGGTTGAATCACCGCTCCTCATTTTTATGTAGAAACAGAGAGAGAGAGAGACTGAGAACTAAAAGCTTGTGATGAGAATAGCTAGCTGAAAGAGAAAGACTCAGAAGCTGCTGCTGATGAGAATGGCTTAGCGAATGAAGCTTATATAGAGAGACTCGTGACGAAGGAGCCAGGGGAAAGTAGGGAAGTTGCTAACCATTTCCACTTTATCGAATTCACTTTTTGATCACAAAGCAAGTAGAGATGCATGACAGGGAGATGGACATAAATTTAGTTGCTCCAACTTCAATAATCAAGTCAACCATTTCCAACATATTCATAAGATAATTTTATGGTTGAGTGCTTATACGGCTACTACGTACAACTTTTATTATAAATTGATCATTTACAAACTAATATGTACTCTATAATTAGTAAAGAGCAATGCTACATATATACTATACTTATATCTCACTAATGTATATAATAGTACTCATTAGCCATTGTTAAGAGAAAAGAAAAAAATTCAAAAGGTTGGTGGCACTGCCACATCAAGAGCGTGGGATGATCATAAGGGTGTAGTATTTAATATTTCTCATTGATGCAATATTAAGCAAAAAAGCCTACCTACTATGGGCGGAACTAAAATTTGTTTGGGTGTAGGGAGCAAAACTTAAAAATAAAATAAAATAAAACTTTATGAAGGTAACAAATTAATTTTAGAAGAATTTATATAGGTTTTTTTTCTTTTAAAATAAAATAAAATATGGGACCAGTTAGAGAGCTTGGGAATGCTATTGCCCCCCAAAGCTCGAACGTGATTATGCCTATGACCACTCAGCTTAATTAATTAGTTGATGGTTGATCAGTTTTTAACTATATACTATTAATCATTTAATCAATTATGTATTGTCACCTCATGCAATTTATAAGAAAATTGTAGTAAAAACTATAATATTTCAAACATTTTTCTTTTATCTTTATATTTTGTCAGAGTCACAGGTTGGATATGATAGAAATTTCGTAAAATCATGGTCCAGATCGATGGAGATGATGGAGTAGTGAGTGATTGTAAGCCTGTTCTTTGTCATTTTTAGTATGTCATACTATTGCTTTTTCGTAGAACCATATAGTGGAGAAGAGAGAAAGTGAGAATCTGAGGTGGGGTCTTAATATAATTTAATAAGTTAAAATGCCCACCTGCTATAATTAACAAAAAGTTTTGTTATTCTCCTAATCAGTCAACTAAACCACGTAGCCTCGCTAATCCAACAGTGAATATTAATTGCACGGTCCCTTCCCACCCCACTTCAAAGTCGTTTCCCTTTATCCTTATTTTTTTTTAGTTAAAGCCACATTATTAAAAGAAAGAAACAATATATGCATTCTTTTAAGGTTATGACTGCAGGAGCATTAATCGGGTGATTTTTATATTCTTAATTTCTCTTTTATATGGTCAATCATTGTTTAATCATCAATTATTTCAAAAGATTAAAATTTACAAGTGAGATTAAAATTCTCCTCAACAAGTAATGCTTGACGAGTGAAATATTTAATTAAAATAATGAGCAAACGGTAGAGTTAGGATTCGAATTCAGATATCTACTTTAATACAATGTTAAATAATTAATTATCCTAAAAGCTTAGGCTTAAACTTTAACAATAATATCTCTCTTTGGTGAAAACGTAATTAACCTCATGAAATAGGGCAAAGTTTTCCAACCAGTTTTTTTCCCAAACTGGTTAGAGGAATTAAATTGGCAACTGTCTTTAGAACATCATATTCTCATTTTTTCATGAAAATACACATCAAGATAATTTGAACACTAGGAGGCCTTGGAATCCATTCGCTATATATATAAGCAAAGAGAATAAACTTTGATCAACCTAAGACAAAATAAATTACACATCGTCATACACTTCTTTTCTGTTGAACAAGTAGTATAATTCACTTTTTCTAATGTACAAAACAGGCTGCTCTGCTACTTTTCATTGCAATGCTCCCAAACAATTCAAAATCCCTTTTGGTATGGAACAACAAACAAGGTATGCCAGAATCAATTAAAAGAACACTAACACAGTGAATAACCAAAATTGGTCAATCTGGTCAGAGTTAACAGCTTTTCTCAATCGGTAAACCAGGTGAGATACCGCTTCTAGGTGTCGATTAGTAAAAACCACGTAGAACGCCAGTTCTGGTTGGCGGCAGTTCCGACCTCTGGTACACTCAGTGACCAAACGTTAGAAAACCTATTATGTGCATATACTCCATCCACGCTCAGCAAGCGCCAAATTCACATGACTAGCAGCCTCTGTGGTATCATTAAGCGGAGGATAGCTCCAGCTCTCCGATATCTGTAAATCAAATGACATATTGTAAATGAATGTTAATTTTATTGAACATGTGATCGGTGCGACGTAGCCCTAGGCACATATGCATTTACTTGTGCACCAGCAGTATTGTTCTATCCTATAAGAGCTGGTTACACTAATGTTTCTCATTTGTCCACATGCTTGTTGATTTACTTTCTGATTTTTAAAGAATAATATAAAGTTAAGTTCATCGAACTGGAAAATGAACTAACTTGAGAGCCATACTGAACATTGAGAGAAAACAAGAAGCTAAAATTAGATTCAAAACAGCTGTTGTGAGATAATTCTCTTCACGCAGACCAACTTTTGGATAAATAAGGTATGTAACAATACTGAGGTAAAACGCAACATTTCAGCAGAAAACTGGCAACTTACATCCTCTTTACCAGTGAACAGTCGAACAACTCCTCGCTCTCGAAGAGACTTCTGGAAGTCAGCAAACTTCCATGTACACAGCTCAGCACCAATTACGTAAACAGGCTTCCTATTGCCAAAATAAAACATTATTAAAACACATGAGCTGAAGTTCAAAAGAATAACTTAACCAACAACTGTCAAGAGGCTAATCCTCATCATCATACTATATACATACCCAGTACTGCAAGCCTCACTCAACATACTTACTGAATCAGCTGTGATGACAAAAGCATCAGCCCAAGCTAGATGCCCCATATGTGGATTTGGACCTAAGCAGCATTACATAAATACATGTCAACTAATCTTCCTTCTAAGGAAATATACTTCAAAAAATAATTAATAATTCTATCTACAGCTGTAGCAGCTTAGTACCTTCACCATCCCAAATGAAAACCTTAGGATTAGTACTAAATTCTCTTACTAGAATTTTGGACACCTGTTAATAACAGAACCGAGAATAAGTGCATAACAATCGATAAGATCTTCAAAAGAAATTGTTAAGGCATATATACCTTCTCAGGAGTTCTTCTAGAGAAAGATATCCCGATGCTTCCACAACTCCAAAGTACATTCTGCAGCATAGCTGCTAAATTCTTTGCAAGATCTATGCCATATGCACAGTTTCCTAGGAAAAATATTAAGGATATGTGATATGGCAATATTTAAAATAGAAGGTACACCGGGAACAGTGTAAAAAGAAGAGGGGTTCAAGAGTAATTTTATTGAAACAAATTAGTAATTCTTGCAGGCATACTATATCATTGACATAACCAGAGTTCCTGATGTAGAAAACCAGTCTAAAAACGATCCCAGTACTCAATGCATGGGAATTAGATTCCTCTAACTTCAATCAAATTGGAATTTGATATGAGCAAAAAAATTTGACAGGTTTTAGGTGCAAGAAAATTACTTGTAGGCCCTCCAACATTGACCACAAGCAAGGGCTTTGGAAGCGGTGCCAATTCATCATGCCAGGCTGAAGCAGCACTTCTAAGAGCAGCAGAATCAGCCTGATGAAGAGCTCCCACAGTGAGGACCTGAAATTCAATTTCCAAAACCTGTGAGCTTCATAAGTCACTGCAGCAACTAACCACAAGTAGCAAATAATGTCTAATGACCATCAAAGATCATCCATTTGAGCAAGTATTCTGCAACCCAACCTACCACATTTTTGCCAGGAGGTTCACGTGGAGTTATCCACCTGCGGAGAAACCAAGGAATTTGCTTCTGTGCATGAGGAGTCAACGGGTAGTAATCATGATGAGGAGTAATTACCATGTCAAACCTATTCAAATGCGACCTTGGATGTTGTATCTGAAATATTTTTTCAAAGACAAAACTGTAAGAACCAGCCATCATAGTGTTTGCATGCATCAACACATTAAAAAAGAAAGTAAATGTGTTTCAAAGTGATACCCTGTGTCGCTAGTAAACATCAAGCACGACACCTTCATTCATCTTTCTACTGAAAGGAAAACTAGCTAACAATTCAAGTTACAGTTTTTCAAAAAAGCGCCCAAGTTTCTTATGTAACGCAAAGCTAAATCATTATGAAATGGAAGTTTAAACAAATTTGTACAAAACAAAAACTGCATCACATTTGATATCAATATCATGTAAAAACTACCACGTTTTCATTACAATTAAACAAAGATTTTGTTTTTGAAAAAACGGATAAAGTTTAACCTGAACAACAAAGACATTATCTGGAGCTAAACATTTTATTGAGCTCGCAATAGAGATGGTATCCCGGCCAGATGCAACCACCAATAATGGGCCATCTCTGACAAAAAAGAAAAAGAAAAAAGAAAACCAAAATTGCATTATGTAAAAAAAAAAAAGAAAAAAAAAAGAAGTAATATGAAGCACCAAAATGAGTAATTAACACTCCATTTTGCAAATATATGTGTGTGTAGCTGACTTATCAAGTAAACTAGAGCATGCAAAACTTTCAGTCTATACAGAAAGCACTGGCGAAATTGCTACTAATGTGAGTGGTCTTTGGATATTTTGGATAAATTAATACATCAAAATCGAACTACATTCTGTTATATGAGGCACCATGGAAAATGGATGATGAAGCACATTTATAAGTATGACTCTATTTAATGAAATAGGATAATTCAATTTTATGGTTCAGATTAGAATACGTTGCCATGTTATTTAAAAAATTTAAATAACACCATATACATTGTTAAAAGCAAAAAAACAAAATCTTAACCGTAAAATAGGAGGACCCTGATCTTCTTGAAAAATGAAAGAAAGGAATAAAAAAAAAACAAAAAACAAAGCATACTTCTCAAACGTTTCACGAGCCATTTTCGCAATGTGCTTTGCATCAGCTTCTAGAACATCATAAAGACCTATTGCAACCACCATTGTCAGCAGAAAAGACTATCAGTTTTTAATATAATCAATTTAAGATCAAAATCAAATTCACCATATCCATCATAATCAACTGCATAATTTGAGAGTGAACTATGCTAAGTATGTAGTACCACTTGTTTCAACAGAAAGAGGCATCACTTTTTGCCCTTTCACTATGACTTCAAATCTCGACTCGCCACAAATTCGCCGCATGAGAAACTCTAATTTTTTGTGCAGAGAAACTGGAAGCCAATGAAGCCACTCATTGATTTCTCCTCTTGGCCTTGTAACACGCTGCATTATATTTGTCATGATGCCAATAAGAAATCCAAATGCACAAACATAGATTCATATATGCTTATAAGTATTGCTTATCCCTTGCATTTTAAAAAACTCAGTGCAATGAGGTTCTGATATTATATACACCAAAAAGCCATCACATTTTCTTACATTTTCTCAACAACTAAACAGAGCCCGTAAATTCACAGACAATCAAAAATTGAATATTTGAAAAAAAAAAAATGAAACGAATAAAGAAAAAGAAAAAGGGAAATCAGTAAGACGTGCTTACGCATAAGGATTGGCGACCAGAGAGACCGAGAGCACGGACCAAACCAATGCTCTGATTCTCCGCGCCCGCGAAACCGTTTCCGATCACAACCGCCCGTCTGATTGTGCCGTAGACTCCACCTTTGAAGATCTCAGGCACGCCCGAGAACCCGCCAGGCGGTTCGGGAAGCCTGATTGGTCTCATCTGACGGTCCCGCACGCTAAAGTACTTGCCTGCGTTTCAGAGGATCCGATCCATCCCGGTTCGCGTTTCAATGTTTCGGTCCTTTCGGATTTGGAAGTCTTTCGCAATTGCAGGCGTTTTCAGTTATTTCTTTTGGGTGGAGGCAAAGTGGGCTGGGCCAACATCGACTTGGCCCATCAGGATTCCCTAGCGCTTCGTAGTTTTTTCAATGAAAAACCCCTTACTCTCCCCTCCCATGGTGTTTTTTGTTTTTTTTTTTATTGATTAAAAATTAAAATTGATGTGGTATAAAGTTGAAATAATTTATATGAAAAAGTGAAGAAGAAAAAAATTTGTAGTGAATTTTTTATTTAAAAATTAATAAGAAAATATTAATGTGATATAAAAAGTTAAAAAAGTTAAGAATATTTTAAAGTTGATGTTTTTTGGGAGAAGTGAAAGGAAAGGAAGGGGAGGGGAGGGGAGGGGGAAGTAGTTTTCAAACGGGGCCTAAATCCAAAATTGGTCCATTCATTTTGATATTTATCAATTACTTTTTAAGTTTTTGAAAATGATAAAATTGGTTCTTAAGTTTTTGATGCTATAAAATTACTCGTCTCGTTTAATGCCATTAGTAACGGAATATGATCATCTCCATTTCATTTCGGTTCCTTATTTTAAGAAGAGTAAAATTGTCATTTTATTTTTTTCCTACAATTTTACCTGTCTTAAATAAGAAACTGACTCATCTTCATTTCAAATGAAATGGAGAAGATCATTATCGATCGATAACATCAATGAATGGAAGATGTACATGTTGTAAATGGGTTACTAACAACAATGGATAGAATGAGTAATTCTATACAATGAAAAAGCTTAATGACTAATTTTATCATTTTTAAAAAATCATATGGATCAATTTTGTATTTAATAGAGTGACAATTTTTTACACAACCTACGAATCATATACGAAATTAATAGGTTAGAGTTGAAGGTTTGACTTGTTTAATTAAATGAGTAAGATTAATATTGACCTATATAGTTTTATATGCATGTCTCGACATGATTTAAATTCGATACCCAATATTTATAGCTGACAATTTTTTACACGACCTACTAACTTGACACGAATCCAACATGAGATTATTAAGTTAAAGTTTAAGGGTCTGACCATTTTAATTAAATTGATCGAGTTAGAATTAACTTATAAAATTTTATATCCATGTCATGACACAATCTTAACCTAACACGCAAACTTGAATTATCATTCTTAATATTTAACCCTTATTTTTAAATTAAATTATTAAATTTTTATCACAACAATCAAGTTAACATTTATCATCTAAGAAAAGAATAAGAGACGGTGTTGATTGTTACATTTAAAAAAAAAAAAAAAAAAAAAAAAAAAAAAGAACATGGTGTTGATTATTGAATTTGGGCCAAACTGAGACCATTTCCGAAGCCCAGCTCACATATTTCTTTCTCTAATCTTTCTTGTTTGCGATTCTTTTGCCTCAGACAAAGTCGAGCTCTTGAAATCGAGTCTTCGTTCTCTTTCTCTCTCGCGAAGATGTGGGCCAGTGCGGAAGGAGGGCCTCCGGAGGTCACGCTCGAGACCTCAATGGGTCCTTTCACAGTTGAGGTACTTTCTTCTGTTTGGTTGCTCAGAAAGCGATAGAAAGTGAAAGAAAATATCATGGATAGTTTTAGTATTTTTTTTCGTATTCTATTTTGCTTTGCTAAGTCTGAATGTGAGCTAAGCTTGGTCATACTCTACTGAATAAATGTAGTCAATTTATTTTATTTTTTCACACTATTTTCTTGTACTGTAATCACAGCTATACTACAAGCACGCGCCGAGAACTTGCAGGAACTTCCTTGAACTCTCTCGCAGAAACTACTACGACAATGTTAAATTCCACAGAATCATCAAGGTCTCTCTCTCTCTTTGTCTCTCTATATATGCACTCACGCACATACAAATTTTTCTCTCTATCGCACATGTCTTCTTTTTCTCTCTCTCTCTCTCTCTCTCTTGAATAGTTTATTGTTTACATGGATATTTGTTTATTTTGGAGTAGGATTTTATGGTGCAAGGTGGGGATCCCACAGGGACAGGAAGGGGTGGAGAATCCATATATGGGTATGCTTTAATTTTTATTTTATTTTGTCATTTACAACACATGTATCTGGAAAGTTATTCTTGTAGCAGGTTCTAGAATCAACTGCATAGCTTAAATAGGATCAGATCATCTAGATTTTCTAGGGTAAGTCCATGGTGGGTTTTTTAGAATCCAACCATTATCTTTAAATGCCATCTCAGCAGTTATCACATTTAGAAGATTATTATTTGTAGTTTAGTTCATTGCATCTAACGGTGATAAATGTTAATGTTGCAAAATCTTAACGTATCATAGACTATTTTTCAATTCCTTTTTGTTTTCTTTTATCCAATCTGTTCCCTGGTTGTTTAGACCATAGTTTGATTCCGACACTGCTGGGTTGCATTGAACCACTGATGGGTGAATATAATGTCATTTCTATTTGATTTATGAGAGATGCGTTATATGATTTTTTTTTTATGATGCATTGCAGTCTGAAGTTCGACGATGAGATTAGAACAGAGTTAAAGCATACCGGGGCAGGTATTTTGTCCATGGCAAATGCTGGTCCGAATACAAATGGAAGTCAGTTCTTCATCACCCTCGCGCCATGCCCATCACTGGACGGTAATCATATGAACCTGCCCAGTTAAAATTTAAACTTGTTCTATCACTCTCTTTGAAAATTTGTTCAAGCGTGTGGATTTTGTCGTATGCAATATGTGGTAGTGTATTACTTTAATGATTAAGATGCAGAGAAACAATGCTCGACAGTAAATGAGACTTCTCTACTTACTCAAGATACAGGGTGGTTGGGGCCACTTTAAGTTTTGATGGTCTGATTAAACTTATGGTCTTTCTTATTATGTTTGTATCTTGCATGATACGTTGGGTCGCAACTGCTGCAATTATTTAGAATCCAATGACAGTCTTAACAATTACAAATTTGTGTTGTGAAATTGCTAATCAACGATTCTACGCTGCTGGCATACTTGCAACATGAGGTCGGTATTGTATTGCATTTTTTGTCAGGGAGAAGTAACATCTGGTGATGGATAAGTTGATTTATCATTACATCTCTGCATAAAAACAAAGTTACTTCTTTTTTTCCTTCTTACAAAGGGAATTGGCTTCCCTTAATACTTTTTATTTGTTTTATCTTTCAATTTTGTTTTGCTTTCTCTGGGAGGAGGGGTTTTGGAGCCTCCCTGAGTCCACCTTGTCCAAATGACTGAGTGGTTGACCTGTTCTGAGAAGTCATATTCCCTTTGCCGAGCAGATTGAGTGGAAAGAGTTGACATGTTTTTCCATCTCCTAATTCATTGAGTAAGTTTTAGAATTTGAAAATTTTATGCTCAGTTATTTAAGCAAATGACTCCCATTGATGACAGCTCATAGGAGATAGATTTGTAGGTCAAGAGTATTTACTCAAACCAATTCAGAGTAAATTTTCTTCCTGAATTGACTTTGAAGCTGCTGACATATCTGCAGTGAGAAAAGGAAAGGCTTCAAAACTTATTCAAGAATGGACCACTAGAAGTAATTTTGCCTTTGTTTAGGGCTTTTCTTCCTTGCTTTGAAATGTATCTTTAAGCTGTTAGTTATATGATGTATCTCTCATTCCTTGAAGACCAAAATCACTTTCAAACTACAAAGAGTCATAAGAGGCCTATGTAGAATAGAATATCATCTTTTGAGCAGGTGATATTTCTGTTTTATTTTCTATTGTGCTATTTGTTTTGGATTGTCTCGAATGATATTTTTAGTACGAGTGTTCTGTTGGAAATGCTAACCATGGCTATTACTTTTCTTTTCTGATTGTTATATCAAAAAGTTATTTTCATGTGCTAATTATGCTAACTGATGTTTCTGTACTGTCCAGGAAAACATACAATATTTGGAAGAGTTTGTAGGGGAATGGAGATAATCAAAAGGCTTGGCAGTGTCCAAACAGATAATAATGATAGGTATGTCTTTCTTTGACGTGTTGTTGATCTTTAAGGGCCTTGATTTGGAACACATGGGCCACGTCAGCCTGTCACATTCTTTTCTGGATATGATTTCGTATATTGTTTCAATGCTTACTAAGCGTTAGATGGAGAACAAAACTTGGATAATCTACAATCATCTTAGGGCACCTGCGTTCTAAAACTCAATAAGTAACTGGCAAAATGTGGCTGGCTCACCTGGATTAATCCAAAAAGCTCGTTGCTGCTATACTAGCCTTGGCTTATTACTTATCAAAAAAAAAAAAGAGATGTTGGTGTTTTGAAAAGATTGTCAGAAACATTGTTTGATCGTCACATAACACATTCATTATAAGAGCTGAAGGGAAATTCACAGTCAATCTTAAATAGGTAATTTCTTGGCTTGAGTGCTCTATTAAAAAAAAAATACACAATTGCTCTGGATAGGTTGGGGAGCCAAAGTTGTGATATTTTTTTTCTTTTGATATGTGGTAATAATTTCACTAAGAAAAAGCAAATACAAGAGGTATGATCTAAAACTAAGGAGATCGATGAAATCTCAAAAGAAGAGCACTATATACTGCCTAAAGCAATCATCCAACCTGAAAAACTTTATTTAACGGGATAAGGGAGCTAAACAATATTGAAGTTATGATTATTCCGTTTTCTCCATATAGTCCATGTAGCGCAAAGGAAACTTTTAATAAATTGTTTGTCATTAGCACAAGGCTTGTGATAATTTGGAATCTAAAAATAGGGGGAAACTTGCTGAACAATGACATTCAAGTGCTTTGTTCTCAAAAGATTTATGTGAAGATGGAACTGCTCTATCGGAGAGGACTAATTATACGCTATGGAATCAAGTTGAATGCTGGAAAAATTATCATATGTCTTCAGTTAAGTACAGTTTAGTAATTAAAGTGAGACTGCTTATATTTAGCCAATCATTTCTAGCGCAGATATGCTTAGTCTGCAGAAGTGACTATCGCCGAAAGCTTGCGAGTTGACAAGCATTGAAGAATTCTTGGTTTTAATAGATTATATCACATCTTGATATAATTAGGAGATATATTCCTCCATGCATGGCTAGATTTATAAAATAATGCAATCAATGTGCATAGGCTTCACCCAAATATACTTTTTTGTAACTCTTTTTCTGGTGATTGATCTCGTCTGTACACTTTCAGAGACTTCACTTGTTGCAACTCCCATACTTACTGTTGCTTACTGTTTTTACAGACCCGTCCATGATGTGAAGATTCTACGGACATCGGTCAAGGATTAATGTCAATAAGCTATTACCGATGCGAACGATCTGGTTCCAGAATGGTCAAGATTCTGGCGGTGGGTTTCTTGAATATCTCGTATCATTCGTAAGTGCGATGAACTATTTATTTGGAAGACTTATTTAACAGAGAGGCAGAAATTTTGTAAAAGGAAAACAAAAGAAAAGCAAATTATCTGTCTGGATTTGTATTTTCCTTCACCTCTTTTTTCTTTTCTTTTTTTAGATTTCAATTAAGCTTCTTTAGTTTTGGCTTGGTCTCCCTAACATAAGCTTTCTGTAACCAAAGTCTCAAGTTCATTTTTTCAATTTCCATGTGTTTTGTCCCATCGAGAATTTCTAGATAAGCAAAGCAAGGATACGCGAGTATTCAGAATGAAGCATGCAGCTCTTAGTGCTTCTGGGAAGAGTTGCATGCTCTAATAGAAATACATGCATTTTTGGTACCTGGGTTTAATAGATTAGGGTTGGAGAAAATTTATCCAACTCGGTTTAGAAGAAGACTTTATCCTTATTCTTTTTTTTCTTTTTTTCAAGCATATCGATGAATGAGATACCCAACTACAGCCAAAGTTTGTAATGGGTTGGACGCCCATATAATTGTGGACATGACCAAGCATCTTGGTCGATATTAATGCTCGGTAATGCTCTTATTTTGAGAATTCTATACACAACGCCCATTAATTCATTTCTGGTTACTCCAAAAGTCAAGTTTGTCTTTCGATATGCAATTAGACAATTTTTTTCAATCCAGAATATTAAATTGACATTTGTCCCTATCCCTCGAGAATGACATGAGAATCACATTCTATATTAAAAAATGTATGCGAAAATTAAAAATGCTCTTAAGAACATATGGGTTGAAAAATTTTCCATTTACTCCAATTTTTGGAGAAAAACTGTGTCCTATTCAAGATCTGTATCAAAGTTGGCATAAATCATTTGCACAACAGCACAAGCCTAAACGGATTACACTGAGGAATTTGGCCTGTATCTTGTTATTCAATGACAGGACATCTTCTGTTATTGAATACGGACGATGAAGATTAAAACTCTATTTTTGGCTCAAACCCACATAATACTGCTTGGAGATTCCCTACCGGTCCATATTCAATAATAGATGTCATGTTATTGAATAATAGGATGCAAGTTGCAAGTCAAATATATACTGCAGCATATGGTGGCCAAAGGTAGAGATTGGGATGAGCAGGAAACTCGACATCTTGAGTTCGATTCCGCTGATACAGTTCTGGCGGGTGGAGTTGTGTGCCCGGAGTTTACTCCCGAGGAGTGAGTCTAACGGGCCCTGCCTTGTACGATTCCACGTCATTTAAAAAAAAAAAAAATGCAAGCCAGATGTATTACATAGGGAATATAGAGGTCAGAAAATTTTTGAACATCAAACCTCCATTGGCACCTTGACTATCAATCAGATCTGCATCAAAAGGCAACCAGTTCTAATGGTGGTTAAGATTGACATGGCCATTTCCTGCCAAGTAATTAAACCATCTAATTCTCAAAATTAGCAGCTGCATTTGATTATGGTCAAGAAGGTGAGCTCAAGAGTTTGACATTGTCACCCACTTAATGAACAGCTCAATTCGTAATCAGATAAACAAGCCATGACAAAGAAAAACTCAAAACTTTCCTATTAATTTACAAGCCACAACTAATTTCTATCATTCAGATATTTTTTTTTTTTTTAAAAAAAAAAAATTGCAATACAGCTACATAAAAGTAGCAGCTAATATAGCATCACCGCCTCTTTCCTTTCCTCTATATCTATTTCTTGAACAGAAAAAGAAAAAAACAAAATAAAATTACCAGCTACTGCCAGCATTCTTTCCCCAAAGAATTTGATACTATGCAAGGTTACCCCTGGTTTGCCGCCATAGTTACCACCAGCTTCAGTTTCTTCAGGTGTTTAACCTCAAGAAAGGTAATACAGCTCTGGATCAAACCAAGCTTGGCAAACGCCACAGATGAACCAGTTAGATAAGTTCAAGTTCAGCTCAGCTTGCCTGAGTTAATATTTTGATTCAATTGAACCCCATTTTCTTCACAAGTGGACACATTCAGCATTGACGGTGCAAGTGGACCGAATCCATTGATCTTGATGGATCCTGGAGGGCTTCCTCTTGAATTTGTACTCCTTGCTGGTTCCAAAATTTTAATAGTTGGTTCTTCAGTAACCAACGGCTGTTGTAGCATTTCCACATGCCTTAATGATGGCACGTCGCCTTTGCAGTACCTGTTCCACATGTTTCGGTATGTTGACTCAAGACCACGAGCAAAGTTTGTTCCATCACAGACGGGGGACTTGGACATAAGGTCACGAAGAGACATCCTCAAATTTGAGAGCGCAGTTATGTCAGAGGCCAACTGCAGTGCCAATTGGACATATTCTTCTTCATTTTTGGCAACGAGACGTCCCAAACCTACATAGCATCAGCCAGAAGTCCACCTTAATTAAGAGGTTGGAACAAAAACATACCGACAGAAACTATAAATACATTCTACCACTCTCCGTGTAATAACAAAAGGCTGAAAACCTGAACCACAAAACCTGCCCCATTATTCCTCTGTATGTCCCATTTGATCTTGATCTTTACCGGATCAGAGATTTGTTAACTTACATTACAAGTATTTGTTCCCAAATAAAGATTTGAACAGTTGACAAATGGCATTTTGGTGCTTCGGGCTACTAGGTTTTAATTTTCAGAAAAGACCTACATTTAAAATCTTAGGGAATTATTATAAGGGATAAACATGCAATGTCATCTTCTTAGTGCTCTCCTTTCCTACTCATCCAACGTGATCACAGATGTCTGAAGCTTGCAAGACAATACTTTATTCTCAGCCATGTACAAGATACAGGATAGGACCTTTTTATTCTTCACTTTCTGGTGCTCATGGTGATGAAGGCACAGGAACCACCAAACACGTGAAAAACAAATGCAACTAGGCATATCTCAGCAGTTTTGACAACGATGCAAAAGACAGACACCAGATGGACATTAATCAAAAAGGGAGAAAGGAAGGTCCCTCACCGACTTTGCTGAGAAGACTCACGCCAACATTGTGAGCATGTACTGAACCACCCATAGTAACACATGGGACTCCCATGTACAAAGATTCACATGTTGTGGTGGTTCCAGCATACGGGAAAGTATCCAAACTACATAAAAAGAACAAAGGTAAGAATCTCTAAACAATATGCTTATGAGAAGGCCATAAGAACTAACAGAAAACATGTCACCCTCCAAAAAAAGATGAACACCACAAAGTGTAGGTAAGGTTGTTTGATTTCAAGTTCATATATGTAGCTTACAGTCCATTTGGCATCTTATACTACCATTGTAAGGATGAAAGAATCTTGAAGGTTATCTCCCTACATACATGACAAGCATTGAGAAATGATGAAACTACAATAAATAGACAGGAACTTCTAATTAGTAGTTTAGAGATATTTTAGTGGACACTATTGTCGCTGATTTCAACAAAACCATTTCATGTGACAGAGAAAACACATTAATTCCAATCCCAGCACATATCACACACAAGAGGTAGAATAAAGAGTTTCTTTTTACTCCTGTCTACATATAGGTTAGGAGATTAAAATGAAATAACATATAGCCCTGTGTAATTACAATATATGCCTCATAAACTCACACAAGTATGTACGCCATTGGTATGCATGTGTAGAAAAAGAAGACAGCATAAAAGCAGGTATGCATGCCTGGCATAGGTGTGCAATCATAGAAAATGAGGACTTCTTGTCAGACACTGGTACGTTACTCATGATTCATTAGTATAAATAATAATAATTTCGATTTTTTTTTTTTGAACAAGCCATGCAAAAACACAGTTCAATTCTGTACGCAAAGAACTTCTGGGGGATCATATTTTCTACTCTCCGAAAAAGGTCATTGGGTATGTTATATGTTAGCTATCATCCACCCATCATAAACCCCAGTTGTTCAGGCACACAATTTTGTTTTGTAAGTACCACAAAAGATGAGTTCAGGGAAACAAAAACCCATTAGATTAGAAACTGATAAGTGGATCACTTTTTAGGGCCAACTGGTGTTTTCTGAGCACATATAATCATTATGGGAGCTTGGGTGGGTTGGGTTGTGAGTGTTTTTGCTGTTTCTTGGGTTTTGGGCTTCTGGGAACTCCTTGTGTATACGGCCTGTGTACTATCCTTACGCTTACTATAAAGTTTTACATTACTTATAAAAAAAAAATATAATCATTATGGGAGTGAACTGAAAATTCAGAACTCATTTTCATTCTATCAAAATCATTCTATTTAATGCTTACTTCGCCTTCGACTTGCTCAGAAAAGTTCCCATTTAAGATGTCCTAGGAAGGCACTCTTGCCAAATCCTAGTAGTAATGGATGTAGGCACTAAGATAACCAATTAAAGCGAATATATGCCAAAAAAAGGGGTAGAGGGTAAGGTCACAGGGTCTAACCCCAGCAGAAACATGAGTTGTATTGACATACTGGGAAAAAAACTAAGCAATGTTAATTAGTAATGAGAGAAAAATTATGAACATTAGCCCACAATGTATGGACCAATATCCAGTTTCTACAAACAACACAATGAGAAAAATAAGAATCAGCTTTTTTCGCAACACACTAGCTTAAGGATACAAATGGAAATTACCTAATGTCCATAAGAGAATACGCTTGCAAATGATCGTGGTTAAGAAGAATCAGTGGCAGAAGATCAACACGTAGAGGTTCTAACCCCAGTTGCTCCAATGTTGAAAGAAATCTCTCTCTAACACTATCACAGCAAAAAGGCTTACATTTTACCACAAGACGAGAATTTGGAACAGCACATAGAATCTTTGCCCAAACTTGCAACACCTTAGGCGTAATCTGGTGAAGGACAAACAAATTGAAAGGAAGACAAAGCATAAAGTCAAAAGAAACCAGGATAAAATTGGTCGGACTCTAATAAATACACCACAATTAACAAGGAATCAGTTATGATTACAATTTAACCAATACCTTAGCTAGATTATTAAAGCTACCAAATGTAATAAAGCCATTGGAAAGAGCAGGTGTTGGAGCGATTGGCCCAGCCTCAGCAGAAGGTGTATAACAAAGGAAGCATTCAGGTAATCGAACTAACTCCTCAACATGCCTGCCATTTAATAATAGTTTCATACAAAGAGAAAAGTGCAATACAATACATCACTAAGATCAACTTTTGCACATAAGTTATGGATGGAAATGTGCAAAAAGGAGACCTACATCTGCTTTGTATCAGAAGGGTCTGCGAGTGAATCAGTGATTCTATAGTCAATTGTAGGCAAACCGGTTGTATTTGGGTAGCCAATCCAAGTAACCTACAATTTCAGCAACAACAGTTAGTTATTTTAAATATATAAAGACCGGCCTACCAAACGATGCAAATATGCATAACACATCATTCCACTCCATAAAGATACAAAAATTCTGAACTTAGATATAAAGGACACAACACCACGGGCCATCAATGTCTACTATTCTCTGAAGTGATAAAACATAAATAATTAGATGAAAACAGTATGAAGCAATCATCCCATACAATATGCACAAAATAAACTGATTATTGTCTAAGATAGCAAGTCCCTATGTTTAGAGTTGAATCATATTTGGGTTTAGAAGATAATATAAAACAAGAACTAGTTTTTCATAAGACATTCATACTCTCATCAATTATGAACCTAGGTATTTTCATTGCACTCCTTAAATACAATAAACAGCAAAAAAAATAAAAAAAAATACAGAAAGCTTAAATTTAAAACACCACATGGTATAAT
Source organism: Alnus rubra (assembly GCA_028654335.1). NCBI lineage: Eukaryota > Viridiplantae > Streptophyta > Magnoliopsida > Fagales > Betulaceae > Alnus > Alnus rubra. The sequence goes on from JAJPGS010000281.1 coordinate 1,564,112, forward strand.
AATACAGAAAGTCTGTTCCCCAATTTCAGATGGGGGGTTGGGTATTCGAAATTTGTTATTGTTCAACCAAACTTTGTTAGGTAAATGGTTGTGGTGGTATGGAATAGAGAGAGAAGCTTGGTGGAGAGTTGCGGTGGATGCCAAGTATGAAAGTTTGTGGGGTGGGTGGTGGGTGGGGCTGTGGAAGAATATCAGGAAAAGGTGGGGGAGTTTCTTTGGTTTCTCTAGATTGGAGGTGGGGGATGGGGTTAGGACAAAATTTTGGCATGATCTGTGGTGCGGGGATAGGGTGTTGAAGGAAGCTTTTCCTGTTCTTTTTGGTATTGCTCAGATAAAGGATGCTTCCGTTGCGGATAATATGGAGGTTTTGGGCGGCTCTATCCAGTGGAATGTGAGCTTTGTTAGAGAGGCGCATGACTGGGAAGTGGGTGTTTTTGCATCATTCTTTCATGTGTTACATTTAGCCATGGTGAGTAGAGATCGTGCTGACAGGCTTAGGTGGGTCCCTTCCGAGAAAGGGGTGTTCAAGGTTAAATCCTATTTCAGCTCCTTGGCCGGCGGTGAGGGTAGTCATTTCCCTTGGAAGAGTGTGTGGAGGACTCAGGCTCCTTCCAGGGCGGCGTTCTTTGCGTGGTCGGCAGCCCTTGGTAAGATTCTTACAGCGGATAATCTCAGGAAGCGAAAGATCATCATTGTGGATAGATGCTACTTGTGCAAAAGAGACGGGGAAACTGTGGACCACCTTCTTCTTCATTGTGATGTGGCTTCTACTTTGTGGAATCATGTCTTTTCTCGGTTTGGTATGTCTTGGGTCATGCCTAGGAGAGTTGTCGATTTATTTTCTTGTTGGTGGAAGGCGGGTAGGTCAAGGAGTGCGGCAGTTTGGAAGATGGTGCCTATATGCATTCTTTGGTGTGTTTGGAAGGAGAGAAATACTAGGTGTTTTGAAGACTTTGAGAATTCCATGGAGTATATTGTTGCATCGTTTTTACATTTGTTGTATCTTTGGACAGAGGCTTTGTTGTCACCCGTGTCTATTAGCTTTTCTGATTTTCTTGTTCGTTTTTCTTTGCCTTCTTAGGCGTTTCCTTGTGTATACTTCCAGTGTACTTAGAGGGGCGTCTTACGCTTTTTTTCTTTATATAAAATTTCATTTACTTATCAAAAAAAAAAATAAGGAAATCTTATCAGCCAAAAACAACCAGGTAAAATTCACAAAAAATGGATAAAGAGAATAGCCTCCAACATACCTGGACAGGTGCAGGTCGGCAAGCCATCATTCCTAACTTATTGTTAGCAGTATGACCAGTAAGTTCTACCAGGATGTCAACTTTATCTTCTCTAACCATGCTTGCCACCTTCTTTTCATCAATCCCATATATATCTCTCCATATCCCACCCTTTTTTATGACTCTCTCCTTAAACCTAATAGTTTTTGCATCTGCCTGTAACATCATTTAAAAATCAAATCTAGACTGAGGAAAATGTAAAAATAAAATTATGGAAAGCAGCATGTATACACATTCAAGAATCCACTCAATTTTGAAAAATGTATACACATGCATACTCTCATATAAAGTCAAATTAACATTATATTACATTAAAATTATTGAAATTTAATCCTAAAAATAAATAACCGCGAATTTACTAAGCTGCTGTTAAAATAAAATATTCCAAGAAAAATGGAGGTCATTTCTTTTGGGCAGTGAGTCATGGCCAGTGGTGCAGAGGCATTGCAGTGTCAACCGTTGTAATGATAGATGCAGTACTGATGGCAGTGGTGATAACTGCAATAAAGATGGCAGCAGTGCCACTTACTGTTGCCTCGCATTAGTTGTTGTGGTGAACTTGAAAGTGCTACAAACAATATTGAGAAGCGATTGCAGCCATCTTAGAGATAGTAGCAGTGCCTCTGGTATAATGGATATGTCATAATGATGCTAGTTGTGTGGGGGCAATACTGGTCATTTTAGAATAAGGGAAGATATAGAAACCATAGTGGTCGCATGCAACAGTGGTGGTAGCCAAGACAGTGGCAACATTACTGGCAGCAATAGCAGTTAAACAGAAACAGACGACGACCACGAATATAACTGTCAAAGGTGAAGCCAACAGTGGTAGTTCTGGTGTTTTTCCAAGAATCAAAACATGAAACTTAGAGCAAGCTCCCATTGGGAATGAACACACCAAAAAAAAAAAAAAAAAGAAGAAGCAATCAAATTCATAGAAACCACAGGAGAGAGGAAAACATTAAATAGATGTAGAGAAATAGAACATGATTACCAAGGTTTGGCAAACAGCCTAATATCAATAGTATGGACAGGGAACAAAAACAACTGAACTGCAATTTGACGCAAGTTTACAGCTCCTAACACTTGGAAAACATGCAAACTTAGACTGATGCCAAAATACTTCTGAAATATGGTGTAAACTATCCATCATTCTTAATGAAGCCACCAAAATATAATAAACTCAACAGCAGAGGCCATCATAGCTATTACATGATGTTTAATTATGTTCTAAGTCTAGAAAACCAGAAATGGAAAATCAACCCATACTATTTATGCCTCATTACTAATCTAGTGATAGTGTACCATCTACAGGCCCAGCAACTAATTGAATGCATAATGAAACCCGTGTTAAATATTCTAGCTTCTTTCTTAAACAATGGATGAAATGTTAATTTCAATGAATCCATCCTCATAATTACAATAAGTAAACAAAACCTCACTTTCAGATACAGGACAAGCAAGCATTTTGAAAAAGAAATGAATCAACAATTCTCAAAGCAATATCTGGCAACAGAATGCCCGTCCAAGTCTTCTTTGGGCTTCTAGGTGGGAACAGGAATTGAAACAAAAGGTAGCTTACTTTCAAGCTTGCAAACAAATATGGTGAATACAAAGGTAAATATCACAATAGAAAGCATATGGCTACGAAAAACACAAACTCCTGGACTTCCTAGGCAACATGAGCAATTTGTACAAATATTTGTTGTTTTATGTCTGAAGAAATTACCTTCACAACTGCTGAATAAACAACCACCTTGAAATTTGCATAGTCATGATAGATGAGGGGGGCTTCGATAAAATATGATACAGAATGAGTAAAAAAATCAGGAGATACATATCCAATCACAAGTGGTCGTTCTGGGTCCTTTGGATTCTCCCATGATGTGTACTGTTGAAATAACCGCATAAAGCGCTTACCCCAATCCCTGCACGTAGACATTTCAATTTAGATGAAACAGGACAAAGCTAAAAACTTTCTAAATTTGTCCAGGCTACTCAGACGACTGTAAATTATCAAACAGAACATAGATGACGGACTATGTACAACATGCCTACAATCTAGTATTAAACACATGCAATTAGGGATGAGAACTGACTCCCTCGGGTCGGTACTTAGCCCATACTGACGGCCAAACCGAAGGCCACTGGTAGTTGATTTAAATACCGACTGAACAACCCCCTCCACAGTGGTTGGGCGATTCAACAATGACGGAAATGGAGAGAGAGAGAGAGGGCAGCGGAGATAGAGCGTCAAGGAAGGTTTTTTGTCCTAACTCAGATGGTGTCAGCCCTTAATAACCTCCAACTGGAATTTTCATTTAGGGTGAATAATCCCATCTTGCACAGTACATTTCCTCAATGTAAGTCCAAACAGATGCATTCAAGACAAAAGAGATTCGAAGTTAACATAGTGTTGAAAATTGGAAATTCAAACCAGGCATCTGGTTAAAAACTAAAATTAGAAAAAATTAATAAAAAGGTGAGTTTAGGATTGTTAAAGTTGATAGTGAGTTTTGTGTGCCACTTATCTCCTTGCATGTCTAATACAGCACAAATAAAATGAATGAGTTGCTGCTTTATGCATGCAGCAACATGTAATGACATTCCAGAAATACAAAACCCTTTAAAGAAACAATATTTGAATTCTAGAACATGGCTGGTGAGATTATTCTCATAATTAGATTCTATGCCAGGGCCAGAAGGCCTCTCTACATCAGCTCCTAATGTAAAAACTATTTTGGAAAGAGAAAAGGGAGGTACTAGAGGACCATAAAAGTACAGAAATTGCAGCAAAAAGGTAGAATCAAACACAGGGATCTAGAGAAGTATTTTCAGTCATTAGAGATCTGCATGGCCTACTAAAACTTAACACAGCCTATATGCAAACCAAACACTTATCTTTCTGCCTAATAGCAAAAGAAAGGAGTACAAAGCTCTATAAACCTGAGGAGCAATATGCATCAAGCAACCAGAAAAAATGCACAGTTATACTCTTCTTGAACAAGTAGGTCGCATCTTATCAAGGACTGTACCCTAGAAAGAATTCTTTGCATATTTCAGAACAATTTGACCATTGAACAGGAAAATAGCCAGAAAAAACTTCATAAGTAAAATGAGCAACAAAACTTCATATGGCAAACACAATCAGAACAACATATTACTTGCCCATCCTAGTAAAATGGGTGATTCCACTCCCCAACCAAAAAAAAAACATAAGAGCCAAAAAAAATAATAATAATAGAAGTTACTCAAATATTGTAGCGAAGGATGATGATATATAAACTGGTACAAGAACATTTCTGGCAATGAAGGAATTAAAAATCTTACTGTGCTTCTGAAAAAAATAATTAGTACAGTACATTTATAATACATAATATAAGTTCATATTAATTATCATAGAATGAAGAACAAATGCATGAATTTGATCAGAGATAGCTGAAACCTGTGAGCCTCAAAAAGTTTATCATCATGTCCTTCATTTATGTAATTCATCGCAAGCAATCGATTCTGCAAAATGAGGTCATGCAAACACAGATAAGAACAAGATGGCTCAAAGAAGACTACCTAACAACTTTTTTTTTTTTTAAAAAAAAAAAGGACATCAGCAAAGAATCAACACACAGGCATCTTGTCTCTCAAATAATATTACCATCAACCGAAATAATTGAGATGTTTAAACCATTAAAAGCACTTGTTAATATATGAAGAAGGCAATCCTATTTTTAAAACTGTCAGCTACAAAATATTATTAACTCCCTGATTTAGCTAACACTACAAAACAAAAGCACGAGACGATAATTCCAATAAAATTCAGGAGCAGCTCCGACCATAGGTAGCTAAGCCTAGTTACAAAAACACGCATCCCCAGCACTACTAACAAGCTTGAATGCCATTTTCCCTCCGTAAATAACCACAAAAGCACATCAGTATTGTACATTAATATGGAAGTCCATAAATTTTATTCACCAAAAAAGCATTTCAACAAGAAAAAGAGAAAAAATCATGACTCTTAGTCAAGGCACAATATTAATTTTTTTCTTTTTTTATAAGTAAATTTAGTCTTACTGAAAGCGTAAGGCCCCCCAAAGTACACCGGAAGTATGCCAAAAAAAAAAACACCTAACTAGGAATAGAAAAACGAACAAGAAAATCAGCAAAATTAATCGACAATGGGGACAAAAAAACCACTGTCCAAAGATACAGAGTATGAAAGAACGAAGCTAAAATATCTTCCATAGAACTCTCCAAATCCTCGAAACACCTAAGATTTTTTTCCTTCCAAACACACCAAAAAATGCAGCTTGGCACCATCTTTCAAATCGCAGCACTACTCAGCCTTCCAGACTTCCACCAACAGGCAAGGCACAGTATTAATATGCTAAATAATATTCTATCACCCTCAAAGATACTCCAAGGCCCTCACAGGTTTCCCAAAGATTTCCTCAAAAGGCTTTCTAAAAGTATTACTAGCAATTAACACCAACTATAGTTACACAGACAGCCATATCTTACATTTTTCCACAATGAATTCATCAACATTGCAGACATTGGGGGCGAAAAAGGTGCAAATTGTTATGTTGTAATAATTTACCACAAAATCACAGTTCGTCATTCATCGAATCAGCATGCTCTTGAGAAAAAACATTTCAACGGTAATCATCTATCCCATTATTCACATCAAGCCCCATTCATTAATGATCTGTTTCATGATCACAAATCAAGCCCCAGTCCAGATATCATGATATCACTTAAAACATATTCTGAAAGGCAATCAAGCCTGCAATGGAACAAACCACTGCAAATGACCACTTTTGGGGATGACAACGTTTTAAGGCATACAATCACAATTACTGACAACACTCAACAAGCACCTAATATGCCCAGGAGTTGATTCGCAAGAATGACTTTACCTGGCCTGCATTTCGGGAGTCAGGATCTATCTTAAGGCATTGCTCATAAGCATCAATAGCAAGTGATATATTGCCAGCATCTCTATAAAGAACCCCTACACAGAAGGAAATGGAGGAATGAATTTAGCACATCAGTACTTAACAAAGAGAATTTATAGCAGAAGCTTCCAAGTGATAATAATAAAAAGAAGATCAGCAAATCATGCCCTGCAAAAAATTCTGGAAGAAAGCATAGGAAGCCCAAGAAAAACCAACTTGCAAGTGACAGGGTAAGGTTACCCTGAACCACAGTAATGGATCAATCTAAACACTCCAAAATACTAAAAGTCAACATGACAAGATTTGGTTTTTGTGAATTCACAATGAGCTTGTAAGCAGCTCTTAGGTCCATCCTCCTACACTGAAGTCCTTGCCCCCCAGATTCTCCAGTTTTCAGTAAGCACCCATCTTTTCTTCTTACTTATCAAAAAAAAAAGTAAGCACCCATCTTTTCATTATAACCTTCTCCATTTACATAGAAAGATCAGGATTTACTACAGTAATACTTGCTGGTAGAAGGCCATTGCCCAGTTTTTTTTTTTTTTTTTTTCAGTGGCTTTGTTGATGGGTTAAGGTAGGTGAACCAGCATAGACTCTTATTTCCTTGTTGAAGGTGATTCTTATGTACAATCAGTTAAGCTAAAAAAGACTACCACTGACCAAAGATATATTCTACAGAGTAATATAGTTCAGATCAGACCTAAAGAAGTCATTTCTTCCCACGCGTAGAAACCTAATACTGACAACATTTCCAACATTAACCAACTTAAACTGAATAAATGCACTTTCACATCATATGAAAATGAATTTTACCAAATCATGCACATTGTCCAGTAAATGATGTAAATGAAAGGAATTCAGAAATAAAATTGCCAGGCAGACAGAAGACAGACAGATAGAAAAAGAGAGACCTAAGTTATTATATGCCTCCGCATATGTAGGATTTGCAATGATAGCTTTCTCGATCAAGCTTGCAGCGGTATCCATTTTACCCTATCAATAAAAAGAAGGCAGTGTGACTGTCTTAGACTATGGGCATTTCACATATCAGTCATCAGGAAAAACTCAGTACCAAACCTGGACAGTGTAAACAACACCAAGATTGTTCAAAGATTGTGAGAAGTTTGGTTTGATCGACAGGGCCAACTGCAAATGATCATAAATAATGAGGATAATCTTCAGGATAGTGATGATGATAAGGACACAAGGAAGGGGAGAGGGGGGGGGGGAATAAAAAATAAAGAGGTATCTTGCATAAGTGTTGAAAATTGCCTGGTAACATTCTACAGCTTTATCAAGGTTGTCTCGATCTTTGTATATTACTCCTAGATTGTTGCATGCCTCCGCACATTGGGGATTGAAGTGGAATGCGAGTTCATAGAAAACAATAGCCTATAAAAGAAAAAACTGATTATAGGATCTCCAGTTTTTCAACAACCGCAATGTAAACAACAAAAAACTCAGACAAACATGCTGTATAGAGAGCAAGTGAAAACAGTTTACCCCCCAAGAATCACTTACCATGTCAAACTTAAGCATCTCACCATAAGCAACCCCTAGATTATACATAGCATCAGCATAGTGCCAATTGTAATACAGAGCCTTCTTGTAATATGCCACACCTTGATTGATGTCTCCCTCCAATTTCACCTAAAAAGACATGCTGAATTCAATGACATACAGAACAACTGAACAGTTGCTAAAAAAACGAAAACAGAAATCTACAAACAAAAATTAAGGGACAGATAACCTCTTAGGATGTCTAGATAAAACGTGAAAAAAAACTGGAATCTACAATCAAAACTTCGCGGGAGGATAACATGTTAGGATATTTAGCTAACGCATTAGGGAAAAAGAATAACACAAACTCAGAAGCAGACACAGCAACCATTGCAAGTGCTTAGCCATCAGATTTACCATTATGGTCCAAATTAAACAGGACAACCATGTTTCATCAGGAAAAAGGCAAATGCTATTGATTAAAGTGCAAAATGCAACTTTAAAGTGAAGAAATTTGAAATGACTCTGTGATGAAAGAGCTTTCAGAGTCTAGTAAGTTGTTGATCTCTTTCAATAGTGACAAATAACTGCACCAAAGGAATCAATCCACAACTTATAGTGCTTATTCTTATGAGACATTATAAGCCATAAGAAACAAATGTCATGCATTTTCTAGGTTATCATCAGATTAGAGTGAAAGGCAATTTTCTTCCATTTTATGTAAAGGTTATTTCAGATTTTAGTTCTTTAAGTTACACAGGATTACAACCTATTTCAGGATTTCATGCAACACCCAGAATGCTATGTCCCTTGGCACAATAAGCAAAAAATTGGCTTTTTTCAGCCAATCAATAACCATAAACTCAAGCAACGTAAAGAGGTATTAACAATAATATCCCAGCCAAAATGGAAAGAAAATAACAACTTGACCTTTGGGATTGATAGTTTTCAACATGGTATCAAAGCCCCATTTATTTAAAAGGTCCGTTGTTCAAGTCTTGGTAACAGCCATTCTATTGGTTTCTTCTATTCTGTACATGTAAGCCCACTATTGGTTCAGCATTATTGGATATGCCTACAGTGAGGAGTATTAGTGTATCTGTGAACTTAATGCACACTAATGGTGCACTTTGTGACAGCTTAAGCTCTTAGACAGTTGCTAACCAAGGACATAAAATGAAAATTTGAAATTGGTTGTGTATTAGGAGATGATATCTATATGAGCCCACGATGCATTGCCATTAGAAATCAAGATATTGAGATTGGACTTGTCAATCAATTCATAACCTTTCAAACACAAACAATATCTATTCAAACCCCCTTTACTTGTAGGAATACATCTTGGATCTGTCGATTATGTTATGGCCGAAGTCCTACTCATGGCGACCTGGTTGAATTGGTAGAAGCTGTAGGTATTATTGCGGGTCAATCTATTGGAGAACCGGGCACTCAACTAACATAAGAACTTTTCATACTGGCAGAGTATTCACCAGGGGTACTGCAGAACATGTACGAGCCTCTTCTAATGGAAAAATAAGATTCAATGAGGATTTAGTTCATCCCACACGTACATGTCATGGGCATCCCACTTTTCAATGTTATATAGACTTGTATGTAACTATTGAGAGTGAAGATATTATACACAACGTGACTATTCCACCAAATATATGGTTACAAGAAGATAAATTGATCAATAACAAATGGACGAGAAACCACCTTTGTTCCTAAATCTGTCAGGGCTATTGCCATATTATTCTTTGCAATCTCAAAGTTTGGTGAAACAGCTAGACACCTGCCACAGCAAGGCAACGAAGCACACATATCATCAGCACAGGTAAACCCATGAAAAGAAATGCATAGAAATCAAGTGCAGGGCCCAGCTCAGGTCCAAAAAGAAAAAATTAAGGGCCAGCAAGCAGTGAGGCACACAGTTTATTAGCAGATTACCTCTCATAACAAGCAATTGCTGACTCCAAGTCACTACGGTTTTTGTAAATGACACCCATGTTGCAATACGCTTCAGCATACATTGGCCTCTCAAATGCAGCCTTCTCGTAGCAATTAAGGGCCATGTCAAATTGCATCATCTCAGAATAAACAACACCGAGATTATAATATGCAGGCTGCATGTATCAACGTGCACAAGAATAAAAATTTGGAGGAAGTGCCAAAAAGAATGGCAGAAAGTATGAATAAGTAACAATATGAAATTACAGCATAGTGTGGATCTATCTTGAGTGCTTCATAATACTTCTGAATTCCCTCCTGAACGCTCCCAGCAAGCTTTAAGCTGGTTCCAAGATCTGTTAAGACAATGGCTAGGCATTCCGCAGCTGGTTTGTATGAGGGGTCTGCTCTCAGAGCCTTCTGATATGACTGCACCAAATCAAATTGATTAACTCTAGTAAAAACATTCAATAAATGGCTAGTAGTATAACATTGTAAATCAATTACTCAAAGCACATGCAAATCCAGTTCACAATAAAATGACTACCGATACTTTCTTTTCTTCTTTCCGTAGGTGAACACACCTCACGCACTCATACAGGATTAAACCTGCGGCCCTACCCTCCACCCATTACTTATAGGGCCATTGGCGTGACTGCTAATACTTTGTAGAAGGACATGAATAGTCAATTACATGAAAAGCTGATAAATACGTCAAACTGGGGCAAGCTGATGATGACTTGAGCTCAGCTAGAATCATGACACCTAAAAACAAACTCAGAAAAAGCCCTTTTTCAGCCCAAGTCAATCCCCTCATACATAACAGAGATCAAGCAGACTCCGGACTGGCCAAAATTCAAAAACTCCTGAAAATAATATCTTCACCATAATGAACTACGAAAATAGATTTTTAAAAAAAAAACAAAACCAAAGTCATTTAGTTGTACAATAAGTCAGCTGCTCTAATCATTTGATGATAAAGGACAACATATACATAGACGTATATGTAATACACCCATATATGAAAACATACATATATGTACAACTTAGTTTAAAATATATGTCTGCAAAGGCTGGGCTGGGCCTCAATATCTATGCCTATATGTACCAGGTTAGGAGAAATTTCAGCTCACATGGCAGCAGATAGGGCTACATCATGTGCGCAATAGCCATCTACCTCAACTATGGATTATGGGCAGAAGTGGATGTCAATGGCCTATTAGATTTGATTTTAACAATGAATGAGACTTGGAAAGATAAAGAAACAAAGATGCATGTCAAGAGAACTTTAGACCCAGAGAAGCGGGACAGAAGAACAAAGACCCTATAATGGAGACAAAGGGAAAATAGTGGGTTCGTGATCCACCTCAGGAAAACTTGGAATATCTAAGGAGGCGACTTATGCAAGCATCACTCTATTTGTTGGGTGGTACAACACACAACCAGGGGCTCACAAAGGACGGAACATGGAAGAATCATCAATGCAACACAAGGAACGCACAGTCAGGTTATTGTAGTGGTGAAGGGCCTAAGTTTTTAGTGTTGAGCATGGAGGAAGTAAGACATAAGCAGGTCCTATGGTAGATTAGAAACAAAAGTAGATGGATCATGGGTTCCTTAAAAGAAATTATAAATATTTTGCATTGACAGCATGTGGTGGAATGTATAGGTAAGATGATTTAGTTCTCCACGTCAACGAGCTTCATGCATCTTAAGAATCATATAATAGTGACAGAGAGCTTCCCCAGCATAGCAACACAAGAGGAGCTTGTAGCAATGGTAGAGAGGCAGCAAATGTTTGATGACTGGCTGTCCTCAATGTCAACTTAGATAAATGAAAATGAGGACTAGTGCAGACAACGAATCAGGTAAAAAAAAAATAATTCCCATGCCTTGGAGGTGATGGCGAGCAGACTAAGCCTCTGCAAACCATAACCACGACAATGAAAGACATGGCAGGGGTGCCAGGGATTATCATGGGAGGACTAGGTGAAACCATTGGAACCATGCAGGCATGGAAGCTACTGAGACCTTCATCAAAGACTCAGAGCAAGATGCTACTACGTTTCAGTAGTAACATGAGCTTCTGGGGAAGTAAAAAAGCCAAGTCAAAGAAAATGTGGACAGAAATCTATGTTAAGCAAGAATCCAAAGGCAAAAACCATGGCAGTCTTGCACAACAAGGGAGACAGCACACTAAGCAACAAGGATGGCATAATGATGGCAGCAATATAGCTTACCGAGTGAGGGTTGGACACCAAGCATTATGTGTCAGTGTTGCCCACTTTAGTTTCCTGGCTGTACTATTAGGCCAACTTAGGCCTCACCAACTGGTAGCAAGTTCTAAACACCTAAACACCAGACAAGCACAGCTAGAGAAAGCCAGGCCCCTTGAACCAAGCTCATCCTAAAGGAAATTAGGCATGGCATAAACTGCTTAGCTTTCAAGCTGAATGAGATATGTACAGATATGAATTCTTCAAGGTACTTTTCTTTCATTTATTATATATGGTCATCCTTTCTTTCTTTTTTTTCTTTCTTTTTTTTTATAAGTAAATGAATCTCAATGAAAAGCACAAAAGGCGCAAACCAAGTACACAAGATGTATACAAGAGAAACACCTAACTATAAAAAGAGAAGATTAAGAAAATCACGAAAACTAAGCACATTAAGATTTAAACAGTTGTCCAATGGAAAAGAGTTTTAAAAATTGGAGCGTCGGGTGGGATCTTACTTATGTGGGATAGGAGAGTGGTGGAGAAATTGGAGGTATGTATAGGTAGATATACGGTTGCTTGTTCTTTCCGCAACATTGGTGATAATGTTTCTTGGGCTTTTGGGGGGGTTTATGGCCCAAATGATGACAGGGATAGGAGGGATTTATGGGTTGAGTTAGCTGGATTGATGAGTTGTTGGGAGTTGCCGTGGTGTATTGGGGGAGATTTCAATGTTGTTCGCTTTCCGAGTGAGAGGTCGGGCAATGCCAGTTTCTCAGTTGCTATGGAAGAATTTTCAGATTTCATCTTCATGCAGAACTTGGTGGATCTACCTCTTCAAGATGGCCAATTTACATGGTCAAATAACCACACATGGTCTAGAATTGATAGGTTCTTAATTTCTGTGGAGTGGGAGGAACACTATCCTGAAGTAGCTCAAAGGAGGCTTCCAAGACTTCTGTCCGATCACTTCCCTTTGTTTTTGGATTGTGGGGCACCAAGAGGAGGAAAAAGGTATTTTAAATTTGAGAACATGTGGCTGAAATATGAGGGTTTTGTTGAGCAAATCATGAAGTGGTGGTCGTCTTATGAGTGTTCGGGTTCTCCAAGTCACATTTTGGCGTTTAAACTGAAGGCATTGAAGACAGATTTGAAGAAATGGAATGCTGAAGTGTTTGGTGATGTAGGGAAGAAGAAGAAAGAATTATTGGAGGGCATTTGTGAGCTGGATTCAGTTGATGAAGGCCGAGGTCTAGAGGAGGAAGAGAAGGTTCGCAAGATAGATATGTCTAGAGAGCTGGAGAAAACTCTTCTGTTTGAGGAAATAATATGGAGACAGAAATCTAGAGCTTTGTGGTTGAAGGAAGGGGACAAGAACACAAAATTTTTTCACAAGATGGCCAACTCGCGTCGCAAATTTAATCAAGTGGACTCTATAAGCATAGATGGTGAAATCTCCAAAAATCCAAGAGAGATTCAGGAGCATATAGTTCAATTTTACAAAAACTTGTATGTTGAGAATTGTTCTTGGCGGCCAAGGGTCGAGGGCCTTTCTTTTCTTTCAATTGATGAAGATGAGAGTAGCTGGCTAGAGAGAGGGTTTGAGGAGAAGGAGGTGTGGGATGTCATTAGAGATTTCAATGGAGATAAGGCACCGGGCCCCGACGGCTTCACTATGGCTTTTTTTCAGAAGTGTTGGGATATATTAAAGCATGACATTATGGCTGTTTTTGCAGATTTACACTCTCGAGGCAAGTTTGAAAAGAGTTTCAATGCTACTTTTGTCTCTCTGATTCCAAAGAAGAATGATGTTGTGGATGTGAGTGACTTTCGGCCTATCAGTCTTATTGGGGGAATTTACAAGATTATTTCCAAAGTCCTTGCGAACAGGTTTAAATCAGTTTTGGGTAAGATTATTTCAAACACCCAAAATGCGTTCATTGGTGGTTGACAAATCTTGGATTCAGTGCTTATTGCTAATGAATGTGTGGATAGTCAAATCCGTTCAGGGGATTTTGGGTTGTTGTGTAAGTTGGATTTGGAAAAGGCCTATGATCATGTGAATTGGGACTTCTTGCTTTACTTATTACAACGTTGTGGCTTTGGGGAGAAATGGAGAGCTTGGATTCGTTTTTGTATCTCTACGGTGAGATTCTCCGTCCTTATCAATGGAACTCCGTCGGGTTTCTTTACTAGCTCTCGCGGGTTGCGACAAGGTGATCCTTTGTCGCCTTTATTATTTGTGGTGGTTATGGAGGCTTTGAGCCGGATGCTGGCTGCTGCGGTGGAGCAGGGTTCGATGACAGGTTTTACTGTGGGACATAGAGAGTCAGAGGCAATAGTAGTGAATCATTTATTGTTTGCTGATGATACGTTGATTTTTTGTGGGGCGCAAGAAGAACAAATTCGACATTTGAGGTGCATTTTTCTTTGTTTTGAGGCAGTTTCAGGATTAAGGATCAATTTAGGAAAATCAGAAATTGTTCCTATTGGTGAGGTGGAGGATGTTGAAGGGTTGGCCCAGCTTTTGGGTTGTAGGGTTGGGTCTTTGCCTATGACGTATTTGGGTATGCCTTTGGGTGCCTCTTATAAGTCTGTTCCTACTTGGATAGGGGTGGTTGAGAAAATGGAAAGGAAGCTGGCTGGTTGGAAGCGTATGTATTTGTCAAAGGGCGGACGATTGACTCTTATTAAGAGCACGCTGTCCAATCTCCCCACATATTTCTTGTCGCTGTTCCCTATTCCTTTGAGGGTGGCTAATCGTCTTGAAAAAATCCAAAGGGATTTCCTATGGGGTGGCATAGGGGATGAGGCCAAATTTCATTTAGTGAAATGGAACAGGATTTGTACTCCGTTGCATTCAGGGGGGTTGGGAGTTCACAACCTCACCCAGTTTAACCAAGCTCTTTTGGGTAAATGGTTGTGGAGATATGGTAGGGAGAGAGAGGCTTTATGGCGTTTGGTGATTGACGCCAAATTTGGGAGCCTAAAGGGTGGGTGGTGCTCTATTGAGGTGTCGGGTTCCTATGGAGTAGGGGTTTGGAAATATATCAGGAAAGGGTGGGAGAAGTTTTGCAATTATGTTCGGTTTGTGGTAGGGGATGGGTCACATATCAGTTTCTGGCATGATCGGTGGTGTGGGGAGAGATCTTTGAAGCATTGTTTTCCAGTTCTGTATAGTCTTGTGAGGAACAAAGCGGTAATGGTGGTAGATAATTTGGCTGTTCATAATGGAAATATTCATTGGAATGTTCTCTTTACGCGGCAACTTCAGGACTGGGAGATGGAGATGGTGCTCTCTTTCTTCGAGCGGTTGTACTCCACTCCGATTCGACAAGGAGAGGGTGACAAGTTAGTTTGGAACCTCTCTACAATGAGCTATTTTGAAGTAAGGTCATATTATGAAGCACTCAGTAGGAAAGATGGTCCATCATTCCCGTGGAAGAATATATGGTGTGCTAAGGCTCCGACAAGGGTGGCGTTCTTTGTATGGTCTGCAGCTTTAGGTAAAATTTTGACTCATGACAATCTGCGAAAGAGGAATATTGTGGTTATTGAGTGGTGTTGTATGTGTAAAAAGAAGGGGGAGTCTATTGATCATCTGTTACTTCATTGCGACACCGCCCGTGAGCTTTGGAGTTTTATGTTTTCTTTATTTGGAATTGAATGGGTCATGCCACAATCGGTGCTGGATTTGTTGACTACTTGGGGTGCTTTTCGAGGGCATGGCCTAGCTAAAAATGTTTGGCGTTTAGTTCCTCACTGTGTTTTGTGGAGTACTTGGCGGGAGCGGAATGCGAGGCTTTTTGAAGATGTCGAGACTGTAATGGTAGTATTAAGAAAGCGTCTTCTTAACACGCTATATCTATGGATAGCGCCCCATCTTTGCCATCTAGGTATTTCTACTTACGTAGACTTTCTTAATTTATTAGTTGTTCCTCCCGTTTAGGGGCTCTCTTGTATACTTCCCGTGTATTAGGGTTGCGCCCCTCTGCGCTTTTTATTGAATTTTAAATTACTTATCAAAAAAAAAAAAAAAAAAAAAAGACTTTAGTTCCACCACCGTCCTCTCGCGATCTTCAAAACTTATATCATTTAATTCCCTCCAAAGACACTACAAAAGACAGTACAAAGCCATCTTCCACACAGCTACGCCTGAAGACTACTGCACCCCCTTCTCCAACAAGCGATAAGATCTACTACTCTTTTAAGCATAACCCAACCCAATACGGCTGAAAATATCATTCCATAAATTTAAATATAAGCTTCTAACACATACTAGACTTGACGAAAACTATATTTAATAGGAAACAACCTCCTTGTTGATGTGGAACTCAAAAAGGAACACCATATATCTGGTATTGGACATGTTAATCAAGCACCAAAACCAGTGGGCCCAAGAAATTGAAGAGTATTAGAACGTTATAAGTGAAATCAACTACTGTAAATTCAAAATTCCAAAGTAGATCATCACTTGGTTTCTTACCTAGTTAACGAAAGTACTAATAAGAACATCAACTACTTACAAATGACCATTATAAAAGTACCAATGCAAAACATAATTGGTTGTGTGCTGCAAGATACTTCAAGTGAGATAATAAAAATATGTAGCCATATGTTGCATGCCACACTCAATCATGTTGAATAGTAATCCTGCAAATATTTCACCCCCCCCCCCCCAAAAAAAATAATAATAATAAAAATAAAAAATAAAACAATACAGTCCATCATTTGCCATGATAGAAGTGACTTAACTGTCAAAAGCATACCTCAGCAGCCTCCACTAGGCAACCCTCATCTTTGTACAAAATGCCACAATATGTGAGGGCACAAGCATTCTGTGGATCCAATCTGATCGCCTCAGAAAAACTCTCAAATGCAACCTTTGGCCTATTCTGCATTTGCAGGCATATCCCTTTGCCAATGTGAG
This sequence comes from Alnus rubra, assembly GCA_028654335.1. NCBI lineage: Eukaryota > Viridiplantae > Streptophyta > Magnoliopsida > Fagales > Betulaceae > Alnus > Alnus rubra. The sequence continues at coordinate 1,580,946 of JAJPGS010000281.1, forward strand.
CTTCCACATTACCACTGTCTTTCTCCAAGACACTCTCGTAAAGAGCAAGAGCCTCAACAAACTTGTTCCTCGAACGAAGAATGTTAGCATAAGAAATGGCGTCTTTCCCTTCAAACCTCTTGTGCACCGGAGCGACACCCACAAGAGAGCTGCTAGTACTAGGAGACGACTGTGATCCGTTCAAGAAACCATTATCTCGAATTGGGTCCCTCTCTCTCCCATTACCAACAACTTTCTCCGACCACGCCATCCGGTCACAGCTACAACCTCACTTTCCTGGACCGAAACCATCATATATAAACATATTCATTCACCCCAAATACCACTACTTTCAATTCAAACCACATATGCAACGTTGCCTGATAGCACATTTGAAAAAATGTCATCTTTTATCAAATAAACCAAGTAATAATAAACTAAAGCCCGGAACTTTCAGGCTAACAAGTTCATTGAAACTCAATTCAGTACGATCAAACAATAATACGCAGAAACCCTAAAGTTGAAAAACCCTAAGCTCTAGCAGGATCACCGTAGCCACTCTGTTAAGCTAGCTATATTCTTTAATTCTCCAACAAATACTGATAACAAGTAATTAAAAATTTAAAAAAAATAAAAAATAGTGAATGAATCAACTTAAGAAATGGCATTAAAAGCAAGGTAGTACATTAGTATAGTGGGTCAAAGATTAGGGATTCTATAAGAAATTGGCTTCAATTAGAGCAAAGGGAAAGTGAGAAATTGAACCCAAGATTAGGGATTTGGCTCTTACACTCAAGGTCGATGAGCTTCTTCTTCGAGTACTAGAGGCGCATGGCAAGAGCCGGAGCAGAGTTCAAGCTCCTCCTTTTCGGCTCAGAGAGACAGTGACAGAGACAGAGAGAGAGCGAGAGACTAACCCTCTCTCCGACAGTCGTTCGATGTCTCCCAAAAACCCAGAGAGGCCCTGATGTTCCGTCCGTTAATTCCACCGTTTGTCGAATGGAAGGGGCAGCCTTTTTTTTCCTTTTTTTTTAACACTGGTTTCCATCGATATTTGCTTTTTATGCCACTCTCTCTGCTAAGGCCTCGTATCCGCGTAAGTGACCGCGGTGACCCATTTCGTGGGGGGGGGGGGGGGGGCATTGTCGCCATTTGCCGGTATCCTGCGCACTGGGAAAATGATGACCTGGCGGCTAACGTGCTCCGTCTCGATGGAACTTTCATTATTCAGAGGGATCGTCGCTTTCGAAGTCAGCCTGAACATAACTTTTTAAGCTTATAAAATTCACGAAAATTAAAGAGTTTAAATATGTTTTTCTAAATTAAATTTTTCAAAAATCAATTGCTTAAATTATGAGGTTAATTACAAAATTTCTAGCGTTTCCTGCATAATCTCAAATAATATCAATAATGGTACATAAATTAAATGATATAATGCAAGCAAAAGTTCTAGAGTCATAGAGTTTAACTTGTTATACTTCAACTTAAAATTCACATATTTATCATGTTGTTAGATGATCATATGTTTGTTATTTTCTTTGTCTTGGTGTAATAAATTTGTAGAAATTATGATTAAATACAATAGCTATAGCTATAGTAAACAAACAAACAACAAAAATCACTTTTGATATTGTAACTAATAATTTAGAGATTGGTTACTTGTATCTATATTTTAAAGTCAAAAAATAATAATATGTTGAATTTTTTATTTTTATTTTCTTAATGCCATGCAGCAATAGAAGTCAAGGCGCTTAATTCCAATAAAATTTATATATAACTTGTCGAACTTCAAACCTCTCCTAAAAATTGGGGAATACAATTCTCCCCGGGGCATAAATTTTGTTTTATTGTATTTAACAAAAGTGATGGTACTAAATGAGGAGGAGGGCCTCCCTCCCCTAATGATGGAGCTTTCGTCCTAGTTCTTTTAGGGTTATGGAAATTTTTTATTTTCCTCATAGCTTTGATCCAAATAAGCTTTTATTCTTCTAATTATTTTAAGGTTATTAAACTTTTGTTCTCCTAATCATTTTAAGGCTATGGAGCTTTTGTTCTCCTATTCTTTATAGGGCTCTGGAGCTTTGGGTTTCATAGTCATTCTAGGGCTATGGAGCTTTGTGTTTTTTCTTGTTTTTTGTTTCTTCAGGCAGAAAGGCTAACACAAGAAGTCTCGTAGGGAAGAGGCCTCTCCGTCGCCGGCGAAAGATTGGCTAAGTTTTATTCTTCTACATCTACTTTTGAGGTCAGATCTATATTTTTTTGCCGGTTCCTGCAAGACACGCACAGTTTCTCTTTCAAAGTCGGGTTGTGTTGGGTGCTTTCTATAGTTTTTTTTTTTTTGGTCTTTTTTATAGTAGTTTTTTAAAGTCTGTTTGTTAAATTTGCAGATTTTACTAAACTTTTTATGACTTGTTAGCTAAATCAGCATTTTTTTTTTGTTAAGGGTGTTTTATTGTTAAAGAGTGGCTCAAACATCTATTATTGTAATATTTGTTTATTTATATGCAATACCCAAGTCAATTTTTTCAAATTAATGCATGGTAGCTCCGGCTATTTTGTTAAAAAAAAAAATGATGGAACTAAACGAGTTCACAGGACTATGACCTCCTCCCCAGGTTTTGAATATAAATATTCGACTTAAAAATTGACTTGATCTCTCATTAACATTTTTAACACTTTAGTCCCTCTTCATAAGAAATTTTAGTTTTTGTCCTTATCTTGTATGGTACGTATCACATCATTTATAATTTTTAAATGATATGATAACATATACATCATTACATAAGTAAAATTTAATCTGTACCATAAAATTGATCCTCTATATTGCAATTTAAATTTGGCAATCAAAAACATTGATGACAAAGTCAAATTTTTTTCCCTCCTTTCACTAATATTTTTAGGCTATAAATTTTCCACAGACTATATTGTAGGAATTCCTCACGCCCAATCTTTGAGAGTGTGAAGTGTCTATTTAACATGCGAAAAGCATGTATTAATTTTCTCAAGAGTGACGTATGGCACGAGAGATACATTTATGATACATCATTATTATGTTTTTTTGGCAAACATGCTATTATTTAAAACTTTTTGAAGTTTTTAAAACCTTATTTATTTATTTATTTATCATTTTCTCTTAGAGCACTAGTAGCAGATGCCGTATAAATAGTTATATTCCCTAAAATAGGAAAAAAAAATTTAAAAAAGTGTAAAATACGATTCACAGCAGCTTCCTCATTTTAGATGAGGATGCTTGGGAAGCATTGTAGCTTCCCAACATATTATTTTAATAAAAAAAAAAACGTTTCTCTCTCCTCTCTTCTTCACGCATCATCATTCCTCAATATCAAAAAATAGCTCTCTCTCTCCTGTCTCATTCAGTTGTCCTCATTCCTCAACCACAAAGAAGATGCAGACAAGAGAGAGAAAGAAGATAGAGAGAGAGAGAGAGAGAGAGAGAAGAGTTTATGGAAGAAAGAAAAAAAATAGATAGACAAAATAGGAAGAAGATGGAGACGAGAGAGAGAGGGAGAGAAGACGGGAAAAAAAAATATGAGAGAGAACCGGAAGAGAGAGAGAAAAAAAAGTCTGGAGAAAAAGAAAGAAGAAGAAGAAGAGGAGGAAAGTCTGCAATGAAATTAAAAAGAAAAAAAAAAAAAAAAAAACAAAGTAAAAGATAAAAGAAATATTATTTTAATTTATAAGGAAAGATAAAGGGAAGCTGTTGTGGAGTGTTTTTGTATAGGGAAAAAAAAAGTGGTTTGGTTCCCTAAATTTTTCCTAAAATAAGGAAAATGGTTGGGAATCTGCTGCTAGTGCTCTTAGAAGAACACTTTGTGAATTCTCAATTTTCTATTTTAAAAATCTTCAAAAATTTTAAATTTTTTTTTAAAAAAACTCTTAAATTAACTTTTTGACCTTATAGTTAGGGGAAATGATAAAGATTGACCCATTCTGACCTTCTTCTAACTAGTTTCTAAGTTACTAAAGCCTGAAACTCATCGGTCTTAAACGTGCTATTAACTAACTCTGATCGAATTGGCAGTAATTACCACTTGGGCCCATGACTTAAATAGATGGATTATTCATGAGTTTATGAACGTCTTTGTTAAGGAAATTCTTACAAGCACTGTTCAAAAATAGAGAAGAAAATAATTAATTAATAAAGAATTGAAGGCTGACCGACCGGTCTAAGATTGGTAAAGTAATTACTGGGGATAAAGACAGAGACAAATTTCAAAGTCGACGTCACCCAATCCATGGTTAACCAGTCATCATAACAGATTTGGCATCAACATTCTTAATGAACTTTATGAGATTCAATGAAATCAACAGCATGATGCATGATTCTACATAAAAATAACAATAGAAAAAACAATGTCACATGCTTCCCGAGATGCAAAAACTTATTCAGCTTTGAAGTTAATTCCTACAAGAACAATTAGAAGATTATTTGTCATTACTGCTCCATTTGTTTCGGCGTGAAATGATTTCGACATTTTACGGTGTTTGGTAGGGGCGAAAATAATGGTCAACGAAAATCGTTTTCAGTTTGACCGTAAAACCTTCTTTAATTTTCGGAAAACGATTTCGATTTTTAAAACTGTAAATCGTTTTTCGAAATTAAACTCTTTGTTCTTACACACACGTTTGATATCCGATTATCAAAATTTAACAATTGTCAATCGTCGGAATCCAACCGGCGCCGGAGTCTAACAACATCTGTCGCCGGTAACCTGCCGGCGACGGAATCCGGCCACCGGCACCAGACACTGGCCACCAGATTCCAGCCAGACTCCGGCCAAGCCGACCGGATATGACCGGGTCCTGTCATTGATTGGGCTGGATCCAGAAGTTTCCGTTCGGAATCCGGCCATTTTGGCCGGATCCGTTCAAACTTTCTTGCCGGAATCCAGCGACAGCGACCGGACGTTGCCGGATTCCGGCGACATTTCTCAAACTCTGATTTTTTCATTTTGAAATTTTTTTCGTGCGAGCCAAACATAGAAAAATATTTTCGAGAAAATCATTTTTTCTGAAAATGATTTCGTCGAAATTATTTTGCGATGAAAATTATTTTACGTCGAAACAAACGGAGCATACATTTATAATAAAAAAATAAAACAAAAAATTAGCTGAAACGATTTCTTTAAAAATTGAAAAATATGCATATTTTCTCTAACATGTTTTAAATTCTATCTACGTCTATCTATTTTATTTATTTATTTAAAAAATAATAATTAAATACAACTGACTACGGCATGTCGTCGTTGCTGAATGTGACAATCAACAGCAACATGTGTTCATTGCTAAATGTGGCAATTAGCAATAATCGTTAATTTATCATAATTAGCAACAGTATGTTGTTTTCAACAATGAGTTTTGACCTTTTAAGGGACCACAATTGTCGTTGCTAAAACAAGACTTTTAGCGACAATTTTCAGTGTTGTTGTTGTTAAAAGTGCTTTTAGTAACGACTTTGATTCGTTGTCGATGCTCACCGATATACCACTTAATTTGTAATGTTTTCTCAATATTTAAATTTTGTTAACGTGCCTTACCAAATTACAATTGGAGTTGCGTCGTCTATTTTTTTGCCCCCAAAAATGCAAAAAAATAAAAAAAATAAAAGAATAAAAAAAAAACTAACTCAATGCATCGTCGTGGGATATTATTATTATCATTATTATAAATTTGTTTTGTCTTTTTTAAAAAAATTAAAAATAAAAATAAAAATTAGGAGTACTTGTGTCTTTTGGGGATTTTTTAGGAGTATTTGTGTTGTCTTTGTAGAATACAAATGCTCTGTTTGTTTTGGAGTAAAATATTTTTTTTGTATTTTTTGGTATTTGGTGCAACAGAAAATAATGAACAACATAAATCATTTTTAATTTGACCGCAAAAGCCTCTCTAATTTTTAGAAAGAGATTTACGATTTTAAAATCCGTAAATCGCTTTCATAATTTAAACTCTTCATTATTGCAGCACGTTTATAGAAATCCATCACCGCCGGGCATTAGAGTTTGTTGGTAGCCCGAATCTACTACTTAATGTCCCGAATTTTGGTATCTAAACGCTGGATTAAACAGTCTGGAATCTGGCACTGGTTTGCCGGAATCCAACGACCACATTCCAGCGAAATTGACAGGAATTTGACCAGTACAACCAGCCGGTACAAATAGCCAGATTCCGGCCACATTCAAATCTGATTGTATTGTGCCGGATTCCGGCCAGTTGTCGGAATCCTGCCGGCTAGTGACAAAATTTTGTTACCGGTGATTTTTCGTCGTTTGTGATTTTTTTTCGTACGAGCTAAACATTGGAAATTATTTTTAGGAAATTTATTTTTTTTTGAAAAATAATTTTATTGAAAATATTTTACGACGAAAAATATTTTACATCGAAACAAACAGAGCAAAAAATGAGATATTGTCGTCACGATGATAGACTAGTAGGGTAAATTAACCAAATTAAAAAATTAGACAAACATTGTAACAAAGATAGATAATAGATTGAAAGGGTAATGTAATTTCCCTTAAAAACTTTAAACAGTTATTATGGTCGCTACAAGTCAATTTTGTTGTAATAATTATAGCTACATATACGAGATCCTAAAATTCATCACTGAGAAAAATAAATAAATCATCGCTGAAAAAAAAAAAAAAATCTGAATTCCACTACTAAATATCTTTTTTTTTTATATAAAAAAAAAACTATTTGCTATGATGTATCCAAATTCCACTATGAGTCCCTACACGTAAGATCAAGAATCCTTCGCACCTGGCTAATGGTTGGACTTTTATGTTTTTTTTGTCATGGGCCTCTTTTCAAGAGGTTCGTTTTGATTTTGGTTTTTTTTTTTTTAAAAAAAAAAATTCATAATTTAATTGTCATTTTTACGGTCGACAGATTTTCATGGTTCCCTTTTGATGAATGATTACCTTAAGTTGTATTATTGGATAAATATTAACTTCTTCGTTCATTGTATAAATTGAATATTTTGGACAGAAAACTGAACAAAATTTTTCTTATTTTCACATGCATTTTTATTTTATTTTTTCAAAAATGCAACAAATAATTATGTTGCTCATTTGTTTTGGATCCGTAAAGGAGAAGGTGTTTATTCCCCTCCTGCTATGGGATTGAGAAAGGTGTTATCTGCATTTGTTTTGTTTTTTTTTTCTTTCTTTCTCTTTTGTTGTTTATTTTTCATTGTAGACCGTTCTGGAACGATTGATTTCATAGTCCTGGGTGAAAATCGTTTCTGGAGGCTAAGATTGATTTGTGGTTTCTGTTCAAGTGGCCGCGACTTTAGTCGTGAAGGAGAGAGGTCTGCCTGACCGGTGCTCATAGATCAAAGGTTGGGTTTTTATTTTCTTTTTTTCTTTTTTTCTTTTTTCTTAACAAATCAGCGATCCCGGATTAGGGTGGTTACTCCATGCGTGCTCGTGGAGCGCCGGGGGGATTTCCGAACCGGTTTTTACATTTTATTTGAGGGCAAAAAACCGTCAACGGTTTCTTCATGGGACAGAGATTTCTGGCAAAAAAAATGGAGAATTTTTCGGTCGGAAAACTGTGGAATCTCATGCTGATCATTTGTAAATTCTATCTGGATATTGTAATGTAGGAATTGTAGGTGTTTGGCTATATTTTTTTCCGGGTTTCCGAAAAATGTAATCTCAGAGTCTTGGACTCTAGTTCTGTAAAGCATTTTGGATCTATTGGTTTTGATGAATGAAATTGATCTATTTTTTCAAATAATAATAATTATTATTATGTTGCTCATTCGTTGTACATCTCCATACAGTTTTTTTTACAAATCAATCATTAGATTTTTCGGATTCACATATACAGAAGAATGGCATGTAACATTTATCTTTAAAAAGTGTATATAATTCTTACATATATTTTAAACATACTTAAGAAATTATTCCAATTCGATTAAAAAAAAAACTATTCCAATTCAATTTCAAGAAAAATGGTTAACTACATTTAACCCCTTCTAACTACCAATATTTTTAAAAGTCTCCCAAATGTTTAATTCAATCTTCTATTAGGGTTACAATATTGGATAGGGATTCTCCGCAATTTTATGCCAGGATGGGTTTTAGATCCTAGGTTGTCCCAATTCCACGATTCAAAATGACTAAAATATCATCTATAAGACAAAAAATGACTTATATTTTTCTAAATTTTTTATCGAATGAAGAGTAGTTTTGTTATTTTAGGTCACAAAATAAAGACATTGAAATCCTAACGGTAGATTAAGGGGAAACATTTTTAAAATTTCTTATAAACTAAGTTGTAGAAAAATTCCAAGTATTATTTTAGAAATATTGTTTAATCTTAAACTTGTACAATAATTTTTTTTAATAATATTGATTGTTTCCATATGTATACATATCAATGGTGATTTATTGGGTTTCAATTGTATGAAGTTTAGATGTTCATATTATTTTAGGTCTCTGAAAGTGTCATGTGTCCTTTTGCTTGCGAGAACCACATATTTTTTTTTTCAATAATATGTGATTCTCACATTTTTTTTTAATAGCATTAATAAAAAATAAAAAAAGTGTTTCTCACCTGCTCAAAAAATACATAACACTTTTAAAGACAATATTTGAGAAATTCGTATAATCCAATTTATAAGAGCAATAACATCAACTTCCCTAAAAACCAAGGAAATCAAAAGTGCTATTATAAATATAGAATAACACTTTTGCTTCCATTAACATTATTTTAATATAAAAAAGACTTTTTATTTATTCTATTTCCTCTACTATTTATTTGAAAGAATATTTATAATGGTATATGCAAATGTTAATGAAAGTTATTAAAGAATTTAGTTAAATAAAAAAACAAAAAATAGTTTAGTTTCATAAATTTATGAAAAATATAAAGAAGCCACTCATAGCTAGTGCCTTAAAGAATTTATATCTGAACAAAAATTAATACCAAAAAGAAGAGAAAAAAAAGGTTAGAAAGGCTAAATATGATTTCTTAAAAATAAAAATAAAAATAAAAAGAAAGAAAGTAAAAGGCTTTCTTCCCAAATTTTTTTGCTCACAATAATTTTTCCGAGTAATGATTCACTACCACTTAAATATGCAACTTTTTACCACCTTGTCTATGTGGCAAAGTGGTCCCTCACCTTAATTTATTTTTAAAAAATAAAAAAACTTAAAAAGTAGTGGGGGACCTTGCCACATAGACAAGATGGTGAAAAATTGTATATTTAGGTGGCATTGAATCATTATTATAATTTTCCCATTCGTGGACCAGCAGATGGCGTTGGTGGTTCTTTTACCACTATTAACGGGACCAACTGCCAATTGTTTGGCCTGCACGTGTTTTCAGCGTTCCCAGCAGTCGATTAAGACATCGCATCAAGTTATTTTCTGGATCTTCCGAAGATGATTGGCATGTTTTTATCTCACCAACCAAGCACGATTTGATCATTGACTCTGAACAACCGCTAACTACGGTTTGCCGACAAAATTAAGGGATGCCAGATATGCTGCAACGTCGACGACAAGCAAGTAGAACGTGGGTCAGTTGATTCGTTTACCGTAAACAAATGTTAATACATATTCTCACTCTACTAGTCCTACCCTCTTTAACGTTATTAAACTCAAGATAAATTATTATGAAGGCAGTTGTGATTTTCACTATTACGTTAAAATAACAACAACCTTTATGTGTTTACCATGTATATATGGGACTCGATCCTTTCCGGTTCATTATAATTGGAGAGGAGCCGTTCATGGTTGAGATCTATTTAAAGAGATTCAAGCCTTAAAAATAAGACACGTCATTAAAAAAAACAAAAACAAAACAAAAAATCAACTTCGTTTCTATTTTTCTCTTCCCTAAAATCGGTCGGCTGTTCTTTTCTTCCGGCCATTCCTCTCTTCCACCGGCGCCGTCTCTCTCTTCTGCCGGCCGTCTCTCTCTCCTGTTCTTCTTCTCTCCGGCTAGCCGACCTTCATGGTGAATGAAGGCAAAAAAAAAGAAGGAAAAAGGTGAAACACGGATTCTTTGAAAGAAAAACAGGGAAACCCATATTGAAATATATATATATGTAGCAAAAAAACGAAGTGAATGGAAACCATAAAAAGAGAAGAAAACCCACAAAAAATTGAAGCGCTAGATCAGAGAAATTCAAGAGCTGGATCAGAGAAAAACCCACGAAAACTGAAAATTGAACCCACTGAAAAACTGTGAAGCGCTATCATCACGTGGAACAATAAAAAAATATGTTAATTTAAAACACTAGCAGCAACCTTTTTTTTTTTTTTTTTGACATGTCCACATAAGAGTGGGGGGAGGATTCAAACTAGTGATCTTCGCTTCATGAGACGTGGTCCGCAACCGATTGAACTACCTCTTGAGGACAACAACTTTCTTTTTATTTTCATTAAATTTTTTTTTTAAAAAAAAAAATTATTTTTTGATTTCCTATCCAAATATGCTCCATGATAACTTTTTTTTTTTTTTTTATATCATTAAAATATTAGTTATTTACAAAATTCAAATACTCTACTTACCCTCAATATATGTGAGTAATTAAAAAATAGTTAATGATTTAAAGATAATACAAAAACAATTAAATTTGGTAAGATCGATATACAACTTTTAAAATTGCGCATTTTTTCTCGTGGTTTCAAAACGTGTAGTTTTTTTTTTTTTTTTTCACATTTTTTAATCTGCTATTTTTCAAACGTACTGGATGTAGAATAGAGTCTCAGTTGAAGGGGAATTATATTGGAAGTCAAACAAACCCCATGAATGGCATGAAAGCCTGTCAAAGAAGATGAATCAACAAGCAAAGAGTGAGTCTCGATCACTGTTTTCTCTTAAAATATTCGCCCACTTGCTATAGATGGAGTCTGGAGACAGGGTTCTAAAGAGCTGCCCCCTATTTCTGTGCGTCAGTATTATTGCTCATTGAAAAATGTTATACTTTTTTTTTTCTTTTTTTTTAAAGAAATTAGTTTTCAAATGATGATATAATTTTTAAAAATAATAAATCTAATTTATAATTGACATATTATTTAAAAATTAACATAAAAAATAAAAATAAAAATAATAATAATAATAATAAATGGTAATTATAACACTTCTTTTGCTTATTTGCTTCAGGAATTTGCGGCTTTTCATGCAGACTGGCGTGGCTCAAGAATTTTGGACAGGGTAATACTTGGGTTCATCCGAAAATTTTGCTTCTCCGTAGCACTGCTCTTTTGGACGAACTATCAACCGCCTGGCCTACCCATGTTGGTTGGAAATTAACACTAGCATAATTGAAGAGAAGGGCGCATTAGCATCGTTCTCAACTGGAGGGAGCCTGTGCAGAATTATAATTTCACATTGTATAAAATTATATTTCTACTATTATGTATAAAAGAACGGCTCCTTTTTCGTTAAGAGCAATTGAAGATGATTATGAAGTGCGGCTTATTGCATAGTACAACAACACTAACAACAATTTTTATTTTTATCTTTTAAGATTACTTTTTAAATATAGGAAATTAAGTATACTTGATATTCAAATAAACTTCATAGTATCTTTTTTTTATTTTTTTCTTATACTATTTAAATACTCTTTAAATTAAATGTTATGAGAAAGATATAATATTCTTTAAATTAAATCATAGGAGAAAAAGAAAAAAAAAATTATTTAATATTGTTTCAAATAAATGTTAGAAGAAATAGAAAGCTTGTTTATAACAAAATAATGTTAAGGCAACCACTTTTGTTTATCAATTTATGGTACAACATTTGGTTTCCTTAGGAAATTAGCCGCAGACACTCAACAATTTTTCTTAAATTTAGGAAACAAAATTACTTTTTGCTTCATTATATATATATATATATATATTTCACAATAGATTCCAATATTTTCCCTATATCAATTAAATATTATTTCTTTACTATTTTTTTTCTCACTTTCTTATTTTTGTCATTTTAAAGCAATAGCAGTAGATATTCAACCATTTTCCCTAAAATTAGGTTTTTGAATTTATGGTACAACTTTTGATTTCCTTAGGGAATTAACAACAGACACTCAACCATTTTTCTTAAAATTTATGAAACAAAATTACTTTTTGCTTCATTATAAAAAATAATATATATATTTCACAATAGATTCCATTATTTTCCCTATATCAATTAAATATTATTTCTTTACTCTTTTTTTTTTTATCACTTTCTTATTTTTGTCATGTTAGAGCAATAGCAGTAGATACCCAACTATTTTCCCCTAAATTTAGGGAAAAAAATTATTTTTTGCTTCCCTATAAAAAGAAAAAGAAAAAAAAATCACAATGGATTCCCTTATATTTCCCTATATCAATTAAATATTCTTTATTTATTCTATTTTTTTTTTCAAATAAATGTCAGAAGAAATAGAAAGCTTGTTTATAACAAAATAATGTTAAGGGAATCATTTTTGTTTCTTTGAATTTATGATACAACTTTTGGTTTACTTATGGAATTAGCAGCAGACACTTAAACCATTTTTCTTAAATTTATGAAATAAAATTACTTTTTGCTTTATTAATGAAATAAATAAATAAATAAAATACACTTCACAATAGATTTCATTATTTTCCCTATATCAATTAAATATTATTTCTTTACTTTTTTCTTTTTTTTATCACTCTCTTACTTTTGTCATATTAGAACAATAGCAGTAAATACCTAACAATTTCCCCTAAATTTAGGGGGAAAAAAATTACTTTTTGCTTCCCTATAAAAAAATATTTCACAATAAATTCTCTTATATTTCTTTATATTAATTAAATACTATTTCTTTATTCTTTTTTTTTTTCAAATTAATGTTAGAAGAAATCAAAAGCTTGTTTATAACAAAATAATGTTAAGGGGACCATTTTTGTTTCTATGCATTTATGGTACAATTTTTTATTTTCTTATGGAATTAGGAGTAGACACTCGACCATCTTAAATTTAGGAAACAAATTTATTTTTTGCTTCATTATTAAAAAAAAAAAAAAACACTTCACAATAGATTTCATTATTTTCCCTATATCAATTAAATATTACTCTTTTTTTTCTCACTTTCTTATTTTTGTCATATTAGAGCAATAGCAATAAATACCCAACCATTTTCCCTAAATTTAGTGAGAAAAAAAAAATTTGCTTTCCTATAAAAAAAAATATTTCACAATAAATTCTCTTATATTTCTCTATATCAATTAAATACTCTTTCTTTATTCTTATTTTATTCTGTTTCTCATTTTCCTACTTTTTATCATTTTTATCATTATGTAATTCATTAGATAACACTATAGCTACCCAAAGGTTTAGGAGAAATATAGAAAAACTGATGTGGGTAAATTTTTGTAACTTTTTTTCAAATTTTCCTTATATTTATGGAATGGAAGTTAGGGAACCACCTATAAGGTATATGTTACTAGTGTTCCTACTGTTTAGAGTACTAGCAGTAGACACCCAACTATTTTCTTTAAATTTATGGAACAAAATTACTTTTTGTTTTCCTTATAAAAAAAATAAATCATAATAGATTCCATTTTATTTCCTTAAATCAATTAAATATTATTTCTTTATTATTTTTTCACTTTCCTATTTTTGTCATATTACTGTTTCACTCGATTTGTTAACACCTAGAGTAGACACGTGGACAACCGTTAGTTTTTGGATGAAGGTACCATCTTTGTCTTTTTCCATAACCCAGATATCATCTGTGATATGAATTGAAGCACAAATAGCAAAAAATAAAAACCTTAAACCACGTGTACCAATACCATATTTAACCCCAAGATAAATGTGTCATTCATTAATCAAATAATGCACCGCACTCGTTCTTAGGAGTGATAGATGACGAATTGCAAATAATGATGCATATACACTACTTACTTCCCCTCAACAACTCAAAGGAGATGTGTAGTCACCCCTCGATCCGACAATGGTTGGTTGGCCACCCTTAATAACAATTTGGAGGCACGTTCTCTTGACAACTAAGAGGGAAAGTGTAATCATCCTCCGATATGTTAAGGGTCCGATAGCTGTATTTGGATCCTCTTCAATTCAAATAAACTAATTAAGATTTGGGGTAATTACATTTTCCCCCCATGAACTACCAAAAAATGCGCGATGCCCCCATGAACTACCAATTCGACCAAAATAGAGCATTCAACTACCAAATACAACAATTTTCCTTCCTTCCGTCAGTCAAAGAGGTTAAAACAAACGGTCAACGGGTCACGTGACCGTCACACGCCGTTTTACCCTCATTTTCTTCATCTTTCTCCCCCATGAACTACCACCATCTTCCTCTTTCCCCCCATGAACTACCACTATCTTCCAACATTCCCCCATGTAAAACAGCACATGACCTATTGACTGTTTCTTTTAAACCCTCTAACTGACGGAATGGGGAAAAATGGTTGACTTTGGTAGTTGAATGTTCTATTTTGGTTGAGTTGGTAGTTCATGGGGCATCGCGCATTTTTTGGTAGTTTATGGGGAAAAAAATAATTACCCCTTAAGATTTAGGTAGTGTTTTTTAAGGTTATAATTGTCATTTCAATGTGAAAAGACAATTACACCTCAAAAAAAACACCAATCGAATCCCCTTCAATTCATTTGAACTATAGATAATCATTTTCCTAGATGCGTCGTATCCCTAATAACTTTTTCTTAAGAGTGATTGGCCACTTTTTTTTCTTTCTTTTTTTTTCCACTTTTAATTTTAACGTTTTTTTTTAATAGATAATTTTAACGTTTTGAAAGATGTGACAATAGTGACATTATCCTGATTATTTATTACAAATGAATGGCTAGGATATATGATACTGTAACTCTGTAAGGAATCCTGACCTATTATAATTAAGTACTGGAAACAGATATATGTCTTTCAAAATAAGGCGTTATTTTTCCATATATTGATTTGTAGGTCCAGAACTTTATAAAAGCACCCGTACCCCGGTACGCGTATGTCATTATTGTGAATAAATAAAGAAATAAAACCAATATTTTCACCTCATAGTTGAAAAAAAATAAATTTAACCAGGGGTTATCAACAAATTTGTAATAGAATTATCTTAAAATGAAAATGTGTCATTTTATGATTAATATTTTATTTTATTAAATTTTAACGATGTATATATTCTAGCATGGTGAATATATTAACACGTCATTTAAAACTTTTAAATGTTATGACATCGTATATAACTCATCTCAATTTCACTTAAACAGATGCATAATTATAGAATTTACTGAGGAATTTAAAATTGCCATTGATAGGGCGCATGCTGAAAGTGAGGGTTCTTAATCTATTCAAAAGTGGAAAGCGTCTTTAATTAGTCATGTGAAGGTTAATTGGGATAAATAAGATTGGAGGCAAGATGGGCATTAGGGTATGTGATTTGTGAGAGATCATGAGATAGAGGTTTTGGCGACTTTGTTAGCGCCTCAACAATATGTCACTGACTTTGTCACGACTAAAGCTACGGTAGCTCTAAGGGCATAAATTTTTGCTAGGGAGTTTGGACATCAAAAAAAGCTAATGGTCATTTAGTGACGTGTCAAAGGGCCTAACACGCCACTAAATTTTAGTGACGTGTGAATAGTGAATGTGTTTCCCATGTCATTGATAAGTCTGCCACTAATTGAGATTTAGCGACGTGCCAAAAAATTGACACGTGGCTAAATTGTTCAATACCAGAAAAGCTATAGAGTAACATATAGCAGAGTATTCCAAATGCTAATTTTTAAATATTCTAAACATCAGAATCTTCTAATACCTCATCCAACAGATCATGATCTCCTCGAATTCCCTTTGACAATTTAAGATCTTAAATTGTTAAATCTTAGCGCTTATTTGGATCTGACAGCGCCCATATTGTGCCAACTGTCAACGTGAAATAAATGCGAAATAAATATTAAAGGAATTAAAAAAAAAAACTCATAAATATAGAGACTAAAATGCTATTCACCATAAAAATTTCAAAAATAGCCGGATCCCCTACCAGGACGGTCAGATTTCCGCTGGCTGGCCGGGATATGGTCGTTTCGGTCGTTCCTCGGCCAGAACGGCTGGATCCTAGCCGGTTGGTCGGGATCTGGCCTTTCCCCTGCCAGAATGACCCGATTCCGACCGGTTGGCAGGGATCTAGCTATTCTCCGACTAGAATGGCTGGATCCCGGCCTGTCCCTTCCCTGGCTGGATTCCAGTTGGCCAGCCAGGGAAGGGGTTGCTGAGGTTACGTAGTCGCTATGGCAATCACCGTTGACGTCGTAGTAGGGAGCCTTGGAGAAGGCATATTCATCTCTATTTTCATGAGTTTTTTTTGAATTTATTTAATGTTGACAGCTGGCACAATATAGGCGGTTAGATGCAAAGAATGACTAAGATTTAATAATTTGAGATGTTAAATTGTCGATGAGAATCTAAGGGAATCTTGATCCCGCATCACGAGGCTTTTGTGTCGGTCCTCAATGTGGGGCCCATCATATACATTCCCTTTGCAAGGCTGGCATTCTTCACTTGCACACTAAGTCTCCCTCTCGTGGGAGCATGTTTTCCATCATCAAGAGTGAAAAAAACAAAAGGCAGCACTAAATAAGAGGCAAAATATCAGGAGAACTACAACACTTTTAGAAGTTCAATATTACACAAAAAAAAAAAAAAAAATGTAAACTTTAGACAAAAAAAGAAGAAGAAGAAAAGTACTTTGAAGGCTTTAACTCAGGTTGAAGATAGATAGGATGGAGCATAAAATATAGGAAAAGAAGGAAAATGCTAACCTGAAATGTTCTCTTCGATCATTGGCTCCTCAACCGCACGTTATTAAAAAAAAAAAAAGAAGAAAATAAATACAAAAAAGAAACAGAAAAATAATTATGCAACTATTTGTTGGGTGAAAAAACAAAGACAAAATTGAAGTTGGAGAAGAAGACCTAGACTGTATTTCTATTAGTGCTTGGAACTGGTTAATCGGTTCCTGAGAAACGGTCCCCATTTCTTCTATTTGGCCAAATGCACACCCGAAATTCACAAACTTTTAAGCTTCTCTCTCTCGTTTTCTTTTGTCTACTTGGTCTTCACCAAAGCTTCTCTCTCTGCTCTCAGTTAGGTCGGACAGAAGGAAAAGGAAGACAAGAAATGAGAAAGAAAAACCAGGGGAGAAGAGAAAAAAGAGGGAAGAAGAAAAGAAGAGGAGAAGAAAAGGGGGGTACGCTGGAGGAGGAAGAAAAAAAAGGGAGGTAAAAGGAAAAAAATCATTAGTTACTTGTTAAATTTAGCCACGATTCTAATAATTTAAATTTTAAAATATTCTTTTTAAATATTATATTGACTTAAAATTTACTAACATGTAAAAAAAATTAGTGATGCATCACTTATTGCCACGTCATTAATTAGTGATGTGACAAATATTTTATTAATGTAGACACGTCTGTAAATGCAATGTGTTGTTTGTAGTGAAGGTGATGCATTAATTCCGGTTTGTGCAAGATCTGAGTAAAGCATGGAAAAATGAATAATGATTCAATGTCACCCAAATATACAACTTTTTACCACATTTCTTATTTGGCAAGATGGTCCCCCACTACTTTTTGAGTTTTTTTATTTTTTAAAAATAAATTAAGGTGAGGGACCACCTTGCCACATAGACAAGGTGGTGAAAAGTTGTATATTTAGGTGGTAGTGAATCATTACTCTGGAAGAATTTGTGTAGATGTGGAATCATTGATAATACTTGAATTATGCTTAATAGTTTGCAGATGTGGAGGGTGAACCATTTTAGGAATGAGGCAAATGGAATATCTTACAGGCTAGTCAAGAAAGCCATTTCTCTTATGGATGAACAAGTTCATACGAAAGAAAACCCTCTTTAATCTTTATATTTTTGACATTGTAATTATGGGAGTATAATAATCTTTAAATTCTACATTGAAATTATTTGAACATTGGAAATTAATTAATGCTATGTTGTTTCGGTGTAAAATGATTTCTGAAAAATGATTTCGACATTTTACTGTGTTTGGTAGGGGTGAAAATAATGATCAACGAAAATCATTTTTGGTTTGACCATAAAACATTTTTTAATTTTTGGAAAACGATTTACGGTTTTAAAAACCATAAATCGTTTTCCGAAATTAAACTCTTCGTCCTTGCACACACGTTTGATATTCGATTGCCGGAATTTGGCAATGGTCGGTCGTCGGAATCTAGCGACATCGGAATCAGGCAACATCCGGCCGCTAGAATATTGCTGACGCCAGAATCCGACGACATCTGGCCACCGTCGTTGGATGTCGATGAACTAGATTCCGGCCGAATTTGGTCGGAATTCAGCCATGGTCAAAAGTCGATCGGATCTGGCCAAAATGGTCGGAATCCGACCGGATCTGGCCAAAATGACCGGATTTTGGCCAAAATGACCGGGATCCGGAGGATTCTGGTCGGAATCCGACAATTTTGGCCGGATCCAGCCAAACGTGCTCGCCGGAATCCGACAACGGCGACTGAACATTGCCTGATTTCGGCAACAGTTACATTTTCTCATTTCGTAATTTTTTCGTGTGAACCAAATGCCAAAAAATATTTTTGAGAAAATTATTATTTTTAAAAATTTTTTTATCGAAAATATTTTACGACGAAAATCATTTTACGTCGAAACAAAAAACAAACGGAACATAAATGACAATTATTTAACGGATGTGCAACCTGTGAATAGAATGATAGATACACGTGTGGTTTGAGTCAAATAAGGAATTCGAAATTAAACCGACTCTTCCGTACTCGTGCGCATTGACCATCAGCTCCACCTTCCCTTCCCTGATTCTGAGCTCTGCTGGTCTCCCATTCATATATATTGCCTCAACTTCACACAGCTAGCTGGTCGTCCTTAGCACCCGGCCACCACCATCGCTCTGCAGTACTAGTCTCTTCCTTCCTCTGTGTTCTTGATGACATGTTTTCGTACGTATGACCTAAAGGGAGCCATTTTGACAAATGTAAGTCTCTCTCAAAGTTTTCCTTCCATCTTCTGTCTCCAGTTTTTCTTAGATTCTGCAATCTCTCCCTCTCTCTCTCTGTCTCTTTCACAACTGTCACCAGCACAGCGGGCGGCGTGGCCATCCTTGCTAACCATATATATATATATATATTTTAAAAAAAGAATGATAATTTTGATCTTTAGAAAAGTAGTTATTTTAATTTGTCAAAATATTGTTTTGAAAAATATAAAATATATTTTATGTTTTGAAGAATGTATTTTAAATTCCGAAAATAAAAAATGAAAATTTTATGAAACATATACAGTAGCGCTAGCTTACATTGATGGCCTCGGTGGCGGAGCCACTAACTCCCAAGCCCCAAGGTTTTTCTAAAAAAAAATTAAAAAAATTAAAATTTTATTTCAAATTTTGTTATTTTTTTCTTATTTAAACTCTCTGAAACCTTTTTTTTTTTTTTTCAATTTGGCCCTAACTTGGGGCTGGCTCTGCCCCTGGATGGCCTGTACGTATACCTGCATATTAATAAAAACAATTATTACACAATTTCCTACTTTAATTTCCCGCTTTATCATCGATAAACATGTGGCACATAATCTTACTCAACTGTTTGTTTGGTACGTGGCATGGGCTGCTCCATCAATATTTTTGAATTGACTTTTGTATAAAATTGTTTTTTTTGTGTTTTTTTTGTTTTGTTTTGTTTTTTTGCTTTTGTATAAAATTGTTAATAGCATGTATAGTCTCATAGATATTATTCTCTAGAATTTCTTGTATAATTTATGGGGTCATCTGGACCATATGTTCCTCAATTTATTTGTTTTATCATTCATACTCTTCGGATTTCTACATATCAAATCCATACTGATTATTATAATTAAAATCAAAATAAGTTTAAATTAAAAAAGAGTTAATTTTTACTTTACATCATCCACTTGTATAACAATATACATGAATATATCAAATAATATATATATAAAAGGTGTACATTAATTATATATATATATATATATATATATATATATATATATATATATATATATATATATAAAGCAATAGTTACCTCAAAGTGTTGAGGCCCAAAAGGGCGACTTCACTAATTGACCTTAATTAAATATAAGTACTTTGTTGTCATTCGACTGTCGGACATGTGGCATGCAACCAGCCACTGGATTTATGATACCATATGGTTTTGCAAACAATTTTGTAAAGATCAGATTTGTATAGTCACTAATAAAATTTATACTCTTAACTACTTCGTCAAATTGATTCATGTGTTCTTTGAAATACCATATGGTTTTTATTATAAATTGATTTAGCTGTTCATATAATATATATTTATTATTTCTCAAAAAAAAAAAAATTATTTTAATTATTAAATAATTATTTATTTGTTAAATTTTATTATTATTTATTTGTTGCTTATATTATGCCTCGTGATCATTTCTATGAACTGTTACGATCGAACATTTGTAACACTTGTAAGGGGTTTGCGATTTGAAAAAGTGTGATATATAAATAGCGATTTTAAAATGTACGATTTGAAAAATTGATATTTAAAAACTCAGTTAAGTGTTTGATAAAATCGCAGTTTGACCTTTAAAATCGCAGGTTAATCTTTTAAAATTTCATTTTTACAAAAAAAATCTCATTACTTGTGATTTGAAAAAATAATTTTATACGTTTTTAAATCTTAATTTTTAAAAATACAATTTTCAAGTAGTTCATTTTTTACGATTTAATTTTAAATCACATTTTTTTCTTTACATAATGGCAATTCCTAACGCAACGAAAGTATGAACAAACTAAGACATTTTACAAGCCATATATGCTGAAATTTCAGACCATCTAATCGATCCAGCTGTCCATTTCAACTCACCATGCAAAGCCCGGCAGAGAAAATACCAGGCGTTTGCACCTACCTTGCTCAATGGCCAATTTACTCGCTAGCTTGGTCAGTCCGCCACGACAAGAATTCTCGCCTCGCCATAGGAAGCTTCCTTGAAGACTATAGCAACAAGGTGGAGCTCCTCCAATTCAACCACGACACGTCTGATTTTGCCACCGACAGCCGCCTAGTCTTTGACCACCCTTATGCACCCACCAACCTCATGTTCTTCCCCTCCGAGGACGCCATGAACCCCGACCTCATAGCCACCTCCGGCGACTATCTCCGACTGTGGGAAATCCACGACGACCGGATTGAGCTGAAGGCCCTTCTCAACGGCAACAAGAGCAGCGAATTCAACTCTTCCATTACTTCTTTTGATTGGATGGAATGTGACACGCGGCGAGTGGCGACTGCCAGCGTGGACACCACTTGTGTGATTTGGGACATAGAGAGGGAAATCGTGGACACCCAGTTGGTAGCACATGACAAAGAAGTGTATGATATTTCATGGGGGGGCTTCAATGTTTTTGCTTCAGTCTCCGGCGATGGTTCCCTGAGGGTTTTCGATTTAAGAGACAAAGAAAGATCGACCATAATATATGAAAATCCAGTCAGAGATACTCCGTTGTTGAGGTTAGAGTGGAACAAGGCTGATCCGAGGTTCATGGCGACAGTTGGGATGGACAGCAACAAGGTGGTTATACTGGACATTAGGTTCCCTACAACCCCGTTGATGGAACTTGCCAAGCATAAGGGGAGTGTAAATGCTGTGTCATGGGCCCCGCGTATCGGACGGCAACTATGCTCAGCTGGAGATGATTCAAGGGCGTTGATATGGGAGGTGGTGGAGATGGGTTTTCGATCAGAAATTAACGGTGATGTGGAGCCAGAAATGTGGTATGGGTCAACGGCTGAGATCAATCAAGTACGTTGGTCGCCGATGGAGTTGGATTGGATTGGTATTGCTTTCTTAAATAAGCTGCAGATCTTGAAGGTTTAGAGAAATTTCAATATTATTGTCTACTACTTACAAAATAAAATAAAAAATCTAGATTATCTAATATTTGGTACGAATTTTTTTAAAAAAAGGGACGTAAAATAAGAGAAAAGTGCAGATTTCAAGTGCTGGAATAAGTTATTAGACTATATATATTCAGGATGGGTGCTCAAACAACCCTAGACTTGTACCCTTCTCTATCATTCCTTGCATGAATTCTCTAAAACTTAAGCATTTGAAAATTTCAGAAAATAACGATCCAAAAATTTAGTGCTATAAAATATGGAGTGATTGATGTAAGTAAAAAAAAATGTGAAACAGAGAAGCTTGAGAATTGAGATTGTCCGATCCATTGTCTAAATATAATTTATTTTGCCTCAATGAATAAATAAATAAAAAAAAAAAATTAAAAAAAATTTTAAAAAAAATACAAAAAGACTTATAGTACAAAGCGTGTACATCAAGCATTACCAAATTTGGAGGTTTTTGTTTGCATCTAACGTACAGACGAATTCATGGAGCTTCCGGGAAGATATATATATATAAACGTCGGGAACAAACATTCAATTAGATATGATAAATCTAGAAATATTCCTTTTGTAGTTGTAGAAGATATTTTAAAATAATAATCAATAACTCTTTGGATCTTTCTTAACCTGATTAGAAGATTAGCTAGGATCGGACTTTCTAATTTATGTCAGCAGAAAAAAACCAATAAATAATGTATAGCGCATGCAACTCAATTTTAAATATGGAAAGACAAAATGTATAACCGGCGTTCGGGAGGCCAGGAGAGAGAGTTTATGAAGAGAAAATTCATGGTCTTTAATGTGTACGTAAATATCAAGTTGAAAATTATTCTCAACTCGAGTGGCAAATTGTTCAAATATTTGCTTCTTCCCTTTTTCTTTTTCATTTTTTTTCTTCCCCTCTTTGCTCAATGCATGAGAAAAGGGCTACAGAGGGTATATTTTCACTCTTAATTTTTTTATTCTTTTTTGAACAAATTCAATTCTCATTGATAGACTAAGACCCAAGGTAAAAAATTATGGGCACCAAGTTTCCTAGTTACATGCAGCATCGCAGATATTGGGTGGTATTTCTTCAATTCATATATATAGAAGTCTATTAATTGTCAAGACATCTTGGATGCAGTTAGTTCTTTCATTTGATGGCAAGATAGGCCAATTTTTTATTGATAAGCAGCACTGATCGAGTGCTTTCACTTTCAGTTTTTTTTTTTTTTTTTTTTTTTTTTTCGCATATTTTCAACTATTTAATAAACAGTTCTTAAAACGAATATTATAAAATGTGGTACCTATTGCGTACACGCCTCTCCCCTCTTGGGAGATGATACACTCACAACCCTCACCCAACTCCCACATAACTCTCACTCACATGTGAGTGGGGGTTGTGTGGGAGTTGGATGGGGGTTGTAAGGCAAGCATTTCTCCTCTTCTTTTCTTCCGTTCAACCTTCCTTGCTTTACGCAACCTCTCTCTATACGCTTATAATAATGAATCTCCTCAAATCCTCTTTAATTATGTTGTTATCTTTCTTAATATTTATTTATTTATTTTGGATGAATAAGCTCTTCATATAAAATATAAAATACAAATAATACAACTCACACTTCAGCAAGTTTATAACACCAAATTGGATCACAGAAAACAATATATACCGCCATACAAACCAAACTACCCGCTACCCACACATAGCTAGCCCAACCCCATCATAAAGAATATTTAATTTATTTATTTTTTGTTTGATAAATATTTTGTTATGAATATTTACTAAACTATATATAGTCAATATAAAACTTTGAAATATAAATTTCTTCTATTGTGTTTAGATTTTCGGATGTTGATCCCCATTAATTTTAGATAATTGCAACTGCATGTAATTTTTTAAATTCAAGATATTCATGGTAAATAAACGGTGTAAATTATGCCACGTACTCAATTATAGTGAAAAAAAAAACCCTAAACCCCTTTTTCATTGATGGTTCGACCACCAAAAACCATATTAACATTTTTTAAGATGATTGGCCACCCCTAAAGTGTATTTTATATTTTTATGGTGGTTGGCCGGCCACTTCCCAAACTAACTGACCCTCAATTTTTTATTTTTGGCGATCGTTAGCCATTTCTAATCAACGGTGAGAGAGGTCAACCACTCTTGATATAGCTTATGGCCGGTAATGGTTAGTCCACAACTCAATTGTATTTGAAAGTGGTCAGGCCATCACTGCAACTTGAACTTATAAACTGGTAAAATATTTCAAGTACCCCCGATATCAGATTTGGAATGGGAAACATCACACTTGACTAGCATGCATGTGTGCCAGAGTTGCCTGCTTTGTATGGGAACTCACCGTTTTAGTAACGATCATGATAAAGAAAAATGATGGGAGTGGTTGCGTGACTACATATTTACATAGTTTTTTTTTTTAATATAAATTATAACCATCAATAAAAGTCTAAAATAATGTATTTTCATATATAAAAAAAAGTAATGCTACACTTCATTCTCTTGTCATCTTTAATGTGGTTCTTAAAATCACCATTGGATCAAAATCTAAGAGTGATATATTAAAAATTCAATGGTGATTTTAAGAACCACATCAATTTTGGAGAGACAAAAAGAGAATAAGGAGATGATGTGTAGCATTACTCATAAAAAAAAAAAAAAAAAAGGCAAATTAGTTATGCAAAAACAAGTAAAGTACATGTGCTAGTCACGTGTGATGTTTTCCATCCAAACTAGCAAACAAATATTTTGATATTTTGATAATTTGTAATTTCAAGTTTTATTTTTTGAACAAAAATATCTCTTATATAAATCCTCAAAACACAGAGATAAAAAAGTAGGAATATAGAGTTTCCTACAAACAATACTATAAATTAAAAATGTAACCGTAGTTGGGGTTGTAGTTTGGGGGCAAAGTATAATTTATTATTTTTATATTTAAGTTCCGTTTAGGTTTACGATTTCAAAAAGTGCGATTTAAAAATAGTAATTTTAAAATGTGCGATTTAAAAAAGTAATTTTTAAAAACGTAGTTAAGCGTTTGACAAAATCGCAGGTTAGCCTTTTAAAATACTGCGTTTTTAAAAAAGCACCAAATTGCTTGTGATTTGAATAAGCACTTTTTTACGTTTTCAAATCGCAATGTTTTAAAAACGCAGTTTTCAAATGGTTCATTTTCTGCGATTTGGTTTAAAATCGCATTTTTTCTCTACGAAATCGCAATCTCAAACGTACTCTTATGTCAAAAAGCTACATGCGAGTGATTATTTAAATTTCATCTATTTAATTTGTTATTGTTTTGATAAGTATAAAGTGGCCAAAATAATCATTTATTTTTTTTTAAAATGAACATAAAAATTTATATGAGAAAAAAAAAACCTCAAACAAACAACCTCAAACATAAAAATTATACATTAGTAACATTACTGAATACTGGCGGTGAAAGTCGCCCGACAACTGAAAAGGTCCGAGAACCCTTTTACTGCTGTAGCATTTCTCTTCGCCGAACAAGCACGAGAGCTTTCCTCGTCCGACAATGGCGATGACCGTGGAAGGTACGGTTCCGGCTTCGTCTCTCTCTTCCCTCGTATCTCGATCCTGCACAAATTCGTTTGTACCTCTTTTTTTACTTTTCAATTTGTAAAATTTTGGCTAATTATTCCGGTTCTGGGCTTAGCCAAATTAGGGTTTAAAGCACTAATTTTTTCTAATAATATCTGGGATCTGGAAACGTGACAGCACGAGAGACTAATGTAGACAAGTTAATCAATTTGATCATCTGTGCAAGTGATTAATCCAATAGTTACTAGTATTTATTTTGGTACTAATAATTTTTTGTTGTGTGCATGGATGTGCTGGAATTTCCGAATGGTTCTTGTTCTATGCAGTGTAAGTTTGATTTTTTTAATTATGTGATTTTGGGCCTGTGTGTAGCTTAATTAAAATAAAATTGTAATTTTCCATTTTTTCTTTCTTCTCGTGTAGGCTTGCCGGGCTTGCCTTTATGTTTTCAGCTAGCATCTTGCTACAGATCCTGGTATGTTTTCATAACTGACTGGTTGTAAGATTGTGGTGGTCCTATGTTGTTGTTGATCATATGAATAATGGTTTTATTATCTTGTATAGTTTGACGATGTTCAAAGAATGTTAGCCCTATGATGGTCTTTTTTTGTACTTCCTTTTTTGGTTTGTTTGTTTTGTTTAGCTGTGGAACATTTTGGAATTATAAATCTTCGATATCTTCAAAGTGTAATAAAAAAATCATAGGAATTGAGTTAATATCCATTTCCCATCTCTTGTTTGCGGACAATACTATGATGTTTTGCGGGGCAAATCTAGATCATCTTTGCAATTTGCATTGTTTATTCCTATGCTTTAAAGCGATTTCAGGGCTGAGAATTAGTCTGGCTAAATCAGAGTTGGTACCCATTGGCAACGTCAACAATGTGGAAGGTTTGGCTAACATTTTGGGTTGTACGGTCTCTTCTCTACCTTTGAAATATCTAGGCCTTCCGCTAGGAGATTTGTTTAAGGCCAAATCAATTTGGGATGACATTATTGAGAAGATAGAGTGTCATTTGGCAGGATGGAAGATGATGTATTTATCAAAGGGTGGGAGGGTGACCTTGATCAAAAGTACTTTTATCTAATTTGCCTACTTATTTCATGTCTCTTTTTCCCTTCTCGGTTGGTGTCACCAACTTGATAGAGAAGTTGCAATGAGAAGTTTTATGGGGCGGTATTGATGATGAGTTCAAATTTTCTTTGGTTCGCTGGTGCTCTCCGATCTCTAAAGGAGGGTTGGGGGTCCATAATTTACTTTCATTCAACCGAGTGCACTTGGGGAAGTGGCTTTGGCGTTATGTTTGTGAGAGAGAGGCCTTATGGAAGGTGGTTGTGGATTTTAAATATGGCAGCATGGGTTGAGTGGTGTTCTAATGAGGTTCATGGGGCGTATGGGGTGGGGCTTGGAAGAATATCAGGAGGGTTTGGGGGGAGTTTTATAGTTACACTAGATTTGAGGTTGGTGATGGGTCTAGAATTAAATTCTGGTATGATGTGTGGTGTAGGGATTAGGCCCGTAAGGTAGCTTCTCTAAATTTGTTCAGTTTGGCCTGTTATAAGGATGCTTCAGTGGCATGTCTTTTGGATTTTTATAGTGACTCTCATCAATGGAATGTTTGCTTTCTTAGAGCGGCTCAAGACTTGGAGGTGGATCTCTTTACGTCATTCTTCAATTTGTTATACTCTCTCAGATTGAAATGGGATGGCGAGTACAAGCTTTGTTGGGTAACTTCTAAGAGAGAGTTGTTTGATGTTAAATCATATTACAATGTTCATGATCCTCGAAAAAGCACTCATTTCCCTTAGAGGAGTATTTGGTGGAACAAGACTCCCCTGAGAGTGGTTTTTTTTTTTTAGTTGGTTGCCTTAAGGAAGATTTTAACCATGGCGGCATGTCATTGATACTGTTTTTGTAAGAAGAGTGGAGAGTCAGCGGATCACCTTTGACTACATTGTGAGTAGCTGATGCATTGTGGAATACCATCTTTAGCCTTGTAGGGTTGTCGTGGGTTATGCCTCGTTGAGTGGTAGATTTTTTTTCTTGTTAGATAGGGTTTTTTGGTAGAAGTCTGAACAATACTATATGGAAGATGGTTCCGTCTTGCCTTATGTGGTGTATTTGGAGGGAGAGAAATGGTTGGAGCTTTGAAACAATGAATGGATTGTAGAGGAACTAAAAGATTTTTTTTTAAAGATTCTTTATCACTAGACAATTGCCGTGGACTTAAACATTTCTAGCTTTCATGTTTTTCTTGATGTTTTTTCTTCTACTATCTAGGGGTTTCTCTTGTATACTTCCTGTGTACTTGGGTTGCGCTTTATAATAAATTGCGTTTACTTATTAAAAATAAAATAAAATAAATTATCCAGGAGGTACTAAATGAACTTATTTTCTCTTGAGATACCTGGGGGTTGAATCCCAGTATGAATTCATGCACATTTGTGTGAAGTGATATTCTCGGGTTCCTTAGAAATTTATGATGTGAATAAAGAATAGAGTGTATTCTCATCCCATGTAAAAAGCCTTCAATTCTGGACAAATGATCTTACTTTGGATAAGTTTGGTGCTTGTGCATGTTATTCGCAATTTTACTTTGAAGGGAGTAGTCCCTTGGAAATGGAAATTACTTGAAATTCAATTAAAAGACAACAAAGTTTGAGCCAAAGTGTGAAACTCTAAGAAAGCTTTAAACAAATCTTGACTAAATCTAAGATATACTGCACAGCCCACTAGATTTCCTACCAATATCAAGGAATCTTCTGAACACTTCAAACAGAACACTTGAAGGTATAAATTTTAAGCTTGATTAGGCTCTTGAACAGTTGACTTGTGCTTTGAATCATTGATCCTTCAAACTAGTTTAAATATATCACTTTAAAAAAGAATGGTAACTGGGTTAGAAATGCTAGCTAGTAGTTTATTGAAATTGCTAACTTGCATCAGTGAAGAAAATTTTGTTGGAATTGCTTCTAATTGACCATTGGATTCGGCTAATGCAAGCTATGTTTGGCTTGTGGATGAGTCTGGGATTGGCCGAAATATACATGGACTTAGCATTATGGCTCACAGAGCCTCTGGTCAAGCTTGCGCTTGGGGTCCAAGTTTTATGGCATATGCTCTGGAAAGAAAGTGCTTATAAAAACTGAATGGGTGTTCTCTTGTTGACTGGTGTCAAATTGGATTGGGAGTAGCTGTAAAAATTATGACGAGTATGTTACAAAACTGAGTTTCTTGCCCTTCTCGTAGGAGTTGGGGTGGCCTCTAATTAGCATTATGAAACAATGTGATTTGTCTACAATAATTATTGATGTTAAATGGTAGCTCAAGATTATTGAAGTTTTGGTCATTGTGACAAGATAGAGGGCGCTTTTATCCTTCTTAGGGCATCTCCAACAACTTAGTTAAAAGCTTAAGATTGTCTAAATTTAGCTAATATGAGATAAGGTTTACATCCAACAGCTTATGTTCCGGTCATGTAAAACACACAATTTGGCAATTTGCTATGGTGGTCATCTACCTTTGAATAAACACTGTCGCAAAATGTTGCTTCTCTTCTCCCTTGTTTAATCGTTTCTAACTCATCTTTGTTCCTCACTTTTTTGTCTGAAACTCTCTCTCTCTCTCTCTCTCTCTCTCTCTCAAGCTTGTTCCTCCTTGTCTCTCAAAGAACTCTCTCTTCTTCTCTCTGATTTCCATCTTTTTCTTTTTCATCTTTGCCGATTTGGGGGCTGAGATGCAAAGACATAAGGGGGGGCTTTCTTTCTTGTCGCCCTATTCCGAACCCTTCATACCACACTCACCGTCAACACCATCAAAGGCTTAATCAGCTTTATCAACATCACTGGTATCAACCTTATGCCTCTCTATGTTTGGTTTTCCAAATCTTACCTTGATTTTTATCTTGTTCATCCCCTTGTGAAAAAAAAAAAAAAACCTGCTATATTTCATATCTGGGTGTTCTTCCCGTTCCTTTGTTTCATTAATTTTTTGGGTTTAATTAGCTGCAAACCAATCCCAAAAGTATTGTGGTAGTCACTTGAATCTAAATCTTGGAGAGACCCTAATTTCATTTTCAATAAAGTCAAGGTTTTATACATGTTTTGTTGAATCTCTACGGTATGTGTTTGACTTGGGCATAGCTTTATCGATTGCCTATACATATTGTGGTGGTCCATTGTGGCAAAATCTACCACAGTTTAGTAGGTTCTGGAAATTTTTGGGCATGGAAATACGACTGTTGGAAAAAGAAAAGAAAGAAAATATATTTGAAACAAAATTACCGTTCAAAAAATATGAGTGTTGAAAAATATGACCGTTAAAAAAGATCAATGTTTTGAAAATACGAGTCCTTGTAAGAATATAATTAAAAAAAAAAAGAGAAATAATATTTAAAGAAAGTAGAGAAGAGAATAGAGAATCTGTTGGAAAGTGTATTTAAAAAGTAGTAGCTAAAATAGAGAATTATATTTTTTTTATTAGCTATTTTACATTATGCTGCTGGAGATGCTCTTAATTGATATTCTTGGCAGAGGGAGGGAAATATACCCTTTTGAGGTTATTCTGCATTCTTTTGTGATTTGGCACTGGGTTAGATTTGGTATTGCCTTTTTATTTTTATTATTTTTTTATGAATGAATGATTTCATAACCAAGACAAATAATACAACTAGACTCAACAAAACCACACGATCCCAACAAAGGGACCCAACCCAAAATCCAAGTACTAGAGCAGAAAACAAAACTGCTAGCCATGCAGGATATCTAACCCAATACCCCAATTTTCACAAAGAACAACATTAGAGGCAGACAGTTTAAACCTCCCTTTACAATTAACTCTATGCTTAATATCCCAAATTACATCATTTAAAATCTGCTCGTTTGATCTATGAGTACTTCCATGCCGGATAGCATTCCTCTGCAGCCTAATATGATAAACCACAGCAGCCAAGCTCAACTTACATTGAATTGCACTTAAGCTACCACCCCTCCAATTCCTAACGTCAAGAGAAACAACCTCATCCCAATCAAGGATGATCTACCAAAGAATTTTTCCACGAGGCATTTCCATAACCGAGAACTATAGCCACAACCAAAAAATAATTTCGCTAAAGAGAAAAGAATTAAAGGATTTGAATAGTGTTTGTTCTTTGTCCTTGTCTTTATGACTGAACTATTTAAGATGTACAACTTCAAGTAAACGTTGAGGTCCCCAACACCACCTCTCCTCTCTCTCTCTCTCTCTCTCTCTCTATTGGTGGCGCGTGAGAGTGTGTTCCGACACCCCTCCCTAGTCCCTTCTGGTTTTTAGTATTGTCTTCTCTTATAATTCATCAACTATGGAGAGGTGGTGTTGGGTGGAGGCTAAGTCATTTGTGTTTACGATGGTAGAAGGAGCCTCATTGGTAAGATTGGAAGAAAGGAGGAGGAATTTTTCAGGGCTGGTACTGCTTGGTGCTCAAAGTGTTGGGTGGCTAGCTTCGACGATCGAGAGTTTGCTGTGGTTTCCGGGGGATAAGGATTTTGTTAGGACTTTCAGGGAGGGGTCAAAGGTTCTCATTGTTAGACGAGGTGGTAATGTAGCTGGTAGATCCCTCGAAGTGGCAGTTTTTCGCTGTGGGTGGCCGGAGAGGGATTATTAACATTCTTGAAGGATACGAGGGGCGGGGTTGAAGCAAATTTGTTCTTGAGCTGGGTAAGGTCAGAGATTTTCTCAATTTCCCGGATGGGCATGGCACGGTTTGTTTAGCTTCAGTTCCAGAGAGGATTCAGAGAGCAAGTGATGATGATAATGAAGGTTTTGTCCCCTTTGTTCCTGTTGGTTCTCCCGGCAAAAACAGAGTGTCATCCTTCGTGGAAGTCTTGCGTAGAGGTGCCAAATGCCCAGTGGTGGAGACGAAGCTATCGCATCCAGTGGCTCCGCTAGGTGAGAAGCGCCGTGATCACTCGGTTGAGGTGAAGGAGCTGTCCCGAACTGAAAAGCCACTGGATTAAGACCTTTGTGACCGTTGTGGCGCAGAGAACGTGAAGGATGGGATGGGTGTCAGTCGGTTGCCTATGAAGTCTGCTGCTCGAGGCAAGGATGGTAGCTTCTCTGGTGACTATTCTGCAGATTTTCAGCTGACAGGAGAAGATCACACGTTTCCCTCTCTTTTGTTGTGGAAAAGCCAGCTGGAGAAGTTGAAGGCTGACGTGGACCAAGATCTTAGCAGGGTTTGTGAAGGGCTTATTTCGTTTGGGCTTGGCTCTAAGTCCAAGCGTTATGGGCGGAAGAAAAAAAATAAGAATAAGAAGAGGAGATTGCATTGGGTTCCGAAAGCCCCGAAGCCCATCTCTTATGACCTGTTAGCGGAATCGGTAGTGCTTCTTGAGGTGGGCTCGTCGCCGGCGAGTCAGAGAATCCTTCGGCAGTCTCTGAGCCTTTCGGTGGGTCATGTCCTATGTCTCTAACGTCTGGTCTCTCTGCTCTGGAGAATCAGTCTTCCAGACCCGTGCAGGGCCCTCGGCCTGATTATGTCACAGCGGCTATGGAGGATGGAGTGGGTCCGTCTGTGATGATGGATACTTTTCCGGTGATTCCAGAGGTTTTCGGTGGGTCGTCTTCCTCCATTGTTGTCCACGAATTGGCTAGTTTGGTCTCTCAACCGGAACCATAAGTGTCTTCCGTTCTTGGTCCGGAGGCCAATCTTGCTTTAGTCGACTCTCTGATGAATACAGAAAGTGCGCTAGTGGTCGGGGCTGGTTCGGACCCTTCAGACACTTTGGTTGCTTCGGATTTTTCTCCCTCTATTTCTTCGTTGGTATTTGGCCCTTTCTCCCATAAGTTATTTACTTGTTTGAGGTCTAAGAATGGGCTGGATTTTGTTTCGATCTCTGAAGGGGAGGGAGTTTCTTCTGCGGGCTTTCCTGGAGAGCAGGAGGGCTCAAAGGAGTTGTCCTCTTTCGTAGTCCAATATGATTTTAGGTTTGATAATGTGGAGGGTAGTGTAGGCGATGAGGTGGAGGGTTTGGGCCCGTTATTGGTGATGCCTTTGGCAGTGGAGATGGACAAGGATTCCTGTTCGAATGTGTCTCCTAGATGGGTGATGGAGAGGGTAATGGGTTACTACAAACTAGTAGGAGTGTCTTGTGACCAATATGAGGATAAATTGTTGGCTTTGTTTGAACAAATTGAAGCCAAGCAGGTCCAATCATTGGCTGATTCATTGGCTTTGGTTACCACTGTGTCAGGAGTGAAAGGCCAGAGGGAGATTAAGCGGCTGGATTGTTCCATTAACTATGACAAGAAGGGAGAACAATCTTATAGAAGGAGAGGTAAGGGTAGGGGCTCGTCATGTGTTAATGAAGCTTAAAATACTATCATGAGATGTAAGGGGGATTAATGAGCTGGATAAAAGATTGCGTATTAAAGGGCTCATTAGAGATTGGAAGGTTGATTTGGTGTATTTGATGGAGACAAAAATGGAAGTCATTACTAGAGAGGTGGTTTGAAGTTTATGGGGATGTCAACATGTGGATTGGTGTTATATGGGGGCTAGTGGGGCATCAGATGGGATTATGATTATGTGGGATAGGAGGGCTGTGGAGAAGGTGGATGAATGCATGGGACAGTATACTTCAGTTGTTTCATTGCGTAACGCTGATGATAATTTTATGTGGGCGTTTGAGGGTGTGTATGGGCCTAATGATGATGGGGAGAGGAGGGTGTTGTGGAATGAGATGGCTGGATTGATGAGTTGGTGGGATAGACCGTGGTGCTTTGGGGAGATTTCAATGTGGTGCGGTTTTCGAGTGAGCGATCGGGAGTGGGTGGTTTTTCTACTGCTATGGAAGATTCCTCGGAGTTCATACATGGGCAGAGTTTGGTGGATATTCCTCTCCAAGGAGGGCAGTTCACTTGGTCCAATAATCAGGTATGGTCTAAAATTGATAGGTTTATGTTATCTTCGGAGTGGGAAGAACATTACCCTGATGTGTCTCAAAGTCGTTTGCCTAGACTTTTATCAGACCATTTTCCTTTAATGTTGGATTGTGGATCGCAAAGAGAAGGGAACAGATACTAAAAACATGTGGTTCAAATCCGATGGCTTTGTAGAACAAGTGCAATGTTGGTGGGAGTCTTATGATTTTCAAGGTCTGCCGAGTTATGTGCTGGCTCACAAGTTGAAAGCTTTAAAAGTGGCCTTGAAGATATGGAATGCGGAGGTCTTCGGTGATGTGGGGAAGAAGAAGAAGGAATTATTAGAAGGTATTAAAGAGCTGGAGTGTTTTGAAGAAGCTCGGGGCTAGTGGAGGAGGAGCGGGTTCAGAAGTCAGACATGATCAGGGAGCTGGAAAAAACACTCTTGTTTGAGGAGGTTAATTGGAGGCAAAAGTCTCGGGCTCTGTGGCTGAAGGAAGGGAACACTAAATTCTTTCACAGGGTGGCCAATTCACATCGGTGGGACAATCATGTGGGAGTTTTGAGGATCAATGGGGCTTTGTCTTCTGATCCGGTGGAAATTAAGAATCATATTGTAAATTATTATGACTCTGTACACCGAGCAGAGTTCGTGGCGGCCTAGGGTGGATGAAATTTCTTTCTCCTCCATTGATGAGGATGAGTGTCTTTGGTTAGAACGAGGCTTTGAGGAGCAGGAGGTGTGGGAGGTGGTGCGGGAGATGAACGGGGATAAGGCACTAGGTCCAGATGGTTTTTCTATGGCTTTCTTTCAGAAATGTTGGGGGGTTCTCAAAAAAGATATTATGGCGGTTTTTTCAGAATTTCATAATAGTTGCCAATTTGAGAGGAGTTTGAATGCAACTTTTGTTTCCCTAATTCCTAAGAAGGCTAATGCGATGGAGGTTAAGGACTTTAGGCCTATCAGTTTGGTGGGAGGGGTCTATAAAATAATTTCTAAGGTCCTTGCTAACAAGCTCAAATCAGTGTTGGAGAAAATTATTTCGAGCTCTCAAAATGCTTTCGTTGGTGGAAGGAAAATCTTGGATTCAGTTCTTATAGTCAATGAATGCCTGGATAGCCAAAGGCGGTTAGGGGAGGCCGAATTATTGTGCAAACTGGATTTGGAGAAAGCATATGATCATGTGAATTGGGATTTCCTCCTTTACATGCTTTAGAGGTGTGGGTTTGGGGAGAGGTGGATGGAATGGATTAAATTTTGCGTTTCTACAGTAAAAATTTTCATTTTGGTTAATGGCGTCCCTTCTGGTTTCTTTCAGAGCTCGCGGGGGATTAGGCAAGGTGATCTTCTTTCTCCTTTGCTGTTTGTAGTGGTTATAGAAGCGCTTAGCAGGATGTTGAATGCGTCTATGCTCCAAGGCTTGCTGTCAGGTTTCTCAGTGGGCTTCATGGGTAATGAAACTTTAGTAGTGAATCATTTATTGTTTGCGGGTGATACCTTAATTTTTTGTGGAGCACAGGCCGAGCTTGTTCGAAATTTGAGGTGTACCTTCTTATGTTTCGAAGCGGTGTCAGGGTTGAGGATCAATTTAGGCAAATCTGAATTGGTCCCTATTGGCGAGGTGGAAGATGTAGAGTCTTTGGCACATATTCTGGGTTGTAGAATTGGGTCTCTGCCGATGACTTATTTGGGTATGTCGTTGGGGGGTGTCGTTCAAATCTATTTCTATTTGGAATGGGATTATTAAGAAGGTGGAACGAAGGTTGGCTAGTTGGAAGAAACTATATTTATCCAAGGGTGGTAGGGTGACATTGATTCACAGTACTCTTTCTAGCATTCCTACTTATTATATATCTCTGTTCCCTATTCCTGTGAGTGTAGCTAAGAAACTAGAGCGGCTTCAAAGGGAGTTTCTGTGGAGTGGTTTGGGTGATGAGACTAAATTTCATTTAGTCAATTGGCATCGAGTTTGTACTCCTATCAAGGCTGGTGGACTGGGAGTTCGTAATGTTATTAATTTTAATCAAGCCTTATTGAGAAAGTGGATTTGGAGGTTCTCTCAGGAGTGTAATGCTTTGTGGAGATCGGTGATTGAGGTGAAGTATGGGAGTGTGAGGGGAGGTTGGTGTTCTTTACCGGTTTTGGGGCCTTATGGTGTCAGTGTTTGGAAGTTTATTCGAAGGGGGTGGGATAATGTTGCAAAGTATTTGCATTTTGAGGTGGGTGATGGGTCTCATATTCGCTTTTGGCATGATTTATGGTGTGGGTACAAGCCTCTCAAGCTTTGTTATCCAGCTTTGTACTGTATTGGGCGTTCTCCTGATGCTTGGGTGGTGGATGATTTGTCTGTGGTAGGATGCGTGGTTCATTGGAATGTTCTCTTTACGCGCTATGGTCAGGATTGGGAGGTGGAGATAGTGATGTCCTTCTATGAACAGTTATACTCGGATTCGGAATGAAGAGGTTGATAGGGTGGTGTGGAATCTTTCTAAGAGGAGGAATTTTGAAGTGAAGACTTTCTACAAAGCATTAGTTTGTCACGAGGCGGCTTTTTTTCCTTGGAAGGGTATATGGCGTGTTAAAGCTCCGAAGCGGGTGGCGTTCTTTGTTTGGACAGCGGCTTTAGGAAAGATTTTAACTCATGACAATTTACGTAGGCGTGGTATTGTGGTGGTAGAGTGGTGTATTGTGTGTAAAAAGCATGGGGAATCCGTTGATCACATTCTTCTTCATTATGATGTGGCACGGGTTGTTTGGAGTTCTTTTTATAGCTTGTTCGGGGTGGAGTGGGTTATGCCTAGTAGACTAGTAGTGTCTTGGATTTATTGAGTGGTTGGAGCACTTTGCTGGGTCGTGGTCCTGTTCTCCGTACTTGGAAGCAGGTTTCTTCATGTGTTTTGTGGGGCTTGTGGCGTGAGAAATTCTAGGCATTTTGAGGATATGGAGGTATCGGTTGGAGCTCTTTGTAGAAATGTGCTTAAAATGTTATATCTTTGGGTGTCGGCGCATAGCTCGGGTAGTATGCTGTTCGCTGATTTTTTACTTTTTTGTTCGTTTCTTTTATCTGTTTAGGAGCTCTTTTGTATACTTTATGTGTACTAGGGTTGCTCCCCTCTGCACTTTTTAATGAATTCTTGCTGATAAAAAAAAAAAAAAAAAAAGTGAATGTTGAGTACATTACCTCTGTTCTCCTAAAAAGATCGTTTTTACTGTGACAGTATTTCTAATGGTTCACTCAGTTCCCTTATTTTGTGATAGCAAACTGGAGAATGAACTTTGGATATTAGAAGGGCTTTCTTACTTTGGCATATTTCTGCATAGGATATGTTTTGTAAGATGGAACCTCGCACGAGTTCTATATCCTTTTTTGGCCAATGAGTCTAGTTCAAATGAAACCTCCTCCCGCTATTTTTTTTTTTTTTTTTTTAATTAATTGAATATCATTAAAAGCACAAAACGCAATCTAAATACACAAGAAAACCTCCTCACGCTGTTAGAATAGGATGGAGATGGGTTCCAGGCCCATTAGGTGCGTAAAGCACTTTTCGTACTTCTGTTTTAAACTATATAAACTTTCCTATGTGATCAGATTTTATCAAATACAAGCACTTGGAGATTGGCATATATAGTATTGAGACACAAGTCAAAAAATCCCTTGTACGAATGTTGTATCAAAGCTGCATATGATCTAATATTTTTGAAGGGGCTTTTTCTACCTTTTGCCACTTAGCACGTTTATTAACATTGATGTTAGTGGGCATATAACCAAATTGAAAAGCGAATGCTAAAATGAGAGAAAAGCATAGAGTCCTCCGTATATATTTGCTGATTTATTGCTTGTCTTTTCTTCTCTGTTGATAGGCTTGTGCAATATACAACAATTGGTGGCCCATGTTGTCAGGTTAGTAAGGTATTGCAAGTTGATCATGTTCTGTGTTTTAGATCGCAATTTAAAGGTTGATGATGTCAACTCATTTTGCCTGCAGCTCTCATGTACGTGCTGGTGCCTATGCCTTGCTTATTTTTCGGAGGTGGTTCCACTCAGTTTCTGACAAGCAGAGATGGTGGGGGGTTAGTTTCTTTAAGCCCTCTGTAACACATATTCATGAAACTTGTATATACACATCAGGGGTGGTAATTCGTGTTTGCGTGTCGGGTTTGGGTCGTGTTAAGGCATAGGTATAAGACTATATGAGTAATGTTTCTTACACAACTCTTACATAACTTTTGCACAATTTTAACTACTTTTTTTTTTAATGATTATCCATTGGATTTGTTTTCCTATATGTGGGTCCTAAATATTCAGTGGTTGATCTTAAAAAAAAGTTGTTAGAGTTGTGCAAGAAACATTACTCAAGACTATAACCCGACTCATTTACGGCTAAATTTGTGTTGGATTTGCGAGTCGTGCATAAAAATTGTCAGACCTGAAGTCGCGTTTAGGATACAGGTCGTGTTGAGGTATGGATATAAGACAATATAAGTTAATCATAATCCGACCCATTTAATTAAACATGTCAGATCCTTCAACCATAATCCGTTAATTTGGTATTGAGTTCATGTCGAGTTTGCGAGTTGTGTAAAAAATTGTCATTCCTAATACACATTAGGAATACTCTCCATCTCTCTCTCTCTGATAACTTTCTGATCAAATCCTTATTTTTTCAAAATTTTCTTTTCTATTTGTCAATTTTATAATGCAGTTGGATAGATGCTGCAAAATTTTTGACTGGAGCTTCAGCTGTGGGGAGCTTAGCCATTCCGATTATCCTAAGGCATGCTCATCTGATTCAGACAGGAGCCATGCTTATCGAGTTCACATCCTTCTTCATATTTGTTTGCACAGTCATGTGTTTCCACCGCGCCAGCCTTGAAGATGATTGGTGATAAACATCAAACATGCCAGTGATCACTTGGACCAGTTATGCTTTAACAAGTTTCATGATTATGATGCACATACATGGGCAAAGATGTAAACTCGGTTGAATAACTTGAATGTATATCTCTATTGGGCTGTTCAATCAACTCTCGTTTTTGCTGTATTCCCCAGCAACTTTGGGTCCTTAACCTAAAAGTGGGAGTTGTTTGTGTTTGGTATACCTATCTTATTAGAACTAATTTTTCCTTTTTTGTTAAATCCACAAGAGTAGTTTGTCTAGTATAATTTTTATGAAAAATATTACATCAATAACTCTTACAATTTGTTGACACATGTTAGAATGTGATTGACCCGATTGAGGGTATTAATTTTTTTTTCTTTTTTAGTAGTTGACGTGGTTCCAATCACGTTATAACACGTGTCAGCAAGTTGTACAAAAACTATAAATGTAGTATTACTCATTTTTACCAACTTGGTTTTCCGGTTTGAAAGTGCATTTAAAAAAAATAATTGCAGTTTGTATATTATATTGATGATCTGATCCGTAAAGTGGAGGGCAAAGAAGGCATCGTAACTTCGTTCCTGCTAGGCTTGACAATTTTGACATGACCTGCGAATCCGACACGAACATGACACAAATATATAGGGTTTGGGTTTAGGCTATAACCCGTTTATGACATGTTTATGACTTGTTTACGACCCACCAACCTGTTTATGACCTATCAACCCGTTTATAACATATTTATTACGTGATAATTACACATTTTTTACCAAATTAGTTAAATAGGTTGACACACTAACCCGATGGGTTGACACGCTAACCAAATGGGTTGACACGGCAACCCGAATTACTAAGCCTAGAACTTCCTGCATTGAGGGGGGGCGAGCGTTTAGGGAGATGCCACTTTGGGCAAGCTAGAATTCTAATATTGGGTTAGGACCTAGAGGCTAAGGGATATTTGAATCAGCAAAGGCAATGTCTCCTTGCATAATATGGATTCCAAACATTCATAATCTAGATGTGAATCAATTGAACTACTTCTTCTTCTGTTATGAGTGTAGCAAATCTCCGGTATCTTTTATAGTACAAATGTATGATATATATAAAAGTTTTAAGTTTCTTGCTGCACTCTTTTTGCGATGAGATTGTTTTAATATTTACACTCTGGATTATATATGTTTAAGTTCACACCCTCTTATTTCTCCAAATTGGAGGGGCGTGATAGAAATTGTCATATTTTCAAACTACACGCAAGCACGGGGTGCTTTTTTTCCCCCTTTTTCTTTTAAACCGACAATTGTAAATGTTGAATCCCAATTTTACGGAACGTTTAATTTTGTTTTTAAAAATAATGTTTTCATTAACTATATTTTGAGACTATTATTATTATTATTATTTTAAAAAAATTACATCTTGAAATCGCTAAACCATAGAGACATTTAGTCCAAATTGGGATCCTAAGACCTACAAGAGGTTATAGAAAAAACAAGACCAAAAAAAAGAAAGAAGAAGAATACAAAATATATATATATATATATATATATATATGATTTTTTACCATCTAAATATATAACTTTTCATCACCTTATTTATGTGACAAGGTAGTCGTCCACTAATTTTAGAGTTTAAAATAAAATAAAATAAGATGAGAAATCACCTTGTCACATAAGCAAAGTAATGAAAAATTGTATATTTAAGTGATGAAAAATCATTTATATATATATATATATATCCTCTATGTTCCCTAGCTGTCCGGTAGCCAGAAATTTCTCCCGTTATTACGAGTAAACTCAGTTTTGTGTGTAGCTTAAATTAATAATCAAGTCTTTTTCCACACGAGTCGTCAACAAGTCTTTTTTTTCTTTTTTGTAGGTATTAATTTGAAGCAAACACTAAGAAAAAAGAAAAAAGAAAAAAGAAAAACAAGGAAAAGACTTCATTAATTTGGTCCTAGAAAAACAGGCTATGTATTGATACCCAAATTAAAGCCTCTGTGCTCGTGCTCTGACAATCTTCATCTTCGCGACAAATTCTTGTCCATTGCGAGGAAAAAACGAGGATCGAGGGTGTGAAAAGGACGAGAATTTCTCGGGTGATCGACCATTCTTAAGTCTAACCACACCTTTTTATTCTTTCTTCTTCGACAAACCTAGCTACCTGCTAGGTCCCATGCGACTAATCCCGCCTTCCTAAGCAGGCAAATCATTCACATTTTACATTTCTCTATGCCCTGTACCTTAGACTGGGAGCCTCTCTTTTATCTCTGTTCGACCCTTATCTTTATTTATTTATTTATTTATTTATTTATAAGATAATTGTATCGTTGGTCCATGTAGTATGTCATAATTATTTTTTACTCTCCATGATTTAAAAAGCGCATGAGAGGTCCCTGTGATATGCAATAATTACGTTTTACTCCCTGGGTCGATTTTCCGTCCACCATTTTGACGGAATCTGTTAGCCCTACACGTCAGCGCCACGTGTCCATCTTCATAAAAAATATAAATTTATTATTTTTAAAAAAAAAAAAAAAAAACTGTCTGGCAAGGGGTGGCTGAGCCACCTTTTTCCTTTTTTTTGTTTTTGTTTTTGTTTTTTGAATTTTAATTTTAATTTTTTCAAAAAAATAGGCATTTTTATTTATTTGTTAATAAATTTATATTATTTTATTAAGATGGACATGTCAGCACCACGTGTTGCCAATAAGATGTCGACACGTGGCGCTGACGTGGCATTTGACGGAATCTGTTAAATTTTTTAACGGAATTTGACTGTAGGGATCGATTTGTAATTATTACATATCACAGGGACCTCCCATACACTTTTTAAACCATAGGGAGTGAAAAATAATTATGACATACCACAGGGACCAACGGTGCAATTATTCATTTATTTAGTAGTTCGAAAATGATATAATTCAATGTAATTTTTATTACATATATTTAAAATGGGTGTATTAAGAGTGGCAGCAACTACTCCCGAACAGCTTTATAGGAGTGCCCAAACCACCCATTTGGCATTTAGATGGTTTGGCCACCCCAACGACCACCAAAAGGCTGCTTTCATTTTCTTTCTATTCTTTTTATATGGTTGTCAAGATTTGAACCATTATTTAAAAAATTTCATCTAGAAAAATGTAACTTATGAAGGGTTAGTTGTTAATTTTTATTTTTTTTAAAAAAAAATGTAAAAAAACTAGACCACGTACAACGGTACAAGGGCATGAAAAACTCTGAGAATTATGTGTGAACAACTAGTGACGTTTATGTAAAACTTGACATATTCATACATGCATGCTTCTAATTCGAGTTTTTGTAGGCACTCCAAAAACTTATAGTTTTTCTTTTTTCACTTTGGCCCCTCATAAAACATTTCAATACAAATCGACTCCCGTCAAGTTAAATTCCTTAACTTCACGGTAATTCACGTGATGTACACTTACTATATCAGTCACTAAAATATAGTGACACTTACCACATAAGTTACTAAAAAAGTAGAGTATATATATGTCAAGTAGCTAGTTTATGTGACACTTACTTTTATAAAATTTGGACTATCATTTAAGTTTGTAAATACTTGTAATAAAAACTGTAGTATTCCAATTGCAGTTTCCTTTTCTTTTTTCCTAGTATTGTTTATTAACTTTCTTTAGCTAATAAAATTTATGTTGGATATATATATATATATATATATATATGGCATACAAGATGCAAATTATGAGTATCACATCAATAATTAAGACGTATGACACTTTTCGTTTGTGTCCTATGCTCGCAGACACAAGACACAAATCGAAAGGTACGCAACTAAATATAAAACTCATATCATGGACTAATTTTATAATTAATTAGTTTAATTAATTAGGGCATAGAATAATTCGAGCATCCTCACCATTCACCAGCCAAGCCAAGCCACGTCACAAGGTGGGGTTCCTGTATTGTATAAAAGGAAAGAAAATAGATAGGATCGATGCAGCCAATTGATTGGCGGCTCTACCAAAAAGCTTTTCCCATATATTATATATAAATTATTAATTGTGTTTGTGTATTCGTAAGAAAAGGTTAAGAGAAATGGAGTCAAAACAAAGTCAACAAAAGCTTGACCCCCCCGATAGCCGAAGCGTTATGATGAGGAAAGTCATGCAAGCTTTCACGCGCAATTAGACAGGAACGGGTTTGAATCCGTGTCCCAAAAGAGTGAAAGACGCAGGCTGAATTGACTTCAAAAGAATCCAAAAAGAATCCGTGTGCATATATATATATATATATATATATAAATAAAATTAAAGATAATTGATGGAGTTTTCCACTTAAATCTTGATCGTTATCAATTTCAGACCTCCTACTATACGTACGAGTCCTTACTTTGTAACCTACCTGTCAAAATCATTCTTTCGGCTCAAACCTAAAAGGATCTTTTCTGACTTTGTTATTTCCTTTTTACCAACTATGGAAGAAAATTGTATCAAATTAAATTTTATCACTGATTCTAAATTATAAATTATTTTATGTGGTATAAAAAATAATTGTAAGATTATTGTGGTAGACGAAAATTATAAATTTCTTTATGAAGTCGTTTTTTATCTACAAACTTAACACAAATCATTAAGTTCCCACACAAATTCAATAAAAACGCGACGCGTGTCACTTTAAATAAAAAAAAATATATATATATATATTAAAAACTTAAGTTTAAAAAACTTTTAACTTTTTTTTTTTTTAATAAAAAAAAAAAGAGGATTTGAGAGGTGGCTCGTTGCCTCCCCCATGGGCCGGGAGTGGCCGTGCACCATCCCTAGTCCCATTTGGGGTGGCTCACAGCAGGGGGTTGGCTTGCCTCCACCCTAATGGGCCGAGGGTGGTTGTGCGCCACCCCTAGCCCCATTTGGGGTGGCTTGCCGCCAACCCCTTGATTTGGGGTGGCCTGCGAGCCACCCCAAAGGTGGCGCCGACCACCTTTGGGGTGACAACCATCTCCCCAAACTCTAATTTTTTATTTTTAATATATATTTTTTTTATTAAAAGTGACATGCGTCGTGTTTTTATTGGACTGACATGGCAACTTAACGATTTCTATCAAGTTTGTAGACAGAAAACGACTTCAGGTAGTAATTTGTAATTTTCGCATACCACAATGACCTTATAATTATTTTTTATACTACAGAAAATGATTTGTAATTTAGGCCAACCACAAGGACTATATAATAATACAATTTTTTTTTAAAGAATAATTGCTATAGATTCCTTTGACTATTAGCAAAATAAAGAATTTACGGGGATTTACTAAAATGAACGTGTAATTCTTGACTATACGTATATATGTGATTATATTCAAAGTGGAATTAGTCAAGCCGGAGCATATATATATATATATATATATATATATTCTTCATTTTCCACGTCATTCTGTACGTATGAACTTGACTATACGAATAACGAACAAAAAGAAGAAGAAGAAAAAAAAAAGATGGAAATTCACATGTGTTCATATTAATGATGGTTCCATTTAACAAAATTGCATCGATCTTGACCCATTGATTTTTTTGTTTTAGTCTTTCTAAGAAAAGTGTAGTCAACAACATCAATATCGATCATTAACGGCGCTTGTTGCGATCCTAAATGTTCCGATTGATTTTGAAGTATATATATCTGGTTTTTCTTCTCTTTCTCTTATAAGAAGTAGATTTGGATAGCTAATAAAATGCTTTCTCTTGTGGAAGAATTAGTTTATTTGGACAGTTTTTCTGTGTATTATTGACATTGTAGCTGTTAAATGTAATATTTAAGTTTATATGTTATTTTTAATGAAAGATTGCAAGACTGAATTTTTTTTAATTATTATTATTATTTTTTAAAAAATAGATCATTATCTGGTTAAACGATTTTCATAAGTGGTTTCTCAAAATCATTTGCATGAATTCTTTCAAATTTTATTTTTAAAAAACCTTGAGGCTTGGGGAACACAAGCCCCCAAGCTTGGGTCTAGCTATGACCCAAAATGCCAAAACTTAAGTTCAAACCATGTCTTTATAAATATTCGACTCTTATTTTATTTAAATATTTAACGTAATAACTTTTATGGCAACAAATGAAAACGACCGAACTCAGACAAAGAACAAAATACGAGGAACCATGACTAATTTTGATAGAGGTACGTATTTTAAGCCCATATATATATATATATATATATATATATATATATATATATATATAACTTAATAAATTTTTTGAAGAAGAAAAATTTGAAAACTAAGTTCTGTCGTCCCTTCGTTGTATTTTTCTTTAATTAAAGCAGCATGTAGATCGCAATCATAATTTGGGATCCAATGACTATATGGAA
Source organism: Alnus rubra (assembly GCA_028654335.1). Taxonomy (NCBI): domain Eukaryota; kingdom Viridiplantae; phylum Streptophyta; class Magnoliopsida; order Fagales; family Betulaceae; genus Alnus; species Alnus rubra. The sequence goes on from JAJPGS010000281.1 coordinate 1,625,526, forward strand.
TCCGGCCAGTACGTAACCACTCTATTTTCTCTACTTTTTCAATGATCAATGGTAGCTAGTTCATCAACTTTTACGAGGAATTTTCATGAACGATCGACAACATTATAACTAGCTTGTTTAACCCGGCCTGACAGCTTTAATAAACATGTTTAACCCTTGGGTAAATGAAAGACTAGTGAATTAATATTAATTAATTGTCAACTGACGACTTGTGAAGCTGTTGAGAATTTTCCAAGTTGACCTAGAATTTTGAACTTAATTATACATTTAGTCATTTTACACTACAAAAATACAAGCATTTTGACGCGTGTCTACAGTACCCGTTACTGTAGACACGCGTCCAATTTGACACGTGTCTTTGGAGACACGTGTCTAATTGTACAGCCGTCACAAATTGACACGTGTATTTAATACACGTGTCAAACTGTTATTTTTTTCCAAATATAATTTTTTTTTTAATTAAATAGAATTTCAACAATTGGACACGCGTATTAAATACGCGTGTCAAACTGTTATTTTTTTTCAAATATAATTTTTTTTATTAAATAGAATTTTAACAATTGGGGACGTGTATTTAAATACACGTCCCGAATTGGGACAGTTGCGCGGGAGAAATGCTGGCTTATGTATGTGTGTATATATATATATAATTTTTAAAATTCAAATAATATAATAATATAATAATAGATTAAATATATATATATATATCGGAAATGGGTAGCAGGAAGCTACCCATTTCCGATCTGGATTCTCTCTCTCTCTCTCTCTCTCTCTCTCTCCGTCACAACCGCACTGGCTAGCTTCCGGCCACCGCACATCAGCCCTTCCCGCCGGTGAGACGCCCTCTCTCCACCTCTCTCTGCTCGGTTCTCGGTCTCTCTCTCTCTCTCTCTCTCTCTCTCCCTCTCTCTCTCTCTCGCTCTCCGTCACAGTCGCACCGGACAGCTTCCGGCCACCGCGCATCCGCCCTTCCCGACGGTGAGACGCCCTCTCTCCACCTCTCTCTGCTCGGTTCTCGGTCTCTCTCTCTCTCTCTACCTTTCTCTCTCTATCTCTCTCTTCCTCTCTATCTTTTTTTCTCTCTCTCTCTCTCTCTCTTTCCCTCTCCGTATCTCTATGTCTCTCTCTCTCCCTATCTCTCTCTGCCGCTCTCTGTATCTCTATGTCTCTCTCTCTACTCTCTCTACAGTCCGAAGTCCTTGCTCATTTTCGAGTCTTAGCTAAGACTCGAAATAAACAATAACAGTAAATTTAAATAAACAATAAATTTAAATAAACAATAACATAATTAAATTGGAAAAAAAATTCTAAATTGAAGTTTTTATTTAATTAAATTTTTTATTTATTAACCCAAATAAATTTAAATAAACAATAACAGAATTAAACTGAAAAAAATATTCTAAATTGAAGTTTTTATTTAAATGAAAATTTCAATTTGAAATTTTTTTTTTTTAAAAAATCGGTTTGGCACGTGTATTTTAATACACGTGTCAAACGGTTTGACACGTGTATTAAAATACACGTGTCAAACCGTTGTCAAACCGTTTGACACGCGTATTTTAATACACGTGTCAAACCGTTTGACACGCGTATTTTAATACACGTGTCAAACCGTTTGACACGCGTATTTTAATACACGTGTCAAACCGTTTGACACGTGTATTTTAATACACGTGTCAAAATGTGCAGTTAGTGACTTGCACATCTGACACGCGTGTCAAACTGCACGTGTCAAACTGTTTGACACGTGTACAATACTGTACACGTGTCAAAATGCACGTGATAATTTGTAATTTTTTTTGTAGTGTTAGCACATCTCTTAGGAAAATCTTCATATAATATATGAATTTTGAATCTATACATTTTGTCAATTTGAGAACTCTTGCCCTCTATTTCTAGTTACCTAAAGCTTTATCAAATTCATTATAAGGATTAATATTTAGGCGTTAATTTGGATATAAGTGAATTTGCAAATATACACGCATGAATCTTTGAAAAAAAAAATGTATGTATATATATATAAAATGCGAGTATTTTAAGAATTTTGACAAGATTTAACATAAATTCTTAACGGAGTGGTGAAATTGAAAACAATTAAAAGATGAATACACTAAATTAAGAGTTTTTAAAATTTAGAAAGATAATTACAAATATAATGAAAATTCAAGAGTAATTAAGTGAAATTTTTCCAGTACTAGAGGTAAGGTTGTACATGCTTATGGGTGCATGCTTTATTTCTAAAGATGCTTTATTAAGAGAAATGTGTTTTTACACCTATACATCTCATTTTTAAATTTACTTTTAGATTTATGAGATTTATATTGGGTTCCACAAATTCAATGGTAAATTCAAAATTTGGTTATATATATATATATAAAAATAAGAAAAGTATAGCAAGTGTATCATTTTTCAATATTATATACATGGACAGCTCCTCGGCAATTCAACGAAAACTCTCAACGCAAGTGTTGTCTAGCTATTATGACTATCCAATTAACGTTATTTATCATGGCCTTTGGTGATGCCCCTTTCAGAATCTAATGGTCCTTCGGTCTTCATTTATTCGACTCTGACGGCAGGCACAAATCATCAGAGGCGGAGCCAGTTTTTAGGCTTTGGGGAGCCAAATTGAAAAAAAATAATTTGAGAGGGCCAAAATTACAAATTTTTTAAAGAATAAGGGTAAAAATTATATTTTTTCTTTTTTTTTTTAGATTTTTTCTTTTTTTTTTGGGAGGACCCCTTTGGCTTGGGGGGGCCAAGCCCCCCCAAGCCATAGTGTGGCTCCGCCCCCGGTCATCATGCACCGAAGGCTTATATTAAATAGTGGATCAAATTCCTTACAATGAATTTATGTAATTATTTATATCTATTATTATTCGCACAATGAGAAAGGGTCTCTTGTCTAAATAAAAGATTATTATTAATTTAGACACAGAACTTACCTATCTGAATAAGTTGGTCAAATCCGAGACCGAGCTTATGCTAAACCCACAGTCAAGCATGGCTGTAGTTTTGCGGTCTCAATTATTACGACAAATTAAAAGTTCGATGATTAAAATTAAGAGTTTTTAAATTTTAGGGAGATAATTTCAAAACAAAAGTTGGATATGGAGTTTTATGAAATTTAATTTCTCTCATTTTTATTTTCAAGTCAAGAAATCCGCGTAGTATTTCAAAACAAGTGCAGGGGAATTTGATACAAGTCATTCATCAATGTCGCACATCGATGACGACACATTGACAACTGTCGTGGAGATCTTAGTAGTATTTGCCACGTGTAAGAAAAATCAAGGTTGAGGTGGGGTTGCAGAAAATTAAGTCTGGGCTAACAGACAGAGAATAAAAGTTTGACCAATTCAAAAATATTGTACGGAGTAGCAGGGGACAGAAATTTTTTCCACACATGCTCGTGGAAGTTGCCAAGCAACCCCGAAGTGTCGCTCTCTCGCTTTGTATTTCTTATTTCACTCGGTTAGCTGTACGTGTCGCCTTTTTGCACCCTCGCCTAACTTTCATCCATCAATTCTCCAACGCTTCCTAATATATATATATATATATTGATATGAAAACATAATTACAATCCACAAGAACCCGGCCAGTTAAGTCCCGTTTGGAATATATATCTCTCTCTGAAGAATAGTTAATTGTTTCAGAGAGAGAGAGAGAGATCGACAGGGAGAAGGGAGGAGGAGTAATGGACGATTTGCCACCTGGGTTTCGATTCTACCCGACAGAGGAAGAGTTGGTTTCATTCTATCTGCATAACAAGCTGGAAGGGACGAGAGAGGATTTGAACCGAGTTATGAACCGGGTTATACCGGTTGTGGACATATATGAGTCCAATCCATGGGATCTCCCACGTAAAAATCTTCTTCTTTGATATCCTTTCTCGTTATTTTTTGTTTTTCGATCATTAGAAACTTTCTGTTTTCTGAGATGAAACGGGTACGTAGTTGTATAAATGGTCCAATCGAGTAGATAGTCTTTCTTACAAGTTTGATGTAATTAACTTTTTTCAATGATTTAGCCTTTAAGGATAAAAATATTGAATATCTTCGGGTCTTAATTGCACTGAAGCTGATTGTTTTGAAAGTTCTTATATACAGTACTGGAGCTCCTTTCCAGTATGGATAAAACATCTCTATTATTTGAACCTCTCTGGCTGATGTTTTTGAAGATTAAAAAGGGTAAAATGATCCAAAATCTTACCCCAAAAGTAGCATCAATTAATGAAACAAAGCAGGTTAAATCTTAGTTTCCTCATATTTCTTTCCTACTACTAGGTAGTTTGATGCATACAAAATCATGGAGCTAACCTTAATTTTGTGTTTCGTTATTTTCTTGTACTTTGGATGAATAATACTTTAACCTCTTGTTCTCATTATTTCTTCTTTTTCGGTTGGAATTAATCAGAGTTTTCCGGAGTGCTGTGTTATGGAGACCCTGAGCAGTGGTTCTTCTTCATTCCTAGACAAGAGAGTGAAGCCCGTGGGGGAAGACCGAGGCGACTCACAACAACCGGGTACTGGAAAGCCACCGGGTCTCCGAGTTCTGTCTACTCTTCCAACAATCGCATGATTGGATTGAAACGGACCATGGTTTTCTACAACGGACGAGCTCCAAACGGGAAAAAAACCGAGTGGAAGATGAACGAATATAAAGCTATTGAAGGAGAGGCCTCCGTATCTAGTAGTGAAACTCCCATGGTATGAACTATGAAGTACTAGATTTCATATCTCTGGCTCTGCGTGTTAATTTATTGTTTTTGTTGGAATTAATATTCACTAATATATGACAAAGAACCACGTGATCGATGATCAACATATGAAGTTTAATTAAAACTATTAATTAATTCATCTAACCCATATATATATATATATAGTCTGTTAGAATGATTTTGATTCGGATATATATGGTTACCAAATCTTGTATGTGAAATTAACCCTAGTATATATACAATGGTCTGAAAAATTACGTCGTTCTCTCTCATGCATGCAATATATATATATATATAGTCTACTATGAATCACAAGTACTTATGGTATCAAAAAAAAAAAAAAAGAATCACAAGTACTTGGCCTCAAATTGCCCAAGAATGTTTAGCAACATCATATATAGGGCTAGAATTAAAACTTGGCAGCCAGCGTCGCCTCGTTTGGTTAATACCACGAAATTAGTTATTTGAGTCCTCATTCAACTGATAAACGTATAGTTTTTGAGGACATGGTCGTGTATCTGGGGTTTATCGGAAGTGCGTGCCTTCAAAGAAGTTTTGTGTAATAATAATAAAAAAAAATCTTGAAAAAGTCTTGTTCTTAACTTGAATAACAATTTAATTTATTCTTGTTCATTTGCAGTTACGACAGGAATTTAGTTTGTGTCGAGTTTACAAGAAATCGAAATGCTTAAGGGCATTTGACAGACGGCCGTCTGGAGTAGTAATAGGTGATCAGCCACCTGCTCAACAAGTTCGTCATGGTGATGTGGCATCAACATCTGGTCGTCCCAACCGTTCGATAGTAGAAAGAACAAGCTCGCCAGAGAGTTCATCCTCAGGAGATCACCAAGGCCATCCATCCCAGCCTGCTGGGGAAAGTGAGAACATGGAAATGGCTGTTGATCATAATGATCCTTTGTGGCCATGGGAGCAATTGAATTGGTTCCCTGGGATGGAATAGATATCAATGGACAGGATCTCATCAGCTAGCTGAATTTTCAGGCCGGTATTCAAATATCTGCAGTACTACGCTAGCTGAATCTTCAGGTATTCAAATATCTGCAGTACTACTAAGAGAATATAATTAAAGAGCATAACCCAGTAAAGGAAAGTAGGGTTTAACTCTATTTAATTTGGGCTCGGGCCAAATTCTTTGTTTGCTGTCTTTGTAATTCTCGTTAATTACCTAGAGACATAATAAACTTTCAGTTTTTTAGTTTAGGGAATGTAAAATCATTTCATGAGTTTATTGTATCTGTTAGAATATACGGATTATATTTTCCGTATATTTTATATTTGGTTGATATTGTAATATTCTCTATTTATGGTGAATTGTAATCAAATCCCTATGATTTGATTACCATATTAGTGTTTACTCTAAACCCTATATATAGGGATCGACCTTTGTATTGTAGACAATCAAGTTAATAAGAACATAATGTAGTCATTTGAGCTTTATCTTGTGGATGTAGGTTATAGACCGAATCATGTAAAATCTGTCTATTTTCTCTCTCATGCTTCCACTATTCTCTCTTTTTAGATTCATACACAAATTTCAACATGGTATCAGAGCTATAGACTTGTGGTCTGTAGGAGCTTTTACGATGATTTTTCGGGCACTCTTTCTTGTAACGGTAGCCTATGTTTAGAGTTATTTTCAGCCTTTTTGCAGTTCAACCTGGAACAATAAGTCTAGAAACAGATTCGCAAGGTACAGGACTTTCCTCCCGTGAAAGAAACTCAACTGTTCTCTGCCTCACGCGCCGAGCACATCTTCAAGCCTTCTGGCCCACGCGTCACCGTGTTCTGCGAATTGCATCCATGGCCATTCCAATCGGTAGATCCAGCATCGCAGATTTCAAATCCACCAAGATCTCCGTCAAGTAACATCAGATGCGCGTCCACGCACCGCTTAAAGCTAGTCTCTGAGAGTTGGCTTCACGAGCCTGAGCACAACTGCTGGTGAAACGCGTGAAGAATTGTTATTTACTTCGTACGCGATTATCTATATACATAAAAATTGTTCAAGTCTTGCTTTCAACTGATCAACGATGATCAACACAATATATAAATTAAAGGGGTTGTACGTACTTGATCAATAAAATATAAATAAATGGAATAAATAAGTAATATTATTGACAAATCAATAATATAGTAAAGACAACGACTACACACACAGGAAGCAAACAAAAGTAAAACTTAATTAACATATGAAAACACAAGGCTACAAAATACCCAACAACTAATAATGTGATTAAAAAATAGCATAAATTATCCCCCTTACAAAACAAACAACACTCTACTTATAATCAAATATGTAATATTGATCAAGCTGTTCAAGATAAGTATCTATCAAGAACTGTTCAAAATAAGTGTTTTTTTAATTATTTATTTGTTTATTAATATTTATGTTTTGAGGAAAAAAAAAACATTAAACATAAAACAATTTTTTTAACAAAACGTGGCCTAAATTTATAAGCTACATGCATGGCGCAAGAATGTTCCTTGACCATGGTCACGAAAATATATACTTATTTTTAAGAAACCCTAATACAGGTGATCCCACCCCATGTTACGTTGCAATGTCCAATCAGCAAGGCTCATTTTTTAAGATGAAAATGAAAAAGTTTTATTAATGCTTCTAAGAATTAATTAAAAATCCAAGTATGTAAAATATATATATATTGACGTGAGTGTTAAGTTGGTGATTCGTCTATCCGGTGCAGTTTCCACAAGTCAAACACATAGGCAGCTGTGAGCTTAATTAGTGAGGTATCAACGTAAACATTTTCTCTTCTGCCATTCCCAAATATACACGATTATAAATTCTTGGACTAAAATACTTATGAGGAAAAATAAAAAAACAAGTGTAGCATTTAGAGAAAAGAAAAATCGATAAGTGAAACTAATGAGTTAATCTTAAGAAATTAAATCGAGCTAATATTCGCCCCCATTTTTTCATCTTTCTATGCACTTAAAAGAGAAGAAAAATTATTCCATTAATACTTCAAAAGCAATATTTTTTTGAGTAATGTTACTCTTCGCATTTATTTATCACATTAATTTTACACCGAATGACTTGAAGTGTTTTAAGTGACTTCCCATGTCAGTCACTTAAAAAACAAGAGAAAAATCACTTAAAACATGCCACATAAACCATTATGAAATGAGTATGAAGAATAGCATTACTCGTTTTTTTGTTCTTTTCTTTTCGAAGTGATGCTTGAAACTACATTTTTATCCCACAATACTGACGTGGCAATTAATTACAACCACCATTGGATCAGTCATTGTTAAAAAAAAAAAAAACTAACGATTTGTTGGGATTATCACATCAGAATTGTGGGATAAAAAATGTAGTTTATCGCATTACTCTTTTTTTCGTTCCATATAAATGATATGCGAGTAATGCTACATGTTATTCTTTTGTCCATCTTGTGTCCCTCCAAAAATGATGTGGCTTTTAAAATCACCATTGGATTTATGACAGATCACTAGTGAATTTTGATCTAATAGATATATACTTTAAAAGCCACATATTATTTTAGAGGGATACAAGAATGACATTTAGAATTGCTCATTATACGCCTTATCTTAAATTTCATATATACTTATAAGATTTATCGTTACAAACTAACACGACAATTAATTCATAATTTGTGAAAATCAAAGCAAAAAATCTGACTTGTCAATTTCATTAATTTGTGATCGATATGTGTTTTGTCAATCATACTTTCTTACTCATGTCACTAATTACGCACTATCACGTTAATTTATAAGAAAATTTTAGTAGAAATAATTAATAATACCCAAACATTTTTCATATATATATATATATAAAATATTGCTGCACATTAATAAATAATCACTCGTCCAAATATAAAGGTAAACAGGTCATTCGTAGTTGGGGAGTAGTGGGTGCCATGGACCTACAAGATTAATTTTTCCAGATGAGTAAACGAGGCACAATTTAAATTTTAAACATATATATGTAACATGCATGCATCTCCATCATTAATGTCGATCCCTTTTCCATATGAGTCATTTTTCCATGCTTGAGTTTGACCTAAAATCCTCGAGAAACAACTTTTACAATTGTTTCTCTTTACCATTTTATCGACGTACGTACGTAGACTCCAAATTTAGTTTTATCTTAAAAAAAAAAAAAAAAAACCTTTGAACGTGATATGTATATATCTTTTCATGAGTAATTTTTCCATACTTGAGTTTGACCTAAAATCCTCTAGAAACAACTTTTACAATTTTTCCTTTTCACCATTTCTCGACGCATACTTTTAGTTTTAATTTTATTTATTTTGAACTTTTGAACTTTAATTTGAAGTGATATGTACATATTTTTTCATATGATTAATTTTTCCATTTTTTTTTTTTTTTATATGAGTTAATTTTTCCATACTTGAGTTTGAGCTAAAATCCTCGATCTAGAAACAACGACTTCACAATTGTTCTTTTTTTTTTTTTATCGACGTAGACTTTTAGTTTTAGTTTTAGATTTTTATTTTTATTTTTAATTTTTTGGTACTTTTGAACGTGATTTGTATATATTTGTATTAATCCACATGCGAGTCACATTCATAAGTTTCATATGAATCACATGCATATTATTTAATTCTATCTAGAAGGGTCGGAGTACTGCATCAATTTTTATTTTATTTTTTTAATTTTTTTAAAAAATAAAATTAAGAGGGCCATCATATATAATTATGTTTTTTTTTTTTTTTTTCAAAAAACAAAAAACCCTAAATATGCTATTTTCTTTTAACAAATTTGTTTGGGAGCTAGGAAGGCCCTCCCAGCCCCACTTTGGGAGAATGGCCAATTTGATACAAATAAAATTAAGAAAAATTATCATGCCAACCACCTTGAATTTTCAATCGGTGTCAAATTGTGTTTATTATGATCTATTTTTTTCAAGATTAATGTTACATACTTCACTTTCATCTCACCCTTGTTTCATTAGGCTAATGTGACAGTGCTCATCAGGCCTTGGATTAACCATTGTTAAACAAAAAATATTCAAAAGCTGATGAACACTGCCATATCATTCCAGTGAAATGAATGTGTAGTATGAAGCATTGCTCTTTTCAATAAGCTCCATGAGATTTGTCCGAACCCTAAGTAAATCTTATCATCTATCTTTCTATCAGTTTTTTTGGATTTGGCTTAAGTGTTCTAAAACTAATTAGAATCAATTTATTTCTCCCTCTTTCTTATGGAAAGCTTGAAATTAAATTTGAACTGTTGAAAAAACTACAAAACACATGCTGCAGGTTTTTTTACAGCATGCACCTAAGCCAATTCCTAATTTTCTAACAGAACTAGTGTGAAATTTCACTTGTGAAAAAGAAAATCGAAAACAAAAATAATTTCACAAGGAGCCCCAACGACAGGCTCGATCCCGATCCCAATTGGATTGAGATCTTTCAACAATTTTACTGTCCTAATTACTAGTAATTCCTTCAGCAAATTTAAAAGAACTAATATGGAGCTCATACGTCCACGTAAGTTTTTGAGTTTCCATAAGAATTCGGTTACTTTTGCCGTCTGAATTGCTTACAAACTAGTCGGGTTCAAAGTTTTTGAATTCCATAAGAATTCGATTACTTTTATCGTCTAAATTGCTTAGAAATTACTCGGGTTCGGACACATGCACACAGTAAAATCTCAGCCCATGTGCTTCCGTTGGAAATTGGTAATAAGACGTGGTGGGTGGGCCATTTTCGATCTGGACAATGACATGGATACATTTTACACGAGTGAGTTGAAGAAAGTCGGTGGAGAAAGAGACGGTCTCCTTCAATTCCCCACAAGCCAGGCTAGGCTAGCTGCTACGAAAGTGATGGATATATGTCATACCCCCTAAAATTCTTTGAGATTGCATTTGATCGCGCGCACAGTCACATTCGGTCAATTGATATATGCTTGTGAAAAGGGGTAGAAACAATCGGAAACTTGCTAGGAGTTGCCGATGAAAAACTCTTTGATGGTTAAGTTAACAAAATTAAGCAAATAGTGTATGGCTCTAAGCAAGAGAGTTTAGGTTGCGTATGAGAATATATGGTTAAGATGATCTACTTTGAATCATGGTTATGTATCCTCTTCTTAATTAATTGGAACGTTATAGGGCGCGACTTTGTCCAAGTGTCGATACGTCATTCGCTGATGGAGTAAGACTCTGGCCAAGCATGGTGCCGAATTCTTCACTTCTTGGTAGTTTATAGCTGCAATAAGCTACCAAGTGCCGTGTGCTGAATTCAATTGTCATTGACAACTTATGGACATAGTTAGATTCCTCGTTTTGGAATAACAAGACATTTGGGATGAAATCATGGACCTGTTTTTCTTTGTGCCACAATTTGACGTTCTTCATGCGACCATTACGTTGATACGACTGATCGAATTATCAGGACTCCTTCTAAGTAGTCAGACCTCATTATTTGTGCTCCCGAATGCATATTTCTTACCCGACCCAAATCATAGGCTCCCTAATGCATTTTTCTAACCTAGGCTAGCCGAGAGTATATATATATATATTAGGTTTATCAGTACTACTCCTAAGGTTTTTATTTTTATTTTTATTTTTATTTTTATTTTTATTTTTATTTTTTTTATAATAATAATAATAATAATAATAACTTTATTAACAATTATCTCCAAAAAAAAAAAAAAAAAAGTCATTGCAGCCCGACCCCTCTAAATTAAATTTTGATAGAATCCACCTTGTTATTTATCTTTTCCTTCTATTTTATTTTGTCCTCATTTCTTTTTGCTTGACTTGTTCTAAACATCTTTTAGGGGTTTGGCGTTTGGACAGAAAGACCACGTTTGGGACAATCATCTACTTTTTTAAAATGCCGTTTTCCGATTATTTTTTTAAAAAAAAAAAAAAATTATTCACGATAAGTGGACGTAATAATGATCGCAAAGGTCACGCTTAGAGCACTCCCAATGGATTATCTATTTGCAACTTTAAGCTAGAATAGATAATAAAAGTGTTAAAAAGAGACTCCATCAGCTTATGTATTCCAACTCTATAATAGATTTTTCTTAATTCCATAAATAGTGGAACTCTACATATAGAGTTATACTATTCACTTATCTATTTTTTTTATTCTTTATCTCCACTTTTTTAGCTTTGCTTTTTTCCTTTTTCCCTCCACCACTCCACGTTCTTCTTTTTCTTTTCTTCCTTTATAGTGGAGATTTAAGAGAAAGTGTGCAAAGTAGTGGAGTTATAAAGTGGGACCCACGTGAAAAAAAAATACTATAATGAAATAAATAAATTAAAAATAATAAAAAAATAATATAGAGTTAAGAATAGATAATCGGATGTATAGTGCATTTAAAATTCATTAGCTAAACTAGATAAAATAGATTTTGATTAGCTATTCTAGATTAAAAAATACATAAACCATTGGGAATGCTCTTAGGACTCTAACCAAGGCGTCAACTATATATATATATATATTTGAATATTAATTACTTGGGGCTTACTTAATTGAAGAACTTGACTAATTGCAAGATTGGAAGTCCAGAACCTTACGCTGACTAATTAATTAGGCTATGATAGTCGGATTGAAATCAGAATCACCCCGTATTTGCAAAGGCTTTGGAGGAAAAAGACACTCTAGGATATTCTAGAAAATATTTAATTCTCAAATAATACTTTACTAACGTACGTAATTGCTTACAACATTCAGCAATGACAGGTCTATATGAAGTTGGTGCGTTTAACGTACGGTTTATATGAAGGTTTTATTTTTTTATTTTTTTTTTAAACAAACGGTTTATATGAAATTAATGTTAGTACGCCTTTTAAAAATTTAAATAGTATATATGAAATTATATATATCGTTAGATATATCAACTTTAAATTTTGACTATAAAATAAATAGTATTCATTTTATTTAAAATAAAGATCGATAATACTAAATGGAAAGCTAAGAAAGGAAAAGAACAGAACGAAAGCAGCTAGCTTTCCACTTTTGTTGGGGATTACTTAGAGTATCCATTCAATTGTTGCCCCCTATTAACATTACATAGTTCCATCAAATTGTTCTGAAAGGATGGTGGTTACTCCTGTACCATGTGCTCCAGTTATGAATTTTATAGGTGGTTAATTAGGTTAGGATATTCATTTCCGCTTTAAAATTATTCCAGCCCTATGTGACGTCCCAGTGCCCTAAAAATAATTACATGTCCAAATAAAATAAAAAGTGGGTATAGAGATATAATAAAGAATAAGTAACAAAAATAATATTGGTCATGTTTGGAAAACTCTCACCCCCTTTCCTCCTTCCTCCACCCTCGACATAGCCATAGCTTTTGGCAGGAAATGTTAAAGCCCATCAGCCAACTTTAATCAATGAGTAGCTTCTTGACCAAAATGTTCTTCTAGATTGAGTGTGTGTTGACCGTTTCAAATTCATTTTTTTCAGATTACTCCTGGCATGACAAAAAAGCCCCCTTTCAAATTGAGTTGATCATTTCAAAGGGAGGGCTTTTTTGACCATTTCAATGGGTTTTTTTTGTCATGTTAGGGGTAATATGGGAAAAATAAACCTATCCTACCTTGTTTCACACGCTGGGCGTTGGTTTTTCTCAATGTCGAAATGACAAGAGCCTAGGGCAACTGAGCACGTCAGGAAGAAATGCCGAAATGGGGGTGAGAGTTTTTTAAACAGGGCCAGTATAGGAGTTGGGATGTTGTAAAAGAAAAAATGAAAACAGCAAAACAGCCCGTCCTTGTCCTTTGCGCCATGAACCGGAAAGGTAGGAAACAACGTACGTAATATGATTCGCTTGGGTGGTAGCTTAATTCACAAGGAATCCTAGCTATTCCAAACTCTGTGTATGGTTCCTATAAAATGAGAATTAATATTTAATTAATTAAGAATTATGAGTCACACCTCATATATCTTGTGTTGTGCATAAATTATGCAACTTTGTTGTGCACCAATCACTTCTCCAATCCTATACGACCTTTTCCAAGCACCAAATTAACGTCAAGGGGACAAGGACTTACTGTTGCTCGATCTTTAATTTGGCTCACCGTGAAAGCTCTGCACGCGGCGGTGGGTAACAAATTGAAAGAGCCTTTTGGTCTATCTGGTCCCGATCGATCGAGCATAAAAAGTCTCTCTCTCGATCTCTCTTGAACGTGACCATATATGTGAGCATCGTACATATGCGAGCGGATGGCAATTGATCGAGATCAGGACTTTTGGGTTACCCATCATAATTAAATCCATCGATTTCAATTGTTTCGCAATTCTATAACAATGTACGGGCATAGATGAATTGTCTATTTGTGCAAGATATTTATTGCGTTAATTAGATCGATAAGGTTGAAAATCAATTCATGTTGTCAGTAAACTGTACGTTCTCATCGTCACAATCGAAGACTTGACTCTGAAAATTAAGTTCAACTTTTATTTGATTGTACAAGAGCAACATGAAATTAAGAATAATTAACAAAGAAAATTAAGGGAATACTGAAATGATGATTATTTGGGAATAAGAATTATCATATTTATTAACATATCCTTACTTACAAAAATAAAACAAAAATAGGATAACTTTCCTCTTAGTCAGCACAGCGTGAATTACATCTCCTGTCTTGGGCTCGTGGCCTCCAAAACCCTTCAGAGTTTTGGTGGGAGGTTGTCCGCCACCCATGAAAAGATCAACTAGAACAAAAATGACGAATGATTTTTCAAAAATAATATTTTTAAAGCTATTTCATTCCTGAGTGTTTTCTTGCGTATATAACTTTATTGAGTGCCCCTTCTATACGGTCATGGTAGAAATCAAGGGATTTTTGCCCACCAATAATCCGTCGACACGTCAGCTAGAACACAAAAATTGAAATATTGGTGAAACACCGGATCCTTCTCACAACTCCCACTTTTACCTTTAAAGAAAAAAAAAAACCCACTGCACCATCACCGCCCGTCCGCCCCATCGTGGGTCTGCCCAGGCCGGAAAGTCGTCGCCACCGACTGGGCTGTAGCGTCCGGCCACTGCTCGGACTGGACCACGCCGCGAAAACTCCCCCAACCAGAAGATCACCACCCGTCTGCCCCACCGTGGCACTGCCCAGCCTTCGACCACTGCCCGAACTGGACCACACCGCGAAAACTCCCCAACCGGAAGATCACCGCCCGTCCGCCCCACCGTGGCACTGCCTAGGCCGAAAAGCAGTCGCCACCGACTGGGCCGTAGCGTTTGGCCACTGCCCGGACTGGGCCACGCCGCTGAAACTCCCCCAACCGGAAGATCCATTCCATCACCGCCCGTCCGCCCCAAATCTGCAGCCCCACCGTCACTGCCCAGGCCCGAACACTGCCACACCGGTAACTCCCCGTCTCTTTCTCTGTTTGTGTTCTCTCTCCGATTTTCTCTGTCTGATGCTCGTGATCCGAGGGTGCCGCGTTCGTAGACGTACCGGTGGAGGCGCAGCATTCGTATTGGGCGCAGCGTCGGTAGCGTTCGGGCCTGGGCTCGGGTGGCGTCAACCTTCGTCTCGTCTTGGGCGGTGATTCACCGGTCAAGAGGTCTTGTGAGGGTCTTTTTTTTTAGCATACGGTAAAGAAATTCAGTGTTTTGTTTCTTTTTGATTTTTTTTTATGCTTACGTGTCAACTTTTCATTGGAAGGCAAAAAACACATAATTTCTGCCATGTCCGGATTGAAGTTATTCCCAACTTTATTTAGTTGTTCTCAAAGAGTAGCTCAATCGATTGGGGACCACGCATCATGAAACGGAGGTCACTAGTTCGAATTTTTCATCCCCTTGTTGGACATGTAAAAAAAAAAAAAAAAAATCTCTAATTGAATAGATGATTTGATCGAGGCATCATTTTCAAACCTTTACTATAAAACCCAGGTTAATACTGAAGTTAGCCATCTCGATATACTATATATATATATATGATAAGCAAATTTGTCCTACATGCCTTGAGTGGTTGCATCGTCCTCAAAGCCCTTTAGAGTTTTGGATGGAGGTTGTCTGCCACCCATGAAAAAATTTGTCTTCCTGGTTCATGGCGCAAACGACAAGGACAAATTGTTTTGCTGTTTTCATTTTTTCCTTTACAACGTCCTAACCCATATACTATTATTTTTGTTACCTATATTTCTTTATTATATTTCTATACCCCCTTGTTAGGGATGGGCAAATTATTTGCCTACCGATCGCTTACCGAACTGAACTGAACTGACATCGATCGCCTACTGACTAATTTCAGTTCAGTAGTCGGTATAAAATTTTGTTCTGAATAAATTTACTGACTGCATTCCGACAAAAGTCGATCAACTGACCGAATTAACCGCCTACCGAACCGATACCCACCCCTGCCACTTTTTATTTTATTTGGACAGATAATTATTTTAAGAGCACTAAGACGTCACATAGGGCTGGAATATATTTGACCCAAACAGATTCGATTAATACCTATAAACTTGTAAGTCACAACCACTCCCAATGACTCATTGTATGATGATTTTGGGGGTTGAGTGACCACTCTTGAAAGATCGTTGGGAGTAACCAATGACTCCCTTACCTCTAAGGGGATGGTCAGCCATTCATGGAAGTGGTTGGATAACCCTTTAGTTACCTATTTGTTTTTCTTTTTCTTTTTTAAAGGCTTACATTGTGAACTTAATTCACATGGACTACTACCTCAATTTAGTCACAGCCCAAAGAAAGTTAGTAAGGAAATGTTTTTTTTCCTTCTAATTGAATAAGAAAAATTGCTATAGGGAAGGATCATTCCCACTCATGATCCGAAAGGAAGAGTGAATGAGAAATCCTATAAACAAAAAAGCGGGTGGACTCTTCAACAATAGACTTAAAACAAAATATAATAATATAAAAATATAAACAAAGGTTAGTAAATAGGTCAAACAAGTGACCCGGTCCTTTTAATGGGCCGTACAAGACAATTACAAAAACAAAAGAAATACAAATTAAGTCGAATCTATTTGAATCCTCACTTAAAATCAGCAACAACAACCGGAAAGAGGTCGACGCGGAAGATGCATTCCTCTACTCAATTTTCTTTAAAATCCACTACAATTCACATACAATCTTCTCCACCAGTCACCGTGGCCTTTCTGGGTTTAGCGTTCGCAGGAGGCCTTAATTCACAGCCCATTCTCAACTATAATCCAATACCACCCTATCATCCCAGAACACCAACCCACCTGGCCCAGTTTAAAAGCCCAAATCCAAAGTCATTAGCGCCCACACTAGCCCAAAATCGTCAGAGAAAAAGGGTAGATATGTCATTCTGAAAAAAAGTAGGGCTATATATTTGCTCTATTCTCTTTTGGATCATCCATCTGAGTCGCTAGGGTTTATTTCTCAGTCTTGTTGGTCTCTTTCCTTGTATTTGTTTTTGAAATTCTCCAAGCGCGGCCCTTAAGATCGCCTTCCAAATCTAATCCATGGAAGCGTGTCGAGTCATAGCTGCGCAAAATCGAAACGTAGAGTTCTCTCTAGGGTTTTCCTTTTGAGTCCTTCTCTTCACCCACCTGGCCTATATTTTCCGTGAGGCATGTCTCATATCCTTTGGATCTGTCACTTCCTCATTAGCCTTTGGAACCTCATGGTGGATGGTCTCCGTGCTATTTCATCACTGGCGGTTTCAAATTAATGGGATTTCAGCTCCATCGGTACGTTCTCAGTGTCTCAGTTTTAGGTGGGGAACATTTTAATTTTTCTTTCATTAGCATGTGTTTTTTGGATTATGATTTGAGTTTTGATTTTAGAGTTAGATTTTGTCGTTTTGATTTCTGAGTTTCAAAATCTGCCGTTTGAAGAAATAGAGATTTGAAAATACGAATTTATAAAAATGCAGTTAAAATCGTGCTTTTTTATTAAAAGCTGCTGAAATCCTGAATTTTCCTCGTTTTCAGACTGCTGTCTTTGTTAATTTCCAAACATACGACATTTTTTTTTTCCGAATTTGTTTAAAATCAAAATCGTTTGAACGCTGGGACAAGCGCACTCCAAGTAAAGAGAGGTAGAATTGGTTTGCAAGAATGATGAATCAATTAGATGTGTGAAAGGAAAGTTCCTTTTTGAACTCACTTTTTTGAGGCATATTTATTTGTCTGACTTGCTTCCTTTCTTATCCTTAAATCCTTATACAAATCTCAGCTCATTTTTTTAAAAAAAATAATACCAAATCGAGGTTTTTAAAATTGAAGTTAAACATTTGGTTAAATTCCTTTTGGTTGTTATAATGGCGTTCCTGAATTGTTCCTCGTTTTCCGGCTCCCATTTTCACTCTTAAGAAAAGAGAGGTTGAATGGGTTGGCAAGAATGATGATTCAATTAGATGTGTGAAAGGAAAATTCCTTTTTGAACTCACTTTTTTGAGGCATATTTATTTGTCTGACTTGTTACCGCTCTTTTATCCTTGAATCCTTATACAAATCTCAGCTCAATACCGAATCGCGATCGTTAAAATTGAAATTAAACATTTGGTTAAATTCCTTTTGGTGGTTATAATGACGTTTTTTCTTGAATTTTTCTTCGTTTTCCGACTCCCATTTTCACTCTTAAGAAAAGAGTGTTGAATGGGTTGGCAAGAATGATGATTCAATTAGATGTGTGAAAGGAAAATTCCTTTTTGAACTCACTTTTTTGAGGCATATTTATTTGTCTGACTTGCTTCCTCTCTTATCCTTAAATCCTTAAACAATTACATGCTTGTTTTGCTCTTTTGGTTGTTCAATTTTTCAATATTGTGAATATCATGAGAATTTGTTTTTTGAAATTATGTTTGGATGGTTTAGAAAATCTGATCCAAAATTAGATAAAGTCTTGGTAGTAATTGAATTCTAAAAAACAGTTTTTGAAATATATTAGAAAAAATATATACACCCAAACATCCCATTAATCTTTAAAATTTGATAGTCGATAGAGTTAATTTTTGGAATTTTTAGTCATCTTTGTGATGGTTTGAAGAATGTATAATCCAGTGATTGGTTTAATTGAATGAGACAATAATGTTTAGGTTCTGTATTGCAGTTGTTAATGAACGTCCATTTTTCTCTTTTGGGGAAATCAATTGATATTACTTCCCTAAAGGAACCAATTGACCTCGTGGTACTTGATTTTCTCCATGGCTAGGGTTGTAACTGCACATACCCAGTCACGAAAGACTCTCTTGAGCTAAAATGAATAGAGCTTGAACAAAAAATTTAGGTTAAGACAAGCTGAATTCATAAGCTCGGTTACACTTATATATGATTGTATTAGTTTGAATAACTTGATTTTTATTATTTTTAACTTTGTAAGGAGTACATATTAAGTATTTTAAAGGATAAAAAATAAATTTTCTTTTTAAAGTAATAGATATGACTTGAGTTATTGTAACTGGGAATTTGGACATAGATGTTTATTTGTGTAGCGGGTCTGTACCGATATTTATGGTTGTGTAATGTATGTATGTGCATCACTGCATGCTATAAGATAAAACAAAACATATAAACTCAAGAATAGGTTGTATATTTATTTCAATAATAAATTGTAATTATATTAAATAATTAAAAATTAGTTTGAATTTGCAAAATAATAATAATAATAATAATAATAATAATAATAATAATAATCATGGCATTTGTTGGAATAAATAAGTTAACTGAGAAACCTGTTAACTTGTCTGAAAAATAAATGAATATGGCTTGAACAATTTATTTAACTTGGTGATAAGTTCAAGCTTATCTTGTATGTGAAAAAGATTAGACAGAGTTTGAACATTTAATACTCGGCTTGATTGTAATTTTAAATGGAGGTGAAACAAGTTGAAGCGTGAAATGAGTTTCTTGATTGTAATTTTCAATGGAGGTGGAACAAGTTAAATGGAGGTGAAACAAGTTGAAGCGTGAAATGAGTTTCTTGATTGTAATTTTAAATGGAGGTGGAACAAGTTAAAGTGTGAAATGAGTTTAAAGAGTAGCATTATTCAAACCTTTTAGAAGCTTAAATCTTGCATAAAAATTGGCATAATTTTACCAACTTTGCATAATAAGATAAGAGCCTTCGCAGCAACTTTTTAACTATTTTCTCTAAATTTAAAGAAGAATATCACTTTTTACTTCTTAAAAAAAACACTTCATAATAGTTTTTCTTTATTTTTTTTTTAATATCATTAAAATATTAATTTTTACTTTTTCTTTTTTTATTTATTTATTTTCTTCTCTCTCTACTTTTCATTGTCTTCGTTTGGAACCAAGGTGCA
The DNA here is from genome assembly GCA_028654335.1 of Alnus rubra. Classification (NCBI taxonomy): domain Eukaryota; kingdom Viridiplantae; phylum Streptophyta; class Magnoliopsida; order Fagales; family Betulaceae; genus Alnus; species Alnus rubra. The sequence goes on from JAJPGS010000281.1 coordinate 1,645,520, forward strand.
AAGTAGAACCTAGCAACAGTACGCATGGCTCCACGGCTTCCTTCAACATGGCCTCCAAGACTTTCGGCTTGTCCTTCATCTCTTCATCTCTCAAACACACTCACTCTTAACTTTCCCTCACAACAGAACCATTAAAACAGTTTAGAACCCGTCAAATAGCCACCAGAAAAAAAAATAAAAAAATTGAAAAAACCTATCTATGAACCCAAATTATGGCTTAGAGAACAAAATGAGAACAACCCACAATACTAAATTTGCAGGGAAACCAAGAAAAGGAATTGCATTTTACTCTCGATTGTTTCTCCTTACCAGGCTTAGAAAAGCGCCAAACGTAACGCTAGGAAGAGCTCGGAGTACTCCAATGTCGGTAGAGTGTTGGTCGGATAGGATGATTTGGTCTTGTAGAACAAGTGTCGGTCGAGAGGGGAGAGAAGAGATGTGAGAGAGGAAGAATTTCTAGAACGAGAGAGGATTCACAGCTCCTTCCTATAGGAGTTCTGTTCCTGAATTTTAGAATTTTTTTTTAAGAATGTCATAAAAATCATCACATAGCAGCTTCCTTAAAATTTTATGCTTCCTAAGAATTGGGAAGCACTATTCATTTCCCAACCATTATTATAATCATAAAAAAAATCTTCTTTGACCTCTCACATCCTTCCAGCGGCCTTCATCTCCTTTCTTCTTCTTCGTTTGTTTTTCTTCCTCCAAACCCACATGACCGTTTCTTCTTCTCCGCGAGATTGATGAATGAGGAAGCTCAATTGCTGAAAAACGAATCAAGAGTTCTCTCTGTGTCGCCTAAATTGAAATACGAGCTACACACGACTCGTACACCTCTGTTTTACTATTTCAGTTTTACTATTTCAACGAGTTAGAGGGAGACCCATAGACGACCTTGTTTTGCTCTGGTATAGTGGCGGCCATGGTTGCTCTGCTTTCAAAGGTCTTATTTATGAAAATGTTACCATTTCCATTCCTGATGCTAAACTCAAAAATATGTTTGAGAGAGTGAGAAGAGGACGAAATGCCCACGACGGCACCACCAGGACCACCCTTTTTGTCCTTTCGAAGAAATCCTCTGGCAAATATCCTTGAGTTTCATCGTAGACATGGCCACCGGAGAAGATTGAGTGAGCTGAGAAGAAGAGAAATTAATAGAAAAAGAAAAAGTACAAATTAATATATTAATGATATAGGAAAAAATGAAGAGAAGTTGTGGAGTGTTTTTTTTTTTTTATTGGAAAGCAAAAAGTGTTTTTGTTCCCTACACATAGGAAAAATGGATGGGAAGGGAATGGAAACTGCTAGGAATACTCTCACTATAGCATTCTTAGGGAACAAAAAAATATAAGGAATCTGCTGTGGGTAGCTTTTTGTAACTTTCTTGAAATTTTTCTTAAAATTTAGGGAACATAATCCTTATAGGGAAGTTGCTGTGGATGGCTTTTTGTGATTTTTTTGAAATTTTTCTTCAAATTTGGGAACAGAATCCTTATAGAGAAGCTGTTGTGAATGCGACCATACTTTTTGAAATAATATTAATAAAAAATGTTAGTATGGTGACCTTTTGTTTGAGTTTTGTTTTAACTGCTTTTCTGCATTATTGAAGCTTGTTGCTTTTGTTGAATAATTAGTTGCTTTTGCTTTCAAAAATTTGTTATCAAAATAACCTAGTGGGACTTGGCCTCAAAAATTATTAAAGACGAAAACACTGAATTACACACATCTAGAGAGAGAGGCTCCCGATTTTTCTAGAGAGAGAGAGGGTGTCTTTGGCTGTTGTGGTGGGGGAGGGAGGCTTCACGCCTCCCTCCTCCCTTGGTTTTTTGGGTGTTGGTTAGTCTCCCACCCTTTAGGGGTGAGGATGTTTTGTTTCCTCGGTGTTGATCCGGTGGAGTTTGCTTGTTTTTTCTAGTTTTTAGTTTGTGGTGGCAAGAGAGTTCTCTGTGGAGGGTGTCGGAGGGGTGTGGTTGATCTCGGTGTATTGACGGCGGAGTTCAGTGGCCTTGCGTTCTCATGGTTGGATTTTGGTGACTAGATCTACGATTCTCCGTCGTCTTCTGGTAGACACGCGCCTTCTAGCCTTATTCGCCGTCAGTCTCCGGTGCTTCAGCCGCTCTTCACGGTGGTCTGTGCGTGAGCTTCACGCGCCAGTGCTTTCTTTCTGATTTGGGCGCGCGTGAGGGCTACAAACCGTGTGTTTTTTCGGCGTGTATGGTGGGGCTGGTGGTGATCGGAGGCTTTTCGGTGTTTGGGAGTTGAAGGGATGCTCTCCCGGAAGACAGAATCCTCTTTGAGCTCTCCTGTGTTTGATTTAGTTGTGGGTTTCTCTGACAGTTTGCATTGTGCGTGTACTAATTCAGTCATTGGTTTTTGCCCAGTTTGTGTGACCGACTCCTTGTTCAAGTAAATGTGTATGTTAACGCAGAGGCACCATTCTGTTGATTGGATTTTCTTAGTTGCAACTGTCTGTATTTATTTGAGTCTTTTGACTTAAATTGAATGTACACCTAGGGTGGATGAATGCTGCAATGGTTGTATGTTGTATGAATGCTGCATTGATTGTTGTAATGTTTGGTTATATCAATGAAAGTTTCAACTTTCCTTAAAAAAGAAAAAAAGAAAAAAAAAGAACCAGATACTTGAAACCCATCTTCAAGAGAATCAGCCCATCACCTTTGGTTCCTTTGCCCCACGCATCTCAGCCCCATAAAAAGTTCATTTTCACTTCCTCGAGCAACCTCGAGGAAAATTAACAGTGCTCATATATTAATAATTTTTCTTGGAAAACAATCACCCATAGAGGTAGAAACTAGAAACACATTCAATTTCATGTATTGAAATCGTACGTGCCCAAGCCTTTCCAAATAACAATTTAAACTAACACACCTAAATTCAAAGAACTAAGGACTAGCTTCACCTTCGCTCAACCCTAGTTCATTTTTGGCACCGTCAAGACTAGATCTTTGGCCTCGTCGAAGCTGGGAGCTGAAACCTCCAAAGATCAAGCTCAAGCAATCAATCTTATCCAAGAACAAGTTCTTTTAATAGGGCTATTGGTTCAGAACTTGAATGTGTGGTCCGATGTTTTAGTCTTAAATTGTTTTGGTGTTCCAAGTTGATGTTGCATGTTATTATTGAAAGGTACAAAGGACCTGATGCATGTCATGTCCCTGTAGAAGTTATTCTGTATACATAGAAGGCCCAAATTCTAAGGTTGGGTTGGTTAGGGGGCCCAAATTCTATCCTGGTCCATTATAATAAAATGGAATTATAAGTGGCTCTTAAGCTGGTTTCTACAGATAAGATTTAGCTTGCACCACCTTTAATGCATGGGACAACCAAAAAACCATAAAAAAAAAAAAAAAAAATTAAAAAAAAAAAAAAAAGGGGGCGGGGGAAAATTGAACCAACAAAATGTGCTTATAGAGATGTGTCAATTGCTGATATGAGTAATTGATGCAGGGACCTTTCTAGGACTAAGGCTTGATGATTGTGTCATATCTCTATACCATTGTTAAAACAAAGAAAACATAAAAAATAATGAAATCTTTAAAAGATTAATAAATAGGGATAATTGCACCGTTAGTCCCTGTGGTATGCCATAATTATTTTTCACTCCCTATGGTTTAAAAAGTTCATGAGAGATCTTTGTGGTTAGCAATAATTACAAATTGATTCTTGGAGTTAAATTTCGTTAAAAATTTTAACGGATTCCGTCAAATGGCACTTCAGCACCACGTGTCGCCAATAAGATGGCAACATGTGTCCATCTTAATAAAAAAATATAAATTTATTAAAAAAATAAATAAATAAACTTATTTTTTTTTAGAAAAAAAAAAAAAAAAACAAAAAAAGGAAGCCAAGGAGTGGCTGGGCCACGTTGGGGGTGGCCCGATGGCCACCCCGGGCAACTAGGGGTGGCGCATCTAGGGGTGGCGGTGGCTGTGCGCCACCCCCTTTGGCTGGGGGTAGCTGGGCCACCCCTTGGCTTCCCTTTTTTCTTATTTTTTGTTTTTTAAAATATAAGTTTATTTATTTATTTTTTAATAAATTTAAAAAATAAGTTTTTTTATAAGTTTTTTTCTTTTAATAACTTATTGGCGACACATAGCATTTGACGGAATCTGTTTAAATTTTTAATGAAATTTTTTAAACCATAAGGAGTGAAAAATAATTATAGCATACCACAGGGACCAACGGTGTAATTATCCCTAATAAATATTACGGATCCAGCCAAAAAAGAAAAAAAGACAAGAAAATAGATTGTTAATAGAAGGATATTGGATAATTATTACGGCATATTGATTATTGAACCCTCGGTTGCACCCGAGAGGTTATTTATTTTTTTATTTTTGTAACTACATTCTATTAATGAAAAAGATGGGCCACAACGAAAATATATATATATATATAAACAACAATAAGGGTAGGCTCCCGACAATGGCAAGAAGGTTATTAGATAAGTAAAATTAAGAATCCTAGACACGTATCATATTATTTTTCACTTGGATCCTAAGAGGGTAAAGGCTCGTTTCGTTTAGGCTTTTTTTAATTTTTTTTTAAAAAAAAGTTTCAAATGAGGTGACATAAAAATAAAAGCTATTTAAATATTTTATTAGTATTTTTTGTTTTGAGTTATTTGATAATATTTTTGTTTTGAAAAGAAAACAGAAAAAAGAAAAAAAATTAGCAAACAAAGTCATTATTCCCAATTTCATTTAGGAGAATAAGCACAAACTGCTTACTATTATACTATTCCCTAAACTCTCTTATGAGCCAGTTCTAGTGGGGACATAAATCTAACCAAACTATTCCCTAAACTCTCTTATGAGCTAGTTCTTGTGGGAACATAAATCTAACCAAGGGCATGTTCCATGGATAAGCTGGGTAAGGTTGGGTGCACCAAAAAATACGGGCAGTATGTGATTCAAAGATTTGGAGGTATTTAATCTGGCGCTACTAGCCAAACACGGATAGCGGCTTCTCACCAATTCAAACTCTTTAGTGGCGCGAATTTTGAAAGAGAAGCATCACCTGCGGGAGGGCTTTTTGGAGGCTAAACTAGGTAGAAGACCATCTTTTGTGTGGAGTAGTATTTTAAAGGCCAAGCACTTTCTGCAGAATGGAGTAGGATGGAGAGTAGGCAACAGAGAAAATATCAAGATTGGGGGTGATGCATAGCTCCCGCCCCCTCAGGTTCGGCTGACCATTCCCTCCCCTCTTGTTTTGCTAGTGAACTCCAAGGTGAGTATGTTGATTGATCAAGCAACCGGCTGGTGGAACCTTGACCTGGTTCGGAGGCTCTTTAATCCAGGAGATGTAGCTCGCATTGGAAGTGTTATGCTTAGTCCTCTAAAACAGGAGGACAAATATATCTGGCGAGGCTCTATAACAGGTATCTTCTCAGTGAGAAGTGCCTACCATATGGAGATGCGCAGATTGGCTCAAGAAAGAGGTGAGTGCTCGGGGGTAGATAACTCGGGTGACTTTTGGAAAACAATACGGGGATTGAATGCACCTTTAGGTAGAGAAGAATAGAGAAGAATCCAAATTCAACCATGTTGCCAAACACACCATAAGAACTTTAGTTGGAAAGTCTGCAATAATATTCTTCTCTTTAAGGAGAATTTATTTTGAAAGAAGATAGTGGCGGATCCCTGGTGTCCTTTCTGCCATATAGAGCTAGAAACTATTTACCATTGTCTATAGGGGTGTCCAGCAGCTGTAGCAGTGTGGTAGGAGGGGGGTCGGAAGCTTCACAAGATGTCTTGTGCACCAACTGATGGGAAGGGATTGGTTATGTACTTATAGAGCGTTTTGATCCTGAGGAGCTAGTAGAAGCATTGACTGTGGCCCGCATGATATGTTGCAGAAGGAATGATTTTATTTTCAATAGGGGTTTTACCTCCCTTGCCCAAATTATGGTTGCTGTCAAGTCTTCCTTGGAAGGTTTTTCCCAAGTGACAAGCAGTGGTGCAATCCCCCCATAGCTCGGCCACTACAACATCTAGGATGGATAAAACCCCCGAAAGGTAGTTGGAAGATCAACTGGGATGCGGCTACTGCTAAGAAAGCAATGATGATAGGGGTTGGAGTAGTTATCCGTGATGCAGCAAGTTGTGTTGTTGCAGCAAAGGCGACGACTGTCCTCAACATCGTGGAGCCTACGACTACCGAAACAATGGCAGCGTGATGTACTCTGGAGTTTGGTCGTGCGAGAGGGGTAGGTCAAGTCATTTTGGAGGGTGATTCAATGGTGGTGGTGGATGCTTTGCGTGCAACAAGTTCCTGCGATCGAGACTATGGTCAATTAATAGATGATATCAAATAATCCTTTTCTCATTTCTCCTCAGTGGAGGTGATGCATGTCCGTAGAGAGTCAAATAAGGTTGCTTATGTGTTGGCTAAATGTGCAATTTCTCAATTGTTGGACAATATTTGAGGAGTAATGCTACATATCATTCTTTTGTCCTCATTTTGTCCCTCCAAAATTGATGTGACTCTTAATATCACCATTGGATCAAAATCCAATAATGATCTATCATATTCAATAGTGATTTTAAGAGCCACGTCAATTTTTGGAGGATAAAGGGATGATATGTAGCATTACTCATATTTGAGTGGGGGTAACCTTCTTTCATCCAAAGTGTTGTAGCAGTAGAGTGAAGCTTTACTGTTTGAGCAATAATATTCATTATCTTTTACTCAAAAAAAACAAAAAAGATTCAGTCTTCCATTTCCTCGGTCTCTCATAAAACCCTGTTTCGTGGCACACATTTCTTCAAATGTTGCCTCGCAAAAGTTAAAGGAAAATGCTTGCGCACCAGTTTTTATTATAATTTCCTCAGAAATTAAATAATAAAATTTAAAAAATTATTTGGGATATTATGTAGCAAGTGTCTCGTGGGCGTAGATTACAAGATTAACAAAGGAGATGAATTATCATAAATAAATAAATAAAAATACTTAAATTTCATGCTCTATAGTCTTCCTCCTTGTCCAAAATCTATAGATCGCATAAAGAAACACATATCCCATCCACTCAAAGCCTCAAACTAGCAATCTCTCATAACACGCACCCACTATATTTTCCACATCAAAACCAGAAGTGAGATCAATTTCTATCAATTATTTTCAATTAAATTATTCAAATCTTATCGCAGATATAAATATAACTTATTATCAAGATGAGTGATAAAATTTGAATAATTTAATTAAAATTTAAATTTAGTAAAATTATGTCTTCTTCGAAACCAGAAGATTAATCAAGAAACCCAGTTTTGCGCCAGATGGCGTTTCTGACCTGGCGGAGATCCCTTCCTTTAAGAGTTCTACCAACTCCTTCGAGAACAGAAAACGTCGTCTTCGGTGACACGCCGGAGCCTCTGGAGACGAGCTCGTGAGGCGGCAACATCCGATCGTCGCCTCCGTCGTCATCCTCGTCGTATAAGTCAGCGAGCATCCCGTTCCTCCTCTTCGCCATGGCCTCTGACAGCACCGGAACCTTCATCGGCGCCGACTGGTTCCGGAACTGTGCGGCGGGCTGCGAGCACTCCCTCTCCGGCAGCCTCGGAATCATCGGGACCGCTTTCGACGACGACGACGGGAACGATATCGAAGGTTTTTGGTACAGAAACGGCCTGCGGCCATCGGCCTCGGAAAGTACGGCGAGGATACCGGAGGCCGTTTCCTGCTGGAAATCCAACCGCCTATGGTGGTGGCGGTGCTCATCGGAGTGGCTGGGTTCGGCGAAATCGGTGTTCCAGAAGATTTCGGCTTCGTTGAGCTCGTCTACTCCAGCCACGGCAGAGGAGGAGGGCGGTGAGAAGGAAAATACGCCGAGGAAACGGTCGGAGGAGGGTGACCGGCGGTGGCGATAGCCGGTGGATTCCATTCTGACACGGGGTTTGAGAATTGAAAAAGAGGTAATGTAGAGTGTGGGGGAACTGATGTGGCGAGGAGACGCGGAATGAAGAAAAAGGTAAGAGGGGGGCTTTGAGGTTGAAAATTTTTGGGGCGTGGGACCCGGGGTCGCATTCGTTGTGACGTGGCCGATGCTTTGGGCCTTCAGTTTTTCGTTGCTGGGTCCCGTGGCAAATAAAAGGAGAGGTAGATGTCACGTCAAATCCTTATCTCTGGGCAGGTTTATCTATGGTTAGGTCTATGCTCTAATTTCTTTTAGAAAATAGTTATAAATTATTTCCTAACAGAAATACTAGCAATTATATATTTTTATCCCACCACAACGTTAATATTGTTCTTCTAATTAATTTTTATTTTTGTTTTTTTATGCATTATAAAATATTTATATGGTGTTGTGTTATTCAATAATTTTAAATGATGTGAAAATCTATTCATCCTATATATATATATGGGACAATTGTGAATTATATTGAAAGTTTGGATGATTTTAAGGGAATTATTGTAAAAAAAAAAGGATAGAAATTAGTTAGAAACTAGTTTATATGTAATTTTTACAAATCATTCTAATAAAGTGATATGTGTTACTTAGCATGTGCGAAACACATATTTTTTTTTTAATAGTATATGTTTCTCATATTTTTTTTAATAGTATTAATAAGAAAGCATGTGAGAATTAGGAACACATGTTATTTTATTAAATTATTTTATATGAATTACTTATAAATCAATTTGTAGCTAATTTTTGTTATCGTAAAAGTAGGTTTTAGGATTATGTGAGATATTTATTGAGATTTGATTTTGTAATTTAAAATTATTAGAAAAATATTAAACCTACAATTTTTTTTACAACTTTTTAATAATTCATTATCGATATAATTAAAGAGTATTAAAAAAAATTTAATGATTGATGCGGCTTTAATTACATGTTAACACATATTAACAAATTATAAAATACTTATAAAATGTTGGAAAAAGTTTACATACCCTTTGCAAACTACTATTTAATTGATAATGTCTCCCTTCTTCAAACTTTCAATTGAGACAATGTCACCTCAAAACTATTAAAAATTTGTCAACCTCTTTCCAAAGCCAAGAAAAAGGTAAAAATAACCTTATAATTTTTTCAAAAAAGCAGAAATACTCGTATAAATTTGAAAAAAAAAAAAAAATTTAAATAACAAAAAAAATTAAATTTTAATTTTTAAACTTGGCTACCCTTAGTTTTTATGTATTTATTTTATATTTTAGTTTTAGTTTCTTGTTTTTTTTTTATTATTCTATTAAGAGTATTTTCGTCATCGGAGGACATTGCCCAAATTAATAATTTTTTAAAAATATTATTAATTAAATAGTAGTTTGGGAGGTGCCTATACTTTACCTTAAAATGATTGTAAGTCTAACCTTACTCAAATTATTTATAACTTGTTGTTTGGTAGTACAGAATACTTTATTAAAAAAAAAAAAAAAAATTGTTTTTGAGATTCGGCGTTCTTACTTTTGGTTACAAAGTGGTGGAAATGATTTTCTTTTTAAATTATTGAGAAAAGGACAGAGAAATTTCTGTTCATAGGATTGGGTTGTATTGGATTGGATGATGCGTCGATGTTGGATGAAAAATTCTTTTATGACATGATTTGAGAAGATAAAAAGTACACGAGCGTATTAATAGACCTATATGCCCCTCCTGTAAGAGAGAGAGAGAGGGGGTGAGGGGCAGAGAATTGGTAATTTGATAAGCAGTTCCGCCATTGACCCCATGGAATTCAAATTCTTTAGTCACGGGTCGTACAATTTCTTTAGTCCTTAAGTGGTGGCCCCCTCACAAAGGGTCACCCCTGGCTATGTTAGTCGGTCACTTTTTCTTTTCTTTTTTTTTTAAAAAAAAATTATAATATATTTATAAATGAACAGAAGTTTTTTACAAATTCTATATAAATTGTGTCAGATACGAGAATCACGCAGTATTAATTAGTTAGTTTAATGTAACTTGTTGTTAATTAATTGAATGATAAGATTAGTGAAGATATCTATTTCAAACCAAAATAAAATTAAAATTAAGAACGTAATTGTTAAAGCTAGAAACTCAATAATTAAATTGAAGTCACGTGAAAATATAAGAACTAATTTTTTTCCCAAGTTAGTAAAACTGTAAGAAATGAGAGGGATCATGCTGGACAACAAGTTTGTTTTGGTCAAATAACTTGTTACATTGACCAAAAAATGTTTCATTTGTATTTTTCTTCTTTGTCTTTATAGATATGAGATATATTAAGTTTACAAGTTCTTTATAATTCTTGTACATGACAACTTTTTTTAAAATCAACAATTAGATATGTAGGACTTATATGTAGAAAGACAGATCAAATGAATAGTGAAACTGTACAAAAGTTATGTCATGAGTTGTACACCAATTATTTCTCATTTACAATAGTCCGAGATGTATTTTAGCTAGCCACAAGCTATTGTGCTAGAGGTGAAAAATTGACAATATTTGAAAAAAATTTCTCACCCAAACATGCCCTTACTTTATTCTTCTTCTTCCTCCCTTCTTTATTTTTTATTTTTTTAAAAATTATTATTTATTTTATTCAAAAGGATGGAAATGAGGAACCGGCGTAGCTACTGTCCTTGGGCATTACTATAGAGCTTCCCACCCGTTGTAGAATGTTCTGTTTGAGCCATAGTTGTTGCTTGGACGGCATGCCCGTCACCACAACCACACCAATGTGCAAATTGGTAAAGCCATTTGCTAAGTAGTATCTGGTTTACGCAACTACTACCGCAAGCAGATTCGAACACGCAACCACTAAGGAAAAGAGATGGGGGGATTGAACCGGGTCCTAGCTGCTTTAGCAACTCAGCTACCACCTTGGTGGTTTGCCCTTACTTTTTTGTTCGTTCCTGAACTTGTCGTTCCCCATGCTGCTTTGGGACCAAAATGAGGGCAAGTTTTATAATCATCATTAATGCGTTATATTGGATTAATTACGTTTGGAGAAATTATAATCTAAAGTGTTTCTTTCAAGGGTCCATTTAGGTGTTTGATTTTTTATATTATATTCTACTATATTTAAAATTGTGAATACCGATAAAACTTTGTTTTGAAATTATGTTTGGATGGTTTAGAAAATTTGTAACAAAATTATAAAAACAATGGATAAAATCTGAGTATAATTTGAATTCTTAAAAACAACCAAACCATGTTTTTGAAAAATAATAAAAAGAAAATATTAGATTTACAACACCAACACAAAAACTGCACAACAACCCTTCACATGAGAGTGGACCCCACACACCCCAGTGTGAGGGGTTGTTGCCGAATTAGGATTGCTTTCACAATGTAGGTCAACAAACATAAGGTGCAGTTTAAAAGCCGAAAGGAAAAGATAAAGTTGAATAGAGTTGAAAACAAACCCTAATCTCTTGAGTAAACAGAGGATTATCTTTGGGAAATAATAAAGTTTTACTCAAAATTCGAATCATATACTAACACATGACAAAAGTAATAAAAGAATTGAATGTTACATTACTCTATTAATTTACCTAAGCACAACAAAACCCAAATACTTGACTAAAACATCGACAACCCTGGAAAATCAGTCATTACCTAAAACAAACGGAGAACATTGATTGCGACATATGGGCTAAATCACTAATTATATATAATTTTTATATGCATTTTTAATAAATATGATTGATTTTTATTTTTATTTTTAATTTAATTTGAAAAAAAACTTGTCCCCCAATAACACCTCATATGGTATAAGTCGAGATTTCGACATCCCACTGGTGTAATAATCTTGTTGAGATTTTGTAGTCTCGATAAATAATTGTAGATAAATGATATATATCACACTTTTATCCTTACGTGTCAGGATGTAATAGCTCGTGGATCATCTATTGTTAAAATAAAAGAAAATAATAAAAAAATACAATTTTTTTTTAGACTAATACTCAATTTGTAATGTCATTTCAATTAAAAATTGCATTAATATCTTCGTAAACTACTAAAAAAATCTCAATAATTTCAATCTCGTGAAAAGACAAAAATTTCTATAGAAATCTGAAAAAGGAAAATAGGAAAAAAGAAAAGAAAAAAGCAATGGGACTGCTGACTCCCGACATGCCATGGGTATGTCACCAACTTTTTGTTTTTTATTTTTTTGGTTTTTTTTAGTGTCATTTAGGAGATATTGAAAAAGTTTGGTAATTTGGGAAGGAAGAGACAACCAACCATTGAATTAGCAATTATAAAAATAAATAAATAAAAGGTTGGGTGTGATTGTTACGTCAGTATTATGAGATAAGTATGCAATCAAGATGTGGTATATAACATTAATCTTATTATGTTACGTGAATGATTTCTCAAACATATAACAGGATAAATTGATAGGTTCTGAAGAACCTAAACCTTTGATTTTGATAGAACTTAAACATTTTAGATTTTGAAGGAACCTAGACCTTTTTCAAATACAGAGCTTGAGATTAATTTTCTGTTTCTTTATTCATTAAATGACATCATTAAAATAGAAGGAATACAATACTTAGATTTGGAGTAAAATTTCTTAATGACACCTACTTGGAGATAACTCACACTTGTGTAGGAGATAACTCCTACAAGACTTAGAGTTTCAACCCTTACACACAAATAACTGCATCGTAGTGCTACAACCTAACTGACTCTAACATTTAATTATAATACTACACTAACACTAATAATAAAGATAAAACAAACTACAAGACTATCATATGTAATCCAACTATAACACTAACATATAATAAAAGATAAGTGTAGATACACTATAACAATGTAATCCCTTGCACTTTATAATCATAACGTAGTCATAATTGTAACGGTTCGAGTTGGTACAAAATTACTAGTTTGCATGAGTTTTCTACAAATTAATTTTTGCACAAAAATTTCCAATAATTTTTTCAAGACAAAACAAACTTTAAAAAGAAAACTAAAAACAAAAGTGTAAGTACTCGGGCACAAGTTTTCTTTCCATCACTTTGAGACTTTGAGTGCACGCATCGAAACCCAAAGCGAAAGCGGTCGTGTTGGCGAAGGGACCCAGGTGTCCGCCTCAGCCTTCCTCTCATTTCCTTGGCGTCAACTTCGCGGGTTAATTAACTGAAAGTGGCGCACTGCGCACACGGGCGCAGAATAGCAACAGCCCAGAGACCACTCAAAGCTAGCACCAGCCCAGGCCTCGCCCTTGACTTTCCGGGTTGAAAGTTCGCTGTGCTTCGTGTCCGTCTATCAATCCCCACTCCGCAAATCGGTCATGATTGCCACGGTAATTTACAAATATACCACCACCAGTTTTTAACGTTTTAAATCTTTTGATTTTTGATTTTGTTTCGGAAATTGCAAAAGCTCATGGAGCAGCAGAGAAGTGTAACGGCGTCGTCGCAGAGCCCTAGATCTCCGTCTTCGCAACCTTACCTATCGGTCTCGGTGACTGATCCTGTGAAATTGGGCAATGGCGTCCAAGCCTACGTCTCCTACCGAGTCATCACCAGGGTGATTGCCTAAATTTGAGATATTTATGCTTCTTCTTTTTTGGGAAGGATATATTGGAATCGGGTTAGGGTTTTATACCTAAGCGAGTGAGTTAGATTAATGTGTATGAGCTATTTATGGTGCTTGGTTTTTCATGTTAATTTCGAATCTAGGATAATTAAAGAGATGTTATATGATTATTATTGATTTTTATTTTTGGATTCTTTGTGTTTCTTGTGGGAAGAGAATCTATATTCTGTATTTGTAACAAAAAAGGAAATTATTTATTAGACATAGTAAAGTTTCCAAATACTTCGAGATTGCGAAATTGAATACAATTTTGAAAAACAATAAGCAACTTATGCACGCTTCGAGACTGACATTAAGCATACAAAGTGCCCTATAAAATGAGGATTTCTGAGTGGGGATTTAGGTCTTGAAGTTGCCGTGGGTTTTTTGTTGAGTACGGTATAGCAACCTTGTATTCTCATAGAATGTTTAAATTGGAAGATCAAGGTATTCAGATTGTTAAGCTTATGCTCCCTTAAAAAAATCAGGGCTTTAACAATGGGTTATTGATGAGAAATTGTTATCATCGATGGCTCAAATGGCACCATGCACATTGAATGGTGAAGTTTAAAGTATTAAACTTAATTTATGGGGTCTTACTGAAACATGCGTAACTCACCTTTTGTGCACATTTTGGAGGGAAAAAAGTGGTGGATACATTTATGAAGATCGACTGTTATTTGCATGGAGTGACTTCTGTTCAGTTAATGCTGGATGGCGCTCACACACCTTTTTCATGTCTTTTATAGAATTTTTGAGTGTGCTTTCGTCTTTGGATACAATTTTTAAGCATGGGCACGTTTTGATTGGTATACTTGGTGCTGTATTGACAACTGAGCTTGTTAGTAGTATACTTATGTACTGCAGATTTTTGTTTTCTTGGCCATTTCTGTTGCAATTTCATGGCCATTACCATTGCATTCTCGTTGATTTAACCATTGCTCTTTGAGTTTCATCATCTGGCTTTGAACACGGTGAAGATGTGAGTAAAGTGAACAAGTTATGCATGTTTCTATTTGAATGGCGGATGACATTTTTTTTTTGGCAGACAAATTTACCTGAATACCAAGGCCCAGAGAAGATTGTTATTCGACGTTACAGTGATTTTATTTGGTTACGTGATCGTCTTTTTGAGAAGTTCAAAGGCATTTTTATCCCTCCTCTTCCCGAGAAAAGTGCTGTAGGTAATAAGCTAACCCTTTTTTCCTTTAACACTTCATCATCCTCGAAAACTAGAAAATGCTGTCTATATTGCCACAATTATATTTACTTTTCAGGGCCTAGAAAACCTGTTTACATCCTTCATATGTAAATACCTGGTTGAAGATATCTTGGTCATTTGTTAAAACTAGCAATCAAGCATTGAAGCGACCTAGGGAAATTAGGCCTCCTTATTTCAATTTCTGTCTTTGTCATTGCATTGCATACCTTTAGGGTGATATAAATGACTGAAATATTAGCTTTGTGTGTGTTCGTGTGTGCCCACTGTTTTGAGCAGTAAACTTTGTCCCCCCCCCCCCCCCCCCCCCCCACCCCCACCTAAAAATATAAAGAAAGAAAGGGAGAAAATGTCGAAAGGAAATTATTCCAACCGTAATGTATTCAAGGGGTTTACCACCCCCTCTGCTTTTTTGTTTTAAAATGTTTTAATTTGTTTAGAAATAGCTCTAAATAATTTTCTAGGAGAGCTGGCATGGGCAGTAAAATACGTATGAGTGCTATGTGGCCCATTCGAAGATGGTGTCCGAATCTGTTATTTGTTGTCTGAAGAGGCTATTATGCTCCATTCATGCATTTCAAACTTAAGTTTTTGCCATCAGCTTGGCTGAGATCTAGGGTGGGGTTATAGAAGAATATTAGGAGGGGTTGGGGGAAGTTCTTTAGTCATACCAGATTTGAGGTAAGAGATGGCTCAACGGTTGGTTTCTGGCTTGATCTATGGTGTGCGATATGGCCCTTAAGGAAGTCTTTCTAGAGTTATGTGGCATTGCTTGTGCAAAGGATGCTTCTGTTGAGGCTCACTTGGAAATTTCAAGTGGCTCCAATAAATTGAATGTAGGTTTTGCTAGAGTGGCTCATGATTGAAGGTGGATGTCTTTGCTTATTTCTTTAGGGTGTTGTATTTAGTTAGAGTGAGACAGGAAGGTGAAGACAAGCTCTGTTGGGTTTCCTCCAAAAGAGGGTTGTTCGCTATTAGATCCTTCTACAGTGTTTTGGTTCGCAATGATGGCTCTCTCTTCCTTTGGAAGAGTGTTTGGCAGACTACGGTTCCTTTGAGGGTGGTCTTTATTACTTTGTCGGCGGTCCTAGATAAGATCCTTATCATGGACAATTTGAGGAAACAACATGTCATCGTGGTTGATAGGTGTTGTATGTGTAAAAGGAATGGGGAGTCCGTGGACCATTTTCTTCTCAAATGTAAGGTTGCCGGGACCTTATGGGATGTTTTCTTTAGTCGATTTGGGTTGTGTTGAGTTATGCCTAGACAAGTAGTCGACTTATGCGTGTTGGTGGACTGCTGGTAGCACTCAGAGTGTTACTGTGTGGAAGATGATGCATTCATGTATGTTGTGGTGTTTATGGAGAGAAAGAAATGACAGAAGTTTTGAGGATCATTAGAGGACATTGGAGGAGAGTAAGGGTTTATTTTTCTATATTAGGTATCTTTGGACAACTGCTTTTGTTTTTCTTTTGGTGATTAGTTATCATGATTTTCTTGTTCTCTTTTCTCATTCTAACTAGGTTTTTTCTCATGTATACTTCTTATGTACTTGGGGCGCTTTACGCTTTTAATAATATCTCGATTACATATCAAAAAAAGGCTTGGCTAAGATCTGTTATGAATAACTTGTGAATAGCTAAACTATATCTAATGTGTCACCGTGATTGCCAAATATTTGGGGAAGTTTGTTTTTACTGGGGAGTAGTTGCGGCCATGCAATTCATCAAAAAAGTAGTTGCAGCGATGTAATTCATCAAAAACGTAGTTGCGGCCATGTAAGACGTCTTGTAGAATGACATTTTTCTGTAAACATATATTACCTTTATAGATTGAAGGCATTTGTAATGAGTGGAAGGATTAAGAGTTCTAGCACATTGATATACTTGTTCGAGTGGTTGAAATTCCTCTTGATTGCCTTCTTTGTCAAAGTCAATTGTGGATGTCTCTTCTCTGGCTTTGCATTGTTTTTCACTTGTTTTAAGAACTTTGACCTAGGCACTTACACATTGCAAGCAAAGTTTAATAGCTTTCCCGAAGTTAGTGTCACATTGCTTCTACTTAGAACCATGTTTCGATCAGTCTTCTTTTTGTAAATGAGCTTCATATGCCAATGGGCTTACTTAATATGCATGGCATGTCCAAATATGGATTTAGCTTATATATGTTTGTGGCAAGTGCAGTATTTTGCGTTGATAATGTTACTGTCTTTGCTGATGTAGCTTCTGTCTTTGGTTTCATGCTTATCGTCATAGGTTTACTCTTGAAATGAGACATTGTGCAGTATGATTGTTTGTGAGGCATTTGAAGTTTGATTGTGACTAACATCAGTTTCTCTATTGCAGAGAAGTTTCGTTTCAGTGCTGAATTCATCGAGATGAGGCGTCAAGCGTTGGATATGTTTGTTAATCGTGTAGCTTCACATCATGACTTCAGCAAAGTGAGGATCTGAGAACCTTCTTGCAGGCAGATGAAGAGGTGATGTTTCTTAGTCTAATGCTCTGAGTTGTACGTTTCTGTCCTTCACTATGTGATGAATTAGTTAATAACTGTGCGATCTTTCTGACTATGTGTTGAAGATGGTTGGACTGATTGCACCTGCACGCTTAGCAGACACACATACGCACACACGTGGTAAACAAATATATTTATGTAACTTATAATCAGCATGGCTGCACAAGCTTTTTCCGATGAAATCCAAGAACATTAGTACTGTTGGTACTCTGGTGTTGACATCACTTTTTAAGTTTTTTTCTGAAAATTGTCCCATGTGATGCTGTAGAGACTTTGATTGAAAGTAATAATTTCTCCATATCAATTAATATAATTCAATTCATTAACATGATTAATTATACAGGGAACAAGATCTATGTGCAAATTTTTTTTTTGTCAATTGCAGAAAAGCTATCTCCACAAACACAATGAAAGAAGAAAAATAATAACAAGAGAGGAAAAAAAAACAGGGAATGCCTGTAATTTTAAATTTCTAAGTTTCCTATGAGAGGGGAAAACAAGAAGAGCTAGATGGCTATGTTGTCTTTAGTGATTTTTTTTTCTTTTTTTTGTTTACTTTATACAGTTTTCAAAAATAAATTGCCTGGTTGTTTGTTGTTCTAGGATCTGACCTGAAAGGAAAGTCAATGGCAGTGCCAGTTTGAAAATTTTAATTATCAAACGGAAATATCTTCCTGAGCCTTGAGAATGCATATTGAATTTTTAATTCCGATGTGTGCTCTTCAACCCTAAGCCTTAATTCTCTCAGGAAGGCTTAAAGTTCTTCGTTAGAGGAGTCCATTTAAAAAAACAATAGGTCATCAAAGGATTATTATTATTATTATCTGAGCGGTCATCAAAGGATTTAACTTCCCTAATAAGCTGTAGATGATGTTTCTGATGGAGGAGTCTGACTGCTGGCACTTTTTTGGTAAGAGGCGCCAATACTGCGCATCTCTGGCAATGTTATACTATGGTCTATGGAGTCCGATGGAACTCTTTAGCAAATGATGATAAATCATTTTGTTTTTGGTTACTTAAACATTGCTCGATTACCTTAGAAAATGTTTTCATACTCAGTGATGATTGTGACCTTCTTATTGATGGAAATTTTTTATGTTTGCAAAATTATTCAGGATTACTTTAGGTTCCTACTCTTCTTTTCATATCTGCTATTGAAAATTTTAATTCATTTGTTTTACATCTTGGTCAGACAATGGAGAGGTTAAGGGCACAAGAGACTGGTATTTTTAAGAAGAAGCCCGCTGATTTGATGCAGATCTTCAAGGTTAGATAAATTCTTCATGATCTTAAGATGATTAACAATGTTAGTAGAATTCAACGCTAATGTAAATGGTATTACAATGCCAAGTGGCTTTCCCCAACTTTTAGATTTGAACATAGCTTCTGCGTTTTTTTTCCCCCCCTATAGTAGATAATTTGCTTGACTGTAGTTGAAGAATGAAAAGTGAGTGCTGGATAGCTGTTGAAATTGTCAACGACCTCTACATGGCATATAATATGCACGGCATAAATTGTTGCCATATTGATCAGACAAAGTTGTCTCTGATCAAAAAACAAAGTTGTCTCTGATCTGGTTTTTTCTAACCATCGGATTTTAGATCTATGATTGACCACAACTTGCACTAACCCACCTCCTAGTCTAGCTGCTATGCATAATATTTAGACAGAGTTTTAGCGACAAGAGTAATATTCTATTAAAAGTCTATTCCTCAGGTCTTGATTCAATCTGCATAATTTAGTAGAATTTAATTCTGCTTTAATCGAAGTTATGAATTGCGAGTGCAAGAGGCAGCCTTTTCTTCCACTATGCAATACATTGGTTGTGTATTTGTCTTAAATGCCATCGATTAAATGAGCTACATGAACTACTATGGTTATCAATTTGAAAGATGATCTGATCTAGCAATAATTTGCCTTTCTGTCTGTCTGACAGGATGTACAATCTAAAGTGAGTGACGTTGTTCTAGGGAAGGAAAAGCCTGTGGAGGAGTCGAATCCTGAATATGAGAAGCTAAAGCACTACATCTTTGAGCTTGAGAACCACTTGGCTGAAGCTCAGAAGCATGCATATCGTCTTGTAAAGAGGCACAGAGGTACTGAGGATTTTGAAGGCTTTTTATGATTTTTATATGCTTTACCTGTTGGTATTATTCCTTCTTTCAGGCGTTTCACTTCCTTCAGTCTCATTATAGAGTGGGTTCAAGTAAATAACATCTGATTGTTTATATTTGTTTCCTTAGAGTTGGGACAATCTCTGTCAGATTTTGGGAAGGCTGTCAAGCTTCTTGGTGCTTGTGAAGGAAATTCTCTAGGGAAGGCATTTACTGAGCTCGGGGCAAAAGCAGAGACATTGTCAGTTAAGCTGCAAAAAGAGGTAGTCTTCAATTGAAAACTTGTCCTTTTTATATAACCTAGTTTTGAAAAGATTGTTATGCAATATGAAATTTATTGCCTTTGTATTAATTTGTAGGCGCACCAACTCTTGATGAACTTTGAAGAACCCCTGAAAGATTACGTGCGTGCTGTGCAATCAATTAAGGTGGATTTGGTTTGTCATTATCATCCAACTGAAAACTGTAGACCTTCCCACGCACCTGTTAGATAGATCTATCTTAACTAGTTGAATTGCTGATAGCAAGTGATAATATGGGAAAAATTAGTAATAGTGAGGGGATCATTAGTTTTTTTTTTGTTATCCATCTGTCAAGCTAATTCTCTTTGTTCTGTTTCTTGAAACAGGCGACTATAGCAGAGAGGGCCAATGCCTTTAGGCGGCACTGTGAACTGGCTGAAACAATAAAATTGAAAGAGATTAATCTGTATGGTTTTGTGCACATTCTAGTTTGCTTTGCTTGTGTGTCTCTATTTAAGTGGCCTTCTAATTAGTTATATTTTGCTTTACAGTAACAAGCTCTCACTAATACGCTCTGATAGGGTGGGAGAAGCTGAGATGGAATATAATGAGGCAAGTCAGCTTACATGGGCATTCTCCAGTTTACATCTTTAGGGTTTTTGTTATTTGACTAAACTGGTTTGGTGATGCAGTTGAAGGAAGAGAGCGACGAAGCAACAGAAACATTTGAGACGATTGTGCGATTGATGAACGAAGAGATAGTGTGTTTTCAGGAACAAAAAACTTTAGATATGGGGGTTGCTTTCCATGAATTCGCGAAAGGACAGGCGCGTCTCGCAAATGGTATAGCAGATGCTTGGAGAAGTCTTCTTCCTAAGCTCGAATCCTGTTCCTCATCTTAATGAAAGAATTCCAAAAGCAGAGCAAAACCAATCATCCCAAGGTGCTTCTTAGGAAACAGAACAAAAATACTTGTCAAGTGCGGTGGGTTTTAGGAGTGGCAGGGACAACTCAATACACTACAAATTTCAGATTTCAAGAGTTGATTCTGCTGTTTTGGTGTTGTACGAGATTGTGTTGATTCTCCATTTTATTACCTGTAAAAATCCAAAGCTACGTAGAAGAGCAGGTTAATCTTGTGAAAGCATCAATTACAGAGAAAAAACTAGATAAATTATCGTGTTTATCTCACACTGCCGGAGCCTTTTTTGTCCATATGTTGAATACACTCTTTTTGTCTCTGACTTCTATTCAAATTGTTTCTTTATTAATGATAATTGTTTGAAGCGTAGTGCCTGTTCCCTGTTGATCGTATTTTGAAGAAATAAATTGGGTCCAATCGTGGCAGACACCACCAACAACCTTTTAAGAACATGCTCGGGAACTAGGATCCTCTCCGGTTGAGAGGGACCGGAGATGTAAATTATGAAAATGCTATTGGATATAACTGTATAAGAGCATTCCTAGCAGCTTCCCTTCCTTCTTTTTCATTTTTCCTAAATGTAGGGAATAAAACTACTTTTTGCTTTCCTATCAAAAAACACCCCACAGTAGCTTTCCTTCATTTTTCCCTATATCATTAAAATATTATTTTATTACTTTTACTTTAATTAAAAGTAAGAAAAGAAAGAGATAAAGTAAGAGAGAGATTATATTTTTAGAATAAACAATTGAATGAGAGGTGAACAGTGCTTCCCAATGCATTGGGAAGCACTGTTCACTTCCTAGGGAACAGATAATTGTAGGGAAGCTGCTGTGGGATGGTTTTTTTGACCTTCTTAAAAAAATTTCTAAAATTTAGGGAACAGATCCATTGTAGGAAAGCTGCTAGTAATGCTCTAAAGGATCAACTCATTTCCAGTTGAAAATCAACTAGAAAGGATCCTGATGCCCTTCTCGGTGGGTGAAATTTAGGAGGTAATTGGACAGCATCTTGGTCACGAGCCGTCAATGGATCATATTGTTACAAAGTAATTTAGTCGTGGATCATATTGTTAAAAAAACTGATTACTTGGCTCGCATCAATGTTTTTCATATCATATTTGGCAGCAATATTATTATTAGTTTTATGGATAGAGTCACTATATTATTCAAAATTAAAAATTTCAATTAATTTTGAATCCGCAAATTTTTAAAATGTAATAATTAAATTGAAAGGTTGAAGTTAGCAGCAATGTTTTTCACCCATGGCAAAAGTTACCCGCCGAAGAAGTTCATGTGGCGAAGGTTTGAAGTATAGCGTTGAAATTGTTTGCGCCAATAAGTAGTTGAGAAATGCTACAGCTTACAAATTATATTTTTACCTCAAAATTATTTTATTATAGTTATAACCCAACTTTAAATCAGTTATTATTAAAAATTAATTAAAACTATTATGTCAATATTATAAAATAATTATAGGATAAAAGTATGGTAGAATCAAAAGTTATGATCTATGCAACCCTGTCAACTTTTGCACAACTCGTGCCTCCCAATGGATTCGTCGTTTAAAAGAAAGTTTTTTCGGTTCCTCTATTTCCTTGCTGAAAAACCAAAATACCCGATCACAATGGGAGGAGGGTGTGCTTCCCTCCCCCTCCTCTCCCTTTTTTTCCTTCTCTATTCCTTCTCCTTGCTATCGCCTCCATAGAGGCCTTTATCTGGTTGGAGCTTTCTCTAGCCTTTATCTTCCTGGAGCTTGTTCTAGCCATATCCCTTTACTTGCTTTCTTCCACTTCAACACAATTTTTACCGGCCATCCCCTTCCTCCCTGTGTTTTATGCAATTTTTTTCTAAGTTGTTGGGTTGAAATCTTTAGATCTTGATCTATGCAACTCCATCAACTTTTGCACGACACATGCCTCTTCAGTGGGTTCGTCGGCGTCTTCTGCTTCCACCGATGCTCGCCATGTCCTCATCCGACGTCCACGCATCAGAGCGTGGCGTGCACACACTAAGGAGTTTGTCTTCCTTTTCGGCTCGTGATGGCCACACTTTTCCCTACACCCTTACCCCTGCCTGGTTATTGGCGATTCTCGGCTGTCTCTTGTGATCCACATTGGAGAGAGGTCTTCCAGTGGTGACGCATGGTCTTCATACGCCGCCGCCACTGCCGACTCCCAACCCTCCATTTCAACTAGATTTGTATTTTTATTTTTATTTTCGCACTTCTGTATTTTTGGTATCTCCTTTGTATTTCTTGTGATTGTTGCTACGCAACCTGTTGTATTTGGATTTTATGGACTCTGTACGCACCTTTAAACCCTTTTATCGATGGTTTGAGTTTTTAACATTCGTACCAAAAATTAATAGGCCCGCATCTTTGGAAGTATTATCTCTTTGCAATAACGGTCTTAGTATTTTTTTTGTGGTCGTCTGATCCTAATTTAATGTAATTTCTCTTCAAGGATCGTAAAAAAAAAAGAAAAAAAAAGTCATGAATAGTCATTAGCACATTACTGATGTGGCACGAAGATATTTGAAACCTGATGAACCGCCACACTTTCTCAGCTTCTTATCCAAACCAACAGTAAAAGCTATCTTCAGTCTTGACTCTTAACCCACTGCAACTCTCTCACTCTCTCTCTCTCTCTCAAGTCATGGCCTATGCTGCGAGGCTACTTCTCCATCCAGCACGTGTCAACTGGCACGTGCAACTCTCCTCCCCTTCCCCTCCGGCCGTTGTTTCCCGCTCACCAGTACTCACCGGCGGTTGGAACAAAGACAACAACCGCCTGCTTACCAAGATCGGACAATTATCCGGCCAACGGAATCTGATTTCAGTGGCAAAGTCTTCGCCGAAAAGTGACGGCATTGTACCAGCTGATGACGGAGTCTCCTTGGGGACCATGAAATTGCCTCCGAATACCGATCTTCAGAGATTCGAGACCTTGCTCTTTCAGGTATGCTCTCACACACACTCAATTTCTTTGCCTTTTGCGCTCTGAGACGAGCTCATTCATAATTAGAATAATCCAAGTTATAATTTTTTTAACAGTTTTTTTTTTTAACGAATATATTAAGGATTTGTTATTTAATTTTAATTTTTCAGTGGGCTAATAGTCTTTCCCAAGGAGCTAATCTGCCACTTCCTGAACCTCTAAAGGTCGGTTGCCTATGTCTTTCCTTTCACACATGAAATTAAAGCGATAGGCCCTTGGCCATTAATGGCCAATGTACATGTGCATCTTGATCAACGCTGAATCATGTGATTAAATTCTGTTGATTAATCTCCGAAATATTCTGTGCCTATAGAAAATTTGGAACAACCCCCAACAGTTTGGGAGGTTTTTTTTGTTTTTGTTTTTTTAAAGGCGATGCGAAGGCGTAGAAAAATCAGCATTTTTAAATCACAAGTAAAGAGACGTGTTTTAAAAAATGCACATTTTTAAAGGTTATATTACAATTTTAACGGCCAAATTGCAATTTTATTAAACGCTTAATTTTGTTTTTTTAATTTCAAATTGCACGTTTTGAAACCATAAATCCAAATTGACCTATGATATATATTAGACTCAACAGTTATTCATCATGCTTTCGTATCTATAGCAATTGGGCGGTCTTTGTGAAATTTGGCCGCCTAAGAGAAGGAACTCTGTTTCAAGCAGACTAAGAGCTTATTTGGGATTGCGTTAAAGAGCTTAAAAAGTATTATTAGTACATAAAAAATCCAAACAAAAAGTTGGTCTGTTTGGTAAAAGAATTAAAGAAAAATACTTATTTGACTTTTTTTTCTCTAAAAAATGCAAAAATAGATTGATTTTTCTAAAAAGTTATTGCTGTCTTTAAAAACTCTATTTCCCAATACAATCCCAAATAGGCTCTAAGATGTGAGACTCACTTGTCCGGGATAAGTAGGTACTGCAACTCCTCTCTCTTAAACGGTTCGGATTTTTTGTTATTCGGGCAACCTAATTAATAACAAGGATCTCAATCCGGTTGTAACTAGAATAACGTGTGAAGTCTGAACATGTAAGATAGGGCCAGTCGAATAACTCTCCTATTTGGCCTCAATGGGGGCAATTTGCATTTTAATCAAGCAGGTAGACAAAGTAGCTGGTGGAGCAAGACTGGGTTTTATTACAATCGATGATGATGGGAAGACTGAGGTACTCGTGTACATAGATTGCTTGGTTTTTCCAGCAACTGCTGGTTCTGGTCCCATTTTCCGAGCTACAAGAAATGGACGCTTAAAAGATCGATCACCTCCTGGTGAGCCGAGAATCATGAGAAGTCTACAGGAAGCCCTCAAGAAGTCAGTTGAAATCGCTAGATTGTGAATGACTATTATATTCTATTTCAAATGAAACAAAATTTAGGTTATATATGTTGAATTATTTTAATGTGTCCATGCTTGTTTTATACTGCAATGAAGCTTGGTTTCTGTGGAGAGATCCTAGCCCTTGTCTCATGTATATGCCTGCCGACCAATGGATCAAATCAATTACCTGGGTTTGAAGTTTAAACATATTACGTTAGGCTATGTTTGGAAATTAACAAGGTGTTACGTGCTAACATAACTGATCGACCGTGTTATTAGCTAGACATGAAACTAGTAGTGGTGGATTGTTTTTCTTGTTATGGTTTCCTATTTTGGATAGGAAAGAACAAGATAGGGAAAGAAAGGGACATAAATTTTTTATTGGGTCGGAAGAATTTCCTTTAATTCAACCAATAAACCGTTATGTGTTTTTTAAGCATGTGTGTTTATCACATGCTAATTAAAAAATCATGTACTTCACACATGCTAAATTATACATGATATTTTTATAGACCGAAGTAAAAAATCTGAGAGGAAAACTGGGATGATGCGATATGCATGTGTTGGTTTATTTCAAGGGAAGCCAAGATTATGTTTGCGTGGACGATTCTATGTTGATGGACAAAGTACATCTGTTGCCTTTTGGATTTATGCATTTGTTAATGGAGACTTTGTAGGTATCTGTTGTAAATGGAGCATATAACAAGGTGATTTGCATTGCTGGACATGAACTATGGAATCAACATCCTTCTTCTTCTTCTTTTTTTCTTTTTTAATAAAAAAAATTTGTAATGATTCGTGTGATTCTATATCGCTGGGAAAACATGGCGGCTGCTTTTGGAATTTATGCAAATCAGCAATGGAACATTAGAGTTATGTTTTCAGTGAGCATAAAAGTTATAAAACTAGGAGGTTATTTGTCTCATCTTCAAGCATTGGTCCTTTTTATATTTAAAAATGTGTGATGGGATGGCCTGTTATTGAAGAAAAGAAATGAAGTTATAGCCACTCCCTTAACAAAGCATACTTATAAGAGACAAATTAAAATAGAATCTCCTGTAAGTTCCGCGACTACAGCTAGCCTATATATTCAGCTATAAATATTCTGGAATCTGAAACTGAAATTCTCCCATGCAGTATACTATTCTTTTTAACTTGTACCTTTGCACTCTTTCTAATGGGATACTATAATTGACCATACACAAGAACTTGGTTGGGATTATTTCAAAGAAAATCATGAAGAAACAAGCAGAGTTAATGAGAAGGCTGCTTGGAGATGGAGAAGAAGGTGGTTATGATGCTGTCGTCGTGGGGTCTGGATATGGTGGTTCTGTTGCTGCTTGTCGGATGTCAATGGCGGGAATAAAGGTATGTTTGATTGAGAAAGGCCGGAGATGGGAAGCTCAGGATTTTCCAACTGACAGCTTGAAGATCATGTCTGCTGTGAGGATGGAGAACCAGAACTTAGGTGTCAGCTTTGGCCCAAAAGATGCTTTATTCCAGGTCACTTTCTCTTAAACATAAACATGAAGAAAAATATCATGAATTAATTAATCCGTTGTCAAAGATAATATATATATATATATATATATATGAATCTGTTTGATG
Source organism: Alnus rubra (assembly GCA_028654335.1). NCBI lineage: Eukaryota > Viridiplantae > Streptophyta > Magnoliopsida > Fagales > Betulaceae > Alnus > Alnus rubra. Next base: position 1,671,957 of record JAJPGS010000281.1, read on the forward strand.
AAAATATAGGTATATGAACAAAATGATTCTCTAGCAGCAGTGGCATGTGGGCTTGGTGGAGGTTCACTTGTGAATGCAGGAGTAATGCTGCCAACCCCAGTTCGCGCGAGAAGGAATCCGAAGTGGCCAAAGGAATGGGAAAGAGATTGGGATAATTGTGAAGCTTCTGCCTCAGTCATGCTGAGAATACAGAGTGTTCCTGTCAAGTTTCCTGTTTCCAAAGTCTTGGGAGAAATATTAGCCGATGGACAGACTGAAAAAAGTTTTGAGACTTCTTCATTGCAGCTAAGCATGAATTTTGGTGTTGAAGAGCCTCAAAGAAATATTGATCCCTGCTTAGCCTGTGGGAACTGTCTTGCTGGATGCCCTTATAATGCCAAAAGCTCTACTGACAAAAACTATATACTTTCGGCAATCCAGGCATATTTTCTATCATCTAATTTATTTTTATATATATGCTCATTTTCGAATTTTGTGACTGAAAGGTCAAAACCAAATTTTTGTTAATGATTATAAGAACAGTGTCATTCTGTTAAAACCAGAAATTGATCCTATTCCGTCACTTAAAAATTGGGAGTTGCAGTAATATTCTGTATGGGGTCCATTTTTGGTTATTATTTTTTATTTTCAAATGCCATAGGGAATAGTAAGGCTATGTTTGGAACATTGGAATGATGTTATTTAGGAATATGAATGACTATTGGAAATAGAAGAAGATGGAATAGAATGAATGTTCATATTCTTTCATGATAATAACCAAATTATTTTAATTGAAAATGAATCATATTTTACCCAAAAATTTTAAATACCCTGAGTGTAAAAATTATTTTCTCAAAAATTCATTATTTTTTATTTCTTTTTCTAGGCAAAAAATAAAATAAATTGTCCCCATGGGTGGCTGCTACCACCCACCGGTTGTCCAAACAGTTTCTTATTCATATTAACTAGATCCTACTTTTTTCTGTTAAAATCAGAGTTTCTTTGTGATGCGGACTGGATGTCATGTTTTAACAGAATGTCAAGTTCAATATGTGGTTACAAACCCATTTGAAATTTGCCAAGAAAAAAGCATAATTGGCAGAAAGAGAAGAAGATGGCATGTTTACTTGAATGAGATTGACTTTATAACTGCCGATTTTGTAGTCCTCTCAGGTACGAAGCAGTAGCATGTAAATTGTATGTACACAGTAGAACTTTTTGTTCTAAAAAACAGTCTAACAAGTTCGAAACATCTTTCTTTGTTTTCATAGCGGGAGTTTTGGGCACAACTGAGATACTTTTCCAGTCAAAAATGAGAGGATTGAAACTTTCAGATGCACTTGGGTCTGGATTCAGCTGTAATGGGAATACTGTGGCTTATCTTGCTGGAAGCCCAGCACCCTTGAGTGCTTACGGGTTAAACTGAAAGCAACTCTCAAACATACCTTTTCAAGAACGGCCAGGGCCATCCATCTCTTCATCTTATACATCTTCATTAGGATTCACAATCCTGGTCTTGAACTTCTTTATTGATCTAAAACCTAAATTTGCATGCATATATAGACATACATTTGAGTACATTTAAGGATAAAAAATGTGTCATTAAGGATCCATCCAACATTAATTTACCCTTTTTCTGTTGGCTCAGAGTGCTGTACTTCCAACGGCTTATCCTTACCTGATGTTCAAAGGGATCACAACTTACGGTTGGCCAACTGGATCCTGGTTCTTTCATGGGATAATTGACAAGGTAAAACACATTACAGGTTTTAAAGCAAGCCAAGCAATGATTCTTAATGCAATGGGATATGATGACAGTGATGGGAAAATAACATTTGATAAGGACATGAATAGAATCTGCTTTAGTCCACCTCACGATCCTTTACTCCCAAGGAAAATTAATGCCTTCCAGAAGCTCACTAAGAAATTAAGAGGAATACTCTTCATGTCAAGGTACCGAAGCACATTCAGTTCATCTTTTAGGTGGGTGCAATGCATCGTCCCATCGTTTATGTGGTGTTTGTAATCCGAGCGGTCAGGTTTTTGACCCAGAAGGTACCACCACTGTTCACGCCGGCCTCTATGTCTGTGATGCTTCTTTAATCCCTTGTTCTGTTGGCATAAACCCATCTCTTACTATTGCCACTGTGGCGGAGTACGTAAGTAGACACCTTGTGAGGGATGTTCTCAAGTACAAGAGCAATAACGGTATTGAAATTCCTGTTAAAACTGTTCATCAAGACCCACATTCCATCATTGATAAGAATATGAAGAGTGATTGGACATCAATGGTCACTTTTAATGAAACCATGGAGGGTTATGTAGGGGGTATGCCCTGCACAGCTTATCTAAAAGTGAAGATAAACTCTCAAGATCAGAAGAGCTCGGGTGAGTGGAAATGGGGTATCAGAGAATGTCATCCTCTTTTAAGAGGCAAAGTTGGTGGATATGTGGAATTTAGAGCCATTGAGAAGGATAAATTACATGTTATAGATGGGAAAATAAATTTGTGTAAAGTAGAATGCAAAACTCCTTACACACAGTATATGCATTATCATCTTCTCCTTGCAGCTTCCTCTGGTTCAAGGTATCATGAGAAGGTTTAAGATAAATTTCCTCATCAATTTCTTTTATGATATTACGGAACTAAGAAATTTCAAGTTCATGCAGATATATTCTCGAGGGAAGGAAGATAATGAATCCTTATCTCTTTGGATTATATGCTTGGAGGGAGACAACAACACTGCATCTGACATTTAAAAAAGTTGTTGAGAACAATTCAAGGGAAGGCATGGTGAATTTAAAAGGCGAGCTTTGTATATCTATGGTACAGCTTTTGAAGAGCATCTTAAGTCTTGAAGGAAACAAGAGAGGGAGGTTCATACGTCTTCTATTACACACTCTCCTAAGCACGTATCTTTTACAGATTCCTCGAGGGAGTCACAAGGACTTCACCCTATCAAATTCGTATGTTAAACCTTATGGTCCTTATCCAAGCAGCACCCTCCATGAAATAAAAACAGGTATCGAGAATCTAATTAAATCCTTTGTTTAAGAGTGTCAAAATCGAATCTGCTTGGAATTAGTGTGATTGCATTCAATGCAGTCTTGAGAGCTAGAGCCGATGCTTATAAACATCAGAAACGAAAACTACATTGAGATACGGCATATTCATTGAAATTATACCAGTATGTAATTAATTCAAAACTTGGTAAATGCACTTAGCTTAAAATAGAGAAGATGACTGGAAGAAGGAATACCCAACACCATCAAGTTATACATGCACTCAACTTGTGATCTGACTTAATGACCAAAATGTGACATATATGGAGTTAGCACATATTTCTTTGTTCTTTCTATTTCTTTTTCTTTTGTCTTTTTTTTTTTGATGAATAAGTGAGGACTTTTATTACCAACATCCAAACATTACAACCAGAACCTGTCCAACCAAAACAGAGGACAAAACCAAAGCAAACCAAAGCTCACACCCACCAAAACAAAACAGAACAGCAAGACTGCAAGAAGAACTAAACCAGAACAGAAAATGATATGTTCCAGTTTAAACAGAGATTAACACTCTCCCTAGTCTTTGCGAATCTACCATTTCCAGAAAATCGGGAACGAACATCCCAATAGATCGATCGAAGCACCTGCTCTTCAGTTTTGGGACATCCATTGTGCTTAATTTCATTTCTTGCTGTCCACAGATGATAAACAGCAGATTGTAGGACTAATCTGCAAAGAGCACCCCACATTCTCTTAGTTTTCCACTGCCTACAGCCTGTATCCATCACATTCAGCCAGTCAATATCAGGATTTTCAATATTACATCTCCACATACAATTTTTCCAGATTCTGGAACTAAAGCTACATCGAAAGAACAAATGGTCCCGGCTTTCCAACCCATGTCTACAGAAACCACACTGAGTGTCCCCTTTGTATCCCCAAACCAAAAGCCTCTCTCCAGTAGTAAGGCGGTTTCTCACAGCCAACCATAATAAGAAAGCTTGCTTAGGGATTGCATAAGGGAACCAAATGAGAGACCACCAAATAACCTCCGGTTTCTTCTTCCTCAAAGCATTCCAAGTATCTGAACTCACATAAATTCTTTTACGAGCCACAGTCCAAACCGGATTATCAGAATCTCCTAAATTAATTTCCGGCAACCTACTTTGAATAGTGACTAACTCTTCAGACCGGGCAAGTTTCCAATGCCATTCTCCATTCTTTAAAACAGAAGCTACCTTGACATCAATGCTACTCTGAGAGTCATAAATAACTCTGAAGCCGAAGCTCTCAAGGAGAAGACCACGGGGATGCCAATCATCATGTCATAAATGAATACTATGCCCATCTCCCACTTCAAACTTAAGAAAGCCTTGAGCAAGATTTCGGATATGAAGTAGTTTCCTCCAATTCCAAGAGCAGTCTTGAGGGAGTTTTACATTCCAAAAACTTCTCCCCTTCAAATGTTCTTTCTATTTCCTTTTCTACTTGAGTTTCTAATCTCGTGTCCTTTGTATGTCATGCAGAAGATGGATGTTTTATCAGTTGCAGACAATGGAAATGCACCCAAAATCCATCGAGGCTTGAAGGACCAAAACAACTAAATCCAGTTCTCCTTCTTAATGGTCATTCTACTGAGAAATACTGGTTGCCAACAGAACCAAATGATTTAGTCAGAACTTTACTGGAAGAAGGCCATGAAACATGGCTACTGCAACCAAGGTTGCATCCTTTGAATCCTTCAAAAGAATTCACGATTGAAGATATTGGAAGATTTGATGTCCCAGCTGGTAAAAGAATGCAAATTCATACATGCTTCAATTCATTTTATCAATTCTTAGTTTCTTGATCCGATGTCTATTCAGTTCTCACTTAATTTTTCTTTTGCAGCAATAAATAAGATCCTTGAATTGCATGGCCAGCATACAGTAATACATGGTAGTTGCACATTGTGTTGGAGGCTTAGCCGTACATATAGCTCTCATGGGGGGCCATGTATCTGCAACCCATATAGCTTCCATGTCTTGCACCAATTCTTCAATGTTCTTCAAGCTTAACGCTTCATCAATGTTCAAAATGTGGCTTCCTCTGGTCCCGGTAATCTCTCTCTCTCTCTCTCTCTCTCTCTCTCTCTATATATATATATATATATATATATACAGAACTTGATCGACATAAAGTTGCTACACTATGTTGGGACCGTTCAGAGAAGCAATCCGTATTGAGTTCAGAAAGACAGGAGGTGGGGATGTCAAAGAATGATGATAATGTCAAAATTGCTAATATTTTGGATGCTTGCTTAGTTGTGTTGATATTATTTTTTCTGTCCCTTTGTCTAAACATGCTCAGCCAATAATAATAAAGAATGACAATTACAAAGCAATTACTAACATACGAACAAGGAAGGAAATGATGAATTTAATTATTCCGACTCCGTAAGTAATTAAGCTAATAAGTAATGATGAATTCAATTATTTAAATTGATATTTTAACAAAACCTCTAGGTCTAATGAATACATAATGTAATTTAACACAATTTCTCAAGATCTCTTTCTCCTTGAGCTCAAGAAGGTGCATGTTTCAATTCAACGTGCAGCTTTCCATGGTTATACTAGGCAAGAACAAAATCCTGCCTCTGTTGGACACATCAAAGTGCAGTTTCCGTCATCGGCTCTTGAAATTTATTGCCTGCTTGATACCACGACATGAGAGATGCACCTGCAACGAGTGTGAGGTTTTTTCTGGAATATTTGGAAGCACATTCTGGCATGCAAATGTAAGCCCCAAAATATCCTACTGGTTAAACAAAGAAAGTTTGACAAGGCTTCCCATGGCAGCATTCCCCCACCTCAGGAAAATATGCAAAGCCGGCTTCATTGTAGACAGCAACGGCAACAACACATATTTGATCCATCCTGAGAGATTGGCGCTCCCTACGCTTTATATTTCCGGAGGACAGAGTCTCCTTGTGACTCCAAAGACTTCTTTTCTTGCTAACAAGTACATGAAGTTACACCAGCTTGGTTTTAGACATGAGAGAGTTGTTGTGGAGGGTTTTGGGCATTCGGACCTTTTGATTGGAGAAGAGTCTGATAAGAAGGTTTTTCCTCACATTTTGTCTCATATCAGATCAGCTGAAGGAGGAAATGATGCAATCGGTGCTCCGGGAAGGAAGTACACTAAAGAGGCAGGGGAAGATGATCCAGATGAAAAATATGGAGGGTTTGACAGTTGGTTTTCTCCTTTAGTTGTTGTTTTGTTGTTTTTCTTGTTGTTTCTCATGTTAGTTTCATAGTACTTGTAACTTGTGTCAGTGGTTCGTGAAGTAGGAATTGAAAGAATCCTTGACCAGTTGACCATATGTAGTCGAATGACGTAATAATTCTTTGGACTTCTCTCGAAAACAAAATCGATCGAAATAGTTCAATTAATTGAGCCCAACTACGAGACCTTTGGAAATGGTTTTGCCTCCATATATATTACGCTAGAAAAAAGCTCCTATTTTACTGGTGGAGTTTTCTCCAAATTGGATTGGTTAAATTTTTAATAGCATGTTAGAAACATATACATTTTTAATAGAATTTATTCCAACTCTTTAAATGCTATTAAAAAAGAATCCACTTCTCACGTACCCAAAGAACACATGACAATTTTATAGGAATGTAAAAATAAAGAATTTTCCTTCAAACTGAAATAAAGAGTCATTTCATGATTCAAATTAAATTTCACGAATCTAATAGTATATAGGTTAACACATCATTTAAAATTTTAAATAATGTGGCATCATATACACCGGTACATACAACAAAATTAGTGTTGGCAATTTTTGACACGACCCGCGAACTCGGCATGAACACGACACGAAAATACAGGGTTTGAGTTTATGGTAATTGGGTTCGGGTCATAATCTGGTCAGCCCGATTATGACCCGGTTATAAACGTGTCTGGACCCGTTAACACAATAATAACCCGTTTCTTTAAAAAAAAAAAAAAATTCGAAACAAACTTACAAACCCTAGTAGCACCCACATGCCCGGCAACCCATATCACTTTTCTAAGTTTTCTTTTCAATATTCACACCTCCTTCACACTGAAAATGGACAAATCCTTGCTTTGTCGCCGTCGACGATCTCGCGGCCGACGATCCTTACAAAAGTGATTCGGCTGACGATCCTTACAAACCCTCGGAAATGGACGAATCCGTGCTTTGTCGCCGCCGCCGATCTCGCGGCCGATGACTGCGATGAGGCAGGCTTGGATCTGGGTTTTGTGGTCATTTTGGCATGGGTTTCTGTCGGGTCATCAAGACAAAGACAAAGACGAACACAAATTCAGCTTCAAACGAAGACAATCCTTATTCGGACGAAACTTCTTCTTCAGAGGAAATAAACATGTCAATCGGGTTCGTGTCGGGTAACACGATTTACAATCGGGTCGTGTTTGGGTCATATGTTTCAACCTCATTAATAATCGGGTCGGATTCATGTTATACCTGTTTATGTAATCGGATCAGTCGGGTTAACTCAAACCCGACTTGTTTACCCGAATTGCCAACCCTAAACAAAATAAATTCTTAATTGTAGAAATGAAGAATTTACTAATACATTTTTCTGGATTGATGTGACAGTGCTCATAAGCCTTTAAAAATTTATTTATTTTTAAATAAGAATTGATGGTATTGCATGTCACATCAGTCAAACAAAATGAAAGCGAGAGGGAGGTGCACGTAATATTTAGTATTTCTGTTTAATTGGAGTATCCCAAGTAGTTAACGTAACAATAAACCCTTTGCCATTGCCCTCACGATCAGTCATCAAATCATCCACTAGAGGAAATATTCTCACATTTTCTCCTTTTATTTTTTCTATTTGCATCAGGTGGGGCAAGAACCCTACTGTGTAATTCTCTTTCCCTACTTTTCCCTATTTGAATAGAAAAAAGGAAAAAATAATCAACAAAAAAATAATTGGTCTATTCCTTGACTTGCCGATCGATAAAGTTTGAATCACACTGGCAGGCAATTGAAACAGTTTCTTAATGTGATATAAAGTATAAAGAAAATTTTATATTTTTTTAAAGAAAAAGCGAAAGAAGCTGTTCAAAAGTAATTAATGTGGTTAAAAAATTAAAATAAAAAATTATTAATGTAATATAAAAATTAAAATAATTAAATGTTGATATTTTTAGACCAAAAAAGCCCGTAAAGTCAGCTTTACAAGATGGGCAGCTCTGATTGACTGGATTGACCCACTCAAGTCATGCATTCATACGGATTTTCTTCTGTCCTTCTACCTCTTTCCAAATGTCGTGGCGGCCGGAAAAGCATGCATGCAACAGCTTAACCTAGAAAAATTTAAGGTAGACTTATTGATAGGGGTGACAATTTTTTATACAACTTGTAAATTTGACACAGAATTATAAGGTTTTGGTTTAATTTAAATGAGTTTAGGTTATAAACCGGTCGATCCGTTTATGACACGTTTAATATACGTGTCAAACTGGTCAACCCGCTTGATCCGCAGATAATCGTTTGACCCCTTTAAAAAAATACAAAAGGTTGAAAGTAGTTTATGTCGGACCCTTATTTTGCTGTCGAAATTTTTACATTAAGTTTGAAAGCAATTTTTTGTAGTTTACATTAAAGATTGGAAGTAGTTTATAACTTTATATTAAGGTTGGAATATTAGATAGTTATTGTAAAAGTTTGGAATGATATTTCAATCCTTAATTTATTTTTTATTTTATTTTAAAAAAAAATTATGCTGCTAAGTGCTAGCTTAGAAGTTAGAATCATCAAATTAATTAGGTGATTATATGGTTTTGGGCCTTTTCTATGCGGAGACTTCTGAAATTGCATTACGTACTTTTAAAATTTTTGAAATGATTGAACATTAAAAGAACAAAAAAAAAAAGTGGGCAAAAAATAAATTAATGGGCCGTTTCGGGTCAATCGGGTTGTGTCAATCTAACATGACTTGTTAACTAAACGGGTTGTGTCATGTTACTCGTTAATTTAACGTGTCGTGTTTGGGTGGACATGTCTGACTCGTTAATTTAATTTGGTCGTGTTGTATCAAGCCTAAACGGGTTGGCATGTCAAATATATTGACCCGAACCCGACACGCCAACCCGTTTTGTCACCTCTAGTTGTTGTTGAAAAACCCTATTTGATCTCGATGCATGTTGACCGACTATCCTTTGATATTTGCAAACAATTGGTTGCCAAACATTTTGGAAAGAAAATAATCATTTTCTAAGATCATTAGCAACAGTTTTTTAATTTTTTTTTTCTTAATATAAAAATTCAAATCACTCTATGCTTTCCTATTTTAATGTATTTCACAATACTTTCCATTATCTTTTCCCTATACCATTTGAATATTCTTTTTAAATTAAATGGTAGGAGAAAGAAAGAAAAAATAAATCATTTAAATATTGTTTCAAATAAATGGTAGATGAATAAGAGAGGTAAGATAAAAAATTCTATATTGAAATAATGTTAAGAAATTACTTTTGCTTCTTTTGATCGATGTTTTCTTAGTTTAGGAAACAACAAAATAATCTGATTTAATGGATTTTTTAAGAGTTTTTCTCTAAAAACTAAATCTATAATTCTCTAAAAGTGGCAAATTAAACTTTCTCCAGCCGCGTCTAGATACGTGTGTAATTGAGCAAAAGAATGAGAATTTGAAAGACATGATGAACAAGACCCACAATAATTAATCCGGCCACCTTTTTATTAATTATTGATGATACCAAATTCGTACCTACCCTTTAGACCGGGCATTGAGTTCTCAGGTAACCATCACTTTTATTAGGAATGGAATTCGAATTTCTCCTGAGGGATCAAAACATGAATAATGGGCCAAACCTAATTCTGATAGGAGTCATGTCCAATTTTTAAGCCGGAAAATTTTCAAAATCGGAGCCCTGAATAAAGGGTACCATCGACAATCTATGGCAAGGGTCACCCCTACATATATAGGGCTTCTTGTCACCCCTACATATATAGGGCGGGCTTCTTGTCACCCCTACATATATAGGGCGGGCTTCTTGTCGGGTACGGTGGTACCGGTGTATATATTTAAGGAACAATGGCCTAACGAATTTGGAGTTAATGTCTCAATGGGTATTAGAACTTAAATAATCATAATTGAGCAGGAAAATTTGACTTCTACGCTTGATTTACGGCTACATAACTTTCCTACAAATTAAGTTTTGTTAGCCTACTTAATAGAGATTGTAGGAGTCTCTTCTCGTAGCCAAATATTTCTCAGCTACAAAATTAATTAATGGAACCCAATTGAAGTGGGAACAAACATGTGCTGCCTATTGACTTGAGAAATTCCAGTCGCAGGAGGTTAACTTATAAAAGCTATATATTATAAGTGCATGGTCTTTGTGGGCATGCAAGGAAGTGATCGAAGACCGTGATCACCATCGACAGCTTGTTTTTCTCTTGACCTGGGATTTCAAAGAAAATAATGAAGAAACAAGCAGACTTAATGAGAAGGCTTGGAGAGGTAGAAGAAGGTGGTTATGATGCTGTTGTCGTGGGGTCTGGATATGGTGGTTCTGTTGCTGCTTGTCGGATGTCAATGGCGGGAATCAAGGTATGTTTGATTGAGAAAGGCCGGAGATGGGAAGCTCAGGATTTTCCAACTGACAGCTTGAAGATCATGTCTGCTGTGAGGATGGAGAACCAGAACTTAGGTGTCAGCTTTGGCCCAAAAGATGCTTTATTCCAGGTTAATTACTTTACTTTCTCTTAATTTGTTATCTTCTTCTCGATCTTGCATGGAAATCAAACATATATAAATATGCATGAAGATCGACGTACAAGGTTACTTCACAATAATTAACGTTTTAGTATTTGGATATATATTTGGAATCATTGAAATGAACAACTCGTGAAGAAAAATATCATGAATCCGTTGTCAAATCACCAAATACGTACAAGAGATATGTTATACATTCTCTTATTGTGTTTATCTCATTTTTTTTCACTTTTGAAAATTATTATTAAATGTATTTACGTGGCCCATATAAGGGACTTACATGAACCCCATATATCCAATGATGATTTTAAAGAATTGGGAGGATGGAAGAAGAACGGGAAGAGTGTGGCGTCCCACATTGCTTGAGTATAAGAACGAGAATGCGCTTATATGTATAAACGCATCATTCTTGACACAACGTTTTTTAAAGCCGTGATGATCATAAATCTATCAAAACTTTGTAGTTAAGCGTGCTTCTGTGAGAGTAGTATTAAGATTGGTGACCTTTTAGAAAGTCTCATTTGAGGGAGCTAAAAGCGGACAATATTGTATCATTGGAGGTATGTCGTTGCAAATGGTATTAGAGTCGTTGTTCAGCCTTAGATGAGGGAGCATGCACGTACAAGCTTATGAGGGCCACTAGCGGGTACTCTTTGGGACGTCAAGAATTGGGTGATCCCATGAGGGTCGCCAGCAGGGACACTGGGTCTCAAGATGGGGTGATTGTGACGTCTCATATCGCCTGAGTATGAGAATGAAAATGTGCTTATACGTATAAACGCATCCGTCTTGACACAACGCATTTTAAAGCCGTGATTGTTATGAATCTATCATAACTCTGCAGTGAAGCGTGCTTCTGCGAGAGTAGTATCAAGATGGGTGACATCCTAAAAAGTTTTGTTTGTGAGAGTTAAAAACGAACAATATTGTGTTATTAAGGTGACCGGGTCGTTACAAGGAGGAAATAAAACATTTCTCTTTTATGAAAAGTCTCGACATCTATAAATTTTTGAAAAGTTCAACTTGTTTACTTTGTTTAAAAGTCCACTTTTTACATAAAAAATTTATTTCATTTTCTGTAATACATCTCTCATCCATCTTTTGTTCAAATCAAGCATTGAAAAGTCTTGGAAGAAGATGAAAAGTCCCGTGTAGAAATATATAATGAATCGGTTGTCAAAAGAACTTATGCAGGCCAAAAAACGGTAGTCACATGCATGGAGTTGAAAATTAACCAGATTAAAACATGCTTAGTTTCTAATTAACTCAAGACTTCAGTGTAAATTAATGATAATATATATGAATCTGTTTGATGAAAATATATATAGGTACATGAACAAAATAATTCTCTAGCAGCAGTGGCATGCGGGCTTGGTGGAGGTTCACTTGTGAATGCAGGAGTGATGCTGCCAACCCCAGTTCGAGCCAGAAGGAATCCGAAGTGGCCAAAGGAATGGGAAAGGGATTGGGAAAATTGTGAAGCTTCTGCCGCAGCCATGCTGAGAATACAAAGTGTTCCTGTCAAGTTTCCTGTTGCCAAAGTCTTGGGAGAAATATTAGCCGATGGACAGATTGAAAAAAGTTTTGAGACTTCTTCATTGCAGCTAAGCATGAATTTTGGTCTTGAAGAGCCTCAAAGCAATATTGATCCCTGCTTAGCCTGTGGAAACTGTCTTGCTGGATGTCCTTATAATGCCAAAAGTTCTACTGACAAAAACTATTTAGTTTCGGCAATCCAGGCATTATTTTCTAGCTATCATTTAATTTGTTTATATTAACTGCAAACTATATGTTTTTAGGAATATATATAGTACGTTTGTATTTTCAAATGCCATAGGGTATTTACGGCTACTTTTGGTACTTGAATAATTAATAATGGTTCTTTAGAAATTAATAGGAAGAGGTATTATTAGAAATGAACGAACATTCTTATTCTTAATTAGTATGGTTACAATACAAGAATAACCAAAGTTTTTAAATGAAAATGAATTATATTTTGCCCAGTTTTTCTAAAACATCATAACTGTAAATATTATTGTCCCTATAGGTGGCTGGCCACCCGGTACCAATAGAAGCTCTAGGGGTGGTTGCGGGCTTGCGGCAACCACCGGTGCACCATGGGGGTGGCTACAACCACCCCGAATTGCACAGGTTGCATGTCCAAACAGTTTCTTATTCATATTTGGATCTTACTTTTTCTGTTAAATTTCTTTGTGATGCAGGCAGGATGTCATGTAATAACAGAATGTCAAGTTCAATATGTGGTTAACAAACCATATGAAATTTACGAAGAAGAAGGCATAATTGGCACAAAGAGAAGAAGATGGCATGTTTACTTGAATGAGATTGACTGCATAACTGCTGATTTTGTAGTCCTTTCAGGTACGAAGCAGTACTAGCAACAACAAATGATATGTATCTTTTGTTAGAGAATATTTTCCATATCATTAATTGTGATTGGATTTGGTATGAAAATTTATCTTGTGAGAGTAAGTTGTACACCGAACTAAATAAAATCTCGTCTCTATTTATCTTTATTCCGCTTTATCTTTACTTTTCTATTTGATTATCAATTCTTTTATTTTTTTTAAATTTTGTCTCAAAACAAACAGTTTAACAAGTTCGAAACATGTTTCCTTTTTTCCATAGCGGGAGTTTTGGGCACAGCTGAGATACTTTTCCGGTCATAAATGAGAGGATTGAAACTTTCAGATGCACTTGGGTCTGGATTCAGCTGTAATGGGAATAATGTGGCTTATCTTGCTGGAAGCCCAGCACCCATGAGTGCTTACGGATTAAACCGAAAGCAACTCTCAAACATACCTTTTCAAGAACGGCCGGGGCCATCCATCTCTTCATCTTATACATCTTCATTGGGATTCACAATCCAGGTCTCGAAACTTCTCTACATCTAAAACCTAAATTCACTCATGTAGTTCTAACTGGGTTTTTTCTTCGGGTCATTGTAGATTTTTATAAACACATAAAATCGTTAGTTATATTTGTGTTATCATTCCAAAATGACTAATCAATTTAATTTGAACTTTCATAGAATCACTTATAAAACACAGTTTTACTTAATAAGTAAGCAATGTGAAACCATGGGTGGTTTGAGCCTTAAACAACTTAGGCGGTCGCCTAAGTCCCCCAACTAATAATTATACAATAAATTTATACATATTTTTTTTAAAAAAAATATTTAAGGCTAAAAAAAACATTTTAAAGCTCTAATATGGTAAAAAGTTAATAAAATACTCTTTAATTAAGGCCCGCGCTTAATAATTTTACAATAAAATTATTTCCGCCAAAACAAATTTTAAGACTCTAATATGGTAAAAATTTAATAAATGGTTTCTAATTAAGGCCCTCAATCATGATAAAATTAATTACAAATTGAAAGTCTCATTATTCACATTAAAAAAAAAAAAAATCATAAATTCTTGAAAAGTTTCACTTATTTACTCTCTTTAAAAGCCTCATTTTTACATTCATGAAATTAGTCTAACGTGCATAATTTTTTTTCCAACGTTTATTTGAATTGAACGTTTAGAAAAATATAAAAAGTCTTCAAATTAAGTGCATAAATTCTCATTATTTGTAATGTGCATAATAGATAGAATTACACATTCGGTGAATCTTCAATGTCCAACAATTTTTTTCACATTATGTTCTATTACAAATCAATCTTTATATAACTTATTTTCATTTTCCTCTTTATTTTTCTTTAAATCTTATTATTTCATGTCTTTGAATCAAGTGAGAAGTTATTCTATATCTAATAAGTTATTAAAAAAAATTAAAATACATTTTAAAAATATAAGAAAATGCTTTAATTGACATATTAAGTAAAAAAACTAATATAAATATTAAAATAAATTTAATTTAATTAATATTTAAATATAAAAAGATGACATCACTTAAACTTGTTGCCTGAAGCCTCAAAATATATCGACCAGGCCCTGTGTGAGACTAAACACCCATGATTATGTTTATAAATTATTAACTTTACGTGCATTACTGATCTTTCCAATATGGGCCGGTGTGTTACACCAAACATGATTTTTATTTTTTTCAATACGGGGAAGAGGAAAGGGGATACACCAAACATGCATGCTTGCATACATAGATATACATTTGAACATATAAGGATAAAAACTCTCTTTCATTTAGGATTCATCCAACATTTTCCCTTTTTCTGCATGTTGGCTCAGAGTGCTATACTTCCAACAGCTTATCCTTACTTGCTGTTCAAAGGGATCGTAACTTATGGTTGGCCAGCTGGATCCTGGTTCTTTCATGGGATAGTTGACAAGATAAAACACATTGCAGGCTTTAAAGCAAGCCAAGCAATGATTCTCAATGTAATGGGATATGATGACAGTGATGGGAAAATTACATTTGATAAGGACATGAATAGAATCTGCTTTAGTCCACCTCACGATCCTTTACTCCCAAGGAAAATCAATGCCTTTCAGAAGCTCACTAAGAAATTAGGAGGAATACTCTTCATGTCAAGGTACCGAAGCACATCAGTTCATCTTTTAGGTGGGTGCAATGCATCGTCCGATCGTTTATGTGGTGTTTGTAATCCGAGTGGTCAGGTTTTTGACCCAGAAGGTACCGTCATTGTACACGCCGGCCTCTATGTCTGTGATGCCTCTTTAATCCCGTGTTCTGTTGGCATAAACCCATCTCTTACTATTGCAACTGTGGCTGAGTACGTAAGTAGGCACCTTGTGAGGGATGTTCTTAAGCACAAGAGCAATAACGGTATTGAAATTCCTGTTAAAACTGTTCATCAAGATCCACATGATTCGATCACTGATAAGAGTATAAAGAGTGATTGGAGATCGATGGTCACTTTTAATGAAACCATGGATGGTTATGTAGGCGGTATGCCATGCATAGCTTATCTGAAAGTGAAGATGAACTCTCAAGATCATCAGGGCCCGGGTGTGTGGAAGTGTCATCCTCTTTTAAGAGGGAAAGTTGGTGGATATGTGGAATTTAAAGCCATTGAGAAGGATAATTTACATATAATAGATGGGGAAATAAATTTGTGTAAAGCAGAATGCAGAACTCCTTACACACAGTATATGCATTATCATCTTCTCCTTGCAGCTTCTTCTGGTTCGAGGTACGTATGAGAAGGTTTAAGATAAATTTCCTCGTCATTTTCTTCTCTGATATTAGAGAACTAATAAATTTCAAGTTCATGCAGATATATTCTTGAGGGAAGGAAGATAATGAATCCTTATCTCTTTGGATTATATGCTTGGAGGGAGACAACAACACTGCATGTGACATTTAAAAAAGTTATTGAGAACAATTCAAGGGAAGACATGGTGAATCTAAAAGGCGAGCTTTGTATCTCCATGGTACAGCTTTTGAAGAGCATCTTAAGTCTTGGAGGAAACGAGAGAGGGAGGTTCATACGTCATCTATTACACACTCTCCTAAGAACCTATTTTTTACAGATACCGCGAGGGAGTCAAGCGGACTACACCCTATCAGATTCGCATGTTAAACCTTATCCAAGCAGCACCCTCCATGAAATAAAAACAGGTATCAGGAATCTAAATCAATTGTTTAAGGGTGTGAAATCAAGTACGTCTACTTGGAATTAGTATTTGTGAGGGAGATTGATACTTTAGAGTCTTTTACACTCATATGTGTATACTCAACAATCTCTTCTCTACGATTGAGTTCGTGACCGCATTGCTACACTCCTTAAACAGTTTTTATTTTATTTTATTTTACTTTTATCAATTTTATGAGCTAGCCCTCGCCAAAATCAGTACTTGTGAGTTATATGAGTGGTTTGGACCAACTATGCTATAATAATCACTAACAATTATGAACGTCTTTCTAACGTGGGACTCAAAGTATATTCAAGAGTATGATTGCATTCAATGCAGTGTTGGAAGAGTCAACGCTTATAAACATCATAAACAAAAACTACATTGAGCTGCGGGATATTCATTAAAGATCTTTGTTCTTTCTATTTCCTTTTCTACTTGAGTTTCTAATCTCGTGTCCTTTGTATATCATGCAGAAGATGGATGTTTTATCAGTTGCAGGCAATGGAAATGCACCCAAAATCCATCGAGGCTTGAAGGACCAAAACTACTAAATCCAGTTCTCCTGCTTAATGGTCATTCTGCTGAGAGTTACTGGTTGCCAACAGAACCAAATGATTTAGTCAGAACTTTACTAGAAGAAGGGCATGAAACATGGCTACTGCAACCAAGGTTGCACCCTTTGAATCCTTCAAAGGACTTCACAATTGAAGATATTGGAAGATTTGATGTCCCAGCTGGTAAAAGAATACAAAATCATTTTTTATCAATTATTTAGTTTCTTGATCCAATGTATGTTCAGTTCTCACTTAATTTTTCCTTTTGCAGCAATAAATAAGATCCTTGAATTGCATGGGCAGCATACAGTAATACATGTAGTTGCACATTGTGTTGGAGGCTTAGCCATACATATAGCTCTAATGGGGGGGCATGTGTCTGCAACCCATATAGCTTCCCTGTCTTGCACCAATTCTTCAATGTTCTTCAAGCTTAACGCTTCATCAATGTTCAAAATGTGGCTTCCTCTGGTCCCGGTACTCTCTCTCTCTCTCTCTCTCTTGGTGTGATATATAAATACAATTCCCTGATAAAGATATATAGAGATAGGCAGAACTTGATCGACACAAAGTTGCTATATAGTATGTTGAGATCCTTCAGAGAAGCAATCCTTGTTGAGTTCAGAAATAGAGGAGGTGGCAATTTAATTTAAAGAATGACAATAATGTCAAAGTTGCTTGCTTAGCTGTGTTGATGTTTTTTCTTCTGTCCCTTTGGCTGTAACATGCTCAGCCAATAATAATAAAGAATGTCGATAACAAGATTAGAACGAATAAATTTAATTATTTAAATTAATATTTTAACATTCCCCGTACTCAGGATTTCGAGTTTGATAAATATATTATGTCAGCCGCTTAAATTAAAAGGAAATAATGAATGTAATTATTTTAATTGATATTTTAATGAAACCTCTAGGTCTAATGAGTCCACAATATAATTTAGCACAATTTCACAAGATCTTTTTCACCTTGAGCTAATCAAGAAGGTGTCTCAATTCAACGTGCAGCTTTCCATGGTTATACTAGGCAAGAACAATATCTTGCCTCTGTTGGAAACATCAAAGTGCAGTTTCCGTCATCGGCTCTTGAAAATTATTGCTTGTTTGATACCATGCTATGAGAGATGCACCTGCAACGAGTGTGAGGTTTTTTGTGGTATATTTGGAAGCGCATTCTGGCATGGAAATGTAAGCCCTAGCATGCACTACTGGTTAAACAAAGAGAGTACTTTGACAAGGCTTCCCATGGCAGCATTTCCCCACATTCGAAAAATATGCAAAGTCGGTTTCATTGTGGACAGCAATGGCTACAACAAATATTTGATACATCCTGAGAGAATGGCGCTCCCTACGCTTTATATTTCCGGTGGACGGAGTCTCCTTGTGACTCCAAAAACTTCTTTTCTTGCTAACAAGTACATGAAGTTAAACCAGCCTGGCTTTAGACATGAGAGAGTTGTTGTGGAGGGTTTTGGGCATTCAGACCTTTTGATTGGAGAAGAGTCTGATAAGAAGGTTTTTCCTCACATTTTGTCTCATATCAGATCAGCTGAAGAGGAAAATGGTGTAACTGGCGCTCCAGGAACGAAGTACACTAAAGAGGCAGCCTTGGAGTGGGAAGATGATCCATATGAAGAATATGGAGGGTTTGACAGTTGGTTTTCTCCTTTAGTTGTTGTTTTGTTGTTTTTCTTGTTGTTTCTCGTGTTAGTTTAACTTTATAGAGGAATACTATAAACCACACTTAGAATTAATTAATTATTTTTTAGTTTTTTACAAGAGCGAATTCAAGATTTAATTGACACTATAGTGTCAACACAGTGATATATATATAGTTGTAAAATAAAAGCGTATTTTATAGCATTAGTACTCTAGTTTCATAATACTTGTGGCAATGGTTTCTCAAGCAGGAAATAATGCTAGCTTGAGCATGTAGTTGAATGATGTAATAATTCTTTCGACTTCTCTAAAAAACCGAAATTGAAATAGTTCAATTGAGCCTACCTACGAGTCATCTGCATGGGTCAAATGGTTTTGATGTAATAATTTTATAGGCATAGTTTTTCTTTAAATTGGGATGAATGCAGCATTACAAGAAGTATATATATATATATGTTTTATTTAATAGAATAATGCTAGATGTTATAATTCTATTCAATAAATATTGACGTGGTAGTCCCACCTATTATTTGGATTAATCCTTCTAAATAAAAAAATATATATACAATGCTTGGTTGGGAGTGCCATACATGCTAGCATTGTTGAATGAATGTTGGATATAATTATAGTATATAGTTTTTTTTTTTTTTTAATAACATGTGAGAAGCACATACATACATTTTTAACAGAATTTATTCAAACTCTTATTGCTAAAAAAAAAAAAAAAAAAAAAAAAACGTGTTTTTCACATGTTCAATGTAAACATGACAATTTTATAAACTGGGTTAGATGAATTCCTCCAACCCATTTTTGGAGGAAAACCATACGGGTACGTTTAATACACGAAATGACTATTCTATTAGGAAAATGAATAGTTTTTATTGAAAATTTAAAAAGACGAAAAATGTGAAATGTAATAATCTTGTAATAGTCATTCCACCAAATCTTGTAATAGTTAACATCTTATTTAAAATTATAAATAACGTGATACCATATACATCATTAAATATAATAAAACAAAATATTAATAATAAAATAATTAAAATGGAGAGAATCGTTGTCATCTTATCTGAGTTGTCTTTCTACTCTATTATGGTACCTCAGATTGAAGACAAAAGTAGAACCAAAACTGTTTTATTTCATATTAAAAAATAGGGAAAAGTACACATATAACCCCCTCAAAGGCTCAAACTACAACCGCATTGTCAATGTCCTCCCCAAACTACCAATTGTGTCAATATTCCCTCCTAAACTACTAAAAAATGTCAATGTCCCTTTAATGACAAAAATACCCTTCATAAAATTATTAAAATAAAATAAAAACTAAAAAAAATTATTAAAAAATATAAAATAACAAAAATTTATACAAAAAATTAAAAACTGGTTTTTTTTTCTTTTAATTTACTAAAAAAACTTGTTTTTCTTTTTTCTTTTCCTTTTTTTCGTTTGTTTTTTTAATCGTTTTTTATTTAATTTGTTTTTTTAAATATTTTCTTTTTATTATTTGTTTTTAGTTTTAGATTTTTTTTTCGAATTTGTAAGAACTTTTTTTTATTTTTTATCTTATTCAAAAAAAATTTATGATCATTTTTGTCTTTTTGTTGATCTTAGGGGGATATTGACATTTTTTAGTAGTTTGAGAGGGGGACATTGACACAATTGGTAGTTTGTGAGGTATATTGACAATTGAACAGTAATTTGAAGGGCATATGTGTATTTTTTTCTAAAAAATAAGTACTATTATCAGTATTTTCAATACATTCGCTAAATAAATTATTTTAGACCATCAATTAATTAAAATATGCAAAAATCCTTGTGGTTATCATTTTTTTCGTAGGCTAGGCCCAACTAAAAGCGAACTGAACGAGGCGGAAAAGCCCAATTCCCTGATCTCTTTTACAACAGTAAAGCAACACTGGTAACGGTCATGAAAACTCAAACAATAAGGATGGCAACCGTCAACGGTAAAGAACAATCTCGCGCTGCAAAGCAGTTGACATGAAACACGTGGCATCACACTGATCGTTGGATACATCGAGCAGGCCTTAGATCCCCCTCGTCCTCTTCCTGTAGATTCACCCTAAACGCCTCACCTACTTCCTAACATTATCTCTCTCTCTCTCTCTCTGCAATTTTGGGATGACCAAAGGATAGAGACAATGTCTACTCTCTCTCTCCGCTCTCATTTCCTCTCGCCAACTTCTCCTCCAAAGCTCGATTCCTCCAAAACCCTAATTTTTTTTACCTCTTTCAATGAAAACGCGAACCGTTTCGCTTTCTTCAAAGGCACCTCCACACGCCCTCGAATCGTCTGTTCTTCTTCTTCGAAAGACGCCTCTAGCGATAACAACCCGAGGTTTTATTATTATTATTATTATTTGTTTGCTTTGAATTTTATATTTTTTATTCAAATGTTTCGTTTATTTCAGTTTGATTGCCGAGAAAATGTGGGAAAAACAAGCATGACACTATGACAGCATTTAGGAATGAATTTCAGATAAAAGAAACTATTAGAAAGCTCCTAGCTTGTTTGTGTGAGCTACAGAATTGAATTTTCCTAATGAATTTGTATGAAAGAGGTTGAATTATATAAAGCAGAAATAGTCTGCCTAATATCTAAGGACCGGTACCAGCGGAGAGTAAACACTTATTTTTCGTATGCGTGAAAGAAAAATGCTATGAATCTCATTCAATTTTTGTGTTTTTTTTTTTTCCAAATCTTTTTAGCAACTTTTGCATCATAGAAGGACCGGAAACCGTCCAGGATTTTGTTCAGATGCAGCTGCGGGAAATCCAAAACAACATAAGGAGTAGACGCAATAAGATCTTTCTCCTCATGGAAGAGGTCAATTTTGTTAAATTTCTTAGAGTCAGTTCCAAATGTATATTAATCTGGCAAAGCCTAATTCCTTAGAAATTTTTCTGTACAAAATTGCACTCTCTGTGGGTAAGTAACTTTATTTCTGGATTTACATAAATGTTTTAGCTGGAACTTGTATAGGTAAGGAGATTACGGGTGCAAGAGCGCATCAAGGGCGTGAAAGGTATCGAAGAGAGCGGTGAGGAAGAAGCTGATGAGATGCCCGAAATGCCGTCGACTATTCCTTTCCTCCCTCATTTGGTGAGTTTCGAAATGATATTGTTGGGAAGAAGATTTGGATATTCACCTAAGAAAGCATGTCTATAGTTACCAAACCTGTACTTGGGGTTCTTCATTTTATGGACGATGTAGAGAGGAAAATGCTAGAGAAAAAAGTTGATGAAAAAGATGGTTAGAACATAGAATCCTGTAATTATTGATATTTAGCACCGCAAATGCTTCATTTTTTTTAATACGGGTTACCTAATGCATTTCTGAGATACCCTCTAAGCCTGTGAGCGGGAACAGCATGTCCTCATACTCTGTTCTCTTTGTTTTTAGTCTCTTTAAATCTTTCTCTCTTGTGAGATCTGTATCATTAAAGCATTTATCTTTTTTATGTGAGGCTAACCTTATGCATTTTCCTTTTGAACTAGACACCAAAGACGATGAAGCAGCTGTACTTGACTAGCTTGTCATTTATAGCTGGGATAATTGCATTCGGGGGCCTTATTGCTCCAACAGTAAGTTTATAACAGTGGCTATTTGATTTGTCATTCACTTTTACAATAATAAGAAAGTATCAATTTCTGTTGTCTAATATCAGTAACTGTCCTTTTGTTTTTTTCTTCTTCTTCTCTTGTGTGTGTGTGTGTGTGTTATGGAGCTGTAATGTTCAGTTCCGCACTGTTAAAATTCCCAATAAATCTGATATTAGGTGTTTCTGATCACACTGAAGGTGATTACATATTTTTTTTTTTAGTTCTCTGGAATTATGGGTTTTTTTTTTATCCGATCATAAGTGTGTTTATGTTCTTTTAGTGCTTAACCATGATGTGTGTTAAATGTCTAAATTATTTTCATGGCAGCTGGAGCTAAAATTAGGTTTAGGTGGCACCTCATATGAAGATTTCATACGCAGCATGCATTTGCCTTTGCAGCTAAGGTATTGACTTGAGTTGCATTTCTCCTAATTTTTTTATTCTGAATTCTAAAGCAACTAAAATTTTGGCGTTGATGAACAACACATCTTCTTGATTAGTGCTCTGAATTACGCTTGTTCAATTTTCCTCAAATCAGCCAGGTTGATCCCATTGTGGCATCTTTTTCGGGTGGGGCTGTGGGTGTCATTTCAGCTCTGATGTTAATTGAAGCTAACAATGTGGAGCAACAAGAGAAGAAAAGATGCAAATATTGCCATGGAACTGGTATGGTACCAATGAACTTTTTAATTAGTACATTCATCTGGTATGTAACAATTTTAATTCAGGACATGTTTTTGTCTATCAAATAGAACTTGAGTTTCCTGCTTAATGGTTGCATTTGAAAGTGAGAAATACTACGTACACTTTTAAGTGTACACTCTCTAACGTGGTAGTGAAAATTGCTAATGGTAATTTTTACTGCCATGTCAGAGAGGGTGCACTTAAAAGTACATGTAATATTTTTCTTTGGAAGCACATTCATCTTCATTCACCAATCGTTGAGATATGAATTGTATACTTGATAGGCTGAAGAGTATGGTACTAATGAACTTTTTTTTAGTTGTGCTAGACCTGATTCTGTAACATGAAAGGGGGGTTCCAAAAGAAAATTCTCATCATTTCTCTTTTCCTGTACTTCTTTTCTTTAACGGTGTAACATATTTTCTGTTGTCCTATGGTTAGGTTATTTGGCCTGTGCTCGATGTTCTACAAGCGGTGTATGCCTGAGCATTGATCCTCTTTCAGTATCCACCGCTTCTGATCGCCCTCTGCGAGTGCCGACAACGAAGAGGTGTCCAAACTGCTCCGGTGCAGGAAAGGTATATAATCTGACAAGGGATAGCTTATTAATGGAAAAATGAATTGGCATTTTCAAATTATAAGACTGCTTTTGAGTATAACTTATAGCTTAATCCATGAGTCCTAATTAGTGTTGTGGCTAGTTTTGGTTTGTTTGCTATTGCAGTGCCTCTGTTAATCTCTTCCCCCTCTCACTCGCTCACTCACTCACTAATACATGCACTCACATACAGATTAATTGACTCTGTTATCATTGAGTTGCTGTGGCTAATTATTTTCCACATGTAGGTGATGTGTCCGACATGCCTGTGCACTGGGATGTTGATGGCTAGCGAACATGACCCACGAATAGATCCGTTTGACTGACAAGGATTGGAGGCCTTCTACTGTAATTTCCTTCTAATGTAACTCAGGAAAAAAATAAATAAAAAGGTAAACATTTTGTTGAAAGACAAACGGCCACATATTTCCTTACTAGGCTACTTCAATCTTCTCTTTGCTTCCTGATTATAAATATTAAATCATACAAATTGTGTGCTATTCCCATTGTGAGTACTGAGGGAATTATCTGTCGCACCTAGGGCTGAGCACTGCCCTTACGGGCGAAGAACAGCTCCAGACTGCCACCAGAACCACCCCCAGCGGGTTGCAGTTTTGAGCATCTGTCTGCCTGTCCAATACGGGTAGAATCCCTTTTCCAAAAAAAAGAAAAAGAAAAGTACGGGTAGAATCCGCATGAAAGTATGTAACTGCCCACGGGCAGACAATTATTTTTTAATAACTGCCGAGAAATATGTTGGGCTTTGGGCAAAGAATGAGAGCATTACTAGCAGCTTCCCTACAAGGGATCTGTTCCCTAAATTTTAGGAAAAATTTTAAGAAAGTCAAAAAAACCATCCCACAGCAGCTTCCCTACAATTATCTGTTCACCTCACATTCAATTGTTTATTCTAAAAATATAATCTCTCTCTTACTTTATCTCTTTCTTTTCTTACTTTTAATTAAAGTAAAAGTAACAAAAATAATATTTTAATGATATAGGGAAAAATAAAGGGAAGCTGCTGTGGGGTGTTTTTTGATAGGGAAGCAAAAAATAGTTTTATTCCCTACTTTTAAGAGCATTCCTAGTAGCTTCCCTTCCCAAGCCCTTCATTTTTCCTAAATGTAAAAGGAATAAAACTACTTTTTTGCTTCCCTATCAAAACACACCCCACAGCAGCTTCCCTTCGTTTTTCCCTATATCATTAAAATATTATTTTGTTACTTTTACTTTAATTAAAAGTAAGAAAAGAAATAGATAAAGTAAGAGAGAGATTATATTTTTAGAATAAACAATTGAATGGGAGGTGAACAGTGTTTCCCAATGCATTGGGAAGTACTGTTCACTTCCTAGGGAACAGATAATTGTAGGGAAGCTGCTATGAGATGGTTTTTTTGACTTTCTTAGAATTTTCCCTAAAATTTAGAGAACAGATCCATTGTAGGGAAGCTGCTATAATGCTCTAAGAAAAATGAAGGGGAAGGGAAGGAAAACTGCTAAGAATGCAATGACAGATCCATTGCCTTTGGGCCTAGACCTGAGAAGAAAGGCAAAAGAAAAGATAAGAAAAAACATAAAAATTTATGAAACAAATCAACGCTTGAAGACGATGGAGAGAGAGAGAGAGAGAGAGAGAGAGAGAATGGTTCAATGGAGCAGCGGGAGAGACAACGCAAAAATGGCAAGAAAAACGGTTTCTAAAAAAATCATCTTTCTTGCTAAAATGACGTCGTTTTGACGTTATATATAATTTTTTTATAATATATATTGGCATGTGGGCGGCGCAAATAATACCCACACTAAACTGCTACCCGCCCGCATATGAGTGGGTAGCCTATATGGGTACTGCTAACCCGGGTTTGCTGGGCCAAAAAAATGCTTAGTACCTTTGAAGGAGAGCGGTTCGCACGACCAGCATGATGCATAGTCTTAGTTACACTGATTTTACTTAAGCAAGCAACATAAGCTTCCGATCATCGTTAGGAAGTCTAGCAAATGAAAATTCATCAATTGACAGGACATTGGTTTTTGGTTTTAATGGCGATGGGGACTGAGTTGAATCAAAAAAGGATAAATTTTTCCTCAAACTAAGTCGGGGAAAATTCTTTAAACTTAATCTATTAAATTAATATATGTTCTTAGAACATGTAATTTTCACATGCATTTTTAATAAGATTAAAGGAGCAAGTGACATTCTCAGATGCATTTTTAATATGATTAGAAATTAATGTAAAAATTACATGTAAAATCATATGTAACTTTAATAGACTTAAAATTAGAAGAAATTTCATCAAAACCCAATTTAGAGAAAAAAATTGTCCATAGAAGAAAAAAAAAAAGAAGAGAATTCTTTGTATAGAGATTTGAGGCTATTCTAGAGCATAATGGAAAAGTAATCTACAAAAAGTATGGATGCTAACAAGTAACTAATCTATAAAAAATAAAAATAAAATAAAAAAGAGTATGGATAATAAAAATAAAATAAAATTAATTAGGCAAGTTTATGGATATATAATTGTCTTTGTACGGTAATACTCATACGACAGTTTGGCCGAGTGGTCTAAGGCGCCAGATTTAGGCTCTGGTCCGAAAGGGCGTGGGTTCAAATCCCACAGCTGTCATTTTTATTCTATACAATTTTTGGCCAATCTCACATTAAACGAGTAGACGTCGTCGTTTTTCCCAACCCCTCGTACTTTCATCGCACTACTTTTATTTTTGTCCCTTGTTCTTGGCCTTTCGTACCTCGCTGCTTCTCCAGCCGAGTTGCTCCGACTAACGCCTCGAACAGAAAGTGGAAATGGCAAGAACTCTGAGGAACAAACCGGGTTTCCATCTCCTGACTCGGTTCCTGAACTCACCGAGTCCACCTCATCATCATTGTGGAAGCAGAAGATTGCTGGAAACCCTAGCGTATGAAGAGGTCCGAGCTTCAACAGAGAAGCCGTACAACTCAACGGCCTTTGTTCTTCATGGCCTCTTGGGTTCTGGCAGAAATTGGAGATCTTTCTCTCGAAACCTCGCTTCCACCCTCTCCAATTCCTCTCCTTCCTCTGGTAATCTCTCTCTCTCGACTCTCGCAATCTAATCTTAGCTTTTTTTTATTGTTTGGGACTAGTTAATATTTCGTTTTCACTCAAATTAGTGTTTTCTTCTGAAACCAAAGCAATTTGGATCATAAATTTGGAATTTTTGTTTTGTTCTCTTGTATGAATTATTTCTTAGAAACCAAACACATCGTAAGGTTAGATTTTCCACATTTACTCAATTTCAGAAGCCTTTTTGTTTTTTGTTATATATGTTTGTATAGAATGGAGGATGGTGCTTGTGGATTTGAGGAACCATGGAAGATCAGCTGAAATAGAAGGCCTAGAACCACCTCATGACATGGTCAACGCGGCCAATGATTTGGCTCATTTAGTGAAGGCTCAAGGTTGGGCTTGGCCTGATGTTGTTATAGGCCACTCCATGGGTGGTAAGGTTGCGCTTCAGTTTGCGAAGAGCTGTGCTCGTGGCGACTATGGTGAATTTGTTTCATTGCCCAAACAGGTTTTTCTTTGCCAAAGTTTCATAGATATAAGTGCACATGTATTTAATACTAAAATTGATTGTCCGTTATTGAATTTGTTGTATGCTTTATATTATCATAAAATACAAGGTATTCCGTTATTTTATTAGCAATTATGGAACTGTGGAAAATAAGCAATGGGAATGATTATCTAATTGTAGCGATATATCAGTTTCGAATTTAAAACCTTGTGTATGTGGGAACTTGGACAATGCATTGTCTCTCTTCAGGTCCAGGACTCCTGGAGCACTGTGCTTTTGCACCCATACACATGTGGGCTGCACATGTAATGCCCACAGGTGGGACTCACATGAATGTGAATGCGAAGCTTGGTGCTTTGGGAGTATTGAGAAGTCTTCCCTCTGTACTTTGCAGTATTGCAAGCATAAGTCAAGATCTATAAGAAAATGAGAGTTATAATAGCCACTCAACATTATTTAGCTGATTTTTTGGGCTGTATCAAGCGCATATGTACCTTTTGGTGATCTAAATTTTTGAAGCATGACGAGGAATCCATAACAAAAAATCGTGAATAAAAAAGAAAAGCGTGACGAGAATTCTCAACCCAAGATGTTAGAAGGTGCAAAATCAATAGGTGCCGGAGCTGCTACATGGAACATTTATCTTTTTTACCATTCTTATGGTTTTACTGATGTGCATGTCAGTTTAGCCATGAGAGTGCTCCCGACATAGAATTACTTTTTGCAATATCTGGATGTATTTGTGTCTCTATGGGTTTGCTAACCTACTTCATCCTTGGATGAGGCTAGGCTATATCTCCCTTTTACTCTGACATAGAATACCCCAACTTCTGATCCAATTGGTTTGATATTATGGGTAAAGAAGTTTGAAATATATTCATCAATTTACCATTGTTGATTAGCTTGTAGCAAGCAGTAGAAGAGAATCTAAGTTATCTTTGTTTAATTAGAGGTGGGGAGATTTACCATTGTTGATTAGCTTGTAGCAAGCAGTAGAAGAGAATCTAAGTTATCTTTGTTTAATTAGAGGTGGGGAGATTGTTGACCTCCTCCAAAGTTGTTGGTGCTTAGCAAAATAAGAATCATTCTTAATGGTTCAACCTATAGCTGCATATGCGCTTACAAATAAAACGGGCATGTGCATTCCTATATGTATTTATGTGCATGTATGCGTATTGTTGCATGTATTATGTAGAAAGTACATAAGTTAGATAATGGGGCCGACATGGAATGTTGGACATGGGAACTCCCGATGATCTAGATATAAGTAGATAGCTACTTGTCTGTTGGTGAAGTTTCTACACTGGTGTTTGTAAATTTGAAAGTAGAACCAAAAAGTGTCACTTACTAAATGAAGAATTCCACTAAAAGAAACATAATGCAGTTCTTATGCATGGTTTAATAGTAGATAAGTTTGCAAAGTGATTTTCCTAGCAGGTATGGAGCATGGGTATCGTGAGAAACTTTGCCTGGCCGATCAATGGTCATTGTAGAAGTGTCCCCTAGATCACGGATGCACAAATAGTTTATGAATAATAGGAGGAATATGAGTGTCCTCATTTTGTTTGACTATTTGTGATTGTAGTTGCATCATTTGTTCTAAACAGATTATATTTATTATGGTTGTTCTGTATGGCATTAATAAATATTAGATTCCGTCTTTTGTATATATTTGCTCATTAGCAGCAAGACATCTTGCCCACGGCTTTATTTCAATCCATATTTGTGATTGTCTCATTGGATTCTAAATGTACCATCTTGCTTTTTTTAACACATTATTTCCCTTGCATTAGTTTTTATTATGCTATTGATATATATGTGGGGCTTTTGTCGTTGCAATGTGATTCCTGTTGTTAAGAGTTCAGGTTAGCCAGTGACCAAGTAACATTTTAAATTTTCACCACTAGGTAGTTTAACAATGTTCAGTTACTTGCACATCCGAAAATTGTTTTGCCATTTTCTATTTGCCTGATGCAGAACAGCTGTGGGTACTGGACTCCGTCCCTGGAGAGGTGAACCCTGAAAGCAGTGATGGAGAAGTTGAGAAGGTGTTGCAGACCTTACAGAGCTTACCTTCATCAGTCCCATCACGAAAGTAAAACCTTTTTTTCCCTCTTGTAATGCATTATTATTTGTGGCAAAACCTAGGTTTAGATCCTTAGGTCAAGTATTTTAAGTAAAAAAAATAAAAATCACCATATTAGTGGTAAGTGTTTTCTTAAATTGCAAATAGAAGATCAAGATTCGTCATCTCAAAATTCTCATTGAAATGTATAGTCTACCCAAAAAAATGATGAATTATAACACTTGATCTAAACTACGAATTTTATCACAATATTCTGATAAGTTCTGAATCACTAATAAAGCCTAGTGAAGTTTTGTTGAGTTCTATACTGACCATTTTATCACAAAATTCTCATTGCAGACATCATTTCTTACTGAAACATTTCCTCACATATTTATTAATCGAGGCCTAGTAAATAATAAATTCCATTTTTGTTATGTACTGGTTGAGGTATGAGAATTTAATGAACCTAGGCTAAGGAACTTTGCGAAAGTCTTGTCCATTATTTGTATGCATGGGTAATGCAGTGTTGGGTAAGTGGGCCTACCATCTCCCCGGGGTAGACAATCCAAATGTAGGTGTGAGATGAAGTTGCATTCTAGAAGTATAAAGATTAGCTTCTTAGATGTCTTTCGTAAAAAGTATCTGGATCTGACAAGGAGAAATGGATGGTCATTCTGCAATTTTTTATATTTATTTTTTACTTCTTTTTTGTTTTCAGATCGATCTTAATTTTTTATCCAACTTTTAGGAGTTGTTAATTTTTATTTTTTTGGGATAAGTTAAACTCAAGTTAGAACTTTGACTGGGATTTTCAGTGGACTCGACAGTGATGCTTATAGTGGCCTGAATGCCTGATAGACTCTTTACTTCAGTATAAGGAAGTTAAATAAGCACCTGATCTATAAGTTCTTCACTTTTGATTGGTGATTACTCTTCAGCATTTTAGTAATTATCTTTTAGTCAGCTTAACTGAGAACCTTGTTGTTTACTAAATATCAGAAGTGGATTAAATGCATTACCAGTCATAGCAAATAAACAAAACAACTTAGTTGCTGTTACAAAATGATTTTGGACTGTACATGGAGGTTAATATAAGATGTAAAGAAGCCATAACGTCTTAGAAGTTTGGAAGATGGCACATTTGTATTTAGTGTGGTGCATTTGGAGAGAGCGGAATGTAAGGAATTTTGAAGATCGTGAGATTTTGGTGGTCAAGCTAAAAAGCATTATGATTAAATCCATTTATACATGGACAATGGCATACAATAGTCTACATTTTCCTAGTTTTTTTGAATTTTGGATTTTTGTTCTTTTTCTTAGTATTAGTGTTCTCTTTTGTATACTTCTTGCGTACTTGGGTTGTGCTTCTTTACGCTTTTAAA
The DNA here is from genome assembly GCA_028654335.1 of Alnus rubra. Taxonomy (NCBI): domain Eukaryota; kingdom Viridiplantae; phylum Streptophyta; class Magnoliopsida; order Fagales; family Betulaceae; genus Alnus; species Alnus rubra. The sequence goes on from JAJPGS010000281.1 coordinate 1,702,416, forward strand.
TAAGATTGAATTACTTATTAAAAATTAAATATATATAAGTTGCTTACACATATATACACACTCACACCCCTTACCTCACTCAAGCATCTGCCTCGGAGGCTTCTTATTTCGTTATGTCTGGTTAAATTGGAAAGGATCATATTAGATTCTTAATGAGAAAAGTGTTTCTTTTGTTGTTGTCAAAAGCTAAGTCGGTGGGGATATATACAATGTTGTCAGATGCCATCATTAGAGAATCCACCATGCTGAATTCTTTTTGAAACAAATCTTGTTCCTGAGACTTCAGGTGGCTTGTGAGTCATATGATTGAACTTGGGTTCTCAAAGTCATTGTCGGAATGGATAGGCAGCAACCTCAAGAAATCAGGAGAGCATGAGACATGGGCATTTAATCTTGAAGGTGCTGTGCAAATGTTCAATTCATACAGGTAAATATATGATTTTTCTTAGAGATCAATTTGAAATCACTTCCTTAAAAGGAAAAAAATAAAAGATAAAGACTTCTACTGGTATTCTTTTTTATATTTTTCTTCATATGACATAAAAGTAAAAGATGAATGTAAAAAAATCCTGTAGGGAGAAGTCTTATTGGTCTCTTTTGGAGCATCCACCAAAAGGTATGGATATAGCAATGGTGCGTGCAGAGAACAGTGACAGGTGGGACTCAGATGTGATCCAGCGGCTGGAAAGCCTTGCCAATCGGGGAGGAGATGGAGATGGGTCTGAGGGGAAGTTTTCTATTCACGTGCTTCCCAATTCAGGCCACTGGGTTCACGCGGACAATCCAAAGGGGCTTTTAGAGATAATTGCTCCAAAGCTTGCATCTCTTAGACCTAATAGCAGTTGATTTCTTGGATATCAAGTATCAACAATAGACAAAATTTATATGCTGAAATTTGATTGGTTATTCAGTGATGACACACTTTAAAATAATTTTTGATGCTGGGATGAGGCAGTGATATAATGATTCAGATGATGACTTTGGTAGAGAACCTCGAAACTTGAGAAATGCAGAATTCTTGATCAAGACTCAATCCATTTGAAAGTATTTCAATTTTTCTTCTAGTTTTTGTCATATTCATACATATGAATTTAGTGTGAGCAATGCTATTCTTCACGGCCATTTATTACACTTATTTCATATTAGTTGATATGACGTGTTTTAAATGTTTTTTTATATCACTTAAAAAAACTAAAAAATAAATTATTTAAAATGCGTCACGTTGTGTGCAATGGGTATGAATGGTAGTATTTTTCATTTAGTAGTGCTGGTGTACTCGGGGCTTTCATTTGCATTACGTCTCTGCATTATGAAACATCTGTTTTTAACTAAAAATTTAGAAAAACTACATTTTATTTCCCTTAAACTGTCATTTTATTCCTAAACATCCTCCCAAACTTCAAAAAAAATTGATAATTTACTCCCTCAAGCTATTATGGTCATGGCTGGCCTCCTCCGGCCACAGAGATCTACGGTGCTAACTGTGTGTTTTTTGGTAATTGTGATCTACGGTATAATTGTTAGTCTTTTCTCCCTTTCATGGTCAATCCCTTCATGCCCTTGGAGGTTGATCAGTGACAATCGGTAACTTCTATTTTTTTTTTTTTAAAGTTAATAAAAAAAATTCGATGTGAGAGTATAATGTATAGTTTCAATCAAAGTCGTTCAAATAGGGTGACAATTAGAAGGAATTGGATGACATATTTTTACAACTAATTGGATTGCTTATCCCTTAAACAAAATATTGCGGGAATTAACGTACTATATCTAATAAATGCCTTAATCCTCTCTCCTCTCAATTTCAAGTAAAACGTAGATGAGTCATTTAATGATCGATAGTTTATTTTGTTTCATCGACCAGTATATATGATATCACGTAATTAATATGTTATCATGTGTATATGTGGATGAGTCACTGCTTATGAGTTTCAGGGGTGGTTGGACCACCTAGGGTAATTCGGCCACCCTCCTCCCCTCACGTGTTGGGGGTGGTCTACCCACCCTACCGCCTCACATGTTGGGGTTGATTCGAGCACCTTAGGATATGTGTTTTTTTTTTTTTTAATAAGAATTTTTGTTATTCGGAGGATATTGACAATTTTTAATAATTTGGAGGAAACATTGACCTATCAATAATTTGGAGAAATATTGACAATTGTATAATAATTTAAGAAGGATATATAAACTTTTTCCAAAGAAATAATACGTTGATCGTGACCAGGGGCGGAGCCAGGGGGGGTCGAGAGGGGGCACATGCCCCCCCTCAACCCCCAAAATTTTTCCTTAGTCCCTGTAGATTTTTCTTGGATATCTTGGTTGCCCACCCTCAACCACTCATCAAGGGACATCTACTTTAGACTGGCAAAGCTTTTCCAAGACTAAGAGAACCAGAGTTTAGTCTTTCATGCTTTTACCATGTTAGATCTTCAAGCTTCAGACATTTTTAGGTTAAAGGTCCTTTCTAAACGAAGAAGAAGAAGAAGAGAACACTGTGCACAACACTGGGTTAATTATTTGTGACAAAACGCCCCGTTTAAATAACTCTAGCCCGAGTCCAAAACGCCCAAAATGCGTGTTGCGTGTACAGTGTTTCATTGGGTGTCTATTTTAAACTGTCTTTTAAAGTTGTGTTTTGCAGCTTTTGTGGACTTAAAATCACGTGTTGCATGTAAAAGTAGTGTACTTTAGTTTTATATATACATATATATACACTTTAGTTAGTTTTTTTTTTTTTTTTTTTTTTTTTTTTTTTTTTTTTATAGTACTTTAGTTAGTTTTAGTTGTGAGTTCTTCATGCTTGTTTCAAGGTTGTAATTATTTTTTCTCTCTTCTTTTAATTTTTTTTTTTAAATGAAGAGTTATGATTTATTAGAGTAATGATATTTAATAAATTGTTATATAATTCTCATACAAATTGATAACAGTAAAAATTATCCTTTAGATTAATACTTACAAAATAAAATAAAAATTTAAGGGCTGATTTTCGCAGCCACACTATCTTAGTTATATATAATAGTCGTATAGTATTTTACTAAATAACATTATTCTTGATATTATGTTTTAACTCCGCCAACATAATAACATTTTAATTGTATGAAATATAGAACTATAGTTATCTAAACTTCTAGAGAGCAACAATGATTCCAATGAACTTCAATCAAACTTATTGAGCCCGTGTCGAAGTAGATTTAGCAAATATGCCAGTAGATGCTTGCTTAAGAAAAAGATTTCAAATTATCATCATAATTATAGAAACCAAATCCGAAGAGCATATCTACAAAAAGAACATTGTCAAATTATTTTTATTGAATTGTTTATTTATTTTGTTAATAACATTTATTAATATTTTCAATTAATTTTGGGTCACTTTTATTGTTTAATTTTGCCCCCCGTGAACCAAAATCCTAGCTCCGCCACTGATCGTGACAATGGCTCCAACGCAAGTATCATTTTCCCTTTAGTTGGACGTAAACAATTAGACATTTTCCACAATCTGGAATACGAGTTAACTTTCACGGTCAGATTTACAATTTAAACAACTTCAGGGTAATTTGGGTTATTTCGCAGGCTCTTTCGGTCCAAAAACCCTAGGTATAAAACGGCAACGATGCACGTCGGCTCTCCTACAGGCTAGGGTTTCCGAAGGCCGAGCAGCGTCAGAGTTTTCAATACACCTAATCCCTCCTAGCTTGCATTTGCTCATCGCAGCCATGGTAAGCGACTCTACTCCTATCTCTCTTCTCTCTTTGTCTCCCATTTTAGTGATCTGAGAACCAGCATTGTGTAATAGAAACTCTCGTAGTTTGGTTGCCGAGAAAGCGCGGAAAAACAATATGAAAATAACCGAAACTTCAGAATATTAGGTTGCATTTGTCTTAATATCCGAAAATTAAAATAGGTTTTGTGTAACTACGAGTGAGAGTAATGCAACCGCTGGCCTAGGCTGCTGTGAATTTTTTTTAATTTTATGGAAGCAAACGAAAGAAGTTTCCTTTTCTCAGTTTCCTCGGCAACCAAACACCGTTATTGGATTTACATTGTATTATGTAGTGGGATAGAGATGAACCTTGATTTGACGTTCTCTTCTGATTTGCTGAATCGATTGGGTTACTTTCTGTTTGATATTGAGAAATTGTGGGAAAAGAGAAGATGTGCTGAACAGTGTTGTTCGGAAAAACTTGAAATTGTTCAGCTCAATTATGCCTCATATGGTTATTGAACTGTGTCTTTTTTGTGTGTGAATCATGTAAAAGAGAATAACAGAGATTTAGTCTTTTTTAATTTTTTGCTTCTTTCCGGGAAACCAAACCGATTCGTAATGGTAATGTGATACCTTTCTGTAAGCTAATTACTAGGTTACTTTGATGTTGACGAGTGCTTCAATGAGTGTGATCTCTGTTGCTATGCACGAGCTCCCTCTGTATTGTGTATACTTATGGCATATAAACCAACATGTGAGCACCAAGTGTAGACTCAATTTACAGAACTGCAGGTCACTGTTTAAAATATCAATAGTGACATACCTTTTCGTTTGTTTCTCTGAAAATATTAGGGAAAGGAAAGGAAATAGCTTTAAATGGTTTAAAGATATCCAACAAAAGTAGGTAGATTCTTTTTTCCTTTTTATTCTTGGGCTCCCTGTTGTATTTTTTGAGAACCCACTGGCTCATTTTTTCCCGGAGTATTGCGGTCAATAAAATGCTTGGATTTGAAATTTTGTGAGTGGGGTAGTTGAGCCTAACATGTTAGTTGGGGCATGTGTCTTAATTGAGATTTTGGATGTATAAGGATTGATGGGAGAGCTGATTATAGCAAAAGAGAGTGGCCCTTATCACGGTTTTCTCCCTTTAAAATTTGAGCTCTTGAGTATGTATGAATACGTTTTCTGTTTGTGCAATGGTGTCAATTGGATTTACTTTTATTTGGTTTTCCCAACTCTGTGTTGGTAATTCTTGGATGATGTGTATGAGTTCTTACATATCCTTGTGGATTTTGAAGTCAAGAAGGAAAACCAGGGAGCCCAAAGAAGAAAATGTTACTCTAGGACCTGCTACACGTGAAGGAGAGCAGGTTTTTGGTGTGGCCCACATTTTTGCCTCGTTCAATGACACATTCATTGTAAGTACTAACTATTGTATATGTTCATTTATTTTTCTTGTAATTGATTTGTATTACTTTTTTGATAGATTAATTATCTTCCAGTTCAATCAAATAAAATGTTTTTGTTTGAATCGCAGCATGTGACTGACTTGTCTGGAGGGGAAACACTTGTTCGCATTACTGGTATGATATGGTCTTGCTCTTGGTTCACTATAATGTGGATATTTTTATGTCTGGGTCTTAAACATTAGCATATCTGACATTAACTAAACTTTGGACGTTCTAAGATCAATTGACCAAAGTTATGCGGTGCCTAAAGCCAAGGGTTAGTTTGAGTGGCTCTTCAACATGGGTTTAGAATGTCTCAGGAAGAGTTGGCCTGTGTTCAAATCCTACAGCAATCCCTTTGGTGCAACCCGTGTTAATCTTGCTAGTTTCATGGTACATGTGGGGATTTAGCACAGGCATCTCATTGTGTGTATATATGTGTGTGTGTGTGTGTAGATAGATAGATAGTAAAAGACCATTTCTCTGATATCTGATTATTCTAGAAGTTGAAATTTTGTTTCTAGAAACAATCTTATTGTGTTCTAATATATGTACTCTTCTCCTATAATTCAATTCTTTTGACAATCTTCCTTGGTCCTACTTCTATTTCATTGATTTATTTTTTCAACTAGAAGGCTATATGCTGTTGATGTACTTGGTGGTTGGTTGCTGCTTGATTTATATATAGCATCTGTTCTTCTTTTCAGGCTACTTTGTCTTAACTGACATTTTATTTAGTTTGCCTCCTGTTTATTCCATGACTCATTTTCTCTTTCCCAAGGTGGTATGAAGGTGAAAGCTGATAGAGATGAATCGTCACCATATGCAGCTATGCTTGCAGCTCAGGATGTTTCTCAAAGATGCAAGGTTTGTGCTTTACCTCTGCTAAATCCTTAATTGATGTGCAACTTATCAAAAAAAGTCCTTAATTGATGTGCAACAGCAGAATTTGATATTTTTTCCTTCATGAAAGTGGGATGTTTGTATTTCACTCGTGTATTAATCAAACTTTTTCACAATTCTTGTTTGGTCTGGAAATTCTTCTTGATTCTTTTTGCTTGTAATTTGCAGGAACTTGGCATTACTGCTCTGCATATAAAGCTGCGGGCAACTGGAGGGAACAAGACTAAGACTCCTGGTCCAGGTGCCCAGTCAGCACTTAGAGCCCTTGCTCGTTCAGGCATGAAAATTGGCCGCATAGGTATTGCTGTTCTCTTTATACATTAAGACTTGTTGGGTTTTATTATGTTTTATTCTAATTCTCTAATGTTCTTATCCAAACCCCCCCCCCCCCCCCCTCTTTTCCTCTATTCCTAAAGACTCCCGACTCCCGTATCTGTAGTTCTATATGAATTATGCCACTCTTGATACATAACTCCCATACCACTGATTTGTAATTATTGAACTTTTGTTGTTGATATCTGGTTCAGTGCTTGCACTGCATGCACACAATTGTCACTATTCAATTGAGATCCCACGATCCTCTTGCTTTATCGAGAGTAATAGAAACCTTGTTGTATTGTTTTCAGAGGATGTGACCCCGATTCCTAGTGACAGTACTCGCAGAAAGGGTGGCAGAAGGGGGAGAAGGTTGTGATTCCTTTCCATGTCAGATCAAGCCGATTCAGCTGCTATCTTTCTTTGCTTGGACTTCTTCTGTCTAGATGCAAACTTGTTTTTAACTTCCTTTTGAGGACAATACTTGTAGTTTTGATTTTTGTTAGGTTGAGATCTGATCATTTAATTGAAACAAAATATGTTTGTTATGGATTACTTTTAATATTTACTAGTGATCTTCTGAAGCGAAGTTGGATATGGAACTTTTAGAGATTGTCTTGATGGTTCCTTGTTTTCGGAGGTCAGAACCTTTTTCATGATTTTGTTTGACAGACCAGACAGGCATCTTTCTGGTAGTATTGTACTATCTTTTGGTGCAAATGTAATTTCAATGTTGGGGCAGGTAGCAAATATTCAAGTAACCTAAAAGCTAGTCATAGTAAATTATGTTAGAATTGAGCTGTATGGCTTCTCATCTGTTATGGCTAGGCTTTTTATGGCAGATATTGGTGCACAAACTCCTTTTTACTTGAGACTGTCGCTTGGCCCTTAAGTCTTGACACTAGGTTAGAATTTTAGCTCTTCTAGAGTCTATCTCATTGATGGCTCATGCCCGACCCTTTTGCTACAATCAAAGTCAAGAATAGAAGTCTATTTGCTTTTCAAAAAGAAGATATCAATGAACTCTTATGAAATAGTTTTGCCTTATTTGGTCAATTGTCCTGAATGTGGGATATGATTGATACCTAGTTCAAACCCTGTTTTCATCATCTACAGTCCGAACAGTATTAAGATTGTCAGCAGTCTGTCTCTTCAGGTGTTTGCAACTAAGTTGTTGGGTTAAACAATCATCGAAATCACTACTGTCTTCAACTAGACAATCCCATTTGCCGGTCTCTGTAGTTTACCGTCTTGAATAGAAAAATGCTTCAACTTTTTTTTGTTTTTTTTTTTTTCTGGTTTGTTTAGTTGGTTTCTTTTTTCTTTTTTTCGGGATAAGATCAGAATTATATAAAAACTGCAAATATAAAAGAGATAGTGCACAAGCCACAAATGCATTCTAAAAAGAAACTCAACACACCCTCAATAAAGGAGATCCAGTCACTACCGATCCCACTTTTTTAAAGAATTGTCTAACGCAATATGTTTTAGAGATGTGATATTTTGTAATTCCAAAATACAATTTTTTATTACGTTGCCCATGTGGTAAGGTAGTTCTCCAATTAGCTTTAGGAATTCTTTTTTTCTTTTTCTTTTTTGTCCAAAAAAAAGAAGTAAAAGTTGCAACGTGGGCAAAAGTAGTCAAGAGTTGTGTCTTGGGTGGCAATGTATTACATCTCTATGTTTTAAAGGGGAATGCAAATGCGAATACGAATGCGAATGCGGCTAAGGGTATTATAATTTTGAGTAATGTTACGTACTCAATTTTCATTCTACTTCCATCTTTTTTTTCTTTTTTTTTTGAGATCAACCCCCATTTTATAGAAGTGATGTGACAGTAACCATTAGTCATTAGCTCATCATTTAGTAAAAAATATATAAATTTAAGGCTGATAGGCACTGCAACATCAGTCTAGTGGGATGAGAGTTGAGTATTTATAATTATTCTATAATTTTACAATAAATTCTTTATAAACTAACTTAATAATTCACATGACATTTAAATTTAATTATAGCTTATTCGGCAGTATTTTATAGATCGTTACGTCTTTGTAAGTTTATGTACTTAACACATTAGTCATTAAACAATCAAATTTGATTGTGATCAGGCATAAAATCAGGATTTTTCATTTAGGGGGGCCAAAGTATGAATGAATGATCGAATTTATTTTTAGTAGGGGTCGGCCTGATTTTTAAGCCTATATATATATAGCTTAATAAAAAGGTGTTAAAACAAAAGATTTAAAAACCAAGAGCGGCCATGACCCCTTGGTCTATGCATGAGTTTGTTCATGATTGTGGTTTGATGTGAAGTACCGTGTAGTTGGCAATGTTAGTTTGTAAAGGGTTATATAGTAAAAACTATAATTCTTCAAACATTTTCCAAAAATAAAGGTCACGATTTGGATTTATTTCTTCAATCATCTTTTAATTCATGATTGCAATTAGAGAAAGTCTAAATTGTATATCTCCATCTTTCTCCCATACATTTAAAAAAAAAAAAAAAAATCAGTAATGAGATCAACATTTAGTTTTTTTTTTTTTTTTTTTTTTAAAAAAAAAAAAAAGTTCTGATCCAATATTTATTTTTTAAAAAGAATTATACAAAAAAAGGTTAGAAGTATACTTAGTCGCAGCTCTCGATTCACTTCACTTCAAAAAAAAGAAAAAAGCAGCCCTCAATTAGATGGAAGCCGAACTGAAAGGTATTCTCTAAGCACCGGCAGACAATATTACTAAAAGAACGACGAGCCGTTTCTGGCCCAATGTGCCAAACTTCTTTGCTGTTAAGAACTTAAGACCATAAGCCACCGCCCACCGCCCACCGCTGGTTTTGGGTTGGGTCGGGTCGGGTAAAAAATTCGCAAAACAAATTCGTAGCCTAGCGTCTCGCCTCCTTGATAGAACCAAAGCGAAACCCTAGAAACAGAGTATAAATATCGCACATTCGCACTTGTTTTTACGGAGTAGAGAGAGAGAGAGAGAGAGAGAGAGAAATGCAGATATTCGTGAAAACCCTAACTGGGAAGACTATAACTCTCGAGGTTGAGAGCAGTGACACCATCGACAATGTCAAGGCCAAGATCCAAGACAAGGAAGGTTTTTTTTCTAAACCTCTTTGTTTTCTCTCTGATTATCAGAACTGAGTGGTAGAGATTTTGTTAAAATCTGTAAGCTTACAAGATGTTATGGTGTGTGTGACTGCACAGGAATCCCTCCGGATCAGCAGCGCTTGATCTTTGCCGGAAAGCAGCTCGAAGATGGCCGAACTCTAGCCGACTATAACATTCAGAAAGGTCTCCTTCTCTCTCTCGCGCGCGCGCTTTCTCTCGCTTTGTGTTGAAATTTTATTTTTAATTGGATTTATTTGTTTTTCTTTTCGTTGGTGTTGTTCAGAATCGACGTTGCATCTGGTGCTGAGGCTTCGTGGAGGGATCATAGAGCCTTCTTTGATGGCTTTGGCCCGCAAATACAATCAAGACAAGACGATTTGCCGCAAGTAAGAATGCTCTCTGTGTGGTTCATATGATATTACTGCGTTTATAGTTGAGTTACCTTTTGGATTTCTCTTAATTTTTTATTTTGAATGTTTCAATGCTTGTTCATTTGTTGATGATATTTTTTTCCCCTTTGGGTGTCTTGGTTGATGGTGAAATGTAGGATAATAATAGTGAGCCAAAGTACTTGTGTTTTGCTCGGATATATTATGTTTATGCCTTGATATTGTGAAAACTTCAATCAATGAATTTTATTTGTTTACATTGCCTACATTGGTCATTTGGCGTTGATTTGAATGGAGGGACTTCTGGGTGTTCAAATCAGTGGAACTGATGATTTCTTATTGTATGTTCTTCTTTTTGGGTCAATGGGTTATATTTGTTCTTTAGCTGACGGGACAAATACTTAGCCTCTTCTGCCATTGAGGTGCACAACAGGTTATGCTTTATCCCCATGATAATTTCCATTCTTTAACTTTTGTCAGCTGGACTCATTTACTTGCAGCGGGGCTGTGACATCATCATTTCATTTTAGAATTAATTAGAGGTGGCACTTTGTTGTTCTTGTTTGGTCTTGGACTAGATGGGGAGAGATTCAATTTGAGAGTGGCTCAGATGCTGCTTGTTAGGGGGTGTGTTGGGTTCTTTATTTTTTGGAATAAGTAACCATTCTTGCTATGACTCGTTATTTCATTTGCAGAGCTGGGTGCATAACTTTTTTCTTCTATCTCGTTCTTTTCTCTGATTGATTTGTGTGTTTTTTTTATCGATGGGACATTAACTTAAGACTCTTCTGCCGTTTAAATGCAAAAGTGGTTTTTCTTGTTCCCAATATTGATTTCCATTCAACTTTGTCAGCTGGACTTGTATAATGGCAGTTGATTTTCACGAGTGGTACATAATTGTTTTTGGCATAAGAATTACTTCAAAATATACCTAAGGGGTGACACTTAATCATGAGTGTTCTGTAATTTTATTTTGTTTTGCCTCAGTAGTGTTTGTATGCTGCTTTTGATTTATGAATCATTTTTTCACAAATTGGAATGCACTATGATTTTACTGTGCCAATCATTATCTCCTGTTTTTATATGTTAGATGTTATGCTCGTCTGCACCCTAGGGCTGTAAACTGCCGGAAGAAGAAGTGTGGTCATAGCAATCAGGTATTTTTTTTTTATTGGAAGTTAAATACTTTGTTTGTTTTAATTCTTCTTGTTGTGAACTGTTGTCTGCTGATTCTCGACAAATCTCTACAATATTGTAACCTAATTTTTACTTCTTGCAGTTGAGGCCAAAGAAGAAGATTAAGTAAACTCTGCACCACAATTGTGTTTTAAGTGTTTCCGATTATAATTTTAAGTTGATATTAGAACCAAGATATCCTGTATGTGGTTTACATCATAATGGATTTTCTACTGTTAGTCAACCTTTATGGATGTGTTCCAATTTTGATATCCAAATAAAATATTGTGATAGTTTTTCAGTTATCACATTCATGTGCATGTTGTGATTTTCTTGATATACAATATGCACATGTTGTGATTTTCTACAATGAAAGGGGAAAAAAGGGCGAGATTGTAAATTGGCTGATTATTTAGAAGGGCTACCCCGCAAATTAAGAGCACTCTCCCCATTCCATTCCTTAAATGAGGTAGTGGTATCGAGTGCTGATGAGCTGCTGGAGCTTCTCCTGCTTGATATAACTGTTTGCAATTGGTCGACCACCTCCATCGGCTCCTTTGAGGTGGTCGGCCACTTTTATTGTAATTTGGGATTTGGATCCCCTGTAATGTCTTCACTGGGAATTTCATTCTAATTAATTAGAAAAATGATTCTTCACAATTGTTTTTCACAACTTTCACATGACCAAGACATTGGTAGGACTCATTCATGTGGTGGTGAATGGGTCTTGGTTGTATGAAAGTTATGTAAAAGTTGTGGTGAATGGGTCTTGGTTGTGTAAAAGTTGTACAAAAATCACTCCCAATTAATTATCCCTTCATGTTTTTAGAGGTACAGCGCCATTAACTATTGTGAACTAGGGCTAGGGGCAAAAATAAATTGTTGATAAATTTTATTTTTTACCTTAAAAAGATTATTTATTTATTTATAATAAGGATTTGAGGAAGGCCATAGCCTCTACTAAAAAAAAAAAAAACTATAAGAGTGGTGCAGGTTAGGGGCTTGCGAAGAGCCCATGATGTTTAGTCAAACTATAAGGGTGCTGCCCGTTAGGGCCTGCGTAGAGCCTATGATGTTTAGTCAAAAAAGATAATTCTCAAAAAATCATGAAAAACTGAATAGAGAGTTTTTAGAGGAAAACTATAAAAGTTCTTATCTTCTTTTAAGGATGATGATCACTTTTTATATTAGATTCCATGTTTAATTGGCACATTATAAGGTAGGAATGAGGCTCCTAAGTTTTTTGTTAACCTTTCTAGTGAGTAGGTTTTTATGTTGATTACGCCCAATGGCTTTGGGCCCTAGGCTTATTTATGATATCATCATATAGTTTAATTATTTAAGTGAATTTTCTTAAACTTGCTATAAACTTGTAAATTTAATTGTTTAATTAATACTTTAATACTCTCAATTATGTGTGGATTAAAACTTTCTATCAACAAGTGAAATGTAATTGAAATTGAGGTAAAATGTAGAGTTAAGATTCGAACTAAGTACCTTTATTTTGATTCTATGTTAAATAAGTGATTAATTTAAAAGTTTAAACTAATTAAAAAAATAAATTTATTATTCAAATGGCCATACATTGGTAGCTTGGTATAACAAGTCCACAATAACCATCTCTCACTTATTTGCCTATTTGTGCTTTATAAAGGTGTTGGAGGGAAAATGATTCCGGAGAGACATTCAATCGTCTTCAAGAATCCTTTTATATTAAAAAATTTGTTTTTAAATCAAAAAGTTATCTATGATGTCATCAAAGACAACTTTTTTATTTGAAAACAAATTTTTTAATATAAAAGGCCTCATATCAGGCCTCATGTTGGAGATGCTTGTACATCATGAATATAAGGTGGGAAGGAATTCTTGGATTATATGATTATAGAATTAAGAATCCCAAGCTTTTCAACAAAAGCGTTTTTAATGATCAAAATGGTAGATGGAACAGTTCTTTCCTTTTCCACTTTCCCATATCCATATATATATATATATATATATATAAAGTAGGTGGCACTAAGCCATGAACTTCGATAATGCCAATTTCTCGGATAAACCTCTTAAAGAATTAAAGAATTCTGATCAAGATTTTGTAAGGACCTTGATGCAGTGTGGGGTAGCGATAAGTTGAATTTGTAAGTATAGTAGTTTACCGAACTTAAAAAATTCAATGAATAGTAGGAAAATTGGGGGGAAAAAAAAAAACCCCTCTTATTGGAGTGATCTTTACTGACAAATTGAGAAAATATAACTTATGGTCAGCCAGACCATTTTTATTGAGCTTAAATAGAAGTAAGTTTGCAACTTTAAAAAGAAAAAAAATACAAAATAAAACAAAAGATTACATTTCCGGTCGATCGAAGCATCAATTGGACTTTTGGAATTTCTTTTCATCACTTAATAAAAAATCAATCAGACTATCGATCACACACTTCAAAATTTTGTACTCGTAGCTTCTCACCCTCTCGATCAAACTCAATCGTAGCTTAAGTAAACTTTCTTATTCAAGCGGCCCTTGGGAGAAAATCAATCAAACTCTATGATACTTGCTGAATCACAAGCAATAACCCTTCTAATAAACCCTTCCTCCAACAAATTTTTCATTAAAAAGTCAAATTGACAATAATACACAGACCCACCAAAAGAGAAAAGATGAACGGAAGAGAAAAAAGAAAGTGATTGGTGCACAACAATGTTATGCAAATATCATTTTTCATATAGAAAAATGAACATAGTTCAATGTGAAAAATGATCTCTCTCTTTTGGGTGTGATGAATTATATTTGAATAGTTTATTGATATTCTGATTAGCTAGTGAGGATGTAAATTTTCATGCTCAAGACCTACATGGCTCATAGGGTGTCGGTAGCATTACTCTATATTAGGGCCAATTTCTTACCCTTCCCCCTCCCCCTCCGCCTAAAAAATAAATAAATAAATAAAAGAGAGGAAGAGTACAACCCTTGCTGACTAATTAAAGAACCATTAATTTCCTTGGACCAGCAATATTAATAAGAATTGGATTCATGTAGATAACATAGGTGCTTCCACATGTAGCAAAGCTGATCAATTAGATAGGGATCGAGCGATCCCTTTTATTTACAAAATACTTGGTATATATATATATATGAAACGTACATGATATGCTAGTTAATTTTGTATTTTAATTTTATCAATCATACTCTTACTATCCAACCCTTTGTGATAAAAATTCTCCAAATATTCCTTCATGGTGAAGTTTCGATAGATAGCTGGTTTTTCCCATGACAACAACTCCGGCAGAGGTCCACAATAGTCATCTTCCTTCAATGTGCCTATGTTGAAAAACATGACGATGGAGATCCGTGCTTCGCTATAAGAATTAGCCAACACACGGTGTTGTACACTTTTGTACTCTCCATTAGAGATTATCTACAAATAATTAAGAAAGATAAAAACAAAATCAAATTAAACAAGTACGTACTTGACAAAATTTTAGGATGACAGAATATATATTACTACTTAATTTCTTGTTGAAATCAATGAATTGCATGAAGCCTATAAGTATTAATATATATATATATATATATACATGAACATGACCTTTAAATTATTATTTTTTCGTTTGTTACATTTTTACTTATAGATTTTAATTTATTTTCATGTATGAAGTCTTACCTGAAGAAAGTCTCCAACGTTAATGATCAAACCTCCGGGTACTGGATTTACGTTTACCCACTCATCCCCGTGCTTCACTTGCAGCCCAGGAACATGGTTCTGCAGCAGAACCGTCACCACACCCGGATCAGTATGCGATGTAATCCCCACCGTCAGATCTGGCTGAGGGCAGTACGGATAACAATGACCCACAAAGACCCTCCCATCAGAAAACGTCAACTCCTTGAATTTCCCAGCCTCCAACCCCAACCCTTCTGACAGAAACTCCATCACAATCTCTGCCACCTCGGTTGCACGCTTATCCCATGCCACCACCTCGTTCCTACAAACCTCTGGTATATCCTCCACTTTCGGTGGTGTTGGACCCATCCACGCTTGCAACGAATCGTGCCACGCAGCTGCGTTGGCGCGGTACAAGTCGTTGTTGCTCGCATACATCACGCCCTGCGCCTCATCGCGTTTGTAGTACTTGCTTTTCACCGCGTGGGGTTCGTCATGGAACGCTTTGATGGCATTGATGGTCTCGTCTAGTGCTGACACGGGTACGCCGTGGTTGATCACCTGGAAGAAGCCCCATGTCGTGGCTGCCTCTTTGACTTGTTCGACGATTTTGCGGCGGCGAGTGGTGGAGTTTGCGGCGGAGAGGTCGATGACGGGGATGCTAGTGCATGTGGAGGAAGATTTGAGGTCGGAGAGGATTTCCGGCGGGTGGACGAAGAAGCGAGGGATGGAAGTGATACCGGAATCGGAGAGGCCCTTCACGCCGATCTTGGACTCGTCAAACTCCTTGAGCTCCTTCATGCGGTCGTAGCCGGAGGCTGCATCCATGGCTGCCATGTTTCTTTAGTGACGATTTGAGTTTCAGAAAATATGGGTTGCGTCAGATGCGTAATTGGTTTGGACTCTGGAGTACTTAATAGTTTGTCCAAAATAGGCAAATAAAAGGGTGCTATATATATGTCGTTATCCCTTGTGAGTGTGAAAATTAATGGGCATTAAGAGTGTAGATAAAGTGAGTTATCGTTGTATTAAGATCGATGGGTCATGATTCCTTCCATTCTTTACGCGTTGAAAAATACAACGATTGAGACACGCTAGCTGCTTCGGCGGCGAGTGTCTTCTATTGTTTAAGTTTTTTTTTTTTTTTTCTTCTACTTTTTCATATTTTCTAATAAAAGTTAATATCAAAATATTTTTACTTTTTATATCAAATCAATAATTTTTTTATTACTATTCAAATAAAAAAACTCACTACAATACAAAATCTTTTTACTTTTTTATATAAATTTTTTTTACTTTATATCACATCATCATTTTTTACTAATTTCAAAATTAACAATCCATTATTATGTTCTGTACATGTATTTGCCAAACAACATCAGTATCACTGGCAATTAGGGCCGGGTCGCCTAAGCCAATAATTTTAAATGAAACTTTTTTCATTTCTTTTTAAAATAAAAAAAGTATACGGATAAACAATATCTCTCAAACTACTAATTATGTCATTGTCCATCAAACAAAATAATAAACTAGCATACTTTCATAGTTTCATATGCCTAAAATATTAGTTTATTAATATAAGTTTCATAAAGGCGGTCAGCGCACAGGAAAACAAAGTTAGGGAAAAAAAATTCATTTAAAAGCTCTGATTTTTTTCAAATTTTAAAAGTTTTCAATTTAGTGTATAAATTTTTTAATTTTTTAGTATATATGATTGTGATATATTATTTATGAAATCCATCTGATCAAATAAAAATTAGGTTGTTCAACCACTTATCCGATCATGTAGGTTTTATAAATGATCTCTCACAATCGTCTGCCTGAATTCTCTAAAATTTAAACAAATAATTTGAGAAGATGCATATCCTTTCTTATAACAAAAACAGAGACAAAGAGAGAGAGAGAGAGAGAGAGGAGAATAGAAGAAGAAGACGGCCCTTATTGAGTAATTAAAGAACCATTTCCTTGGACCAACAATATTAATAAGAATTGGATTCATGCATATAACATAGAGTGCTTCCATAAGTTCAATATACTAATAAGCATGATATCAATGCTTATTAATTATATAGGGATGAGACATTTGAGAGGAGGAAGGGCTCCCTCCTCCTATCCATTTTTCTTTCTACTCACCGCTCCTATCATCCCTCTCCCATTCTGGTTTTTCTTTTGTTTGTAAGTGTTTTCCAACCAAATTAGCAATTTTGGCATCTCCCCTATACATCCGCCCATCTACCTCTGTGTTGTGTCGTTCATCTCTTCCATAACCGTTGCTGCTGTTTGTTTGTTGTGTTCTTATTTTGAATAAGAGTTTTCTTCTATTTAAATCTACCCTCATAGGCGATCTATGAGATGAAGGTTAGTCAAGTGTGAAAAATAATCTTTCACGGCCTTAATAGTTCGGTGTGAGGGGTTATCTCTCACGGCCGGTTTAAATAAATTTTTCTAGGATATTACTTGTCTACTATTGTCTTGGATCTAGTCTACTCGAAGCAAATATGCTCTTTAATTATTTTTGTACATAGGTTCGCGGAAAATGAAAGTCATAAATAACACTTTACTGTAAGAATTTTGTTTATATCTATGACTATGTAACTTCATAGCATGTGGTTATGATTTTGCAGAACTTTATACTTTGTGATGTAATAGTTTTATGCTCTTGATCTTTGATCAATGAAATACTCAAATCTTTCGTTAAAAAAAAATTAGATAGAAATAGAGTGATCCCTTTTATTCTACAAAATACTCGGTATATATATATGAAACACAGATATGATAGTTTTGTATTTTAATTTTCTCGATCATACTCTTACTATCCGACCCTTAGTGATAAAAATTCTCCAAATATTTATGCATAGTGAAGTTTCGATAGATAGCGGGCTTTTCCAGGGACAACAACCATTTATGATAAAAATTCTCCAAATATTCATGCTGAAGAATAATTTTGTTTATAAACTAATTGAATCTTAACCTAGTTCCAAAAAAGGTTTGATTTTTGATAAAAAGAAAACAAACTAAATAAAGTAAAATAAAACAAAAGAAAAGGTACTAAGGTTTTGGAATCCACACCCACCAAATCATAGCAACATATTCTCATGTTCATCAATACACATCCGAAGTTCTCACCATACAAATCTTATGTATGTTTTACTATGCTTCATAAAAATCATTAAATCATTCAATGAATCCGTTCTTTGCACAAATCACAAAAGATATCCGGTTTAAACCAAATCATCAAATGTATCCGTAGAACGAAACACAATGAATATCCAACGTTTTGATAAATAAAAACACAAGCAATCAATTATGTGAAACTATCTCAAATCATCACATGTATCCGTAAATCACAATAGATATCCAAGAATCATTCCACAAATTGAAAAGAAGTAAAACATTGGAAAAATTAAACCAAATAAAATTGGATAGTATAAACTTACATGAAAATATTGTTGCTCTTCAATGGTGAGGCTTCATCCTCAACCTTAGTTGAAAAACTAGCTACACATGACTATGAAAAATAAATTCTAAACTAAAGAAAAACTAAACTAAAAAAAAAAGAATATATGTGGTCTCTAGCTTCTCTCCCTTTTTCTTGAGCCTTAGAGGTCTATTTATAGGGAGAAAACAAATCCTAGAAGCCCTAGAATTTATAGAAAAATCGGAGGTTAGTCTCATAGTTTGAGTAGGAGACTCAAAACTCAATCCAAGAAGGAAAAGGACTCCAAATCCGTCCAGATTTGCGGTCTTTTATTATGGGACACTTTTGACATAGCAGACGTCCGAATTAGGAAAATCCTATTTCATAAGGATTTGTATAAAATTGAGTTAGTTTTCCAACGCCACTTGATTCACCTTAATCTGATATTTGACCTGAAAGTTATGGTCAAAATACTATGACATTTGCATAATCTGAATTCTAATCCGATTTTGACTCCAATTAGGGAAATTTCGATTTAGTCATCTCCTTGATGTGGTTGAACATACCCACATCCTTTGGGTCTTCTCAAAGTGTGCTTTCTTTCACCTTAAAGCTATTGTTTTCTCTCAATGACCTGCAAAATACTAAAATACCAAAACTAACAAAAAACATTAAAAAATAGCAAAACTAAAGATTTAGTAAATATAAATTAAAGAGTCTACATATGTAATATTTGACACCCATCACTTAGTGAAGTTCCGAATCTTCCGATAAATAGCTGGCTTTCATAGGGACAACAAATCCAGCAAAGGTCTATAGTAGTCATCTCCCTTCAATTTGTCTATGTTGAAAAACATGACGATAGAGATTCGTGCTTCGTTATTGGAATTAGCTAGCACACGGTACGGTGTTGTATACTTTTATACTCTCAATTAGAAATTATCTATGAATAATTAAGAGATAAAAATAACAATAAAGTATTAATAAACAATAAACAAAGTGATGAAGGAATTTGGATTCTCAGCAATTTGCTCTTTGAATTGCTAGAAATCCGGACATTAATAAGAAACTCTCTCACATTTACTTCTCTCAAATTACTAGTAATCTTGACGACAAAATTGATGAAAATATTTATCATAATGATGGTAATTAACTAATTGCTAGGAGCCTAGGACATCACTTTTACCTTATTTAGATAAGAGCAAGGGCCTATTAGCTTGGGGGGATGAATTCCCCTATAATATAAAATTCCAATTGCATATAATAATTTTTTTTTTTTTTTGATGAATAAAATTGCATATAATAATTATGGTCACATGAACTCAATCTACACCGTGATTAGTTGCTGCACTTATCTATAACTCCTTGAACTTCCCAGTCTCCAACCCCAACCCTTCTGACAGAAACTCCATCACAGTCTCTGCCACCACAATCGGTTGCACGCTTACGGCTTATCCCATGCTACCGCCTCGTTCCTACAAACCTCTGGTATTTCCTCCACTTTAAGTGGCCTTGGACCCATCCACGCCTGCAATGAGTCGTGCCACGAAGATGCGTAGCCAGCGTAGGCTCGGTACAAGTGCACGTGTGCATCACGCCCTGGCCCTCATCGCGTTTGTAGTACTTGTACTTCCTTTTCAGCGTGTGGGGTTCGTCATGGAGAGCTTTGATGGCGTTGATGGTCTCGTCTAGTGCTGACACGGGTACGCCGTGGTTGATCACCTGGAAGAAGCCCCATGTCGTAGCCGCACTTGTTCGACGATTTTGCGATGGCGAGTTGCGGAGTTTGCGGCAAAGAGGTCGATGACGGGGATGTTAGTGTGTGGGGAGGAAGATTTGAGGTTGGAGAGGTTTTCCGCAAGTGGACAAAGAAGCGAGTTGAAGTAGGACGGAATTTATTAATATTTTTGATGAAAATAAAAATAGAAAAAATGTCAAAAATAATATTAAAACAGTGCTGTTTGATTATATGTTTACTTGTTCGCAAACAATAAAAATACAAAAAGAAAGACTTGATCGTCAAGCCAAGATTTTATTTTATTTTATTTCATTATTTTGAATTAAGATTTTATTTCATTTACTTACTATGACTAGATTTGCTTTAGGGTTAAGTACTCCTATGGTCTTTGAGTTTTCACAACTTTATTTTTTAGCCTTTGAGTTTTAATTTGCATCACAGATGGTATCTTAATTTTAGGAAAAAACCGAATTGGTACATCGGTTAAGTTTTCCATCCAAAAACTAATGGCTCACCACGTGTCAACCTCAGAGGTTGACACGTGGCACTGTATAAAAAAAATTAAAAATTAAAAATCTTTAAAAATTAATTAAAAAAAATTGAAAATTTTAAAAAAAAATTGAAAAAATAAAAACACAAGGGGGTGGCTGAGCCACCCACCTTGGCCGGTCTGGGGAGTGGTTCGGCCACCCCTTGACAAAAAAAAAATCAAGAAAAGTAAAAGCCACCCCCAAGGGCCAAACCCTCCAAATTTCATTTTTTTCCGTTTTGCCCTTGGGGTGGCCGAACCACCCCGGCCCGTGGCCCTTGGGCCAAACTCTCCAAATTTTGTTTTTTTCGTTTTGCCCTTTGGGTGGCCGAACCACCCCCATAGGCCACGAGGGTGGTTCGGCCACCCCCAGACCGGCCTATCTGGGGGTGGCTCCTCCAAATTTTGTTTTTTCATGTTTTGCCCTTGGGGTGGCCGAACCACCCTCAAAGGAAAAACCGATCTTGACAATTTTTTTTTTTTTTTTATTTTTTTGGGGGGTGGTTCGGCCACTCCAGACCGGCCAGCCACCCCCTTGGCCAAAATGGGGGTGGCCGGCCACCCCATTTTAAAAAAAAAACTTTTTCAATTTTTTTTTTAATTAATTTTTATTTTTGTATAGTGCCATGTGTCAACCTCAGAGGTAGACAGTAGCGGATTGTAAATTTTTGGACGGAAAACTTAACCGAGGTACCAATTCAGTCATTTCCTAAAATTAAGGTACCATCTGTGATGCAATTTGAAACTCAAAGATTAAAAAATAAAGTTGTGAAAAATCAGAGACTAAAAATGTGTTTGACCCTTTGCTTTATTTATTTCTTTTCTTTACTAGGATTAGATTTACTATTGCTACTAGGAATATGTTTACTTTTCTTTATTTTGTAACATTTTCCTTTTTAGGAATAGATTTACGATTACTATTAAGATTATGATTACTTTTTCTATAAGTATTTATCTTCTATAAATAGGCTTGCTTATTATGTAAAAGACTCAACTGAATTTTTATAAAATAAGAGAATTCTCTCTTAAATACTCTGCGGAGTTTTATCTTTCTTTTAGCTTGCGCACTTGTTTTATCTTTTTGGGTAGAAGACGAAGACGCATCTCATTGCAGAATAAAAGACGATGCTCTTTGATTAGTTAATTTAGTCTTTCGCTACGTTAGTTGGTATCAGAGCAGGCTTTATCCTGATCATGACCAATTAGTGCAACAGTGACAAACTTCTCCAGCAACGCCGCTTGTAGGGGAGGGGCTCTTTTAAGAGCCAAACTCATGGGGTTTTTGAACTAATGTTATCTGGATTCGATGATCAACTTATACTACAATAACAACTTCTATAACAACGTTATTCGTGATGAGAAGGTTTTTTCGAGAGTCGAATTCCAAGAGTTCCGACAAACAATGCAACAAGAGATGCAAGAGATGATGGAGAGCATGCACATGGGTCTTATTCGTAATCGCATGGACAATCTTGTTCATAATGACGATGGGATCCGAGTGAGGCATACTCGTCACCAACGACTTGCACCCATTAATCGACCACTGATCTATGAAGATCTTAGTGATGATGACGTAAGTTGCGTTCGACCTGTTTCTAACCATATTTATGAATTGCAGAATAGGAAACTCATATATGAAGAGAATGTTAGTTACAATGAAAAAGTGGAGTTGCCGTCAAAGAAACAATATGTGCAGCTACAACAATTGGTTCCAGCTACTGTACCAGTGGAAGAATATCCACTACAAGTGCATCTCAACACCATCACCACAAAAATAAATAACAATGGTGATTCATTTGAAAAAGACAATAAAGTTGAAGATGAGATCGAGAAAAAAATATTTAGAGAAATTTTTATGGAATGAGACGAAAAGAAAAAGTCGTGTCTAAGCGCTATATATGTAGATTTCTTCAAATATCTTTCTATGGAAGAGCCGCATGCTATCTACGTAGATTTCTCCAAGTATCTTTATTCGGAAAAGCCGTGTATGACATATCGCAAAGAAAACTCGAGGACGAGTTTTTTTCAAGTGGGTGTGTCTAATATAGGACGAAATTTACTAATATTTGCGTTGAAAACAAAAATAGAAAAAATGTCAAAAATAATATTGGAGCAGGACCGTTTGATTATAAGTCTACATGTTCGCAGACAATAGAAGTACAAAAGGAAAGACTTGATCGTCAAGCCAGGATTTTATTTTATTTTATTTCCTTATTTAGAATTAAGATTTTATTTCTATTACTTATTATGACTAGATTTGCTTTATTTATTTATTTTCCTTACTAATATTAGATTTACTATTGCTACTAAGAATATGTTTACTTTTATTTATTTTGTAATATTTTTCTTTTTAGGAATAAGTTTACTATTACTATTAGGATTACGATTACTTTCTCTATAAGTATTTCTCTTCTATAAATAGGTTTGCTTATCATGTAAAAGACTCAATTGAATTATTATAAAATCAGATAATTATCTCTCAAATACTCTGCGGGCTTGTTTCATCTTTTTGAATAGAAGACGAAGATGCTTCTCCTTACAGAATCAAAGACGCTTCTTGATCTTTGATTAGTTATTTTAATCTTTCGCTACGTCATGAGGGATGGAAGTGATGCCGGAATCGGAGAGGCCCTTCACGCCAATCTTGGACTCGTCAAACTCCTTGAGCTCCTTCATGCGGTCGTAGCCGGAGGTTGCATCAATGGCTGCCATGTTTCTTTAGTGACGATTTGAGCTTCAATTTAGAAAATATGGGTTGCGTCAGATGCTTAATTGGTTTGGTTGAAAAGAGAAATAATTCAGTTCATTTTCTTGTGTCATTTTTTATCTGAGGTCCATTTATATGAATCCCACAAATTTAATAATGATTATCAAAAGTAAAAGAATAAAAGAAGAACATAAATAGGATGCAAATGGGTTGTGTAAGAGCACTCCCATCAGATTCTCTATATTGATTCCCTTTTCTATATTTAGGAAAAATTTCATGAAAAACACAAAAAACTGACCTACAGCAGATACCCTAAATTTGCATTTTTTTTGTTGGGAAGCTACAGTAGCTTCCCAACAGATTATTTTAATAACAAAAACACATCTTCTCTATTCTCTCTCCTCTCTCCTCTCTCCTTCTTCCTTGCTCCGTCCAAGACCGTCCTCCATCGTCTCAACCGAAGGACCCCATCGAAAATCCATTCACGGCTAAACACAAAAATACAAGATCTTTGTCCCCGTCCTCTACAAGATCTTCAACGAGATCCTTGTCAATGCCGCCGACAACAAGCAATGCGACCCCTCCCTGAAATCCCTCAAGGTCATCATCGATGCTGAGGCCAACACAATCAGCATATGTAACAACGGAGATATGGTTCACGTCGAGGCCAACATGGAGCTGGAGAGCTGGGAAACGGCCATAGAGAAGGCGATTCGGTCGAGGTGGTTGTCGGGGTTAAGGGACATGGCGCGTCAAATGTCGAGGATGGTGTGGGGGTTCTGCTCGGACTTGAGGAGGAAGAGCGCGGATCGTGTGTTCTGCTTGGAGGTGAAAGGAGTGGTGGAATTTGGGGAGAGGATTGAGGAGGCCTTGGAAAGGTGGCAGTGGAGGGTGAGGGAGGCGGAGGCGAGAGAGGAAGAATTTGGAGAAGGTTCTGGAGAAGATGAGAGAGAGGAAGAGAGAAAAAAAAATGAATAAAGAAATAAAATAAGAAAGAGAAAAAAAAAATAATACAAAGAAAAAGTATTTAATTGATATAAAAAAAATTAAGAGAATCTATTGTGGAGTGTTTTTTTTTTTTGTTTATAGAAGTAAAAAATAGTTTTATTCTCTAAATATAAAGAAAATGGTTAAGAATATGCCTCGTCATAAATAAACGGGAAATATCAAAATGTAAATATGGCTGCTGGTGTCGCCCATAATTATGCACTTAATAGGAACAAAATAAATGGAGTACTAACTATTCCAGATGTGACATGACTAAAAAAGGTACATAATTATGCGGTTAATAGGGACAATTCAAAATGAAAGGGAACAAAGATTTCGTCTTAATTGGATTGGTGAAACTTTTTTCAATCTAATTTATAAAGTTGACGTGTTTATTTACATGTAAAAAATACAATTTTTTTTTAATTGAAAGATAAATTTTGAAATTTTTTATTAAAAAGACATGTAAGAAGTCCATATTAGTTAAAAAAAAAAAAGTGTTTCTTACATATAAATAGACACATATTTTTATAGACTCAATCTGATAGTTTTTCCAATTGATTTTGTTGGAAAAATCTGTCAAAATAAGAGGGTGCTTTGTCCTTATCCCTTAGCTAATTCAACTATTCAAAATACATATTTTTCAATTTTACCTCATAACTTTTCAATACAAACTCCAACAGATTATGTATTATTCTCTTATTTCTTTAAATATTACTTTTCAATGTTTTAAGAATAAAGATAAAAGTAAAGTTATAGATAGCACACAATCAAAATGATTTTACCTCTTCTGAACCTAATCTGCTAAAGATCGATAAAAATTTAGTGATATTAACTAAAAATACTTATTATGAAGGGTTTACCTAATCTATTAGAGATGCTCTTATGCGAGAAAATCAATTCCTTACAACTAATTCTTGAATTTACCATTGTTAAATAAATATAATAATTAATTTGAAATATCAATTATAAGATAAAAATATAATCAGGATATAAGGTGAGCTTCATGTGCTAGCGCTACTATACACGGTCTATCACCTTCACTTCAGGATCTGAATATGGTGCAATAGCCCTATCCTATTTAGGGGTGAGTTCGATCACCCCATATCGACCCCAAGGGCCAATCCTAAAAAAATAAATAAATAAATAAATAAATTTGCTTTAGCCTTTTGGGGTTGGCTGAACCCATCCCCAGGCTAAACATGGGTGGTTGAATCATCCCATTTTGGCCAAAGCTTAAGCTTTTAGTAATTAAATTTATTTATTTCTATCAACTTAAACTTTTAAGAAAAATTGTAATTTAACACATTGATCAACGATCAATGTGAGGTGATCTCTCTCTTTTGGGTGTGTGATGAATTATATTTGAATATTTTACTTGGATAGTTTGTTGATATTCTGATTAGCTAGTGACTTTAGTGAGGATGTAAATTTTCATGCTCCCCACCCACAAGGCCACAATCAAGAAGAGAACTCGTGACAAGGCTCATAGGGTGTTGGTAGCATTACCCTATCTTTGCAGCCAACTTATTATCACAAAAAATAAAAGTAAAAAATTAAAAATTAAAAAGAATAAGAAGGAGGAGGAGAAGATAGTCCTTAATTATTGACTAATTAAAGAGCCATTTTCTAGGACCAACAATATTAATAAAAATTGGATTCCTGCAAATAACATAGGGTGCTTCCATAAGTTCAATATATATACTAATAAGCATGATAGCAAAGCCGGCCGATTAATTAAATAGGGGTCGAGCAATCCCTTTTATTCTACAAAATGCCTGGTATATATGAAACACATATATGTTAGTTTTGTATTTTAATTTTCTCGATCATACTCTTACTGTCCAACCCTTTGCAATAAAAATTTTCCAAATATTCCGACATGGTGAAGTTCCGATAGATAGCTGGCTTTTCCGCTGACAACAACTCAGGCAAAGGTCCATGGCAATCATCTTCCCTCAATTTGTTTACGTTGAAAAACATGCCTATGGAGATTCGTGCTTCGTTATAAGAATTAGCCAACACACGGTGTTGTATACTTTTGTACTCTCCATTCGAGATTATCTACAAATAATTAAGAAAGGTACAAACAAAATCAAATTAAACAACTTGACAAAGTATTACTACTTAATTTCTTATTGATATGAATATAATGCATTAATTGTATGAAGCCCAAGTATTAATATACATGTTGAACATGACCTTTTAATTTAATTTTTTATTTTTCATTTATAACCTTTACTTACAAATTTTAATTTACTTTCTTCTAATTGATGGTTGCTTTAAATGTTCGAGAAAAAAAAAATTGTTTGGCTTAATAAAGATGTCATAATGAGTTAAATTTATGATTAGCAAAAATAAGGTGTCATGTTAGTATAGAAAAAGCTATAGCATTTCTCCTTATAATTGACATGGTAATACATAACTGGTGATATAATTAAGATTGTATGATTTATAAGTCAACAACTCAGAGCACTAGTAGTAGCTTTCCTTAAACTTTTCTTCAATTTAAGAAAATCAATCATTTTTTACTTCTCTATTTAAATGTACCTGACCTACAAAAGCTTCCATTATCGTTTCCATATATCATTTAAATATTCGTTAAATTAAATCATAGGGGAAAGATAAATGAATGAGAAATCATTGAAATATTGTTTTAAATAAATTATGGAGGAATGATAAAGGAAAAATATAGTATTTTTATATTAAAATAATGTTAAAAGAACCACTTTTACTTTTCTAGATTTATGATATAACTTTTAGTTCCCTTGGTGTTTCCTTAGTTTTAGAAACAACAATAGAATCTAATTCAGGATTTTTTATTTTTATTTAATATAATAATTCCAGTCACATGAACTCAATCTACACCGGCCGTGATCAATTGCTGCATTTATATATGTATAACAGAGATTTCTTTTAATATATAGAGTCTTACCTGAAGAAAGTCTCCAACATTAATAATCAAACCTCCGGGCACAGGATTTACGTTTACCCACTCATCCCCATGCTTCACTTGCAGCCCAGGCAAATGGTTCTGTAGCAGAACCGTCACCACAGCCGGATCAGTATGCGATGTAATCCCCACCGTCAGATCTGGTTGAGGACAGTACGGATAACAATGACCCACAAAGAGCCTCGCATCCGTAAACGTCAACTTCTTGAACTTCCCAGTCTCCAACCCCAACCCTTCAGACAGTAACTCCATCACAGTCTCTCCCACCTCCGTTGCACGCTTATCCCATGCTACCACCTCGTTCCTACAAACCTCCGGTATATCCTCCACTTTCGGTGGTGTTGGACCCATCCACGCCTGCAATGAGTCGTGCCACGCAGCTGCGTTGGCGCGGTACAAGTCGTTGTTGCTCGCGTACATCACTCCCTGGCCCTCATCGCGTTTGTAGTACTTGCTTTTCACCTCGTGGGGTTGCTCATGAAACGCTTTGATGGCGTTGATGGTCTCGTCTAGTGCTGACACGGGAACGCCGTGGTTGATCACCTGGAAGAATCCCCACGTTGTGGCCGCCTCTTTGACTTGTTCGACGATTTTGTGGCGGTGCATGGTGGAGTTTGCGTCTGAGAGGTCGATGACGGGGATGTTAGTGTATGCGGAGGAAGATTTGATGTCGGAGAGGGTTTCTGGCGGGTGGACGAAGATGCGAGGGATGGAAGTGATGCCGGAATCGGAGAGGCCCTTCACGCCAATCTTGGACTCGTCGAACTCCTTGAGCTCCTTCATGTGGTCGTATCCGGAGGCTGCATCCATGGCTGCCATGTTTCTTTAGTGATTTGATATGGGTGGCGTCAGATGCTTAACAAGCTCTCTATTTTAAGTTTTTTTCTTTCTTTCTAAAAATTAGAGAAAATTCAAAATCACTCGTTTATCAACTCTCTACTTATTCTATATTTGAAGAAACAACCTTCCTCTCTACTTCATTTTAGTTATTTTTATATTCATTTTCCTTCTTTCTCTATCATCTCTCCAGCAATACGTGCCCCTCAATCTTGGTCTTCATTCGGTGCTTTCCTCGCAAATCAATCGAAATAACTTTGTCTGAGTCTTTAGCTTGTAATTTGGTGATTGAATTCCAGTTTGCTCGTTTTGTTCGTCTTTCAGACAAGTTGGCAAACACAAGGTGGGTTTTATTTGGTGGTCAAAGTTGTATAGTTCATTTGACTTGGAAATGCTCCATCGTCTTCCTCTGAATTAATTCTCTTTCGATTGTAGATCATATATACTCGGAGTCGCCGTTACGTTCTAGACCCGGAATAACTGCTTGGTGGATTGAAGGACGTACAAGTTGGGTTTTATTTGGTGGTCAAAGTTAATTGTATAGTTCATTTGACTTGGAAATACTGCATCGTCTTCCTCTGAATTAATTCGCTTTTGATTCTAGATCATACTTGGAGTCATCGTTCTAGACCCGGAATAGCTGCTGGATCGATAGATGGGTCTGGGAGAGTGGCTTTGAAGTTGATGAGCTGCTGGGTGTTTCCATTGGGTGAGACTTGGAAACAGAGGAAAGTGACGGGGATAGAGAACGGGTTGTGATTCTTACACAATAACAAGATTTACATAATTTTTACACAACACATTCATATGGGGTGAGACTCATGTAGTAGGTTCCACTCACATGGGTCCCACTCCATGTGAGTGTGTTGTATAAATATCATTTTTCACAGAGAACATGAAGCTGCTTTCCTAGACAAAGATCCTCTTCACTTTAGTTAAACTAGAGAGTATCTGGTTAATCTTATTTTAAGGGTAAAATTATTTTTTTTACATTTTTATAGTTAATTTTACCCTCTAAATATAACCAACTGGATGCACTTCACTCCAGTTTAACTGAATCGGAGAGGATCCACATGATGCTTTTTTTCTCCTCAATTACATTTGTTCGTTACCCAATTTTTTTATTTTAAAAATCTATATTGTTTGGACACAATTTTGCTCTTTGCACCGTTTTAAAAATAGTTTTATTGGGCGCAAGGTTCTTAAAAGATTTGAATTTGTTTTTCTTAATACCAATCGATTTTAGGTGGAATTGCAGCTCACGGTTCGACAAATAAAATCAGCACTAAAATAAAGGTAAACTTCAAAGTCAAGATTCAAATTAATGACCTAACCTCTACTCTAATAATATATTAAATTATCGATTATCTAAAAATATAAATTAAAAAAATAAAGAAATAATAAATTTAATGCAGACAAATGCTCATACATTAATTTATAGCTTCTATGGCGATAACAACTCCACCACAGGTCCACTGTAATCATCTCCCATTGATTTTCCTATTTGCGGTTTCTAAAGGTGTCGGCCACCACGCGATGATGATTGATGAATCATGCTTTCCAACAAAAGCGTTGCTTAATGATCAAATAGTAGGTGGCCGGCATGCGCGCACTAATTAAGACTCCCCCACTACGATAATGCCAATCTCTTGCATAAACCTCTTAAAGAATTACAAGTTCAAGTTTGTGATGCAAGATGAGCTAAATTTGCAAGCATAACAACTCATAATTATTTTATAATTAAATTTTAGAAAACCCAATGAATATTTTATAAGAAAACGGAAGAAAACTCTCAATAATTCGAGTGTCCTTAATTTATTGATAAAATTGAAAACATATGACTTATAAATAGGCTAGGTTGTATTCATTGAGCTTAAATAGAAGCAGAGTCACTTATTGTAAGTGATGAGTGCCAAATATTACATATTTAAATTTTTTAATTTACATTAGTTAATTCTTTAGTTGTGTCTTTAATTAATATTTTTTTGGTTTGTTTTAATGTTTGAGTATTTTGCATGTCTTCAAGAGATCGGATTAAGAGAAAATAGCAAGATTTTTGTGCATGGAATTGCAAATAAGGGGTAAAACAAGTTTTTAAAGCCCTCCTCACCTATTGGAAGATATTCTCAAGTAAGTGTTTTCGGTACCAGAAAGAAAAAGAGATATGTACTTGAAGATTGAGCTTGCTTTATAGAGATATTTGTCTCCTTTGCTGTATCAGGATTGGCAGAAGAAACACACGAGTTTGCTTGCTTTTATATATATATATATATATTGAGAAAGTTGATCGAATATTGTGATATGGAGCCGTGCGACTTCTTTCCATAAACCAATACACACTTCTTTTCTCATGACCTGGCAGCAACTAGAAGCACCGATTTGATTATTTTACAAGGCAAGCACACATGATTCTTTCCAATTAAACCTGGCAGCCGAGACCCTACTCGGGCCTTTAGGGTCTATATATATATATATATAGTCCTTCTCCTCTTGTAAAATAGTGCATGTGTGAGGCTAAAGCAAAATTTTGGTGTCTTCTTGCAATAATTTTTCTTTTTTTTGTAATTAATTTTTTATTTTGATGTTTTTAATTAAAGTTAGCATGTTATTTTTAGTCATGAAAGGCTAAATCCTTAATTAAGGTTGATGATGAAACCTTACTTATGATTAGCAACAATATTCTCATGTAATGTAATATTTTCTAATTTTATTGAATTTGATTTTCAATTGTTTTACTTTAATTTAATTTTGTGGAATGATTCTTGGATATCTTTTGTGATTCAATGATACATTTAATGATTTATGATAGTTCCATAAAATTGATTGTGTTTGGTTTTCTTTGTTTAAAAAAATTAGATATCCCTTGTGATTTATTCTACGGATATAATTGATGTTTTAATTTAGATTGAATATATTGCTGTGATTTATGAATACACTTGATGATTTAATTTAAATTGGATTTCTTTTGTGATTTGTGTAAAGAATGGATACATGTGATGGTTTTGATTAAAGCAAAAAGTAAAACATATTTAAGATTTTATTGTGAGAACTTTGAGAAATATTATTGATCTCATGAGAATATGTTACTATGAGTTTGTGAGTACGGATTCCAATACTTTAGTGTGTTTTTATTTTTTATTTGATTATATTTACTCTAGTTAATTTTGTTTATGCTTTTGATTTTTATTCACAAAAAAAATCTCTTAATTTTTGAAACTAGGTTAGGATTAAATTAATTTGGATTTAAATTTTGTTTGCAAAAACACAATTCTCTGTAGATTCGATCTCGCACTTGCTCATATACGATATTGCAAACAATTTGTGCGCTAACGAGTAATTTAAACTGCACATCAGCAAGTTCGCTTCATCGAGAGTCAATCAAACTTCAATTGGGTTTTCATTCGATCAAAACATCAATCAAACTCTCATACTTTCTTCTAATCGATCAACTTGCTCGATTGAACATCAATTGAAGTCTCGAAAATTGCAAACTCGATCAATAAAAGTTTAAGTAATTTTTTTATTATTTGTTAAAGTTGTTTTTCCCCTGTATTTTTTCTAGAAAAACAAAATAAAAACCCAAAGAAGAATAACGAAAGAACCAGCTGTGAATTTGTGTTTTTCACTACCGAAAAGACATGCTATCTTTCACATGTGTTTTCTTTGGCACGTTGTAAAAAATGATAGTTAAAATTTCACGTAGCATCAGCCACGTAAGGGAGTAAAAAGATAGGAGTGGACTGTGAGGACCAAGATCTTCTCCGGTCGAGAGGAACTGATGTAAAATTATAAAAGTATCCTTGATTATAACTGACAGGCTCCTTTCATTGGTTGATTTCTTCGGGATCGTGTTGCAAACCATGGAGAGTGGTGCTGTGGTGGTGCGGCTAGCATTAATTTCTCCAACAGCGTGAAGTGGATGTCCTATCTCAAAAAAGTAAGTTAAACTCTTTGTTTGTCTTGTCTTTGTTTTTTTTTAACAACTTTGAACCTTCATTGCAGAGAATCAAACCCCATAAGGGATTACAAAAGGCCAAATCCAATACACTTACAGAAACACAAAAGGTAATCTAAATGCCCGAAGTCTACGTCAAAGCCCGTAGGCCATAGAAGTAAATAGAGATGAAGAATCTCTAATCACAAAGTCAAAAAAGAACCTGATTTGAAGCAGCAACCAAAAGGTAAACTGTGAAACAAAGAAAAAGAATATACAAAACAAACAGAAGAACACAGACTGAAGCTACGGGAAAACCGCAGCCGGAGATTAGCGCTTGAAGAGCACGCATCGACTCCAGGAGCCAATCCAACATCCGACAACCTCCAAAAGCCTAGAACCACACCAACCAAGACCGGATATACAAGTCGTGACCCTCACACGCGAACCCAGGGAGGAAGCTCCTCGGCGCGGCCACGCGCATCACAAGATCAAACCGCACAGCCCCGTCAAGTGACAGCCGTGACCAAAGGAAGCCGGTGAACACTAAGAAAAGGCTCCTGTCGGCGAACCCCCAGCCGAAGCTTGTAGATCTAATAATAAAGAACAACGAAACTCCGCTAAAAACCCACCAACATCCGCCATTCCCCACAAGCCAAAGCCTGAAAATCCACTTGCTTGTACCAAAACAACATAATAACAAAGACAAAAGAACCAAAGGAAACAAACCACAACGGGATCAACACCGGAAGGGACCAAAACCTCCACAATTTAGAGGTTGGGAGAACAACAGCACCCACCACTGGGAACCAGTGGGGTAAACAAAAGCCTCCCTAATTTATAAGGACTAGGGAAAAGACCTCGGGGCGGAGCCAGGTTTTAAACTTTGGAGGGGTCAAATTGAGAAAAAAAAACTTTGGAGGGATAAAATCTAAGAAAAAAAAATAGGGGGTAAAATTTTAAAATTTTAATTTTAATTTTTTGGGAAACCCTTTGGCTTGGGGGGCAGCCCCCCAAGCCAAAGAGTAGCTCCACCCTTAGAAAGACCAGTGCCGGGAGGGGAGGCAAAAGGCCTCCCTCCCGTGAAGCAAAAAAAGGCTCTTTCTCCCTCTCTATAGAAGTATCTCAGACGTTCTCTCTTCTATATATTAACTTTTCTATTCTTGCATGTCGTGTCATTAAAACGTAGTGGAAAAAAATGAAAAAAAGCCAAAGTTGCCAATAACACACGGACCAACCAAAAGAAAAAAGATGAAAGGAGGAAAAGAAAAATGCGCATCGATTAATATTGTGGGGGTATTCTCTCTCTTTTGTGTGTGGTGAATTATATTTGAATATTTTACTTGAATAGTTCATTGATTTTCTGATTAGTGAGGATGCAAATTTTCATGCTCAAAAGAAAAAGACAGCCGGCCTTATTGACTAAAGAACCATTTCCATGGACCGACAACATTAATATATAAGAATTGAATTCATGCAGATAACATAGGGTGCTTCCATAGGTTCAATATACTAATAAGCATGATAAATAGCATTAATGCTGATTAATTAGATAGGGATCGATCGATCGGTCCCTTTTATTCTACAAAATACTTGGTATATATGAAATGTACATTATATGCTAGTTTTGTATTTTAATTTTCTCAATCATACTCTTACTATCCAATCCTTTGCAATAAAAATTCTCCAAATATTCTTGCATGGTGAAGCTCCTATAAATAGCTGGCTTTTCCGGTGACAACAACTCCGGCAGAGGTCCATAGTAGCTATCTTCCTTCACTTTTTTTACGTTGAAAAACATGACAATGGAGATTCGTGCTTCTTTATAGGAATTAGCCAGCACACGGTGCTGTATACTTTTGTACTCCCCATTCGAGATTATCTACAAATAATTAAGAAAGGTAAAAACAAAATCAAATTAAACAACTTACTATATATATCACCAATCCCAGCCAAGAAGAAGAGGAAATTAAGTAGTTAAATATTCGTCTTTTAGTATCAAAATTACTCATGGTTTTTCCCTATTTAAAATCATCATCATCATCATGATGGCCAGGACTACAACCTCTATCTCCCAAATATAATAATAAAAGGTTCTGCATCGTAGAATAAATAAAGAAACTAATTAAAGAACAGAGTTTGAAAGCTACGATATATATATATACTGGAATTTATCATGAGAAACCTTCAAAAGCCTTGAAGGTGCAAATTTAATTTGAATATGAATTTTGAAATTTATTTATAACAAAGATAACTTTTATATATACATATATAGTCTTATACCTGAAGAAAGTCACCAACATTAATAATCAAACCTCCGGGCACAGGATTTACGTTCACCCACTCATCCCCATGCTTCACTTGCAGCCCAGGCAAATGGTTCTGCAGCAGAACCGTCACCACACCGGGATCAGTATGCGATGTAATACCCACTGTCAGATCTGGCTGAGGACAGTACGGATAACAATGACCCACAAAAACCCTCGAATCCGAGCACTTTAACTCCTTGAACTTCCTAGCCTCCAACCCCAATCCTTCAGACAGTAACTCCATCACTGTCTCTGCCACCTCGGTTGCACGTTTATCCCATGCTACCACCTCGTTCCTACAAACCTCCGGTATATCCTCCACTTTCGGTGGCGTTGGAGCCATCCACGCTTGCAATGAGTCGTGCCACGCAGCTGCGTTGGCTCGGTACAAGTCGTTGTTGCTCGCGTACATCACGCCCTGGCCCTCATCGCGTTTGTAGTACTTGCTTTTCACCTCGTGGGGTTGCTCATGAAACGCTTTGATGGCGTTGATGGTCTCGTCTAGTGCTGACACGGGAACGCCGTGGTTGATCACCTGGAAGAAGCCCCATGTCGTGGCCGCCTCTTTGACTTGTTCAACGATTTTGCGGCGCTGAGTAGTGGTGTTTACGGCGGAGAGGTCGATGACGGGGATGTTAGTGTGTGTGGAGAAAGATTTGAGATCAGAGAGGGTTTCGGGAGGGTGGACGAAGAACCGAGGGATGGAAGTGATGCCAGAATCGGAGAGGCCTTTCACGCCGATCTTGGACTCGTCAAACTCCTTGAGCTCCTTCATGCGGTCATAGCCAGAGGTTGCATCAATGGCTGCCATGTTTCTTTAGTGACGCTTTGAGCTTCAGAAAATATGGGTTGCGTCAGATGCTTAGTTTGGTTGAAAGAGCATGTATGACTTTGTCATATATATATATAGAGGTGATTCCCGTACACCACATGTACAATAAGTGTACAACACCTCTCTCACATGGGGTGGGCCCCATAATGTGTGGAGCCCACCCCATGTGAGAGGGGTGTTGTACCCTTGTTGTACATATGATGTACATTTATCATTTTCCATATATATATATATATACACACAGAAAATATCAAAATTTAGTCCTAAAGTTTGCGTGCATTTTAATTTAAGTGCGGCATAATCATTTCTCCCCATGGAAATACGGAATGCATTGTTCTTTAGCTCCACAAGAAAGTCTTTCCCGAAACTCCCGTTTACTTTGTCTGCAAATTTGGGTTTTTAGAGTCAAATATAACAAACTATGAGTGATGTTACTTATTGTATTTTTATCCAATCAAAATTGACGTGTTTAAAAATTATCATTTGTTAATAATAATTTTAAAAATAGCATCAATTTAAAAAATAAAATAAAATATAATCTCTAATATTACTAAACAGACTATACCCATACCCACCCACCCATCGCTATTAGTATTATGTAACAGGAGATAATGGTCACTTGATCACTACCTGCATTGCGTCACGTGTAAACCATGGTCTATGTACTACACGTGGTGCACTTCTATTGGATCGAGGAATGGAGCATCGCATATGTGTGGGTCATGGATTGATAAGGGCGCCGGCATGTTTGAAATTGTGTTGGAAAATAGGTTTTTTAGAGTAAAAAAGTTGTACATGCATGTGACAATAGTTTGTATAGATAACATCTCATCTGCCCTAATCTCTCTCTCTCTCTCTCTCTCTCTCTCTCATGATTGGTCGGTGCCCTAATTTACTCTATGAATTGGAAGTTGACATAGATTAAATAAGTTCCAAATAATTAGTTGGTAAGCAAATTATGTAGATTTCCAATTATAAGTTTCTTCATTGACACTTTTTGGTGTTTATATAGTGTTTTAAATTAAAAGCAGTTTCTAATTAATTAAGGGTCATATGGCCCCCAACTTTTCACGAAGAGATATGATACATTTCAATTCTAAGACAAATTTTTTTTTGTATTTTTTAAAGTTAGTTAGGGGACTACCTTACCACATAGGCAAGATAGTCAAAAATTATGTCTTGAGGTGACAAAAGATCATATCTCTCTCATAAAAACTTAAAAAGTGAGAAACTAGCTAGTTGTCTTTTTTTTATCTTTTTTTTTTTTGATTATGTAGAGTTTGTACTATACAATATATACATACCTACCGATGTTGATGTTTCATGAAATGACTGAGACCGGCAGTAAAACTAAAATTTTAGGGGAGAGGTTAAAAAAAAGAGAGAGAGAGGGTAATCTCATAAAATAAAATATAAAATGAAACTTTAAGGAGTTTTTAAAAAATTTGAGGACACAAGCACATGGTTGTTTCTGTAACGCCCAGAATAAAATAATTGCGAATATAAATAATTAATGAAAACGCAATAATAAAATTTAAATAGTATTTATTATGTTAATATTTGGATTAATTATTTTAATCAAGAAAAATGTTATTTAATTAGTTTAAAGTTAATGGCTAGTAGTTAGAACTAGTGATAGATAATATTTTGAAGTGATTTAAAAAGTAATACTAGAAATTTAAATTAAAAAATTAAAAGAAAATAAATATTTGATTTGGTCAACAAAAATGTATATGAGAAAAAGAAAAGAAAATGACGTAGGAAACATCTAAAAGACAAGGCGGCTTACCTTTTAGACATGAGAGTTTGAAATAAAAGAAGAAGAAGAGGGGTTCGGGTGGGTTTCTAATGAAAAGTGAGGTCTTGACTTTGTAGCTCTCTCCATTGAAGAGAAGTGAAATATTTTGATAAATGAAAAAAAAAAAAAAAAATCATTTATGGGTTAGAGACTTTGCATAACAACATGCAAGAAGTTCTATTATAAGGGTCCGTTTGAGTTTGCGATTTCAAAAAGTGCAATTTAAAAATAATGATTTTAAAATGTGCAATTTAAAAAAGTGATTTTTAAAAACGCAGTTTGGCCTTTAAAATCGCAGGTTAGCCTTTTAAAATACCGCGTTTTTAAAAAAGCATCACATTGCCTGCGATTTGAATAAACACTTTTTTGTGTTTTCAAATCGCAATTTTTTAAAAACGCAGTTTCCAAACAGTTCATTTTCTGCGATTTGGTTTAAAATCGTATTTTTTCTCTACGAAATCGCAATCTCAAATGCACCCAAAGTCTACTTTCAAAGCTATCTTTTAGCTTTAATGTGTAGCTTTCAAAGCTACATAAACTTTTACTTTATTTATAAAAAAGAAACAAAAATGTTAGCAGGAAATTAAGCTTTAACAAAGAAGCTATGGTATTATTTGATAAATAGTGATCGAGATGTGATCCTTCTAAAAAAAAATTATACATATTTTCTTTCGCTGCCAATGTATATAAATGTAGTAGCGCCATGTGGAATTATAATATTTCTACTTTGCAACTTATAAAAAAGTCGGAGCGTTACAGTTTCAGCCTCTGATTGAGACAATAGAAATGACCTAATCTCCAATCATTTACAATTTATTAGTTGTTTCAAAAACTTTAATAAAATAGTATATTTAATTATTTTTATAAAACTCCGTGTAGGTTCAAACTCTCTCTTAATAGCTCACACACATAATATTTTAAGTGAATCCCAACACGCAAAATATTCAAATTAAATGGAAATTAAATTACAAAAATAACGTTTAAACTCAAGACATTTGATATAATACTATGCATATTAAATCACTACTTATCCTAACCTTTTTTTATAAGTGACCGGTGCTTTAATAATATTCTCCCCCTCTCACTAAACAAATAGATCTTACTACTAAACCCACATGTTAAACCCTTTGAATTTGAAGGGAATGAGTTTGTCGATAAATTGGCAGATAAATTACATACCAACCCAATAACGAAGGAAGGGAGGGGATCGGTAAGGGCCATGGCCCCCCAATTTCTTGATTTTTTTTTTTTAAAGGATGTTGTCCCCTTTTCATTGTATAGAAGAACTTAGAAGGGGCGACCAACCAAAAGGGTCAAGGCAAAACACCAAATCAAACCGTAAAAATCAAAGCTTAAGAACAAACAAACACTTGGTGGTCACGAGGCTGAACGTTGTTCCGACCCTGTTTCCTTCTTTGCATGAACCAAAACAAGCAAAGAAAGCAACCCATCAAAATCCATTATTTTCTCTAAACGCACAACGATTTTCCCTCACTAGGGCCTTGTAGACAGGATTGGATTGGAGAAGAAGCTAGCTCTTCAGCTCAAGCATCTCTTGAAGAAACTCATACTCAATAGCTTTGACGTTAAGGGCAATCCGAGCCCTCATCACAAATGGGCTTGGCCATGCACCCAAAAGCTTCACTTCACTTTTCACCATGATCAATGACTTCTCTCTTCCAAAGTTGCCAATTTCTGAGAGTCACAAAACCTATTTAAAGATGATCTGCTATGAGCGTTTATTCCTTGTGTTTGGCACACTTTTGGTTTCCTGCAATAGTTGTGAATGAAAGAGAGAAAGAAAAAGAAAACGAAAAACGAAAAAAAGCAAAAAGTTTATGTTCTATGCGTGAGATGCGGTGAAAAAACTACCGCAGATATGCAGTAGCCGGATCCAGTAAGAGACAATAGAAAATAAAAGAAATAAAGTTTGACGACTATTGCCTGAGAAAAGACTCAAATGTTCAATTTGTACACCCCACTCTCCACTTACTCGTGAACCGTGATAATTAGGGCTGAGCATGGGGCGGGGGGGGCGGGGATGGGGATTTTTTTACCCCGCCCCGCAGAGGTGCGGGTTCCCCAAAGTGAACCCGCACCCCGCAGAAAACCCCCTCCACCAGCACGGGGCGGGTGTAGATGGGGCGGGGTTGCGGGGCGGGGATCCCCGCGGGTTTTGACCCATTAACCCTTGTGTTCAAATTTTTTTTTTTTTTTTTATAAGTATCCCTATGTTCAAAATTTACTAATCCAAATTAATAATCCATTATTTGTACTCCCTGTCACCCTTGCAAATTGCAAGTTGCAATTGAACCCTAATTAAAATCCCAACATCTATTAAAATGCAAGGAGAAAAAAACTTAAAAAGAAGAAAGAAAACATTTTTGCTTGCAATGTTTTCAATCACTTAGTGCAAAAAAAATTGAAAAAAAAAAAAAACAGATTACAAAGCAAAAACATAATATTACAAATATTACACATAACTGCTAATTACGAATAGAAATTCAATCCCATAAAATGAACAAATTACTGACAAAGCAAATAACATAATATTACAAGATGAAGAAAACCTAAATATTAAATGTTCCAAAGCATCAAGCATCTCCCAATCGGATTGAATCTTCACTTCACTAATCCTCCTCAAGCAAAAGATTGATGTTCTTCAAATTGATTTCTACAAAGATTGGAACCGATAATTAGAAATTTAGAATATTTAAATAGCAAAATAAATTAAGAAGTGAATAATAGAAAGCTAAAGGCCTAAAAGCTTACCTGACTCGA
Source organism: Alnus rubra (assembly GCA_028654335.1). Taxonomy (NCBI): domain Eukaryota; kingdom Viridiplantae; phylum Streptophyta; class Magnoliopsida; order Fagales; family Betulaceae; genus Alnus; species Alnus rubra. The sequence goes on from JAJPGS010000281.1 coordinate 1,741,936, forward strand.
GCTTATAACTTTCAGGATCTTCAACCATCTCTGTGTCATAACCATTGATGGGTTTTGATCTCAACCAGTTTTGTGTACACACCAATGCTTCAACCGTTATTGGGGCCAATGAACTTCGAAAAGGATCCAATACACGCCCTCCAGTGCTAAATGCCGACTCTGAAGCAACTGTAGTAATGGGAATGGCCAACACAATACGTGCTATGTGGGATAGTACTAGGAATTTGGTTGAATTCACCTTCCACCAAATTAAAATATCGAAGTTCTCATTCGGTTTTTCATTCTCCTCCATCAAATACCGATCTAACTCCGATTTATATTGAACATCACTATTAGGAGTCATGAGGTTTTTGTACCTATTCATCAATGTATAGGTACGTTTCCCAGTTTCTCTCGAGGAACCTTGAGGAAGTGCACCACTATGTTCACCTTGAGAGTTTTCTCCAGTGTTGAAGTGATCAAACAATTTCTTAAGGTAGTTCTTCAATTTTAATATCATATCATTGCCTTGCTCAGCACCAAGAATATCATTGAACCAACATTCTAATGATCCCAACTTGGTCCGTGGATCGAGAATAATAGCAACAAACAACAACACATTAACTTTATCAAGATCCCCCCAATACTTTTTATACTTCAACATCATTTTCTCCGCCATAGAACTCAATATATAATCATCACTGTCACAATATTCTTGTAAATGCAGTTGAATGGCAGAAACTTCTTCAATGTACATATTACATGTCACATACAAAGACCCCGAAAGTCGCATTGTGGCTTCATAAAAAATTTCAAGGAACTTGAGAAAAACTCTAATACGAGCCCAATCATCACAATTAGGAGGTCCTAAACCGTTTTTGCTATCCAACAACGTAGGACAATAATATCTATCCAACTCTTCCATAAGTTCAAAAGCACTTTGACATTTTTCTGCACCTTCCAACATCTTAAATGTAGAGTTCCATCTAGTTGGAACATCCAAACACAACAACCCATTGAAATTAATGTTTTCTCTTTCCAAACAAATCTTAAAACTCTCAAATCTTACAGGAGAAGACTTCACATATTTAACCGCACTTCTAACCCTCATAATGGATTCATCAACCTCTTTCAACCCCTCAGTCACAATAAGATTTAAGATGTGTGCACAACATCTCACATGCATAAACCGATTTTCTAATACGGCACTAGGCTTATGAGCACTTCTCTTCCTCACGTACTCCAAAGCAGCATCATTGGAAGAAGCATTATCAACCGTGATAGTGAAAATGCTACCAATGCCCCATTCATGCATACACGACTCAATCTTTCCCCCAATGGTCTCACCTTTGTGATTAGGAATTAAACAAAAGTTTAAAATTCTTTTGTGTAAGTTCCATTCATTATCAATAAAATGACCAGTAATACACATGTAATTAAGGTTCTGTATTGAAGTCCAACAATCAGTGGTAAGACAAACCCGAACACCAGATGTCAAGAACATTCCCCTCAACTTTTCTTTCTCAGACATAAAGAACTTAAAACAATCCCTCATCATAGTAAAACGGGAAGGAATTGAAAACCTAGGTTCAACTGTTTTCATAAAGTCCTTAAACCCTTCACCTTCCACAAATCTAAATGGCAACTCATCCACTATGATCATCCTAGAAAGTGCTGCCCTTATTTTTGAAGCATTAAACTTAGCAAGCACAAGGTTACCACTAGATCCTTCACCCATTGCCGCATGTCCTTCCCTCTTAGCCTCAAAGCTCAACTTCGATTGTGTCTTATCAAACCTATTAGGAAATTTTTTACAGCTTTTCCTTATATGTTGTAGCATAGATGAAGTACCATGGGTTCTAGGGTGACAATTAAACTCCCTCTTACAATAAATGCACTGTGATTTATGATCATCGGGGTCAGTCGACTCTAACTTGGTAAAATGTTCCCAAACCGATGATGTTTGCTCATTTTTTTTAGGTTTTGGTGGGAGAGCTGCACTAGGATTTTGAGGGCCCATAGTTGAAGAACTAGAACCCATATTGGTATCCAATAGACTAGGCCTAGATGAAGCAAAACTAGAATCAATAGGTCCATGACTAGTTGAATCGTCCATGACTTGATTCTACAATTTAAGTGGAAAAAAAAAACATAAAAATTAAATCTCTTATTAAATCATTGTGTCAAAAACAACTACAATCAATTTAAAAATCAGTTAAATTTTAGTTAAGAATCAATTAAGCATAATATTGGTTCTTAACTAGAAAACAACCACAACAATTTAAAAATCTCATTTACATTTCTACTAAAAGCCCAACCACAACAATTTAATAATATACAATTGGTTACAACAAACATCATATTAACGTGCTCCTTTCCAATTCAAATGAACCGAAGAAGATGCTTGTCCTTAATTTGGAGGGAAGATACTCGGGCCTTTAATTAAGCAAAGCTAAAGCGCGCAAGCATGACGTATTTTATTTTGCAAATATTTCCATATAATTTAAGCAGAGTCTAAAAGGCATTCAAAGGGATTTTAACAAGTATAAAATCCTCCATTTGGTTAGCACCCATAAAAAAATCATATTTAATAATTTCAAAAGAACCTAACCGAACCAATACTAAATCAGTTAATACATGGCCAATTACACATGACTTCAAAGCACAGAATTCTAGTCAATTAAAACAGAAGATTTCAACCGAAATCATCAACAACCCAAAAGCCAGAGGTACACGACTAAACAGTAAACACCAAACAACTAACCCTTTAACCCAAATCTACTACTCAATTCATGGTTCAATAACCTAACAGAAAATCAGTTTCAAAACTACACATACATCCATTTGGTCGCTGCCCACACGATCAGTTCAACAAAAAATAAAGGCTTTTAAATTTGATCCGTCCGAGAACCATTATCCCAAAATACAGCTCAGTTACACACACAGTCTGGTTAACAACCAAAACCCCCAATCCATAATTTATCAACTAAAATCAACATTCAAATCGGCTAACCAAAACATCACATAGTCGGCTGAACCACACAACCAGCTAGAAACCCAAATCCAAAACATAACTCAAACCAAAAATCAACATACGGTTTCCCCAACATACACAGCCGAATCTTCACAGGGCCAACAGGAAATCCATACCCAAAATCATTTACAGATTCAAATCAAACTCATGAAAAACAAAAAGGAAAACCCTCACTAATCAACAACGAAAATCAATGGAAGCATCAGATTTAAAATAAGGGAAAATAAGGGAAAATTGCACCGTATATTAGTCTCGGCCTTGTGATTTAACTCAGCTTCTCTCTAATCTCTCAGTCTCGATTTCTCCTTCTCTGCATCAAGCTGCTGTGGCCTGCTGCTGCTCTGTGCCGGACCGTGCGTGCGGGGAGGTGACTAGGTGAGCCGATGACTAGCGACTAGCGAGGCGACTGGCGACTGGCGCCTGGCGGAGCCAAGGAGGCAAGGAGTGATGTGGGCACTGGGAAGGGGCGAAGGGCGGTCTGCTGGGATGGGAGACTGGGGCAGTGCGGCGCAACTCAACAGAGAAGGAAAAGTTAGGAAATTAGGGTTAGCCGGTTAGTTTTTAGAAAGCTTTCTTCCTTTTTTTTTTTTTTTTTAAACATATGCGGGGCGGGGCGGGGACCCGAGAAAATTTAAGGGTCCCCCCCACAACCCGCCCCGCCCCACGCGGGGGGGCCAAAAACAACCCCATGGCCCGCACCATGGGTGCGGGTTTTGAGCTCTGCGGGGAGGGTTGGGGCGGTTTCTGCGGGGCGGGGCGGGTTTTGCGGGGATTTGCTCACTCCTAGTCAAGTGTGTTGGCCTAGCTTTGATGGTTGGAGCTGTACTTCATGGAAAAGTATCGCCTTACTTCATAGAGAATATTCACTTCATTAAGAACAACCCACTTTGAAGTAAACGTGTGGTGTGCAAAACAATTGAGAGAAAGGATGTGAGAGCACCAAAAGAAATAAAGGTTTTTTTCTTTCTGTTATTATTTTTCTTTCGGGTAAAAGTGAGAATTTGGAGTATTGAGACTTTGGGTTTGAGTGGTTTTCTCACCCTATTACTCTCTTGTACTCATATTTTGATAGTAAATTTTCTTCGAGATTGCCTCTGCAGTAGACATATCTCATATTGAAAGAACCACTTAAATCTTTATGTCGTATGTGATTGCATATCTTTATTATTTCTTATTCTTTTTATTTTTCGCATCTCATAGATCTTAGGAAATAGGACATATTCCAAACAAAAACATATGTAAACAACATCCACAAAATTGGCATGTAAAAACCATTAACCATTAACCATTAACGATTCTTAATTATTCCATATATAAGGTTATACTTGCTCTTCTCTCCCTCATTTCAGTTGTGCATTTTTCATGCTCCATGCATTGAGACTCTCTACGGTTACAGTCTCTGTCCCGTTGTTGAATGCATACAAGTGAGCATTATTGAAGACTGCTAGTTTAGGATAAACCCTCGATGTGATGCATGTTTTTCCTCCGGCTCCAAAACTTTCCACAACAGAATGATCAATCTGCGTTAAACATGTACAATTGAAACATTCAGAGTGAGAGATCAGAGAGAGATTTTAATGAATATGTTTATATAAAGGGCTTACCAAACTCCTAAGAGAAAGCTTCCCATCTGCTAAATCTACGTCTACAAAGCCTGCAAAAGATGGTTTATATAGTCCACTCTTCTTCAAAGAGGAACTATATATATATATATATATATATATATACAAGAATCAAATTAAAACAAAGCCAAAAGGGTGAGAATTAGAACGGAAAACAAAGAAATCTATACTAATATTCTATGTCAATTAATTAAGCAGCTTAACCAATTGCACAAACCTTCTTGCATCAGAGCATAGGAGAACTACATGCTTATTTGGAGCTTTGAAAACTCTAAAGAAGACAGGAGTATATTCCTCTAGATGTTTTGAAGACAGTGTCAACAGCCCAAAAGGCCCAACCCCACCTTCAATGTTTGAACCCTTTAGGCCACAGAGATCTTGTGCGTTTACCCAGCTAGGATCAAATTTCTCGGCATTGTCCAAGCTCGGCAACACGAAGGTAACTTCAACATCGGCCTGTGGAAAACTCCAGGAATATTAATACATATATATATATACTAGAAATGAATTATTTTGATGTTGAATAATGTATATATGTACTTATTGGTATGATTTTATTTCATCATGTAATAAAAATGCAAAATCAAAGATATATTAGCACGTAATTACCTGGGCAGCAGTTATTCCTTTGACTTCAATATGTTCTCCCTTTTTGACTTGTTGATTGCTTATCTGAACTTTCTTCCCTCTAAGAGTTTCTAATTCCTTAATAGGCCATTGCACCAATTGTTTCCTATTCCTGTCAAGCCACACCATCCTCGGAATAGTCTGAAACAATTAACATAAAATATCGTTAGTTTCCGTAAGTAAATATATCAGCATGCAATGGGGAGGTAATATTTTTACCTGAATTCCAGCCCATCCTTTATCTTTATCATCTTGAGCTGTATCAGACTCATTTGCCCAACCCCACAAAATCCTTCGATCCTTCCCAGCATCGAAGAATGACTTGGAGGCATAATAGTTTCCATAGTCATATCTCAGCCCACTCCAACCATCATTCGATGTACTATCAGGAACATACCTGTCTTTGTGGGGAAAATATGTTCCAACAGTATAGTACTCGTACCTAGTAAGATCAAGACTTACCTTCAACACGTGCTTTATATTTTCCCCAACCAGTGAAGTGTCCAACCCATTTTTCCCATTCAACGAAACCGGGTAAAACTCTGGGCATTCCCACATACCCGTATTAGCTGATGAATGTAGAGGGTGACGAGCCTGAACCCAATTCACAAAGTCCTTACTCCTGTACAAGAATGCCATGCCTCTATGCTTCCTTTTGCTACCCACTAAAATCCTCCATTGCCCATCTTTGCCCCGCCAAGCGGTTGTCGGGTCACGGAAGGCACTCGCATTCATCCCCTCGCCGGGAACCACCAAGGGGTTGTTGTCGGGCTTTACCCATTCGCGGAGATATGGGTCGGAGTAGTTTGCTGGGATGGCGTAGTTTTGGACTTGACAGTTTTGGGTGTCGACTCCGGTGTAGAGAATGACGGGCTTGTTTCCCGGGAGGATTGTGGCAGATCCGGACCAGCACCCGTTTATATCAAACGGTTTGGTCGGGTATATGGCAGGATCTAGTGCTTCCCAGTTGATCATGTCCGTTGATACTGAATGGGCCCAAACAATGTTGCCCCACACTGCACCTTTCGGATTGTATTGGTAGAATAGATGGTAGATTCCGTTGAAGTACATGGGTCCTTTTTGCATTTATTTGAGAAGCACATGTAGAGCAAACGAAGTCAGAGATTTTTTATTTTTATTTTTTTAAATAAAAAAAATAAAAAAAAAAGGAAAGGCAAGGAAAAGAATGATGGTTTATAATTATTAGCGGACAGATGATTTAGAAAGACCATTTATTAAATTTATCTTATCAAATATAAATTGGGTCGTTCAACTACTTATTCAATCAAGTATGTCTTATAAATAATTTTTCATAATCATATATATAAATTTACTCAAATTCAAACAAATAATTATAAATATATTTGTCTAAACTATGTTGACCCAAGAAAGAGGGAGGGATAATGATTTGAATGTACTGCAAAAGCGAAAGATGGAAGAAAGAAAAAAAAAGTTGCAGTTCAATTAATGTTGAGATCGAAGACTCACCATTTGGATCTGTTGTTGGTTCATTATTTTTGCCAATTTGAACACCATGAAAAGCAAAAAAGGAAGGCCAGTTAGTGACTTTTGGAGTAAACTTTATATAACTTATTAATGATTGGAAAGAAAGAAGTAATCAGCGTATGCATATTAGATAAATATTGAAGGATATATGCATTCAAATTTGATCATTGTTCTTTGCATTCAAATTAAGTTTAATTTGTCTATCTTCTTACCCAAAAAAAAAAAGTGTTTGTTTATCTTAACTTCAAGGGGTTGGTTCAGTTATTTCAAGTTCGAAATTTACCAAGTTCAAACTACCTCATAGGGCTAATTCCCGGATGAAGCTTAAGACTCAATAGGGTCATAATAAAAGGGGTGCGAGACATGAGTCCTAATTTACCTGAAATGAGTGGATACATGAAATGGTCTTGCCTTAAAAGAGTTCGTAGCATTAAAAAAAAAAAAAAAAAAAAAAAACAAAACAAAAGGGAAGGATTTGTCTATCGTATATCTATTTTAGTGTAATATATATTTTGGCTTTCTTTGAAATCTCCCCTAACATTTTCCACTATCCATGGTAGGATCACTCTCTAGGGGCAGATATGAAACATAAGAAGTTCAAATCTAGAATATAACATGAGTACCGTGCTCTGAACTGATGAAAAGAAGCAATTTTATAAGAATAAAAAAACAAAAAAAAAAAACTAATCATTTAATTAATACTTTTAATATTCTTCTTCACCGCCTTAGGTGTATGTGGGCTCAAAATTCATTTTAATAGGTAAGATTTAACACGTGAAACATTTAACTGAAATGAAATGTAATAAATGACGGAGACAAAGTTTGAACTCAAGACTTTTGACTCTGATACCATGTTAAATTATCATTTATCCCAAAAGCTTAAAGTGGTAAAATTTGAAAAATAATAATAATAATCATATAATAATGACAACGCGGAAGCAGAAGTTTGGCAATATGTTCATGCATGAAAGGGGCTCCACTACTAATTATATGGGTCCACTATCGGCCGTCGATCGATCAACGACCAGTGGATCGAGATCGTGAAGCCTAGCTCCATGGTGGTCCATGATTCCCTACCTGACACGATGAGAAAGGTAAGGATTGTGGATGAAATTTTTTATTTCTTGAGGAATTTGTGGAGGATAAACGGACAACAAGAGCCAAAAGGTAGATGACAGCACGAAAAGAAGAGGAAAAAAGATGAAGACGTGGACACCATTAATACCCAACTAGCTAGCTTTGATGTCCAACAAGCTTTGAAATTAAGCCGGGTGTCATAAAAAGATTTAGCTCATGATCATATATACATATTTTTGGTTAAAGGTGGGATTAGATTAATGGGTTTCATTATATATAAACCAATTAAACTTAATTATCTTCCATTTTAGAATATAAAGAGAATCTATCTGATCACTTAATTAATTTAATTATGATCACTTCTAATAAAATATGTGATCTCATTTGATCAAGTGATCGACCGACCATTAATTTTTCCATCTTAAACTAATTAATATGTCATTAATCCAATCAAATAGTGAATCCTGTCCAATTAATCTTAATTATTTGCAACAGACTCCCAATCAAGCTCCAAAGAAACATAACAAGAAAAAATATCTTTAATAAAAAATGAAATATGCTTCATCATTTGGGAATTAATGGGGCATATACAGCGAAAATTTGGACATCAATTTCATCAAACACTTGAGGTCCCAAAAGAGTTAGAGGAAAATGCAATATATGCATGTTAATTAATAAGGCAATGAGCTCATAATTGATGAATATAATTGTTTATGAATAAAAACACTTCTATTAATTAAGAGCTTCAAAATGATCAATAGATAAGCCATTAATTATATGCTATAATATTCCAAATGCTGCATGGTAAAAGATTAAATCCAATTCAAAATATGATCCAATGTAACATAAACTGAGAAAAAAAAAAAAAAAAAAAACCTAGACTAGAATTAAAAGGAAATCAAAAACTAAACAGAGCAAAAAGAATAAGAAGTTACCGTTAATCCAGTTCTTAGGAGGCTGAAAATGGAACCCTGTTCTGTGAAGTTGTTTCAGTACCTTGTCGGCTTGTAAAGACTGAAACTCTGGATAAATCGTGTGAGAGGCTTCGACGACAGCATTGTTGTTGCATGTCAGACAAAGAGAGCAAGCTAATAAAATAACTGAAAAGAACTTAGCGAAATCCATTCGCAAAGGCTGAGAAAGCTAAGAAGATTTGTGTGAGGATAACTAGGAAGTTTGGTTATTTATAGAGCCAAACAGAGAGAGAAAAGGTGGTGGTAGGTGTTGAGAACGTACGTACAGCTAGCAGGGAGTTGTTGGATAATAACAATTTTTTAGTTATAAAATATTAAATTATTATTATTATAACAACAACAATAATAAAATTTACGGGTTATGCTGGGAGAAAACTAATTTTGTATCGGACATTTAATTTAAATATATTTTTAGTTTAGACATTTTTTTTTTTTGGGGGGGAAATTGCCCCCCATACTTCATTGAGACTCATCTATGAAAGATAGAGGATTTGAATTGAGGGAGGCTATCTACATTTTTTTCATCCTAAAAAGTGGTTGATGTGATTTTTAAGCTTACCAATCAAGGACGGAGGGAGGGGGGGCTGGCAGGGGCCATGGCCCCCTCCCCACAATTTCCTAAAAAAAAATTAGTAGTTAGAATTTTATTTTTTTTTCTAAAAAATTAAAAAAATATAAAGTAAAAATAAAAATTTAACTTATTTGGCCCCTAAAAAAAAAAAAAAAAATTGGCCATTGGCCCCTGCCCATAAGAATTTTTAGCTCCGTCCATGTTACCAATATAAGATTTAGAATAAACCATTATTAGAATTTGATCTAATTGTACATATTTAAAAGTCACACTAACTGTGATAAAATAATATTATGTAGCATTATTCTTTCTTCTAATAGGTTTCAAGAAAGGAAAAAGAGACAAATTTTAAGCCTAAATCATGAGACTAAATAAATGCTTACCAAAGTCGTGCAGTGGTTAGCTAGGGTTATTGTGGCGACTGTCGTTAGACTTAAACCAAGCTTAGCTTGAAACATTCACATATAAGTGATGTGGTTAATTAAATAAATCTCACATTAAATAAGAGTAAAAATGAATAATTAGTCTTATATTGTTAGATTCAATCAATCAAAATATATATATAAAATCTAGAAATATGGTGTATTTTTGCGAGTGTCACATATGACTTACATAACCAAATAAATTTTACATTGTCCAATCATCTATTCAGGTAATTGGGTCCCATATACACTATCTAACAATTGTTACGTATCTAAATTGCTAGCAATTTAAGTAAAAAATTATTGTAAATCCATGTCCAGATAGAACATCCAAAATGTACACTCTTTTAAGAGAGCTCGTCTCTCTTGCCCAAAAGAGTTCGTTTGGAAAAACTTTTTAGAGCGAGGGTGCCTTTTTTTTTTTTTGTTTAAAAAGGCATTTGATGTGATATAAATTAAAATGAAAGTAACTTTGACCATTTTGTAAATATTTTGCATGTATTTTGAATTGATTGTTAATGCTTTTACTATTTTTTTAGTAGAAAGCACGAGCTTGATTTTCGATCTCTTGTGAGTACTGGCTTGAGGCAGTTGCTCCTCCCTCCTCCTTCTTTTTCCCGTCTCTCCCTCTCTTTTTTCTCCTTTTGTTTTTTGTTTTTTTTTAATTTTTTCCCTGCAATTAATTTAGAAGCCAAATCTCCCTCCCCTCTGCCAACCAAGCGCCACCCCTTCAAATTCGAACACCAACCTCCACCACCACTACAAAAATAGTTGCATTTTGTCACTTACAGCTTACCACGTGTATGAACACAGTACACGTGGCAAACTGTTAGCCACGTGTGCATGGCCACGTGTGCGACTCGTGTTAGATCCAAGTGTCACTAACTGCACATTTTGCCGCGTGTACCACAATACACGTGGCAAATTAGACACGTGTATCATAATACACGTGTCTGACAGTCAGCCGGGTGTTATATATATATATATATATATACTATATATTATTGTGTGTGTGTGTGTATGTGTGTATATATATATATATATATATATATATATATATATAGCACCAAATTAGGTTTAGTTTTGTATATAGTATGCATATAGAACAATATGCAAATTAGTATTATAATTTTACAGTATATCCATAAATGTAAACGCTAACTTTAATTAGGGTTAGGGTTTACTTATAAGTATATCATATATAAGGAACTAAACACGTACACCCTAAATATACTATTTTCATATAGCATATAGTCTTAAAACCTAACCTTATGTGGCTATACTATATATAGCCATAAACCCTAATTATATATATATAGCAATAGCAGAAATCTAAGATTATGATATGTACGCGTCATTATGCATGTATATAGTTAGGTTTATGCATAGTGTATAAAAACCTAAATACAATGATTTATATGCATAGTGTATAAAATGAGTCATTATTCATGTATATAGAAATATTATTATGCATAGTGTACAAAACCTTAATTATGTTATTTTTTTTAATATATATTTGATTAAAAACAGTTGGCCACGTGTATAAAATACACGCGACCATATACAAAACCTTAATTACATTTTTTTAATTAATATATATTTGATAAAAATAGTTTGACACGTGTATTAATATACGTGGTCATATGGACGCATGTATTTTATACACGCGGCTATATATGTGATCGATCCACAAATAGCCACGTTGTCCTAATGACACGTGGCTATTTTGCCGCGTGGCTACAGTGAGCCTTATTGTAGACACGCGGCGAATTGCAAGGATCCAATTTTTATTTTTTATTTTATTTTTATTTTTTATCATACTGTACGTAAGGAGGGTAATCTCATAAAATAACAATAAAAAAACATTAAATTTTAATATGCTTTTAAAAAATTTGGGGGCACAAGTACATGGGTGCATGGTTCCACCTATGATTGAGACAATAGAAATGACCTAATCTCTCATCACTTACAATTTATTAGTTTTCTCAAAAGCTTTACAAAATAGTAAATCTAATTATTTAATTAATTTTTTAAAATTCTGTGTAGGTTCAAACTCTTTATTAATAGGTTACACGCATAATATTTTAAGTAAATTCCAACACGCAAAATATTCAATTCAAATAAGAAGTGAATTACAAAAATAACATTCGAACTCAAATCATTTGATATAATACCATGCATGTTAAATCACTACTTATCCCAACTTTTTAAATAAGTGGTGATTTAATAATATTCTCCCCTAGATCTTACTACTAAACCCACATGTGAAACCCTATAAATTGGCAGACAAATTACATACCAACCAATCGGAAGAACAGATGTAAACAACATCCACAAAATTGGCATGTCAAAACCATTAACCATTAACGAGTAATGTGATGTGAACCAACTGACACAAAATACAGGAAAATATAGATGTTTCGAGAGAGTTTGATCTCCTAAACACAATAAATTGTATTATACCAAACAATATTTAACTCATTCCTCTTATTCATTAATAATCCACTAGAGGAACAATACAGATCGGTCACAAAGAAAACTATCTAACTGACCGACCAAGATTAAGACAGACTCTATTAGCGCTAGACTATGACTCCAACTCTACTAAGAATAATTGGAATCAAACTCCTTATCGGAGATTATTCGTTATTGGACACAAATACTAAATAATATAATCACATCATAATGATTATTTATTATTCCATAAGCTTATACTTGTTCTTCTCTCCCTCATTACAGTTGTGCATTTTTCATGCTCCATGCATTGAGACTCTCTATGGTAACAGTCTCTGTCCCGTTGTTGAATGCGTACAAGTGAGCATTATTGAAGACTGCTAGTTTAGGATAAACCCTGGATGTGATGCATGTTTTTCCTCCGGCTCCAAAACTTCCCACAACAGAATGATCAATCTGTAGTAAACATGTACAATTGAAACATTCACAGAGAGAGAGAGAGAGAGAGAGAGAGAGAGAGAGAGATTTTAATGAATATGTTTATATAAAGGGCTTACCAAACTCCTAAGAGAAAGCTTCCCATCTGCTAAATCTACGTCTACAAAGCCTGCAAAAGATGGTTTATATAGTCCACTCTTCCTCAAAGAGGAACTATATATATATATACAAGAATCAAATTAAAACAAAGCCAAAAGGGTGAGAATTAGAACGGATCGAAAACAAAGAAATCTATACTAATATTCTATGTCAATTAATTAAGAAGCTGAACCAATTACACAAACCTTCTTGCATCAGAGCACATGAGAACTACATGCTTATTTGGAGCTTTGAAAACTCTAAAGAAGACAGGAGTATATTCCTCTAGATGTTTTGAAGACAGTGTCAACAGCCCAAAAGGCCCAACCCCACCTTCAACTTTTGAACCCTTTAGGCCACAGAGATCTTGTGCATTTACCCAACTAGGATCAAATTTCTCGGCGTTGTCCAAGCTCGGCAACAAGAATGTAACTTCAACATCGGCCTGTGGAAAACATCATGAACATATATATAGATACTAGAAATGAATTATTTTGATGTTGAATAATATGTACTTATTTGTATGATTTTTTTTTTCATCACGTAATAAAAATGCAAAATCAAAGGTATATATTGGCACGTAATTAATTACCTGGGCAGCAGTTATTCCTTTGACTTCAATATGTTCTCCCTTTTTGACTTGTTGATTGCTTATCTGAACTTTCTTCCCTCTAAGAGTTTCTAATTCCTTAATAGGCCATTGCACCAACTGTTTCCTATTACTGTCAAGCCACACCACCCTCGGAATAGTCTGAAACAATTAACATAAAATATCGTTAGTTTCTGTAAGTAAATATATCAGCATGCAATGGGGAGGTACAGTTAAGCAAATATTTTTACCAGAATTCCAGCCCATCCTTTATCGTTATCATTTTGAGCTGTATCAGACTCATTTGCCCAACCCCACAAAATCCTTCGATCCTTCCCATCATCGAAGAATGACTTGGAGGCATAATAGTTTCCATAGTCATATCTCAGTCCATTCCAACCATCATCCGATGTATTATCAGGAACATACCTGTCTTTTCGGGGAAAATATGTTCCAACAGTATAGTAGTCGTACCTAGTAAGATCAAGACTTACCTTCATCACGTGCTTCATATTTTTCCCAACCAGTGAAGTGTCCAACCCAGCTTTCCCATTCAACGAAACCGGGAAAAAATCTGGGCATTCCCACATACCCGTATGAGCTGATGAATGTAGAGGGTAACGAGCCTGAACCCAATTCACAAAGTCCTTACTCCTGTACAAGAATGCTATGCCTGCATGCCTCCCTTTGCTACCCACATGCATCCCTTTGCTACCCACTAAAATCCTCCATTGCCCATCTTTGCCCTGCCAAGCAGTTGTCGGGTCACGGAAGGCAGTCGCGTTCATCCCCTCACCGGGAACCACCAAGGGGTTGTTGTCGGGCTTTACCCATTCGCGGAGATATGGGTCGGAGTAGTTTGCTGGGATGGCGTAGTTTTGGACTTGACGGTTTTGGGTGTCGACTCCGGTGTAGAGGATGACGGGCTTGTTTCCCGGGAGGATTGTGGCAGATCCGGACCAGCACCCGTTTATATCAAACGGTTTGGTCGGGTATATGGCAGGATCTAGTGCTTCCCAGTTGATCATGTCCGTTGATACTGAATGGGCCCAAACAATGTTGCCCCACACTGCACCTTTCGGATTGTATTGGTAGAATAGATGGTAGATTCCGTTGAAGAACATGGGTGCTAGTTGCATTTATTTGAGAAACACACACATGATATAGCAAACAAAGTCAGATTAAAAAAAAAAAAAAAGTAAAGTAAAAGGAAGAAAAAGAGTTGCAGTTCAATTCATGTTGAGAAGACTCACCATTTGGATCTGTTGTTGGTTCATTATTTTTGCCAATTTGAACACCATGAAAAGCAAAAAAGAAGCCCAGTTAGTGACTTTTAGAGTAAGGATTAGGCCCTATTTACTAACTCCCTCCCCTTCCCCTTCCCCTCCCTCCCCTTACTTATACCTTTCTCAAAAAACATCAAATTCAAATCATTCTTTTCTTTTTTACTTTTTATATCACATCAATAATTTTTTATTATTATTTAAATAAAAAAATTCACTACAATACAAATTTTTTCCACTTTTTCATATAAATTCTTTCTACTTTATATCACATCAATCACTTTCTATTTTCACACAACAAAAAAATTCTCACAAAGGGAAGGGGAGGGGATTACTAAACTGATAGGAACTTTTATTTCAAAAATTTAAAATGATAGGAAAAAATAAAATAAAAAAATAAAAAATTAATCATTTAATAATGACAACGTGGAAGAAGTGTGGCAATATGTTCATGCATGCATGAAAGGGTCCCCTGTCGGCTGTCGATCGATCAACGACCGGTGGATCGAGATCGTGGAGCCTCCATGATGGTCCATGATTCCCTAGTACCTGATACGATGAGGAAGGTACGGATTGTGTGGATGGAATTTTGTATTAATTTCTTGAGGAATTTGTGGAGAATTAACGGACAAAAAAAGCCAAAAGTGATCGAGATGACAGCACGAAAAGAAAGAGGTAAAAAGTACGATGAAGACGTGTACACAATTAATATTAGTATGAAAAAATATATATATTTGTTAAGCGTGAGTCGTAATTGCTCTTTTAGTAGTGAGATTCTGACAAGGCCAATAAAATTTTGATTTAATTCATTTTTATCGTTATTTTAGTGAGATTCTAAATTAACGTAATATTTATATTTATTTATATTGTTTTCGTTTTCATCATGTGTCTCTCCCAATCAAGCTCAAAAGAAACATAATAAGAAAAAATATCTAAAAAAAAAAAGAAAATCACAAGAAGACAAAAATAAAAAATGAAATATGCTTCATCATTTGGGAATTAATGTGGCATATACCGGAAAAATTAGGGTATGATCAAACAGTTGAGGTCCCAAAAGAGAGAGGAAAATGCAATGCATGCATGTTAAGGCAAATGAGCTCATAATTGATGAATATAACTGTTTATTTATAAGAAAGCTTCTATTAATTAAGAGAGCTTTCAAATGAAAAGAAAAGCCATTATATGTTATAATATTCCAAATGCTGCATGGTAAAAGATTAAATCCAATTGAAAATATGATCAGTGAATTAAGTTGCACTAACTCAATGTAACATAAACTGTGAAAAAAAAACTAGACTAGAATTAAAAGGAATTCAAAAACTAAAGTAAGGTAAAAAAGAGTAAGAAGTTACCGTTAATCCAGTTCCTAGGAGGCTGAAAATGAAACCCTGTTCTGTGAAGTTTCATTACCTTCTCAGCTTGGAAAGACTGAAACTCTGGATAAATCCTGTGAGAGGCTTTGACCACGGCATTGTTGTTGCATGTCAAACAAAGACAGCAAGCTAATAAAATAACTGAAAAGAACTTGGAGAAATCCATTCGCAAAGGCTGAGAAAGAAGATTTGTGTGAGGATAACTAGGAAGTTTGGCTATTTATAGAGCCACATGCAGAGAGAGAAAAGGTGGTGGTAGATGTTGAGAACGTACGGCGCTAGCTGTCGGCAAATTTTTAGTGGTAGATGGTGGATAATAACAAATTTTTAGTTAGAAAAAATTAAATTATAAATTACGGGTTATGCTGGGAGAAAACTAATTTTGATATAAGTAGAAAAGTAACGTATAAATAAGAAAACTTTCTTTCTAATTTTGTACTGGACATTTAAATATATTTTTCGATTAGACATAAATTTGTTTTTGTCTTTTTTTTTTTTTTGAAAAATTTCCCCATACTTCATTGAAACTCATCTATGAAAGATAGAGGATTTGAATTGAGGTGGAGGCCTTCTACATTTTCTTTCATTTTAAAAAGTGGTTGATGTAACTTTTAAATTATCTTTAGATTTAGAATGAATTATTATTGAATTTTGATCTAATTGTATTTAAAAGTCACGTTAACTTTAAAAAATAAAATAATATTACATAGGATTACTCTCTCTTCTAATGAGTTTCGAAAAAAAAAAAAAAAAAAAAAAGACAAATTTTACACCTAAATCATGAGACTCTATGTATATGCTTACCAAAGTCGTGCGGTGGTTAGGGTTATTATGGCAAATGTTAGACTTAAACCAAGCCTAGCTTGAAACACTCACATATAAGTAATGTGGTTATTAATTAAATAAGTCTCACATCATATAAGAGTAAAAATGAATAATTAAAACTTAGGAATTTGATGCTTGCACAACAAGTACTTGTGCCTTGTTGTGCACCAAGCTTTTCCCTTAAACTTATGTTGTTAGATTCAATCAATATATATATATAGTTACAATATATATATATATACACACACACATGCATTGTGTATTTTTGTGAGTGTCGTAACTCATGATCAACTAGCAAAAACTCTCTTCTTCTTCTTTCTTTTTCTTTTTTCATGCTATCAATGGTAAAAATTAGAGGTGTTAGATGAGCCCAGCTGCTCGTGAACTCAGCTCGGCTTGGCTCAGTTAAACTCGATTCGGTATTGAGTCAAATAATAAATGAGTTGTTTGTGAACACAATAATATGCTCGAATATTAAACGAGACATACTCGTATAAACTCGACTTAACTCGGATAAAGCTCGTGAACTCAGCTTGTATAAGTTCGACTCGACTTATTCAGCTCGAATAGTTAGTTCGCTCATTTATATATAGACATATTTATTAATATATATGTGTATAAAAATAGGTTATATAAATATATATAACACATACACACCTAAAAATAGACTTCTACTCTCTAGTTCTATATAATAACATATTGTTACTTATAGACAAGAGTTATATATTATACTATATAATATGCTTTATATAGTCACATATTATGTATTTATACTATAGTCATATATAATATACTAGTATCAGTTACTTACAAAATCATGTATGACATACTATAGTAGTATAGTTAATATTTATAACATGTTAGACTTATATGTTACTAGTTACTAGTTACTAATTATAATATGTTAAATTTACTTACAAGTTATCATGTACATCATTTATATGTTAGTACTAGACCACTAGTTATTATATTACTAGTCAATATGTGACACTTTATTAGTTAATAATGTTAGTAGTTAATAACTATAATATGTTAGACTTATATGTTACTTGTTAATGTGTTACTATTTATTAGTTAATAATTATAATATGTCGGACTTATGTGCCAGTAGATATCATTTATATTGTTAATATGTTAGTACTAGACTACTAGTTACTATTTACTAGTGAATATATTACATTTATTAGTTAACATGTTACCATTTTTTCCAAAGTTGAACTTTTAGAATAACTGATAATTTAACATAATATTATAATATAAATAGTCACAATTTACTTAATTTCAATTAAAATATTTCACATGTTGAACTTTACTTGTTAAAAGAAAAAATGATTAAACATATATAATTACATTGTAATGTTAAATATATATAAATATTAAAGTAATATGCATTATATATCTATCTAATTTGTGTACGTATGTAATAAGATTTATTTCAAATTATAATAATAGAATAAAAATAAAATCTATAGTTTGTCAATTATATTACTTGAAAGTACTTTAATAATTGAAGAAATAGATGAACAATAAACTAAATTATTTAATTATTATTTTATATTAATTTCTTTTTGGCAATATTATATTTTACCAAAATATAGTGTCTAAATTACTAAATTAGAAATTAGAAAAGAAATCATCTACCCCATATAGCTGTTTTTAGTTCTAAAATTTTTATTTAAGTTCACAATTTATCTAAAAAATATAATTTATTTAAAAAACTCTAGAATCGGATTATTCAAATAATTTCATATATTATAAAAATATAGAATTGGATGATAATTGCCACAGCCACGTGTATGGCTGTGGCTGTGGCTGAACGAGGGAGAAGATATTTCTTCTCCCTCCTCTGTCACACAAAGCAAAGATAAGACATAAGGGTGTCTTAATTATGTCTAATAAACTTCGACTCTATCAAATCAAACTCTTTGCTAATTTGCATGCGTCGAAAAGAACAAACATCTTTCTTTAGCAGTGAGATTTACTAAATCTGATAACTACGAAAGATGTTTGTTCTTTTCCATGTTTAGTACTAAATCTCACTACTATAGATGTTTGTTCTTTTCCTCTTTTCTTTTTTACGGAACAGACATCTCCATAGAGGCATTAGCAATAAATTTTCAATCATTTTTTTTTTTATATTTAAAAAATAAAACTACTTTTTTTTTTTTATAAAAAAAAATTTCACAATAAATTCTCTTAATTTTTCCTATATCAATTAAATATTCTTTTTTTACTCTTATTTTATTCTTTTTCTCTCTTCCCTATATCAATTAAATATACTTTTTTTTTATATTAAAATAATACATAGGGAATGTACAGTATCCATGTATATTTAGGGAATCACTGTACATTCCCAAGGCTCTCATGTATATTTAGGGCATCTGTTGTGAGAGGTTTTTTTGAGTTTTTCATGAAATTTTTCCTAAACATAGGAAAGGGAACCAATATTGAGAATCTATTGCTAGTGCTTTAATAGCACCAGCAGCAAATACCCAACCATTTTTCTTATATTTAGGAAACAAAATTACTTTTTGCTTCTCTATAAAAAAACACCCCACAACAAATTTCCTTACATTTCCCTATATCAATTAAATATTATTTTTTTACTCTTATTTTATTTTTTCTCTCTATTTTCTACTTTTTTCTCTCTTCCCTGTATCAATTAAATATACTTTTTTTCATATTAAAATAATATATAGGGAATGTACAGTGCCCATATATATTTAGGGAATCGCTGTACATTCCCAAGGTCCTCATGTATATTTTGGGCATTTACTGCAAGAAATTTTTTGGAGTTTTTCATGAAATTTTTCCTAAATATAGGAAAATGAACCAATATAGAGAATTTATTGCTAGTACTTTTAAAAATGGTTATGTTCCCCAAATTTTAGAAAAAATTTCAAGAAAGTCACAAAAAGCATTCCACATCAACTATCATATATTTTTCTGTTCCTAAGAAATGCTAGTGCTTCTCAATGTTGGGCCATTCATTTGTTTATTCTAAAAAATATACATTTTCTCTCTGAACATAAATTTCTTACAATCTGTTTTGTAAGAAATTTCTTACAACCTACATATAAAATTGACATGTGTTCTTTAAAATTCCCCACAATAGTTTTCATTTACCTTTTCATTTATCAATAAAATATTACTTTTTTACTTTTACTTTAATTTTTTATTCATTTCTTTTATGGGAATTTGGAAATGCTTTATTTCCTAAATTTTTATTCTCAAAAGTGATTCCAAATGATGTGTCATCATTCCATGAGATGATGACACATTTCTCAAAACGATAGATCACATGAAATTGTGACACATTATTTGTAAAATAATTTTTTTTTCAAAAATTTGGGATGTGTAGAAAATTTGGGATTTTCTCCTAATAAAATTGTAGCACACATTATTTGATCCAATTCCTTCCGGCCAGTATACTTTCCCTCCTGATTTCTCTCATGTTGCGAAGAGGTGGCCATGGTGGTTTGAGTTTGGACGAGCACACATTATTTGATCCAATTCCTTCCGGCCAGTATACTTTCCCTCCTTCTGATTTCTCTCATATTGCAAAGAGGTGGTCATGGTGGTTTGAGTTTGGACGAAGAAGAAAAACGGACGGCCATGGACGAAGAAGAAGAAGAACGGACGATGAAAAAAGATAATGAAGAAGAAGAAAGGAGTGGGGCTGCGTGGAAATGCGTGAGAGGAGTTTTTTTTAAATGATTAAAATAAGCTAAGAAATTTTGAAAAGCACTATAACATTCCCGATGAGTAGAAAAATATATGAAAGTTGCCGTAGGTGATTTTTTGTGACTATCTTAAAAAAAAAATTAAATTTAGAAAACATAACGTTTATAGTGAAGCTGATGTGAATGCTCTGATAAATGTGTGTTATGTTAAAAAAAAAAAAAAACCTTTAGTAGTGATTAAATTAAGGAGATGATACATGCACTACAATTACACTACAACTACACAACACCAATGCACTTTGGGGTGAGGCTCACACATGTAAGTCTCCTTCAATGTGCTTTGGTATTGTGCACACCCTCCCCTCCCCCTCCCCTTATTTTCACCTCTCCCAAAAAAAATCAACTCAAAACATTCTTAACCTTTTTTACTTTTTATATCACATCAACAATTTTTTATTATTATTTAAATAAAAAAAATCCACTATAATACAAATCTTTTTCATCTTTCCATATAAATTCTCTCTACGTTATATCACATCAATCACTTTTTACTTTCACTCAACAAAAATATTCTCTCATAAGGAGAGGGGAGGGGGATTACTAAACGGGGTAATATACTTATTGTAATTTGAGCATTTCCCATTAAATTATGTCTTATCACTATTTAATCACTACAAAAGGCTTTTGTTCTTTTCGACACAGTACAGTATAGTGAAAAAACAAAAAAAAAATTATTGGAGTAAACAAAATTTTCAGGACAAAATCCAACTACAAATTAGAAAAGAGTTTGATTTGATTGAGTTCGAAGTTTATTAGGAAAGTTTATTAGACAGAAGACACCCTTATGTCTTATCTTTGCTTTGTGTGACAGGAGGGAGAAGAAATCTTTCTCATTCAGCCACAGCCACAGCCACGTGTGTGGCTGTGGCATTATCATCCAATTCTATATTTTTATAATATATGAAATTATTTGCATAATCCAATTCTAGAGTTTTTTTAAATAAATTAATTTTTTTAGATAAATTATGAACTTAAATGAAAATTTTAGAGCTAAAAACAGCTATATAAGTTAGATGATTTCTTTTATTATATTCTAATTCAGTAATTTAGAAACTATATTTCTGTAAAATATTGTCAAAAAGAAATTAATATAAAATACTAATTAAATAATTTAGTTTATTGTGCATCTATTTCTTCAATTATTAGAGCACTTTCAAGTAACATGATCGACAAACTACAGATTTTATTTTTATTCTATTATTATAATTTGAAATAGTTAATTTTCTTCAATTTAAAGTACACACATATATAATATATATTACTTTAATATATATGCATATTTAACATTACAATGTAATCATATATGTTTAATTATTTTTTCTTTTAACAAGTGAAGTTCAACATGTGAAATATTTTTATTGAAATTGAGTAAACTGTGACTATTTTTACTATAATATCATGCTAAATTACCAATTATTCTAAAAGTTTAACCTTGAAGAAAATGGTAACATATTAACTAATAAATATAATATATTCACTAGTAAATAGCAACTAGTAGTCTAGTACTAACATATAGCAGCCGACCCTATACTTCATCCCTCATAAAACATATCTACTCCATCCTCCTCTTTTTTTCATTTCTACTCCCCGCTCCTACTCTCCTTTTCTCATTCTGGTTTTTTCTTTTGTTTGTAGGTGTTCTCCGACTAGATCAGCAACTTTGGTCTCTCCATTATGCATCCGTCTATCTACCTTCGTGTTGTGCAGTCCATCTCCTCCCTAGCCGCTGCTGCTATTTGCTGATTGTGTTTTTTCTTTGAATAAGAGTTTTCTTCTCTTTAGATCTGTCCTCATGGACAATCTATGGGATGGAGGTTAGTCAAATATGAGGAGTTATCTCTCACGACTTGAATAGTTCGGTGTAAGGGTTATCTCTCACAGTCGGTTTAAATAAATTTTTAGGATATTTTAATACCCTTGGCTTAGATCTAGTCTGCATGTAGCAGATCTACTCTTTAACTATTTTGTTACATGGGTTAGCGGAATATGGAAGTCATAGATAATATTTTATTGTAATAATTTTGTTTGTATCTATGACTTTGTAACCTCATAGCATGTGGCTATGATTTTCCATACCTTTATGTTTTGTGATGTAAGAACTTTATACTCGTGATCTTTTATCAATGAAATACTAAAATATTTCGTTTAAAAAAAAATACTAACATATTAACGATGTAAATTATAACTACTAACATATAAGTCCGACATATTATAATTATTAACTAATAAATAGTAACATATTAGCAAGTAACATATAAGTCTAACATATTATAGTTGTTAACTACTAACATTATTAACTAATAAAGTGTCACATATTGACTGGTAACATAATAACTAATAGTCTAGTACTAACATATAAATGGTTTACATGATAAGTTGTAACATGTAAATTTATCATTTTATAATTAGTAACTATAAACATATAAGTCTAAAATGTTATAAATATTAACTATACTATATGTCATACATGATTATGTAAGTAACTAATGCAAATATATTATATATAACTATAGTATAAATATATAATATGTAACTATATAATGCATATTATATAGTATAATATATAACTCTTGTCTATAGGTAACAATATGTTATTATATAGAACTAGAGAATAGAAGCCTGATATGAACTCCACCAACAATTGTGATGAAACCCGATAACAATGATGGTTTGAAACCCCAAGATCGTGTAGACAAGATTTGTTGAGCCTTGACCCGTCACCTAACTAGATGAGAAACCAAGACTACAAATTATTGAAACACCACATCAAGAAACCTAAGAATCTTTCAAGAATTAAGGTGATAAGTTTAGTTGTTTGAACGCCACAAGATTAACTTGATAAGTTCAAAGAGTTCTTTCAAGAACGAAGTGGAACACAAGACCTCACAATAATAATAATTTTCTGAAAACAATATATGCCTACAAAAATTCGTAATGCCCATCTATATACTTCGAACAACCCTCCAAGAATAGGAAAAGTCATAACTACAGTTTTAAAAGCAACACAAACATCAACATAAACAAGTCCCCATGTTTTTAGGTCTCTTGGACTTCTAGAGGCAGCCAAAAAATAACTAAATGATTAAATTCAATGTATTTAACATAACCAGTCAAGACCAAGTTCATTCCCCTATTTAATATCCTTGAAACTCAACAAGTTCACACCCTTTAATGGTCAGACCATGCGGGTCATGTTTTTGCATGCTAATTAGCCTCTTTAATTGCTTTGATGACATGGACTAAGCCTTGATTATTATTTGAGCTCATCTTGGTCTTTTTAGAATCAGCCTAATTCTCTTGGATTAGCCCATTTAGTGCTTCCTTGAAACATTTGGCTCTAAGTCTTGTAATTGGGCCACTAGGAAGTGACAAAGGGTCTTGTGCAACTTCAGCTCCATTCCCATGTGTATGATCAGCATGTCCAGCTCTTTGGTTTGCATCAATGCTTATTTTTAGGTGTGTATGTATATGCGTTATATTTATAAAACCTATTTTTATGCATATATATTAATAAATATGTCTATATATATAAATATATACAAGCCTGCTAACGATTCGAGCCGAATGAGTCAAGTCAAATTTATACAAGTCGAGCTCACGAGCTTTATCCGAGTCGGGTCGAGTTTATACGAGTATGTCTCATTTAATATTCAAGCATATTATTATGTTCACGAATGGCTCATTTATTATTCGTCCCGATATCGAATCGAGTTTAATCGAGCCAAGCCGAGTCGAATTCACGAGCAGCCATGGGCTCATCTAACACACCTAATGAGGTGTGTTCTATCAAAAAAGAAAAGAAAAGAAGAACACGAGAAGTCGAGAAGAGAGGAAACGTAGAGAGAGAGAGAGAGAGAGAAGGGGGGGGAGCTATGTGCTCAGCTCTGTGTGGTAGTGTTGGTGCGTTGGTGGCCACCGCGACATGTGGTGACAGTGGGCCACTATCTTTGGCCTAGGGGAGTGTCGACGTGCCATCACTGCAGTGAATTGACGGGGTGAGCATGAATCCGAGGAAGGTTGTTGGTGGGTCTTCAGTGCTGGCTTTGGTGGCGTGGCCACTGCTGGGTGGTCATCGGCCATGGAGCATGTCAGGGTAGCCGTCTCTCGCGCAAACGGATCCTCTCCATCTCTAATGAAATTGAGAGGAGCCGGTTAGTAATAAAACAAGGGATAAAATTGTCCAAAAAGTTGAAATGACAATTTTACTCCTTATTTTATAACTAACCCATCCTCTTAATTTCATTTGAAATGGAGAGGATTATATTCCGTCTCTCGCGGTCACATGCCTTTGTGTGGTAGTTTTGTGTTGATTGGGTGTATGAGAAGTTTTTTATTTTTGTTTTTAATTTTAAATTTTCAAAACTCCAATCGAGCTCGATTGGAGTCTCAACTAAGTTTTCGACAAGCCGACTTCGAACATAAATTCCAAACTCGGCTCGAGCTTGTTCGAGCCGAGTCCGATAGCCCCAAGCTCGGCTTGGCTCGATTACAACCCTAGTCTAAAAACTAAACAAAGCAAAGGAATGAGCAGGAATTAAAGTAAGTCCACTAGTCTTATTGTTATGTGAATTATAAGCCTGATTAGACATAGGGCGTCCAAGAGCGGTACTACATTTAGAAAGGATTGGGATCTCCGGCAGCTTGTTGTCAAAGGATTACTAGTAATTTGGGTAGTAAATTGTGAGACAACTCATATATGACTTACGTATCCAAATAAATTTTGAATTGTCCAACCATTTATCCATATACTTGGGCCCTATATAGACTATCTCACAATTAGTGCCCAAATTGTTAGCAATTTGAGTTTAAAATTATTGTAAATCCCTATCCAGGCAGAACACCCAAAAACACTCATTCAAGAGAGCTCATCTCTCTTGTCCAGGAGAGTTTGTTTGGCAAAACTTTTTAGGATAATTACACCATTGGTCCCTAGGGTATGCCATAATTACAAATCACTCTATATGGTTTAAAAAGTTAATGGGAGGCCCTTGTGGTAAATTATAATTACAAATAGATTCATAGAGTCAAATTCCGTTAAATTTTTTACAGATTCTGTTAAATGCCACGTCAGTGCCACATCAAACCAATAAGGCGGGGACACGTGTCTATCTTAATAAAAAAAATATAAATTTATTAAAAAATAAATAAATAAACTTATTTTCTTTTAAAAAAATCAAATTAAAAAAAAAAAACAAAAACAAACAAAAAGAAAAAAAGAAAGGGTGGCTTGGCCACCCCCGGCCACCTTTAGGGGTGGTCGCAGCCTCCCCAGAGGTTGGATGGCCACCCTTAGAAGTTCCAAGGGTGGCTGCGCGCCACCTCTGGCGGCCACTGGGGGTGGCGCGCGGCCACCCCTTTGGTTTTTTGTGTTTTTTTTTAATAAATTTATTTTTTTATTAAAATAAACACGTGTTGCCATCTTATTGGTTTGATGTGGCGTTGACGTGGCGTTTAATAGAATCTGTCAAAAAAATTAACTGAATTTGACTCCAATGATCGGTTTGTAATTATAGTTTACCACAATGACCTCTCATGAACTTTTTAAACTATAGGGAGTGATTTGTAATTATGACATACCTTAGGGACCAATTGTTCAATTATCCCAAACTTTTTAGAGGGAGCCTTTTGTTTTTGTTTTTGTTCAAAAATCATTTGATTTGATATAATTAAGATGAAAGTAATTTTGAATATTTTGTAAATATTTCGTATTTTGAATTGTTTGTTAATGTTTTTATTTTTATTTTTATTTTTGGTAAAAAGCACCAGCTTGATTTTCTCTTATGTGCACCGACTTGAGGCAGCTTCTCCCTCCTCCTTCCTTTTCCCGTCTCTCTCTCTTCTCCTTTTGTTTTTTCTTTTTTGTTTTTCTGCAATTTAGAAGCCAAATTTACTACGTGTCCCTCCCTTCTGCCACCCACGCCCCACCCTTTCAAATTCACCGGCCTCCACCACATCCAACGACCTCCCTCGCTCCTCCTATCAACATTGCAAATTTGTAAGGATCCCTTTTTTTTTTTTTTTTTTTTTTTATCATATTGTAAGAAAACTGTTGTGACAAAACTTGTCAGCCTTAAGGCTACAGTCGACCTCCACTAAAACTATATATACCAAGACGTACGAGTGGCAACAAATATGCACGCTCTCCAATTAGGTTTCACAGTTGAGCATGCACGTTGTCTCACGTGGTTAGGACTAGGGGTTTATGTACATTTTTAAGTATGTTATGTCTTTAGTTTAGGGGTTTTAAAACTCGTGGCTTAAAATCGTAGGTTTTTAAAAAAAACGTATTCTTTGCCTGCAATTTTAAAATGTGAAATTTTCATGTTTTTCATATTTATTATTGAAGATGGAAAATATAAGCTCAGAGCGTGTCCCTTAATGAACAATTTTGGATTTTCCCTCAATTTCCTTGTTGAACAAACGGGGGATGATGGTTTTATTGGGTTCTTCATCATGTCACTTCTCTACTGACTATTTCTTCTTATTTTCTTGGTGTTTCAGTTTGCATTATGCCATTGTTTCAGTGGGGATCGGACACCAAGTTTATCATTTTTGGTGGCATTAGACACAGGCAGTGATTTGTTCTGGCTACCATGTGATTGTAAGAAAGATGGTTGCTTTAGTATATAGCTTCCAGTCCTCATCTCGACAGGTATGTTATTAACATTTGATTTTAATATTTGTTTATTTATTTATCTTCTTAGAACCGCTAGTCTTTAATAAATCATTTTATTGCTTAAACTGCTATGCAGATTTTTTTTTTTTTTTTTAACTTCTATTCGACAGGACTATGTGTTACTATAGTATTGCAGTCATGCATAAAAACTGTCATCTAGACCTTCCATTAATTTTTTGAATCTACCACTATCAAGCATCTTTGTAGAATGAGAGTTTGTAGATGAAGGCTAGGGGAAAGGGGTGATTGGCCTTGTCACATCGACAAAGTAAAATAAAAGTATGGTGTATAGCTTTACTTTGAGAAATGCTAAAACCACACTTTTATTCTATTTTGTTGATGTGGCATTGTCGATTAACCATTGTTAAAAAAATAAAATCAAGGGTTAATTGACAGTATAACATCAGCAAAGTGGAATAACAGTGTGGTGTATAGCATTATCTCTCACGGCCTGAATAGTTCGGTGTAAGGGGTTATCTCTCACGACCGGTTTAAATAAATTTTTAGGATATTTGGATACCCTTAGGTTAGATCTAGTCTGTATGGAGCATATATGCTCTTTAACTATTTTTGTACATGGGTTAGCGGAATATGAAAGTCATAGATAACACTTTATTGTAAGAATTTTGTTTGTATCTACGACTTTGTAACCTCATAGCATGTGGCTATGATTTTGCATACCTTTATGCTTTGTGATGTAAGAGCTTTATGCTCGTAATCTTTTATCAATGAAATACTCAGATATTTCGCTTAAAAAAAAGTACTAACATATTAATGATGTAAATTATAACTACTAACATATAAGTCTGACATATTATAATTATTAACTAATAAATAGTAGGGGTGTAAATCCGGACCGGGTATAACCGGCCGGGAAACCGGATCCGGGCATTAACCGGCCGGGAAACCGGATCCGGGCATTAACCGGCTCCGGAAAACCCGGTTGCAACCCGGGTACCCGGCTCCGGGAAACCGGGTACCCCGGAGCAGGAGCCGGGTATTTATTTACAAAAACCCCTGGTATACCCGGGTACCCGGATCCGGGTAGCTTCAACAATTAAAAAAAATAAATTTACCCCCTTACCCTTGCATTACATGGCTTAGGAACTTAAATAGGAAGGGGCCTTTTAGTCTTTTTTCCAAACATTTGGTTGCCCTACCTTTTTTGGTTTTCCCCCAAGCCCGCAAGCCGCCGTTCTCACAAATCTGTCAAAATTCTCCTTACTTTGATGGTTGGAAGGCGTTTGAGAGTAACCCATTTCATCCGACTGATAACCCTGAAGGGGTTATCCAAATGGGTCTTGCAGAAAATCAGGTAAAAATGCTAATAAGCTTTTTTTAATTATCATTCATTATATATATGTATGTATGCGAATTATTTGAAGCAGAAGCAGAAAGTCAGTTGTATTCATGGTTGTTTTGTCTTGAATGTGCAGCTTTGTTTTGATTTGATTCAAGTCTATCTGAAATCACAAATTCACAATCTCACTTCTCGCTCGACGCTCACACAGTCACACGGTCACGGACTCATGAGTCACGGCTTCTCGTTGTCTCAAGTCTGAATCAGTGAATCATCTCATCTCTTTCTCCATTTCATTCTCCATCACGGCATCACTGATTCACGGCATCACTGATTCCGAATCACCGCATCACGTTGTTCAGCCGCTCGCCACTCCTCGCCGACTGCTCGCTGACCGTCGCCAAAAAAAATAGGGCAAAATTTTTTTATTTTTTTTTAATATACAACCCGGACCGGATACCCGGGTAAAACCGGGTACCCGGACACCCCGGATACCCGGGATACCCGGATCCGGGCCCGGGTGTTTAAATCCTAAAACCCGGGGACCCGGAGCCGGTTCCCGGGTTTCACCCAATACCCGGGAACCCGCTCCGGATTTACACCCCTAATAAATAGTAACATATTAACAAGTAACATATAAGTCTAACATATTATAGTTGTTAACTACTAACATTATTAACTAATAAAGTGTCACATATTGACTAGTAACATAATAACTAATAGTCTAGTACTTACATATAAATGGTTTACATGATAACTTGTAACATGTAAATTTAACATATTATAATTAGTAACTATAAACATATAAGTCTAAAATGTTATAAATATTAACTATAATATATGTCATACATGATTATGTAAGTAACTAATACTAATATATTATATATAACTATAGTATAAATATATAATATGTAACTATATAAAGCATATTATATAGTATAATATATAACTCTTGTCTATAGGTAACAATATGTTATTATATAGAACTAGAGAGTAGAAGCCTATTTTTAGGTGTGTATGTATATGTGTTATATTTATAAAACCTATTTTTATGCATATATATTAATAAATATGTTTATATATAAATATATACGAGCGAGCTAACGATTCGAGCCGAACGAGTCGAGTCAAATTTATACAAGCCGAGTTCACGAGCTTTATCCGAGTCGAGTTTATACGAGTATGTCTCGTTTAATATTCAAGCATATTATTGTGTTCATGAACGGCTCATTTATTATTCGACCCGATACCGAATCAAGTTTAACTGAGCCAAGCAGAGTCGAATTCACGAGCAGCCATGGGCTCATCTAACGAGATGTGTTCTGTCAAAAAAGAAAAGAAAAGAAGAACGAGAAGTCGTAAAGAAAGGAAACGTAGAGAGAAAGAGAGAGAGAGAGAGAGAGAGAGCTCTGCGCTCATCTCTGTGTGGTAGTGTTGGTGCGTTGGTGGCCACCGTGATGTGTGGTGGCAGTGGGCCGCTGTCGTTGGCCTAGGGGAGTGTCGGCGTGCCGTCACTGCAGCGGATTGACGGGGTGAGCATGAATCCGAGGAAGGTTGTTGGTGGGTCTTCGGTGCTGGCTTTGGTGGCGTGGCCACTGATGGGTGGTCTCCGGCCACGGAGCATGTCAGGGTAGACGTCTCTCGCGCAAACGGATCCTCTCCATTTCATTTGAAATGGGGAGGATCCTATTCCGTCTCTCACAGTCACAGGCCTTTGTGTGGTGGTTTTGTGCCGATTAGGTGTATGAGAAGTTTTTTATTTTTGTTTTTAATTTAAAATTTTCAAAACTCCAATCGAGCTCGGCTCGGCAAGCCGAATTCAAATATAAATTCTAAACTCGACTCGAGCTCAAACGTAGTTCGAACTCCCTAATAATGTATTTGAGCCGAGTCCGGCAGCCCCAAGCTCGATTTGGCTCGAATACAACCCTAGTCTAAAAACTAAACAAAGCAAAGGAATGGGCAGGAATTAAAGTATGTCTGCTAGTCTTATTGTTATGTGAATTATAAGCCTGACCAGACATAGGGCGTCCAAGAGTGGTATTACATTTATAAAGGATTGGGATCTCCGGCAACTTGTTGTCAAAGGATTATTAGTAATTTGGGTAGCAAATTGTGAGACAACTCATGAATGACTCACGTATCCAAAAAAAAATTGGATTGTCCAACCATTTATCCATACAGTTGGGTCCTATATAGACTATCTCACTATTGGTACCCAAATTGTTAGCAATTTGAGCATAAAATTATTGTAAATCCCTATCCATGCAGAACACCCAAAAACACTCATTCAAGAGAGCTCATCTCTCTTGCCCATGAGAGTTTGTTTGGCAAAACTTTTTGGGATAATTGCAACATTGGTCCCTGGAGTATGCCTTAATTACAAATCACTCCTTATGGTTTAAAAAGTTCATGGGAGGTCATTGTGGTAAATTATAATTACAAATCGATCCCTGGAATCAAATTCCGTTAAA
Source organism: Alnus rubra (assembly GCA_028654335.1). Lineage (NCBI taxonomy): Eukaryota > Viridiplantae > Streptophyta > Magnoliopsida > Fagales > Betulaceae > Alnus > Alnus rubra. Next base: position 1,773,041 of record JAJPGS010000281.1, read on the forward strand.
TTTTTTAACAAATTCTATTAAATGCCACGTCTAGTATCTATAAATATTCCCCAGAGGTTGGATGGCCACCCTTAGAAGGTCCAGGGGTGGCCAGGGCCCCTTTGGTTTTTTTTTTTTTTTTTTTTTTGAATTTTGTTTGAATTTTTTTTTTAAAAAAAAATAGTTTATTTATTTTTTAATAAATTTATATTTTTTTATTAAGATAGACACGTGCCGCCATCTTATTGGTTTGATGTGGCATTTAAAAGAATCTGTCAAAAAAATTAACGGAATTTGACTCTATGGATCGATTTGTAATTATAGTTTACCACAAGGACCTCCCATGAACTTTTTAAACCATAAGGAGTGATTTGTAATTATGTCATACCTCATGAACCAATGGTGCAATTATGCCAAACTTTTTAGAGGGAGCCTTTTGTTTTTGTTTTTTTTTTTTTTTTAGAAAAAAAAAAAAAAAAAATCGTTTGATTTGATATAATTAAGATGAAAATAATTTTAAATATTTTGTAAATATTTCGTATTTTGAATTGTTTGTTAATGTTTGTATTTTTTGGTAAAAACCACCGGGTTGATTTTCTCTTATAAGCACCGACTTGAGGCAGCTCCTCCCTCCTCCTTCCTTTTCCCGTCTCTCTCTCTCTCTTCTCCTTTTGTTTTTTGTTTTTTTATTTAAATTGTTTTTTTAAATGAAAAAAGAAAAAATTGTTTTTTTATTTAATAATGACTAAGTTAAATGCTACAAATCCATGCCACATTTGCATAATGTGATTGTGGTATGAATGCTGTGCGAAAAATACCATTTCTCAAAAGGTGTTAGAAATATATCTGCCGACAATCATTCAAATGAATCCCTGAAGGATTCAAACACTGCAGCTACAACTCCAATTTGTATCTCTTAATTAATAATAAACTGTAACACATTTGTTAATAAATAGAAAGCCTTTACGATTAGGAAAAAAAAAAAATTAGAATGCCTTTGTCAATGTTAATCTTTCTCTTCACACCCATTTTACATCAAATGACGTCGTATGTTTTAAGTTATTTTTCATGTCAATAACTTAAAAAAAAAAAAAAAAAAAAAAAAAAAAAAAAAAAACTATTTAAAACACTCAAAATGAGTGTAAAGAAATGCATTATTTTTACCGATAACCAAATTGTTATTCTTCATCCGCAAGTGATTTCTTTATAATTTAATTTAAAAACAACAGAGAATATGTAATTCAAGATTTATTAAATTTTGTTTACAAACTACAGTGGTTACTAAGCTGTTTACATGTCATACCTTAACATAAGGTCTTTCAATGATAAGTTTAAAAGCAACAAGACATTTAGGAGGACACAAGAAAAATTCTAATCCTTCTTATAACATTACTCTTATTTATGTAGTACAAGCATTACCATAAACGATTAGAGTTTTTATTTTTTTCATATTAAACTAATGAAAAATGCTAGACATACATGCTTTTTACGTGGAATAGCTTAAGCGTTGATATGGCGGTGCGATGTAGCACTACCATGTCGGTCCAAAGAAACCTTTTTAACGAGTTACTAAGGGGTGGCTGCAAACTCACTTCAAGTCACTCTCATTGGTGGCCGACCACCCTTTTAGGGATAAAGAGGTAGTCAGTCAACCCCATCTAACCTCCTGAGACATTGGGAGTGGTTGTGACCACTAAATTTGGTGATTTTGTGGAAGAAAAAAATATTGTTATCCACACATAAAGACCATACATAAAACGCAGATACGAGTAGCATTGTTATAAATTGATAAGGAGTATACTATGAAAAATGCTCGAGGCTTTTACTACAATCACCTTGAAGTATCTTAATGGTGAAAAAAATTAAGTAATAAAGTTTGATAAGTAAATTTAATTGTTTAGTGATTGATGTGGTGCTACCTAAACTGCATGTCATATCAATTTGTAAGAAATTTATAATAAAAATTGTAATTTTTCTATCTAACACTATCGTATAATACACTTGATATTTGTCGAAAGGCCAATATTTTTTTAATTTTATTTTTTTTTACAAAAAAAAAAAAGGGAGATGAAAGAGATTTTTTTCAACAAAAACAAAACAATAACACCTGTACAAATCAGTAATTACAAGCAGATTAAGCCACAAACCAATAAACCTTCACAAACTAGAAAACTAGTACGAGTTTATAATCTAGAAGGACGGAAAAGAATTTTTTTTAAAAAGAAAAAAAGAAAAAAAGAAAAAAGAAAAAGAAAAAGAGGAGCTTTTACAAACGGAGAAACCAAAACACCCACTTGAGGAACAGAGCTGACAAAAGAGATACCAAACAAAAGTAACTAGAACGTGCTCAAACAACAGTATCACATCAAGTGACTTAGAATCCAACCACTTTTCCCTAATTATCAGCTTAATTTATGGGATACCCTACAAGCTTAAGTTGAGCCATGGAGGGCAGGAGCAGAACTACGTTGAGGCTTGGGGGGCTTTACATGTGTTCCCAATTTTTATTTTTATTTTAAATACCTCTATAATCATTTCAAAATCAAATTTTTACCCTCCAAAATCATTCCTCAACCCATTGGAATAAAAGGGTAACCTAAGCCCACCTTACATTCACCGCATGAATCTTTTTTAATGTATCATCTGGGGGTTAAAATGAACTGATTAAGAGTTAGGTAGCTTATAGCAAAATTAGCAAATATGAAACAGGTAATCGACCAATTTGAATCACAACTCAACAAAAAAAAAAAATGAGAGAGTTCAGAATCAATAGGTAATATATAAATGTATCTATTAATTAATGTTGAAATCAGTACATAACTTAGGGCAACTTTGCAGAAGAAATCATTAATCTCAAATCAGTAAATTTGAATAATTACAAAGTTAAATCCATATATATATAACGTTATTTCCCCTTGCCACTATGAACCAAGATTTCCTTAGAAGTGAACAAGCATCTTGGGAATATCAACAAGTCTCCATCATTTGTTTTGTTACTATTAAGACACGTTTGGTACGTGGAATAATTATTTCATTAAAAAATTGAATAGCTTTCATTAGAAATTGAAGAAAGTTGAATAGAATAACTTTGGTGTTAGAGTATGTAAGAATGGTTATTCCAAGGCTATTTCATTCCACTTTGCTCTATTTTCAATGACAACTATTTCATTATAAAATAGAATAGTCATTCTGCATACCAAATGTAACCTTAATCTTCTTCTTTGCGCCTACAAAATCACTTGAAGGCTGTTGGCAATTAAAAATAGCACCCCTTCCGTGAAAGGATGGATGTTAGGAAGATATATTGAATTGAGGCCAATTACCAATAATCTCCGCATGAGCAAACCCCCTCCTTGAAGTGGTGAAATCTATTGGCATCTCGAACAATGATCTCCCTCTGTGTAATAGCTGACACCAACTTACTGAATGTGTGGCAGTCACCACAAACCCTGAGATTTTTTGTAATCCTGATAGGGGTTCCCTCAGGTGTTGCGATAAGGCAGAAGGCAATTGCCAACTTCTCACTATGCGTGTACAAAATTCCTCGCTTAACTTCCTCCTCAACATCATGCAAAACAAAATTTGTATCAGGGACATAACCAGCCAACTCCAACCTCTTACACAAACTTGTCAGCATGCCATAGATCTCTTGTGACTGGGGATGCGTCCTACAGCCAACACTAAATTGGTGAATTTTTTTATCCACCTCCACCCAAGTCCAACCAGGAACCTTTCTTAATCTCCTTTGCATCATCAGATCCCGGATCGTTGCCACATCTTTCCACCTTCCTGCTTTTGCATAAATATTTGAAAGCAACACATAGTGCCCTGGGTTTTGTGGCTGGAGCTCAAGAAGGGATTTTGCAGCCTTTTCAGCAAGGTCTATATGGCCATGGATTCTACATGCCCCAAGCAACGCACTCCAGAGCCTCTCATCTTTCTCAACTGTCATATTCTCAATCAGTTTCAAGGCCTCATCAAGTCTCCCTGCACGCCCTAAGAGATCAACTACACAAGTATAGTGCTTCACATCCGGTCTCACAGCATAATCATCCCACATCAAGGAGAACAATTGAAGACCATCTTCAATGAGACCGGCATGACTACAAGCATATAATAGTGAAACAAAAGTGATCCTGTTTGGTAATGTCCCACTGCTCAACATCATAGGGAGTAAAGCAAGAGCTTTCCTGCCTTGCCCATGATATCCGTAAGCTGCAATCATGGCACTCCATGAGATAACATTCTTTTCTTGCATTCTATCAAAGATATCCCTCGCATAATCAACATTCCCACACTTAGCATACATATCAATCATCGCAGTGCCCAAGATGACATCCAAAGAAAACTTATTCCTATGTATATAATCATGAATAAGTATAGCCTTATGCATGGCCCCCAATTTTGCACAAGCATAAACAACGGTCACCATGGCAACCTTATCTAGGACAACGCCTTCCTCTCTCATCTGATCAAACAAAACCAGCGACTTATTAGCATTCCCACAGTCGGCATACATGCCAATCATCACCGTCCACGTCACAAGGTCCCTCGTTTGCATTTTAACAAACAATTGCCAAGCATCCTGAATTGCCCTACATTTTGCGTACATATCCACAAGCGCAGCACAAACAAAATTATCCAACTCCAAATTATATTTCAAAGCGATTACATGAATCAGTCTACCCATTTGGAGGTCCGTTATATCCCTACAAGCCCTTATCACAGAAGGCATTGTATAATTATCCAGCCACACCCCACACCGAATAATCTCCCTAAATGTCCCAAAACAGTTGATATAATCACCAACTTTAGCAAACCCACCAACCATTACACTATTACTAACTGGGTTTCTCTTTCTCATCCCACCAAATAAGGCGTAAGCATCACCCAGAGCCTTATGCTGGACATATATGTAAAGGAGCTTATTAGCAACAATGAGGTTCTGGAGCAACCCATTCACAGCCACATGGGCATGAACTTGTCTAATCTGAAGTTTGTTTCTACACTTTAGCAGCCAAGAGATGCAAACTTTGGGCTCCAACTTCTGAGAAAAATAAGATTCTGGTGGTGGTTGTACCTGGGTATACGGATTTGTGCAATTTTGTTGATGAAAATAAGGGTTTATTGTTGCATCTGCCACTGCAGCAGCTGTAGAAGCTGACATGAAGCGAAGCCTTCCATTGTTTGTGAGCAGGAAGGTCTGGTTTTCAAGTTTGAACATAGGAGTATTGCTGGAAACGTTTACTACTGCTAACTATTCTTTCAAGAAAATAGAGGAAATTTAAGCACTCAACCACAACTTAAACAGTTAAACCCCGAAACATCCACGCCGATTCCCCAAGTATTACAATTTACAAAGTACTTGAATTTTGTCAAGGTCTCCGCCTATTTACCATGCAACTCGGCCACAAATGATAAGCATGAATTGTAGAGAAACAGAGAACAATGATGAACAATAGTTGTAGAAAAACAAAGGAAAATTCGGTACAAGAATCTTTGGGACAACTTCACTTGGTACTGAAGTTGGGTACCTAAATTTCAAAATTAGGGTATTTAATTTTCAAAGCATCTCAATGGCAGGTTATCTGTTAAGATTTGCTGTTCAATCTTATCAAAATATTCAAAATACAAGTATTTATTTTTAAAAAAAAAATTATAAAATTTTTGCATAAGTATTTTACAAATTTCGTTAAATTTTAATTAACACATAAATTCTAGTAATTTTTTTCTTAAAAAATCGAAGGGGCATTTTGAAAATTTTGACAGGATAAACGGTAAATTCTAGGGTTAAATACATATTTGGCATCTGTGCTTTACGAACTTTATTTTTTACCCCATCAGTTTTGTTTTATACCAAAATTGGTACCTGTGGTACGGGAAAAGATGGAAATGGTACTTCCGTCCAATTTTTCATCCAAAACTAACGTTCAACTACGTCATCCTATAGGTGTCGGCGTACATACGCGACACCTGTTCCCGTGGCACACCTCAGCGTTGATAATAATAATAATAATTATAATAATAATAATAATAATTAAAATAAAAATAAAAAATTCTAGGGTGGCTGCCACCCCCATTTTGGCCAAGGTCAGCCACCCTCAAGGTACCATTACTTATTCAAACCACATGGGGCACATCATGAAATTTATAAAACCACAGGGGTATATATGGAAAAAAAATTGTGTTTAAGTAACAAATATTTAGTCATTTTTTGGGTTATATCAATTGGCCACGCATATAATTTTGTGTTTTCAATTGTTACACATGACTGATTGTGTTTTGTTTTGTCTTTTTTTTTTTTAAGGGTTCAATTCTTGTTAACATGTTATTTTGATACACGACAAGCATACATGTTACTTTTGGTTCAAAACATGTATACCAAATATACCAAATATTATTTGTGTATAGAGTACCATTTATGATATAATTACAAAACTAAAGTACCATTTCTGGTACTTATTAAAATCACATGGGGCACATCATGAAATGTATAAAACCACATAGGTATATATTGGGAAAAAAAATTGTAATTTTTAATTTTAAGGTTTTTTTTTTAAAAATAAAATAAAATTATAGCGGTGCCTCAGCCACCCCTTTGGACCACATGGGGTGGCCGAATCACCCTTTGGCCAAAATGTGAGTGGCCGACCACCCCCAAGGGTCAAAGTGAAAAAAAATAAAAATAAAAAAATTAGGTTTTCCCCATGGGCCACGACCACCCCCAAACCCCCAGGTCAAATGAGGGTGGCTCGGGCCAAAACCTAATTTTTATTTTTTTATTTATTTTTTTTCACTTTGGCCCTTGAGGGTGGCCAGCCACCCACATTTTGGCCAAGGGGGTGATTCGGCCACCCCGTGTGGCCCAAAGGGGTGGCTGAGCCACCGCTATAATTTTGTTTTTTTCAAACAAAAAAAAAGAAAAAAACCTTAAAATTAAAATCCACAATTTTTTTACAATATATACCCCTGTGATTTTATACATTTCATGATGTGCCCCATGTAGTTTTAATAAGTATCAGAAATTGTACTTTAGTTTTGTAATTATATCATAAATGGTACTTTATACACAAATAATATTTGGTATATTTGGTATGCCTGTTTTGAACAAAAAGTAACATGTATGCCTGTCGTGTATCAAAATAACATGTTGACAAGAATTGAACTCGTAAAAAAATAAAGACAAAACTAAACACAATCAATCATGTGTAACAATTGGAAACACAAAATTATATGCGTAGCCAATTGATATAACCCAAAAAATGACTAAATGTTTGTTACCTAAACACAAATTTTTTTTTCTTCCATTTATACCCCTGTGGTTTTATAAATTTCATGATGTGCCCCCTATGGTTTGAATAAGTATAAGAAATGGTACCTTGAGGGTAGCTCGGCCACCCCATTGGCCAAAATGGGAGTGGCAGCCACCCCAGATATATATATATATATATATATTATTAGTATTATTATTATATATAAGAAATCATTAAAATAAAATATAAAAAATGGTAGCCATGTCAGCGCTAAGGTGTGCCACGGGGACATGTGTCGTGCATGTACGCCGGCACATGTAGGATGACGTGGTTGGACGTTAGTTTTGGACGGAAAATTGGATGGAGGTACCATTTCCGTCTTTTCTCATACCATAGGTACCGATTTTGATATAAAACAAAACTGAGGGTGTAAAAAATAAAATTCGTAAAGCACATGAGTGTCTAGCCTATTTAACCCTAAATTCTAACAGAGGAATTGTTATTGAGACGTTTTAAAAAATAGATATCCTAACTTAAAACATTTTAAAGTTTACGTTCCTTAAGTCAAATAGAGCGGTACTTCGGAAACCCGGTGAAGTTCTCCCTAAATCTTTTCGATGCCCTTCTATGCTCCGTTGACTTCTACTTAAAGACCTTGAATCAATGTGAAATCAAATCCCACGATTTAGCCTCACCAAAATAGTTTTTTAGCTATTTTGGTGAGCTAATTTGATGAAAATCCTGAAAAACCACTCCCAGCAGCCTCACCATTTTAACCAAAAAAAATTGATGACTGAAATTACTAACCAAATTAGATGAGACATTTTCACTCAACAACCCACTCACCAAATTTTGTTTCACCTTTCTCTCTCACATGATTAGCACATTTTTTTCCTTTTTTCTCTCATTTTCTTCTCCCATCTCCCATCTCTCACACGATAATGTCCTTATTTCATGGATATGAATGATTTTTTGTAAATAGATTGTATAGAGAAAAAATAAATAAATATGAAAAAATTATTATTTAAATGGAATAGTGAATATTGACTAGTTAAAATTTTGAGGCTGCTGGAGGAATTTTAATAAAGTGGCTCACCAGAATAGAAAAAAGTGATTTTTAGTTATTTTGGTAAGTAAAATTTGGTGAAGCTACTAAGAATGCTTAATAAGTTAAAAGAAGAAAGCAACTAAGCAATAAAGAGAGAATCAATAACAAACGGAAACTATCAAGCTAATAAGGTAATAGAAGTTTGACAAAATTTTCCTCTGAATTAGGGTTTTAGAAGATTCAGTCTATTAAATTGACAATTGACATTTATCTTCGTATAATATGTTTTTCACATTTATTTTTTTTTTAAAAAAAAAAATACTAAAAACCATAGTTTTATCTTACTTTACTAATATATGACACGGACAATCATCCTTTAGATAAGCTCTCGTTTTTTTAGAAAAAAAAAATTTTTGATTGGCAATGCCAAATCAACCAAAAAAAAGATAAAAATGTAGTGTATAGCATTACTCTATTTTTTATTCTTACATGCAATTTTAGTAAAGAATGTGCAAATGAGAATCGCAACTCAAAATGTTTAATCAATTTAAGTACCTCAATAAGAAAGGATAAATTTCCTTCAAACTAGGTTAAAGGAGATTCTTCTAACCAAATCTAGAAAATTGTCCTGTGTCTCTCAAGTAGATGAGAAATACATATGTTTTTAATAGAACTACTAAAAAATCATATACTTTTCACACACGAAAAGAAATGGCAAATTTATAGGCCCGATTAGAAGAAATTCCTGCCCATTAGAACTGTAATTTGAATAGAGTTTGTGCCCTTTAAAGAGGAGAAAGGAAAATAACTGCAAAACAAAGTTTCATCTTCCACTATCAAAAAAGATCTACCAATACACAGCAAATGGCGGAAACAGTTGCCAGAAATAAATTTTAATCATGTATATCTTTGCATCAATATACATTCCTTTATCACGCTACAGGTTGCTAAATCCCAAGACAGGATTTTTAACTCATTATCTGTATTGGACATGAACATTACACCCTCCAACTACCTCTGCTGCATTCTTACATATCTCATACAGGCTACAGCAAGAATAAGTGTACACGAATAACACAAATACATATATCATTCCATTATGCATGTAAATGAGCCAAGAACCCAACATTTTTAGTTCAGCTGGATGAGGGGTGAGCGTGGTATAAGCGAAGGTCTCAATTCCTTCCCGTCAAATGATTCATATGAATTGTTTTCCCGGAATTCCTCGGCAAGGGCTTCCATCGGCATGGCTCTAAGCGACTCGATAGTCCCCTTACTGGGAACGTCCGGCTCACATCTTATTGGCGTTGCGCCACTAGGCTCATAATCCTGCACATTATTTTGAAGACATGTAAGGACTATATCTTGTAGAGGCAAAGAACCAACTTGCACAGATCACGAATCGGTAGAAAAGTGAATAGATTGACCACTTTTATGTTGCTTTCAATGGTTGTTCAACAAGTGATAAATAAAGCATAAAAGCACCTCAAAAATGCTTTGAATACACATTCACCACATAAATTGTGATACATTTACCTTTATCATCTTAAATAGGTGAAAGGATAAACTCAACCGAATAAAGCATTATTCACTACTTGACATCAGCTACACTAGTTAATTTCTGTAATCTACTAGGTGAAGTGCATGTATTCTTCAATAAAATTTTATCTAAAAGAGATTGTGAAACGATAACATCATTAAAGGCAACTAAGTAAATGCCAACGGCTAAAAAAAATGATACAGTATGACCGCCCTAATAGGACAGACAAGCCTTTCATTTTCAATAAAAAAAAAAAAAACAGGTGTCTCAAAAACATCCTAGTATAGTAAAAAAAAAATTAGTAAGTTTTGTCCATAATTGTCTGAATCATTTGTAGATGGGTCCAAAACACATCAAAGACTGAATTATAGAAACAAACATGTATATTTGTTGTCCCCACCCCCTTTCCCACAACAACAAAAACGTACGTGTCAGCCTCAGTTTGTGACTTGCGAGACACTCCCAGCAAAAAACTAAAGCAGAAAGACAATTCAACATAACATCCCCAGCATAATAAGAAATGTTAAATCAACCTACCATATACTGCTCTCGGAAGGTTTCCTGTGCATTCTCTTCAATAGATGCTGCTTGGCCAGAGTGATCCTCCCTGAAAATTTCAAGACTAGTTGCATGGGCTTTCACAGTCTCCAAGATTCCAGATATATGTCCTCGCTCCTGCTCAGAAACACCTGTAGCAAAGTCCACGAGGAAAACATCACATTCCTAGTCTTAAGAAGGCAAAATAACAGCAATAACGACTACATATCAGCAAACGATAATCATTCGTCTTTAGTCAAACGAAAATCTGCATGCGAATTACCAACCCAATTCAAATATAGGTCAAATCTAACATAAAACAGAGACATCACATAATTGAAAAAAAAATAAATAAAGTTGAAGCTCCAGTATATCTTTAGACCAAAGCCGGGTTTATCAATTTCATCACTACTCAAATTTACATATTTCAATCCCAAATTACCTGCTTGTTTTCTGAAAACAGCTACTAAACCTTTCCTTACTTTGGAGTAAAACAAAATTGACAAATTCTTTGTCCAAACAAGTAATTCTCTGACAAGATACACGTATTGTTTAAAACACAAAATATAACCTTACCTGGCCCTCAACGGCTCAATATAACATCTTTGTTTTTGCTCATTTTAAGGGGGCTAACTTTTGTGTTTCATGTGACACATGCAAAATCTGTCAATTGGGATGGAAAATATGATGATTTCATTTTATTCCAAACCACCCATATAGGTAATACATTTTAACATCAAGATCTCATAGATTCCCAACAAGAATGAACAGCTAGCAATTAGAGAACCAGAATAACCAAAAAAAAAAAATTGTATAGAACAGCACATCATCCATAAATTGCAGTACATAAATTAGCTAAGCATTTTCGTAACACAAAAAAATGTGCAATTCATTCAAATTATCCACTTTTCTCAACCAAAGCAAACCATATTAATAGGAGCAGTGCTATCCGGTCTCCTCCCATTAGACTTTCATCCAACCCATGCATAATTTATTGACTAAAAAGCTGAAGTGCTGCACTTGTACTCATATATATATATATATATATATAATTTTTTTCAAAAGAAATGCCACGTTGGTCGGATGATGGTGTGAGGGGAGGGGGCCGGACAGCACTGCTCATGTTAATAGAGTGGAAAGACTTTTGTTCAGTATCAGTCTTCCAAGTTTAGTCATGTGATTTAATAACACATCCTATGAGTTGCAATTTTCATATAAAACAAGACTGATTCAAATGACCCTCAAAGCACCTCAACATGATTCTGCATAAATGTAGGACCAGAGTGTCAAAATTAAGATTTTATAGCATAATACTCACTGTCAACATGCTGAAGAACATCCTCACTATTCTTTGACACATCTTGCTCAGCTGCAACCCGTGCAGAACTAATCTCAACATCATGCTGGTCATTGCTATCACAAACATTCCTGCATAGAAGCATTTGAAATTAAATTAATAAAGTAGAAAATGAGATTGCTGAAGGTTATAATGTCAAAAGAACACAATAAAGATGCAGACATTATTTTTGGTCACAACAATGATGCGACCACTAGCTCTATTTAGAAATAGTTGACCAAATAAACATTAGGCATAATCACCCTAAGTAGTAAATCTGGAGGAAAGGATTTTTCTTTCTGATAATCCCATCTGTATTCAATCAAGGGAAAAAGAGGTATTCAAGAAAATCCAATACCACTAACCTGATAAGTGACACCATAGCTGAAACATGTTTATTGCCCATCTCATTCACAGTCTCATGTGTCCTTTTCAAGTGCTTGAAAGCCGATTCAGCAGTATTTACACTAAAACAATGGAGAAAGCGAAGATCAAAGAACAAGTAAAAGAATACTGATCAAAAGCTAAAACAAGGCAATTAACTAAACTTACCATTGCTGTAGGAGTACTTCCATACGACAGTGTTTTGCGGCAGAATAACCAGCATTATCTGTGGCTTCATTTTCCACTTGTGTAGAAAATGCCTGCCATTTTCTTTTTGCGTCTGTTGTAATACCCCCCACTGATGAAACATATCCATCCAAGAATGTCTTGTTTGCAGTAGCACTTTCTCTGAGATCAACAAGCCTTGTGTCGACCTGCCAGCTCAACTATTAATCAAATTTTGAAAAAGATATCCAACAGAGAAATCAAGAATATAAAAATATGCCCACACACACACACACACAACAGACCATCTCTTTTTGACGAAGAATGTGATTGGAGACTAAATTGGTTACATCAGCAATAAGCTTTTCCGCTTCAGATTTTGACTGCTCCTGTGAAAGAAAAGTTCAACATGTCAAATATTTCCCAAAAAAAATAGAAGTGATGTTTCCCCAAAAAAAAAATATATTGTGCAGTAAAATCTTTTTTTAACTACCTCATAAGCCTTCTGAAACTCAGCAATGCTCCTCATTTGAATTTCATCTGTTCGCATTGCATGATTTTCAAGCCTCTTTGATTCGTCCAGAAGATTTTCCAGAAGTCCTTGAGTGTAATCAGAAATGCCCCTCGTTTGCTCAATACTAACATTAAATTTCTTTTCAATTACAAAGAAAAAAGAGAATATCAAATTAGATAAGTAAAACAATTCAAACCAAAACAGGGAAGAATGATAAAACAGCAAACAGCTTCCAATTTGTTTATTAATCAAACTGTACAAAAACACTTGCACATCAATTAAGAAGATTTCAGTAAAAACTTATACAAAAAAAGAATCCCAAACAAAGATTTAAATGCAAACCAATTGAATTACCAAGTTTCTTGCAGTTAGACAGCGAAAACCTCTAGTTGTTATCAAAGAGTAGAAAAACTAATATTATTTACATCCTATTAAGATTGTCCTCCTTTCATTTTGGTCCATCCAAAATTGGTTGTCCATCTTGAAAATTCAAAGCACATTTTTCAATTTCCTTAAATAACCTTCCATCGACAGGTCAAGCTTCCATTTTTTCCAGATTTTGTGTTAAACAGTGGAAGGACAGTGCCGGAAAATACCTTTAATTGAGTTGCAAACCCTTTTAGAAGGTCACAAATCCATTTTGGTCCATCCAAAATTGGTTGTCCATCTTGAAAATTCAAAGCTCATTTTTCAATTTCCTTAAATAACCTTCCATCAATAGGTCAAGCTTCCATTTTTTCCAGATTTTGTGTTAAACAGTGGAAGGACAGTGCCGGAAAATACCTTTAATTGAGTTGCAACCCCTTTTAGAAGGTCACAAATCAAATGAGGACAATCATGTGGGACGGAGGGGGTAAAGAATTTACAGCAGGATAATGTAAATATCAAGGGACAAACCTGCCGCAGTTCCCTTGCAAAAACTGCCATTTCTCCCTGCTGAGTTGATAGAATATTCTGAAGCTCATTGAATATGGAAGCCACTTCACCGGCCTCTGATGTTAGAAACTGATTTATAAACAACACAAAATTACAACAAATTACATAAAACAACAAAAGGAGTAGGGGGGGGGATAGCCATAAAAAATTAAAAATAACCATCCATGAGGAACAATAGTGGATGAAACACAAGGAAACTCAATCTCTTGCTACCTACTTCTTCAATAGAATGCGCATTAGAAGCAGCCAGAGAAGAAATTTCCTCTAGTCCAGCATTAGAGCTTGCCTTGTGCAAGCGCACAACATTTTGCACTGCCTCAATATGAGACATATACAAAGCCCTCAAAGCAGTGAGCATCTTCTTGACATCCATGGCAGCCTAAAGGCAAGGACAAGGTGACAAAATCAAAGATGAATGAAACACAGTAGTCTGATAAGCCAAAAATACAATACTAAGAAAGTAACATGAAGTATCAAAACAGAATCAATCAGGTGAAACAATTAATTAATGATAACAATGATGCAGGTATCATTCAATACCTTATCATGTATGCCTGTAAAAGAATGACAAAGTTTCTCAACACACTGAAGGTGTTCTTTTTGCTCAAACATTGAAGCTGCCACCAAGTTGCCAAGAGAACCAACTTTCTGGGCAAGATCGACTTGGAAATTGTTCACCACCAATCTGTTATCAGCATTCAGTTTGTCTTCTCTTCCTAAATAGTATCACATAAGAAAGAATAATAGTAAGCAGTTTCAGTGACCAGTCAAAACAATTTAAAGCTTATAACTAATTTGTGGACTGCATACCAATTTTTGAAAACAATGAAGCATTGTCCTTGAGAGCTTTCTCCAAGTCAGATCGTAAAACACAAGCTTGATGAGCCAGTGCATTTTCTGTTCCACAGATTGATCAACAATATGAATACACAGGATAGCATCAAAACCTCAAAAAGAGTGATATATGACTATACCTGCTTTTCTCTGTTCAAAGATAATAAAACTCTTCTCCTTCAGAGCATACTGACATTTCTTTAGTTCTTCCTCGGTGTTAGCAAGCAATTTGCTGGTTTGATTCAGGTTTTTCTGTGGTTTTTCCCCATCACAATTAAAATCCACCCAAAAATCTAGAAGCATGTGCATGTGCAACATATAACCAAAACTGACCTCAGTGGTGTCAAGTTTATTGCTCAAATCAGAGCATTGCCGAATTTGGACATTATATTTATCTTGCAAATCTTCAAGTTGCTGTTTGTAATATGAGTATGAGATCAGTGAATTGAAACATCACAAAAATAAGTAACCAGCAAATGTATATTGTGTAAAAACTGAGTGTCACATAAGCAAACCTTCTGATGATTTTCTAGCATAACCCCCATTTGCTCAATCTGATCTGCCATAGCCTAAGGTCAAGGAAAAGAACGTAAATAAATGGGAATAAAAGAGACATCAGCATTGGGAAATTCAGGAAAAAAATGAAGAACACAAAAGGTGAACATCTTCAACAGTCTATATGTATCCAGCGCTTATTTTGGGTCAAATAATGACACCAACAAACAAACTTCTTAGGAATAACTGAATAAGACAAGTTGAAATTAACCAAACCTCAACGCCATATCAACAACAGCATTAAAAGAAAATCATATCGAAAGAATGGTATCACAAGTCAATTATAAAAAGGAAAGCCAGTTAAAAGGTACAAAAACAAGTTGAAGCATTAAGGAAAAGAAGAAAATTTGGCAGAGAATTTCATACCTTCTTTTCACTCTCCTCTTGATAATATCGCTCTTTCGGAATATAGACACCATTTTTTTCACGGGCAGCATAAACCTCTGCATAAATTCACGATGTTGAAAAACAGGAAGCATAACAACCACAGATTTCACATAGTGCAACTAATTGCCCACAAACATAAGAATTTCACCAACTTCAAACATCCAAAGTCTCTCACCTGCCTTCAAGCGTTCAATTTCACCATAAAGATCCTTGATAAGAGTTGACTTCATCATTTTTTGGTTAACCTAAAAGTAGCCAAAACAAATAATGAACTCCCTATAGACATAATTATAATTTATTATAATTTGGATAAAACTGCAATAAACTACTGAAGGTGTAAACCGTGTAATCTGTAACTGGATATCAAAACAACGTATAGCACTATGTGACAAAAGAAAAAAGAAACAATGTGCACTGAACCCGAGCCCATGCTCACCAAACCCCATAAAGACATCAAGTTTGTGAATATCAGAAAACAAGAATTTGAAAGAAAGCGCATAATGTCCAATAAGATATCTCAACTCGGTCGTTAAGTTTTACAACAGTAACTTAAGAGCAAATACTCTCAGTCGTTAATACCTTCTTTCTTTCTTTTTTAAAGTCTCTCGGCAATCAAGAATAAACTCCCTTTGAGCAACGAATCATGCTAATACTAGGTTATGCCCTATTTACTCAGACTACAAAGGTTAAGACAAATCCAAGACCCCGCCCAAAAAACATACAGAATAACAGAAAAAGTAAGACAAAAGAATTCATCACCATTGATAAATCAAACTTTTCATTCAAGAAAAATAATAAGAGATTACTTCTAAATAATAAACCCAAAACACAATAAAATAAGACCCCAGTAATGGGTAAATAGAAGAAGAAGAAAAATGTGTTCAAAACACCAGTAGAAACAATAACTCTTTCCACCACGTTAATAACTAAATGTTTGACTTAGAACAGAGAGCATATGAAAGACATCCACTCAAGAAGCACACTTTGGCAAAAATTATTGTATCAAAAAAATAAACATAAACTAACTAACCTCAGGCTTATTTTTTATATGTTTTGCCCTATGTGCGTAATCCAGTGTACTTAAGGTTTCCTCCAGACAATGGACAGCAGGCGAAACTGTGGCTATAATGCACGTCTTGGTTCTTCCACCCAGTGAATCACGAAGTAAACGTGTAAGCTTGCTATCCCTAAATTCCAGTTTAAAACGTATTCATTCATCAGAAACAGAATGGAGACATTAGATAAATAATGAAAGAAGAAGAAGTGCAAACCTGTACGGAATATGTCCAAGATGCTCTACGAGAGCATTGATGACTCTCCCTAAAGTCAGTAGACTTTTGTTGATTTCTCCAGCTTCTCTTGCACGGCCCTAATAATTTAAAAAAATAAAATAAAAGATTAATCAACACTAGCATTCTTGAAATTTAATTGAGCAATCCCAAATGTGAATTCAAAAGCAGAAATAAACTTGTGCCACCGGACAAAGTGTTTCTACCTCACGAGCACCAGAACGAGATATATTTTCCGAGCCAGCTAAATCAACCAGATTCAGCTTCCCACATTTAATTAGTTCTTCACCTTCCGGTGTCGCTTCCTTGATATGTATTGTAATGGAAAAGAGAGAATGTGACCGACTGAAATGAAAAACAAATTGTTATTACACAATGAAGCTTGACTTCCACTATAAGCATGAAAAGTACTTTAAAAAGTACCTTGACTGCTTGTTTAGTAAAGTTTCTGCAGTGCGACGTTTAGCAGACCCTCTTTCAAGAAGAGAAAAAATCTCACTAGCACTTGCCACGATTTCCTCCTCCAGACCTCTAACAAGAACTCCACCTTTCCCATCCTCCATCAGAGGCAACTGCTTTTTTTGCTTATCCTCCAAAGCAACTCTTGAAATTTCATCAGGGGCAAGCAAATCAGTAATCTCCTCATTGTAGAGTTCCAAGAATGTAACTTTAACACTATATTCTGCATTCTGGCTCTCAAGAGTATCAAAGATCTGCTTAACAGCCCTAGGTATAACTCCAGCTTCTGGAGGCAATTCTCCATTTGGCCCACTCTGTCACAACGTCACGTGACATCAACACTCATATTTTATGATTTATGCATGAAGAGATACACGAATATCAACATGTACCTAATGATGAAATACACTAATATTATACCTTTGACCTCTTGGATTCACCTTCCATCGTGTAAGTTTTCCCTGTACCAGTTTGACCATATGCAAATATGGTACAGTTGAAGCCTTCTAGGACTTCATTCACTATGGGAATCACTGCTTGTTCATAAAGATCTTTTTGCTGAGCTGAAGGACCAAAAACCTACATATTACCACCAAAAAATTAAAATAAACATTAAATATCTACCCCTCTGGCTAACCGAAACAGCAGCAACGAGGCTCTTAAAACAAAAACAAAAAAAAAAAGTTGAAGACAACGTTGTTGAATTTTTTCCTCTGTATGGGCTAGTTCTTTCAATTTACAGCACTCTCTTGAAACAACTATGTCCTACGTTCTCATTTACCCTATTTACTTTTTACGGGGAAAAAAAACACCACTGAACCTGCTCTAGCACTTCCATTAGATTAAATTGAATGCCAAAACATAATTTAGAACCAAAAATCCCTCCCCAAACAAACTAAAAAATTGCCTGTTCATTCTCCTAAATCATGGAAACTGAAACTAAGGCCGGATCCCTACAAACCCAAATTCTACCATTGGGAGAACTGAGATGGTTAATTAAAGTTCATCAGCTATTCTACTCGAAAAACCAAACACAAAAGGCATACCAATAGAATCCCTCTTATCAAGAAAAGACATTTAGAAAAAATAGAGGCAGTTTAGGAGCTCGCCGGTTAAATCCTAAGCTTTAGTACAGGTATCAAAAACTTCCCCATTTGTGAAATTTACCTTGTCCAATTATACCCTCCCCCCAAAACTTCCACGAACTTCTTAATTGGCCCACAAAAACCGACATCGACACATACATTAGGAAATTAAACTAGCTTAATCTTCATTCAAACAATATAGATCCCCCCCCCACAAAAAAAATGAAATTGGATTCAATTAAATACCTTATCGAAAGTGAAAACCCTATCGAGATGCTTCCCGGCAATGTTTTGTGACACAGCCACTTCTCTACTGTAGTCATTGCACGTAATAACCTGCGGCGCATTGCTCCGCAACTCTTCCTCGCTAAACGGCCTGTAATTTCAAATTAGTAAATAGTATAAACAAATCACGAATGAGTAACATTTTACAAAGGTGCAATTCCAAATCCGTAAAACGATCAAACAATGAAAAGAAGAAAAATAAAAACTTAACCCTAAGTGTTAGTATGTATTAGAGAAGATTTGAGTACCTGCAACGGAGGAGGACCTGAACATTGACGCCCTTCTCTCTAACGGACATTGTGGATCGGCGGCAAGAGAGAGAGAGCGAGAGTAGATCGGCAACTGAAAGTGATTAATCTCGCTCTCAGTGGTGAGAAATGCTTCGCTATCTTCTGTGTTCTTGCTTTTTTGCTATCTACTCTCTCTCTCTCTTCTACGCTCCGAATTAGGGAAGAGAGCGGGACGGGTTTGAGATTTGAATTTTTTGCAGGCCGCTCTCGCTTTTGGTATATATCGACGGCTCGGCTTTGAGGATTGCGGATCTGACGGTCTAGATAGTGATGAATCAGAGATTGTAGTTTCGATAGGGTTGCAAACTGGGGTTGTGAAGTTTACGACAAGCCCATTCTTTTGAAATTGGCCTCGTTTTGGAGTTTTATAATAGCCCAGCCCAGTACTCGACCCAGGCCCAACCTACTTCTCGACCCATGACAAACAAGAGTTTACCTAGGATAACTTGTTTAAAATGCTTTTTCTCTTTTCAAAGTTTAAACACAATAACTTGAAGTCATAGGGCGTGGGTTAGATTCCGCAATGGTGTAATTCTCACTCGGTATTAGCCGCTTTGAGTTTTATTAGTTTTTTGTTTTTTTATTTAACGCTTCGTTTGTTTCAGTTTAAAATGATTTTTGAAAATTATTGTCGCCACTTTTCAATATTTGGTGAGGTGAAAATAATGGTCAACGAAATCATTTTTAGTTTGACCGCAAAAGCCTTTTTAATTTTTTGAAAACGATTTACGATTTTGAAAATTATATATCATTTTTTGGATTTAAAGTCCTCATTTTTGCACACACGTTTATGAGAATCCGTCACCGTTAAGTATTGGAGTTTGTTAGTAACTCAACTCTACCGCCAAAGATCCTTGCATTTTAGTATCCGATTGCAGGAATTCGACGGCAAGTCGCTAGATTCCGACCGTTTTTCCCTAATTTCAACAAGTTTGGCCGGAATCAATAAATTCCAGTCAAAATCTGGCGACTTCGCCATATTTCAACAAACAAGATTTCGGCTAGTAAAACCAAATTCCGGCCATATACTGGCCGAAATCTGGTCTGCTAAAATCCAGCCATACTGGTCAGATTCCAGCAAATTTGGCAAGAATCCAACGACGACGGTTGCCGGATTCTGTTTTTTCGCCATTTGTGAATTTTTCGTACGAGCCAAACACCGAAAAATATTTTTAGGAAAATCAATTTTTCTAAAAAATAATTTTGTCAAAAATATTTTATGGCGTAAAACATTTTACGTCAAAACAAACGGAGCATAAGTTTTTTAGTTATTTTTTATTTTTACATTTAAGTTTTTTATATTTCATTATTTTTTAATTTTTTAATAAGGTTAATGACTCGTGTCAAGTTTTGATGCGTTTGACGTGTAATTCCGTTAGTTTTCTTGACGACAGATTGACGGACGTACTATTTGGGTATATGCCCATAAGCGAGGTATCATCTGTGATCAAAAGTGAAACCAAGAGATCAAAAAATAAAGTTGTTAAAACCCAGGAGCAAAAATGTATTTAACCCAAAAATGTTCTAAACCATTATGAATCCTATATAAATATAAAATATATGTGTCTTTGTGTATATATAAGTGAGTTTATGTGTATGGATCTAGATATAAATACATGTGTGTTTGTGTGTATATGAGTGAGTTTATGTGTAATGAATGTACATACATATTATAAGATAAACATATAAACTCGAGATTAGATTATTCAAGATTTGATTTAATTTTTCTAATTACTCAAATAATAAATCTTAACCAAAATTAAATAACTAATTATTGGTATGAATTAAAAAAAAATTGAAGCAATCACAACATTTAATTTATATATGGAATTAATGAATAAGTTAATTGAGTAATTCGTGAATAAGTTCGAGTTCGTTCGACAAATAAATGAACAGAGATTAAACATGTTATCTAGCTTGATGATAGTTTCAAACTTAGGTTGTGTTCGGAAAAAAATTAAACAAACTGAACTTACATATTCAATGCTCGGCTTAGCTCAGCTCAACTCAACCACAGCCTTATGAAGTAGGTATATTAGAAAGAGATGAGAATCTTGTGTAATGATGCACAATAGGCAACTTTATGTGAGAGGCTATTTCAATTTCATATGTTTGAATAAGTATTTAGACAATCCGAGCAAGCAATATTCGACTTGTCCAAACAAAATAATCTACGTTCAAATATCTCTGTCAATATTTGCAAGATTTTATTTCAGCATTAATTATAATTGAATGTACCTCCTTATGATTTAATTTTCCCTTTCTCTTTTTAATATTTTGAATAAAAAATAAGTTAATAAATTGTATAGGCATTATAAATTTAAATTTTCAGGATTCTACCACTCTGCCATCCTCAACACCCATCTCATCAAAGGAGGAGAAAAGCTGTACGTGGGAGCTGGCCCAGAAAATCTACGTACGTGGCATTCGCAAACTCTAAGAACAGCAACAAGCACTTCTCGGACATGGCAGACCTGAACTTCCTCATGTGCAAGGCCATTGAAAACCCCGGCTTGACCGCCTCATCTTCCTCGAGGACATCCTTCATGTCGGTCTTCGAGGACCCAGTGGTTGATGATCAGTCGGCCACTCATGACATGCAACAAGATCGGCTCGGACTGGAGGACTACATGGGGTGCGCCTCTGCATGGTCACGGCGTCGGCCCGTCCATTGCAATCTTTGACACTATAAGGGATGGACTTCTCGACTGCGTGTGCGTGTATCCGGCGCCGTTGCACTCCAGAGAGCAAATGCAAGAGCTCGTGGATACCATGAAGGCTGTTCTTGTGGATGGTGGTAATTAATATAATTAATTTAGAGATTACTCTCAGTTTACATGTTCAAGTACGGTCTTTTTGCAAAAACAAAGGCTAAAGATTATCGAAATCTTTTTTTTTTTTAGCTAATTTTATTTGGTTAGGTCTTCAGCAAAAAATTGTCGAAGAAAATAAACCTCCTACATCCAACTTCAATTTGGAGAGGCATTTTTTATTTTCCATGTTCTCTCATCTTAAGAATAAAAATAAAAATAAAAATTTAAATTTAAATAAAGTAGTGAACAATAGGAAGTGAGATGTAAAATGCTTTGGAAAAACAAACAATTTTTTTTAAAAAAAAATAAAATAAAATTGTTAGACTAATAAAAAAATCAATTTAATTCTCACAAGTCTTTGAAAATAGAGCAAGTAGATAAAGGAATAATATTTTAAATAAACTAGTAAAAGTAAAAAACTAAATAAACAGTGTGAGGTAAAATAATATTATGTAAAATACCTAACCAAAAAGTGCAATTCTCTACTTTAGCTATTTTTTTTTTTATACACGTTTAAACAGATTTCGTATATATTCCTTTTCTATTTTCTTTTAAATATTATTTTTCATTCTTTGTGTATTATAATTCTTGCCAGCACTTTCAAACAATCATATTTTCTATTGGAAGAATGAATAAAATATGAGAAAAATGATGAAATAAAGGAATAATAAATAAAATATTTGAGCATTTTGCTATAGTTATTGTCCAAAGATTGGCAATCACAACGGCAAAAAAATGTGTTTTACATAATTAAGCCGAAGAGAAGCAATTTTTTTGCTCATATTAACTTATTTTTTGAACCAGAATTTCCATCTTCTAATTACTTCTTAGCATTTAATTTTTTTTTTTTTCATTCTATATTTTTCTTTTGGACTTAATTAATTATTATTATTTTTTTAATGAGACTTTCCATCTTCGTGAACGTTGGACTTAAGGTGTAATTAATTTTTTTAACGTTGGCCGGACGTACAGTTTGTCTTAATTAATATGAGCAATTTTTTTGCTCAAATATATATATATATGGGGATTTAGGCATATGGGAAAAATGCTCATTGCTTTTTAAAAAAAGGGTTACTAAATAAAAAATAATTATTATTTAGTTTTAATTTGTTAAGCCAATGTGAATTCTCAAAGGTACTGATCGAAATAGTAAGCTAAGATTCATATAGGACATCAAATAATAGCGATCTAATATTTGTACCTTCTCTCGTACAAATGGTAGTTAAGGTTGACTATCCTATTAAATGAGTGCAGATCTTAGAGCATCTTTGGCGATAGTAGTTAAAGTTTATATTGAAAAAATATAACTCTCTATTTTAGTTACTCCTTGTGTTCTCTTGATGTTCTCTTGTAATGGCACAGATGTAATTATTTTGATTAAAAAATTACATCTATACCATTCAAAAGGACATAGATATAATTTTTTAATTACATTTATGTCATTGCAGGAGAACACTAAGAAAACACCAGAAGATATTCTAGCATTTCTCTTATTTTTTTATTCACACTTTAACACTAGATAAAGTATATGAAAGAAAAAGGGAGAAAGAGATAGTGAAATAAGGAAATAAATGAATAAAATAATAAAAAACTCTTTGTAGTTTGAATAATGAATAGACATAATTGCATATTTACTATTCACACTATAAGGAAAAATATATATTCTACCCGAGATGAAAAATCGCTCATAATAATCAAATTTAACTATTTTGAAGCATTTGACTAGCATGCTATCTAGAGATGCTCTTAGAGTTTCTAATTAGATATATAGCCGGAATCCAGCCATACTGGTCAGATTCCAGCACGTTTGGCAAGAATCCGACGACGACGGTTGCCGAATTCCGTTTTTCCGCCATTTGTGAGTTTTTCGTACGAGCCAAACGCCGGAAAATATTTTCAGGAAAATCAATTTTTCTAAAAAATGATTTTGTCAAAAATATTTTACGGCGTAAAACAATTTACGTCGAAACAAACAGAGCATAAGGCTTTTAGTTATTTTTTAATTTTACATTTAAGTTTTTTATATTTCATTATTTTATTATTTTTTGAATAAGGTTAATAACACGTGTCAAGTTTTTTGATTGGTTTGACGTATAATTCCATTAGTTTTCTTGACGACAGATTGACGGAGGTACTATTTTGGTATAATGCCCATAAGCGAGGTATCACCTGTGATCATAAGTGAAACCGATGGAGAAAAAAATAAAGTTGTTAAAACCCATTGGCAAAGAAGTATTTAACCCAAAAATGTTATAAACCATTATGAATTTTGATATAAATGTGTATTTATGTATATATGAGTGAGTTTATGTGTACGAACCTAGATACAAATATGTGTGTATATGAGTGAGTTTATGTGTATGTATGTGTAATGAATGTATATGCATATTATAAGATAAACATATAAACTCGATATTAGATTATTCAATATTTGATTTAATTTCTCTAATTACTCAAATAATAAATCTTAACCATAATTAAATAACTAATTATTGGTATGAATTAAAAAAAAATATTGTAGCAATCACAACATTTAATTTATATATGGAATTAATGAATAAGTTAATTGAGTAACTCGTGAATAAGTACGAGTTCGTTCGAAAAATAAATATATGAATAGAGATTAAACATGTTATCGAGCTTGGTGATAATTTCAAACATAGGTTGTGTTCGGACAAAATTAAACAAACTGAACTTACACATTCAATGCTTGGCCAGCTCAACTCGATCACAACCTTATGAAGTAGGTACACTAGAAAGGGACTGAGAGCTCCATATGTTTGAACAGGTATTTAAACAATCCGAGCAAGCAATATTAGACTTGTTCAAACAAAATAACTGAGGTTTAAATATTCTTCACATCAGGCTGTCCATTGCACATGCGACAAGCAATTATTCCACATTTTGGTTTGTCATCTTATGGGAGGGGCCGGACCGGACATAATTTATCATACTCAAATGGAAATTAATCAATTGAAGTAAAATAGATGTACAAACACGACATAATTGAGGGCGAGGGAGGTTGTTGAGGACAGTGCTTTTGCAGCTGTTTCAGTATATGACGTCTGGATCGAGGATTTATTTTTTAGGTGGGTTAGGCCGGGATCGGACGGTGGTCGGAGGAGAAAGACTGAAAATGTCAGGTCAAGTTAAGTTTAACAACAATGTCGGTACTCATTGTATGCAAGTAAACCCAGAAGGGAAAAGTTTCATGCACAATAGTTTGTTGTGCACAATTACTTGTATTGATGAATTTATGTGAGTAAATGGGTCTCACTCATGTGAATGGTTGTGCACAAATCTGTTGTGTAGGAATTAGTTCTCAATGCAGAAATTGCAAGGCATGCGCTGTAAAGCATATTGGCTAGCTATTATAATTTTTATTACAAGTTTTTTTTTTTTTATAAAATAATATAATAATTTTCACAATTTATAAAATAATATAATAATTCTTGTGAAAATTTTATGGTTTATTTTAAATTTTATAATATTTAACGATGTATATACTGGTTACGTTCTCACGTTATTTAAATTTTTTAAATAATACGACATTATATATACCGTTAAAAATTGTAAAATATAATATAAATTATAATGAAATTAATGGTTCCTCTCAAAATATAATTAATGAGTGTCGCTTATAATGTTAGTCACTAAAATTCAGTTCACGTGATATTTACTATATTTATAAACAGATGTAACAGTTTATATGACACTAATTTTTATAAAGAGTAATGCTACATCTCACACTTATTCTACTCTACCCATTATTAACAATAAATAAAAAATATCAAGAGTTGATGGGAACTGTGATATTTGTTAAAGTATTGATTAAATAATTAAATTTACATATTCTTATCAATTTAAACTATTAGGATAAGTGGTAAATTAACACGGTATTAGAGCAAAAGTTTCAAGTTTGAACATCATTTCTCCTATTTTAACTAAATATTTTAAGTGTTGAGTCTCACTCGAAATGTTAATTAAAGTATAATCAAACACTTAAAATTTATATTTTTCTATCTACTTAAGCTTTTAATTAATCGCTTATAAAATATTAATTGCTATACTATAAATGTGAAGTAGTAAGAGATTGTAGTAATTAATGAAAGCCATTTTTCTACTAGCACATTAACCCTCCCCTTCACCAACCAAATGTACGTGTGTTCTACTGGGAAAGCCAAATTAACACAGAATATATATCACTACTACCAAGACTGCTAGAAGCTACAGCATGTCTAGCCAGAGGCGCCTCAACCCACGAACTGTCGAGCCCAAGGGCCGACCGGTTGGCGGCACCGAGTACGGCTGGTACCGAGCGGTGCCCGGTGGCACTGGCATAGGAGTCCTCGCTCTCCTCCTCTCCAAAGCTCCAGATATTTCACGCCTGCAAAATGCCATCCACAAGCTCCAAAATTTCCATCCGATTCTCAAGTCCAGATTAATCCGCGCCCATTCCAACACAGTCTCCTTCATCACATCTCCGGCTCCATTCGTTCAAATAAAATCAGTCACTCTCTCCTCAACTTCTACCATTCTAGAATGCGCTCACAGTCCTGAAAACCACTCTAATATCTCACCCTTCCATTTAGTCCTCGAACATGAACTGAACCAAAACAGTTGGTATAGTAACACCGTCACCGCCGACATGTTCTTTGCGACCATATATGCTCTGCCCAACACGAAGTGGGTTGTGGTGCTCCGGCTTCACGTCTCGGCGTGCGACCGCACCACGGCGGTGTCTCTGCTGAGAGAGTTGCCGGCTTTGATGGGCGAAGGAGAAGGAGAAGGAGAAGGAGAAGGAGGAGAGACGCAGAAGGAAATGGGGAATCAAGGGGAGGTCATGAGTTTGGGAATTGAGGATCTTATTCCGAGAGGGAAGGCTAAGAAGCCTTTGTGGGCACGTGGGGTTGACATGCTTAGTTACTCCGTCAGTTCTCTCAGCCTCACAAATTTGAAATTCCAAGATCCAAGGTCTCCTAGATCGTCTCAAGTGGTCAGGCTGCAAATGAACCAAAGTGAAACGCACAGAATTCTCGCTGTAAGTTGATTTATATATGCATGCAAAAATTTATCCTTTTTTTAAAAAAATAAAATTAAATCCGATGTCTCTTATAGAACCAATCTCGATCTTCGTGGCATCCTCACACTTGGTAGGAGAAACAATTTTGTGGGGGTGACAAAGCTAGAGTTTTATTCGATTCCTGTAGAAAGGTCACTTTGCACAAGTTTGAAGTTTGCTCGACAAAAATGAATACACAAAATGGTCCTAGTCCAAGGGTTCTCCATCCTTAAAAAAAAAAAAAGATGATCCGATCCTTTTGCTTTGCACCTAAATTTATTCCTTAATTTCTTTCATAACAAAAAAAGGCTTGAGCCATAGGCCACTTTTTCTTCAAACAAATCAATATGTTTGTTAAAATCTTTATTTTCTTCGATCATAACAAAAACGTTAACAAACAACTCAAAACAGAATACATCCATAAAAAACAAAAACAGCTTTTAACTTTACATCTTGTCACAAAACTTTTCAGTTTTCAAACCATAAACAAAAAATTTCCGAATAATGGATAGGGATCTCCATTAAATTTGTTGTCCGGATTGTTATCAAGTTAGACAATAAATATGTAAGAGCTAATATGGGGTCACTTGACCAAATTTTTTTGTTAATTTATTCGAACAAATTGAAGATATATATGTTTGTTAAGATCTATGTTTTATGTCTTTTATTTTATCTCGCCGTAATAAAAAATTAACAAACAACACGAAATACAATTAAAAAAAAAAAGAAAAAAAGAAAAAAAAGGGACAACAACAACAACAGCTTTTGTCACGTCGAAACAATTTCCAAACAAAAACAAAAATACTCCCAAAATACATTAACGAACACCCACACAGTTTGATGACACTTTAATTTCTTGGGGGTACATGAATTAGTACGTTGTGGCTCAAATTATTATTAATTCATGCAGGGTTGCAAATCAAGAGGGATCAAACTATGCGGGGTATTGGTAGCAGCTGGATTGATAGCCGCAGACAGCTCTAAACGTCGATCTGATAATCAAGGAAAGAAGTATGGAGTGGCGACTCTCATTGATTGTCGTTCCATTCTTGACCCACCTCTTTCCTCTCACCATTTTGGTAACCTCTGTCAATATTTGCAAGATTTTATTTCAGCATTAATTATAATTGAATGTACCTCCTTATGTTTTAATTTTCCCGTTCTCTTTTTTATATTTTGAATAAAAAATAAGTTAATAAATTGTGTAGGAATTATAAATTTAAATTTTCAGGATTCTACCACTCTGCCGTCCTCAACACCCATCTCATCAAAGGAGGAGAAAAGCTGTGGGAGCTGGCCCAGAAAATCTACGTGGCATTCGCAAACTCTAAGAACAGCAACAAGCACTTCTCGGACATGGCAGACTTGAGCTTCCTCATGTGCAAGGCCATTGAAAACCCCGGCTTGACCGCCGCATCTTCCTCGAGGACATCCTTCATGTCGGTCTTCGAGGACCCAGTGGTTGATGATCATGACATGCAACAAGATCGGCTCGGACTGGAGGACTACATGGGGTGCGCCTCTGTTCACGGCGTCGGCCCGTCCATTGCAATCTTTGACACTATAAGGGATGGACGTCTGGACTGCGTGTGCGTGTATCCGGCGCCGTTGCACTCCAGAGAGCAAATGCAAGAGCTCGTTGATACCATGAAGGCTGTTCTTGTGGATGGTGGTAATTAATATAATTAATTTAGAGATTACTCTCAGTTTACATGTTCAATCAGATGATACCATTAATGCTTGCTGAGATTTTTAATAATAAGATCAAGTACGGTCTTTTTGGAAAAACGAAGGCTAAAGATTTTCGATTTTTTTTTTTTTTTTTTAGCTAATTTGGTTAGGCCTTCGATCTGCAAAAAATTATCGAAGAAATTAAAATTCCTACATCCAACTTCAATTTGGAGAGGCATTTTTTATTTTCCATTTTCTTTCATCTTAAGAATACAAAAAATAAAAAATAAAAAAATATTTAAATAAAGTAGTGAACAAAAAAATATTTAAATAAGAAATTAATAGGAAGTGAGATGTAAAATGCTTTGGAAAAACAAACAATTCGATTTTTTTTTTTTTTGTTTTAATAAAATTTCTATACACATTCCAAGAGATTCTCTACTATGCTCTTTATTTTCTTTAAATATTATTTTGTATGAAAAAAGTGTAAAAGAAAGAGGGAGAGAGAGAGTGAGTGAAAAAAGGAAATGAATAAATAAAATAATAAAAAAACTATTTGTAGTGTGAATAGTAAATAATTATAATTGTCTATTTACTATTCACACTAGAAAAAATATATATATTCAGCCGAAAACGAAAAATCGCTCATAATAGTTAAACTTGATTATTTTAAAACATTTGACTAACTTGCCGGTTGGAGATGCTCTTAGAGTTTGTAGTTGGATATATATATAGAGTTCCCGTGAAACTAAAGGCCCTCTAATATCTGCATTTTCCAACCAAAATTAAAGAAAAAGAAACTTATATGTGTATGAAATAACTTTGATGATTTTTATGTAGGTTGACAAAATAAATTAGAGAAAGTAAATCCTATCTAATTTATCATGGGAACGTATAACTTGATGTCTTAACCAATTATATTAGAGAATAATTTCTATAATAATGACCTAACATAAATTATATTTGTTGTGCCATTCAATAAAAAATGGACACATGTGTAATATTAAAGAAAGACGAAAACACAAAATTTTTACCAATTCTCTTACATATTCATCGACAAAACACCACTTCCCCGTTCAAGAGAAAACCTATGCCACACAGCCCACACTTTCCACCCCACCACCCTCTCCTTCGCTGGGTACTTCAAACCGCTGCCGAACCCCACACACGGGTTCCTTCGCCACTGCTCTGCCACCGATAAGTTCTGAAATCTATTGTCTTTTTTCTCTTTTTTTCATTTTCCTCCCCCTTATGCACTAAATTGGCCGTCACAACTGGCAACTACCAATCCCCTACCTAGTTGCCAGTTGGGACAGCCAACTATTTTTTAATGTTTTCTTCATTTTCACTATTCAATCAAAGAGAACATCAGGGTGATTGAGAAAATAAAGTAAGGTTAGAGTATTCACAGCAGTTTTCTTAAAATGGGTCTTTTCTTTAAGTTTTAAAAAAATTACAAAAACCCTTTCACATCAGCTGATAATGCTTTTACGTCGTGCAATAGACATTCCATTCAAAAAATAGAATAACTTCTATTAAAAATAAAATAAAATAAAGTGGAATAAAAATAACATTAAACTAGTCATTCTCAATGTTTATAAGAAAATGAAATTTGAAAATAATAGATCAATGTTCCTCATAATTTAAAGAATAATCATTTACTCGTGTCCTATGAGAATGGCTGTGTCCAAATTAAATCACCTTTTGTGCAGTGCATGTAATGTGATAGTAATGTCAATAATGCATATGAACAAAAAAAAAAAAAAATTGGATGGTTAAAGAACTCGCAAGCTAAATATTGATTCCATTATGTTGCAAAAGTATGACTATGTCGGTTATTGATTGTGATTAGTGGTGGTCTGGTGGATCCCCTAAGGAGCTTGGGGCTTGGCCCCCCAAGCCCCAAGGTTCTAAAAAAAAATCCAAAAAAAATGTAAATAAATAAATTTTAACCCCTATATTTTTTTTCTTCTAATTTTGACCCTTCCAAATTTTATTTTTTCTTCAATTTGACCCCCCAAGTTGAAGATTCTAGCTCCGCCCTTGACAGTGATTAACCATCATAATACATGTACAGATAATATAACAATAGTACTCTGGATGATAACTACTTATAAATTCTTAAATTACTTAAAAGGTTGAAAATATAAAAGAGAAATGATTCATTTTCTCCTATGGTCATTCTCCTATTTTCAAACTTTTCAAAATTATCGTTGGATATATAGGGTTTATGTATTATGTATATCCCACACATGATCTCACATATCCAATGGTAATTTTGAAAAGTGGAAGAATAAGCTAGAAAATGACTCAATTTGGAATTTTTTATTATTATTATTTAATGATAAACTTAGAGAAGTATATATACAACTCAAAATCATCAATTAAATAAAGAAAAACAAAATAATCTTTGGGTTTTCATGTGATTTCGATATAGTCTATTAGTTTTTAATTTTGACAATTAGACTCTTAGATTTTCTTATGGTTTCACATAGCTTTCTTTGTCAACTTATTATCCAATTAATTAATTGTATTTCACGTCAAACAAGTCGATTACGAAAAAAAAATCAATAAAAAAGACAAGAATAAAATAGGAATTTTTTTTTTAATATTTTTTTAATTTTGTAGTACATAGGAAAGTTAATTAGGTGAAATGTATCTATAAACTTATAGCATAAAAGAGAGAAGAATATCCTTTCTCAATTTCAAGTAAAACGGAAGTAAACTTTTTTACATTTAAATTTTGTTTTATTGAATCTAACGGTATATGTGATGTTACGCATTTAGACCATAAAATAATATATCCCAATTTTACTTGAAATAGAAAAGGTAAGATTATTGTCAAATTAATAGAATTATCTCGTAATAAAGGATAGTGTAAATATAGGCACAGGGATAATTGTTCCAACGTCCAAACAGCCCCCTTCCTTGATTTCTTCTATTTTTTTTTTTTTCTCTCCTCTCTATCCCTCACTCTCTTCCTCGCGTCACTTGGCCCGCCACTATCAGTCAGAATCTGACCGGAAAATCAAGAGTTTTCGCTCTAGGTTCGTCTACTCAAAGAAATACGGTAAAATATCTTTTTTTTTGGAGCTTGGATTCAATTATTATCATATTGATTGGGGATTGTGTATGGATTTGATCTGGTTATGTCGATGTTTAAGGGCTGTTTAATGGCCGGTTGGGGGTATTTTGTTTTGATAAATGTTTAGAGGTGAACATGGTTTTTCTTCAATCCTTGTTTGGCTTTAATTGGTCATTAACAAAAAAAGGTTATAGCTTTATATCAGGCAATGAGTTCGTCTCTCTTTTGTAGCATCTTGAGTTCTGGGCCTTGTGCCTATGTGTTTATTTTCTTTTTTGTTTCGGTGTCTTGTTCCCTAATTCAGTTTTACTTGCTCTGCAGCAATCATGGCAGATGACAATAGCAACGATGTGAAGGAGGAAGTGGCAGATGTAGGTTTATTCATCTCCTCCCACTCTCTATTAATATATTGATGCCCATTTTGGTGGGTGTCTCTAGCTTCTGGCTTCTCATTTTTACATGTTGTAGGGATTAAAATGTTGGTTAAAGGAACAGATTAAGGCGATTAAATGTGGTGTTTGGTTAGATTTTTTTTGGGTGTTTCTCTTGTATACTGTACTAGGGTTGAGCCTTTTTTTTTGGATTTTGAAAGAAAGATATTACTTAGAAAAAAATGTGGTGTGTGATTAGTGCAACTTATACAATCTTACACTAGTTTTGTTTCATCCTGAAAAACGTTTCCTATATTTGTCGGTGTTTTTGCAATCAAAAAATGCAAGTGGATGGAAAATGATTTCCTGTTCAAAGGAAACTAGGTTGAATGCCAAAGCAAAAGTAATTTTCTGCATCACTTAACACTACAAAGGAAAATGATACCTTTGTCTTTCACTTCTCTCTCTCTCTCTCTCTCTCTCTCACACACACACACACACAAACACAAACATTGCTTTCTCTCTCATTCACGCTACTGGGCCACCATCTGCCATTTCTTTTCCACCAAGCTCTCCCCCTCTGATGGGCAAATGCTCCAATCCCTCCCCATATCATCTCCCTCATCCATGAGCAAGTCCACCATGTGCAACCCATTGATAAAAGTGCCAGCCTCCTCAAAGAACATGTCTTCTGCCTCCACCTCCTTCCTTTAGGATGGCCTCTCTCTTTAAAGAGCTTGAAACAAAGCCATCTTGAAGAACCTCACTCCTTATCAAAATCTTGTTGTCCTTGACGTGACTATCAAGCTTGGCGAAGATGGAATTGAGAAAGCAAGGAGAAGGCGTCATTTAAATTGTGGGAATTAGAGTGGAGGAGGTCAAGGGAGAAAGGGTTGGATTATTGTGTCTTTTTGGGTGATTTTGGCCAAAAGTTGCTGGTTTTTTGAACCCCATTCCAGTGCACCACGACTTCAAACCTCCTGCATCCCTTCCATTGGCGCTTGCTCTCTCTTTCATGTTTGTTGAAATGCCATAGAGAAAGGAGATGAATTAAGATTGTATATTTGTTGTGAAATTATGTAAACTGTTGGTTTTTTAGATGATTTTTTTTTTTTTTTTTTTTTGTGTTTTTGGGATTTCTGAGCTTTTACATGAAGATTGTGGTGAAAACACACATTTATTATTTTTGGATTTATTTTTAGGATTTCAATTAAATAACAGAGAACCGATCATTTATCCTGAATTCATTTTTTTGTTGAAAATATTTTCACTTGGAAAATATTTTATGTTAAAACAGAGTGTCTTAAACTATGTCAATGCTGAGACTGAGATTTTCTGTAAAGTATGATTTAGCTGCAATTAAATTTTGTAAATAGTCACATGTCCAAAAGAAGTATTTAATGATATACCTAAAGACCTTATTTGTAGGCATTTATGGATCTGTTATTGCTACCCTTAGATGTTTTCTACTTATTACTACCCACCTAAGACGAAATTGTGGCAGTTGGTTGGTAATTTGTCTACTTGAACCACTCCTAAGTTTCCCCTTGACTACAGCGTCACGTATGTTATATTTCTGAATGAATAGATTGATTGCAGATTGCCCCATTTGATCCTACTAAAAAGAAGAAGAAAAAGAAGGTTGTAATTCAGGATCCTGCTGCTGATGATTCTGTGGACAATTTGGCTGAGAAGGCTGAAAACTTGTCAGGTATCTAAATTGAATGACTGTCAATTTTTAGATGAGTAGATGGCTAGAGGCTTAATCTTTTCCTCGCAGTTTCTGATGGGCTTGAAAGTACTTTCTCTGGGTTAAAGAAGAAGAAGAAGAAGCAAGTAAGTAGTCATTATATCTACAGCTGTGTGTGTGTGTGTGTCATTATATAATGCCGGCACAATAACTTTTGATACTCGGTGTGGTTGTAGGTAGAAACCCCTTTGGATGATGAGAATGGGGATGTAGGGGAAGATTTGGATGGTAATATGCTGCATGTGTAGTATTTGCACTATCTTTTGAAAGCCTGTTAGAACTATTAAGATTTTTTGTGTTTTTCATTTAGATCATACTGGAAAGGATGAAGAAGAAGACGGAATTATGCTACAGCCACGTTATCCATGGGAAGGAAGTGATCGCGATTATGAATATGAGGAGGTATATTTATGAATTTCTATGTTGCTTGAGCTCTCTTTTGAAGTTGACATTATCATTTGTTATGTGTTCTGAGTTTTATGTACAATCAATAATTAATTTATTTTCTTTGTTACGATTTTTTTTTTTAGAAGTTTATAGATGCACAATATAGGATCATGTATACTGCATCACACTATTTAAATCATTTTTAGTTTTTGAGGATCGTTCCTGGGCTTTTAAGTGACCTATCCTTCAGAAAATTTCCTTTAGATTAAGAGCACATTTGTACTATGTTCCTCTGACCATATTGCAGCATGCCTGTGATTGAAACTTGAGGGGTTCTGTGTAGTTGGGGCTATTTGCTTTAGGGAGTTTGGTAAGTCAATGTGCTTGCCTAGTTTTAGGTAGGGAGGCTGAGCATGGTATAAGGAGCCCTCTATCTGCGTAGTTCTTGTTGCTGGGTGCAATAGAATGATCTTGCCTCTGGTTTATGGATGATTTGAGATGTCACTGATTTCATCCCAATAGTACCTGAGTTTTTGTTGCAGCTTGTTCTTGCATTTTATTAGAATGGCTAGTTCAAGTCCTTTGGTTGCCACCCCTTGGATCCGGTATGTTGCCTGTGCTGGGGACTCGCTTTCTTGAAGCCAAAAATCTTCTTCTTCTAATTATTTTTTTTTTTCTCTCTGGTGGGTTGCTCTGCTCTCCCATCAGGGCAAAGCACCACCAGCTCTTGGGTCTTGTATCTATTTGCTCTAACGTAGCATATTTACCACTTATCACAAGTGTGGTTGTTGTGACACCATGACATAATAGATCTAGACTATATATCCTATCTTAAAACCTTTGCAAATGGTTTTTTCTCTGATACTGTTTGCAGCTTCTTGGTAGGGTGTTTAACATTCTTCGGGAGAACAATCCAGAGCTGGCTGGAGATAGGCGTAGGACGGTTATGAGGCCTCCACAAGTTCTTCGTGAGGGCACAAAGAAAACTGTTTTTGTGAATTTCATGGATCTCTGCAAGACGTATGCTTTTTTAATTCTTTTGCTTTCTGCACTCCCTATATTGTGAACACTTAATAATTCGTCATTACAATTTTCCTTCATGTCGGTTAATTATAAACATGCTCGGTGTTGATTGATTCAAACTTTTACCTTACACATTCTCCTAACAATCTGTTTCATTCTGTTTTCATCAATGTTTATATTTGTATTCCTAGTGCGTGAAGGTTATGTTCTGGAAAAGATCTTGTTGTAATTGTATGTAATCATTTTACTGCATCAGCATGCACAATGCGCTGCCTTCAGAGTTCAGACATTGCATAAATATCTTTGCTATAGGCTGTATTTGGAACTTTTTCTGGTGATAATAATTAATTTACCTAGATTTGGGCTTGAGTTTATTGAATGACATGTTCTCTGGTGGTGTTGTTTTTTGTTTTATAATGCTTGTTCATTTTTTAATTTATTTTAAATATTAACTCTTGCCTTATGCCCTCCTGTAATTTTATTTTTATTTTTAAAAAAAAAGGATGCATAGACAGCCAGATCATGTCATGGCTTTCCTGTTGGCTGAATTGGGGACAAGTGGATCACTTGATGGGCAGCAAAGATTAGTTGTGAAGGGACGATTTGCACCCAAGAATTTTGAAGGAATCCTGCGCCGATATATCAGTGAGTATCGTGTTTACTTTTTGTTTTATAAAAAACTGATATTACTGTTGGTTGAAACCGGAAATTGTTGCTCTTGCTGCCTTACTAAGTTGGTTATGTATATGGACTGCAATGAGTCTGAAAAAATTATTTGACACGATCTGTACTTTATGCATCTTACTAATTGCTGTATTTTATAGTGTTTTAAATTCTTGTTGATGGCTTCTCCCACTTTTCAGATGAGTATGTCATTTGCATTGGATGCAAAAGTCCAGACACTATACTTTCAAAGGAGAATCGTCTCTTCTTTCTCCGATGTGAGAAGGTAACTTCTAAACATTTGTTGTTATCTACCCTCTCTGTCTGCATGGTAGGTGACAGACTGGGCTGGATAGTATCTAAGTCCTTGATGAAACGTTTGCTCCTGCGTTGGTTACAACTGATATTTCTTGGAAATTAGTCCTCATGATATCGGGATTTTTTGTTTGTTTTTCAAAAGTTCTATTTTTTAGTCCTATTATTCATAGTATTTCAGTTGACTGGATCTCTGGATTCATATGATCTAGTGTTATCCTGGGTACAACTTTGTGGATGTTTTTATTCAAGAATGTGTCATATTTCTTAAATATCCTGTCTCATTGGCTGTTGGGAAAATCCTTTACTGGATCAACATATTCATTTGAGCTGATGCTATTGATTCTGGGTATGACTTTTTGGATTCTTTTAATATTTTTTGGTTTTTGTAGTGTGGTTCTGGACGATCAGTTGCTCCGATTAAAGCTGGTTTTGTTGCTCGTGTTGGCCGGAGGACTGCCGGGACATGATCTGGCCTGGGGTTCTTTATCTAGTAGGAGATTCATAGTTGAGTGGTTCATGAACCTCAAGAATTTTGAGTTTTTTGTCTGCTTGCAAATATACTCTTTGTTTGAGTGGAAGTCAACTATTGTACCTCCTTGTATGCGGGTTTTGATTCGGAGATGCCTTCTTTTACAGTTTGCTTGAAATGATTATAGACTGTCTTTTTGAGGTTGCCGATTTTCCTACGTTCTAGATGATGGATGATTGTGTTGAAAGTTGCATGCCGGTATGTTGCATACACGTTGCCACTTTATTTAAAAAATTTAAATGACGTCACATATTATCGCTATTAAATTTGTATTAAATATGTGAAATCTAATTATGTATTAGGTGCAACATAATATATATATTAATGGGTAATGTTCCCTTCAAAAAAAAAAAAATTAATGGGTAATGTTAGATACTATATTCTTATTTTATCCTATCTTACTAAGTTGATGTGATAATGCTCGATCAGTCTTTATACCAATTTGTGTTTAAAAAAATTTGTTAATTGTATTGTCACATCAATCCAATAGAATGAGTGTATCGTGTAATATGACTCATTAATTTAATTTAATTTTTTTTTATTACGTATTGGGTGATTTTGGTATATAAGTAAATGTTTCATGAGGTTGTCTCAACCAACAAGTGAGTATATTGGTCACATCGTAGGTTAAGTTTGAACTGTCTAACTGATTTAATTTTCGGATAATATTAATTCCATCAATCTTTTTAGAGTATAATATTTTAAAATAATGCTATAAACTATATTTTAATTTTATAACTATTTCATACTACTAAACCCGCCGTCTTAATCAACTATTGGTTTTTTTAAAGAATTAGTTGAGATTTCTATATTAGCATTGGGAGATAATTGTGGGATAAAGATATATTTTCTAACATTATTAAACATTTTATAATGAGTAATGCTACATTGACATGCTACACCAGACTAATATGATAGTATCCATCACCCCTTGTGAAATGAAGTTTTAGTATTTAGCATTTCTATTTTATAATGGGTATTGTGTAGAGTTTCTTTGAATTTGAATTGTGATAATTAGCGATTTATCAAGTGGTCACAATTAATCCACGTAATCCTTTTTTTTTATTTTTTCTTTTCTCCTCTAAAAGCAGCATATAAGCACTCTCAATGACTTATACCTTTTTATATGCAAAGTAGTTAACTAAAGCCTACTGTATCTATTTTAACTAAAAGGTTTCAAAATGTACTATACATCCGATTATCTATTATTTTACTATATCATTTAAATATATATATATATATATATTTTATTCTTTCTTTATTTTTCTTTTATTTTAACTCTTAAATTTTTTTCAATGATAAGTCGTCTTTTTTTTTCTTTTTTTTTTTTAACATGTTTTATTTATTATTATTATTATTATTTTTTATAATTATTTGCTACAAAGTCAACCAAATTTTTGTTCTAATATGAGGTGATTCGTATAAGTGTAACCTTAAAATGACAAACATAAATTTTGTCATATAGACATACTCTGAAATATAATTTCCAGAATCATAAATATATTAAAATATTGTTATAACGTAAATAAGTTTTAGTGAGAGAGGAGGGAGAGAGAGTGAAAGAAAGATAAACAAATAAAAAAAGAGATACGTTACAAATGCATTTTGTATTTGATTTGCAAAATTGGATGAAAGAACTTTTTAGTAAATTGGTTAGCTATTTTAGCCTAAAAGTGTAAATGGCTAAGCCGCTAAGGCATTATTAAGCATCTATAGTAAGCTCTCCAAATTTTTTTAAAATTTTGGTTAAAAAATCTACTTTTATTATTTTAACTACTACTTTTAACAACTTTTTACATCAAACTCTTTAAATATTTATCTATTTCAATTGTATATTAATTTTAAGCAATTATTCATAACAAATGAGGAGAGAGAGAAAATGAAAAGTGAAGAGAAAGAACAGATAAATGATTAAATATTCAATAGCTCATGGGATTTATAAGCCAAATTTAGAATGAAATTCTGATTAGAGCTAAAATAGAAAAATTAAATAGGGTTTGTTAAGGTGGACTATTTTGAGTTAATTCACCATATTTGAATGAAAAATTTAAAATGGGGAATTAACTAGATCTGACTTCCATGGAATATTCCATCTAAGAACAGTAAACACTTGGAAAATTAGTTGGTTTTACAGAGATGATATAGTTAGACTTTTCCTCACAATGTGACTGCTCCTCTCTCTCTCTCACCAACATGTCCGGTGAGCCACAAGCACCCGAGGAGCGACCCGTTGGCGGCACCGAGTACAGTTGGTGCAAGGCTGTGCCCACCGGCACGGGCACCACAGTCCTAGCCCTCCTCCTCTCTAAACCCCCAGAAATCTCATCCATCCAAACTGCCCTCCACAACCTCCAAAATTCCCATCCTATCCTCCGCTCCAAGCTCCACTTCAACACCACCACTAGGACCTTCTCGTACCTCATTCCCCCCACCCCTCACCTCCAAATCCAGCCGTTCGATCTCTCATCAACGGCCCGCATCCTCCAAAGCCTCCACACCCCAAACGACAACGACGACCACCACCACCACTACTCCATCACCCCCTTCCATCTAATCCTCGAACACGAAATCAACCAGAACACGTGGCGCGATCCTGACCAACCGTCGTACGCTGACGAGGATGTCTTCTTTGCGAGCCTCTACACTCTAAGCGAAGCCCAGTGGGCCCTGACGCTCAGGCTTCACACGTCAGCATGCGACCGTACGGCCGCGGTGTCACTGCTCAAGGAGCTGCTGACGTTGGTAGTGAATGGAGGGGAAGGGGCAGAGACGGAATTTGGGGATAAAGGAGAGGTTAATTTGGGAATTGAGGAATTAATCCCAGCAGGCAAAGCCAACAAGCCGTTTTGGGCGCGTGGAGTGGACATGCTTGGGTACTCTTTGAATTCGCTGAGGACGGCGAATTTGGACTTCAGGGACGTGGAGTCGCCTAGAAAAACTCAGGTGGTGACGCTGCAGATGAGTTCAGATGACACTCAGAAGCTTCTTGCAGTAAGTTCTAATTTTTAATCTCAATTATTGGATTAGGCGTCAAATCTTAATCATTATATTGTTCGTTTTTAAAGGCTAAACTTTTATTTTATTAGTATTTATCAATACTACCACCAAATCAGTAATTATCATCTCCGTATTTCTTAAATTTGAGGAGAAAATATATTTAGGGTCCGCCTCGATTTACGATTTAAAAAATTACGATTTTAAAATGTTCAACTTAAAAAAATAATTTTTAAAAATGTAGTTAAACGTTTGACAAATTTACAGTTTAACTTATAAATTTACAGTTTAACTTAAGTTATTCTTTAAAATTTTACGTTTTCAAAAAAGTATTACATTATCCAAAACGTAGTTAAACGTTTGACAAATTTACAGTTTAACTTATAAATTTACAGTTTAACTTAAGTTATTCTTTAAAATTTTACGTTTTCAAAAAAGTATTACATTATCTGCAATTTGAAAAATTAATTTTTTATATTTTCAAATCGTAATTTTTTAAAAACACAATTTTTTAAAAATTCATTTTCTGAAATTTAATTTAAAATCGTACTTTTTATTTATGAAACTGTAATCTCAAACGCACCTTTAATCCACAAGTTTTTGTTAAATTTCAATTTAGTATTGAAATTTAATTAACAATTAAGTCCTTAAGTTTTATCTTATCTAAAATAGATATTCTGTCACCTTGCCAATAAATTGATGCGACGAGGCTCGCATTTGTCACCGATCTTATGTTTTACGTGACAAATTTACTCTAAATAAAAAATAAAATTAATTAATTAATTTTTATTTTTATTTTTTAAAAAAAAAACAAAACAAAAGGTGGCCAGCTTCCCCTCAGAGATCTATTGAGGGGGTTTGCCCACTTGCCCTAAGCCCTTGATCGAATTTGCATTTATTAATAGATTGGGGATTTTTTTTTTAATTTCTTTTTTTTTTTTTTAATTTCTTTTTGGTGAGTAATTAATATAGCTTGGATTTGGGCTGGAAAATGATGGACACGAGACTCAATTCGATTTTAATTAGACATGTTTGTCGTTATCAACCAGGGCGAGTTGCGTAGACTTGACTCTTAAGTCTTAAGTCTTTTTCAAAGTAGGGTCTCTTACCCTTGAGCAAGACTCTTTTGTTTCGCTGCGAGCGATGGGGTGTCGACGTGTTTGTTGGCCGTAGCTGTCAAGCCTGACTTTTCTCATTCATCGAACTCAAAAGGACAGAAATTTCGTATAAATTAAATAGGAAGAATATTCCTCCAACCAAGCTTTTAAAAGTGCGATATTTCTTTTAGCATATGAGTATTAATTTTTTTTTTTAAAAAAAAAAATTATTTTATGAGATATGCTATTTCTTCAATTCTTGTCTAACTCTCATTCAACATATTTTTTAAATCAACCATTAAATCTGTTTTCTTACATTTACGTAAATCCTACACATTTAATAGTTGATTAAAAAAAATGATAACTTTACTTGAACGTACCGAGCTATTGGCCTATTTGAGACTTAAATGTACTGAACTTCAAAACGTCTCAAATTATGGTATCTAATTTTCAAAATGTCTAAAATACAGGTTTTCTGTTAGGATTTTCCGTTAAATTCTACCAAAATTTTAAAAATACCCCTGTGTTTATTTTTTTTTAAAAAAAGATTTAGGCATATATATTTTTTGCAAATTTCGTTAAATTCTGACCAACACCAAAATCCTAGTAATTTTTCTTTTCTTTTTATTCCTAAAAAAAAAAGGAGGGGTATTTTGAAAATTTTTGTAGGATTTAACAGCAAATCCTTACAGAGTACCTGTAATTGAAACGTTTGAAAAATTGGATACCATAATTTGAGACGTTTCGAAGTTCAGTACCCCTTAAGTCAAATATAATGATAGTTCGATACCCTTAAATGAAATTATCCCTTAAAAAAAGTTTTGGAATATAAGAGTTGGACATGAGTTGGAGAAATATTATTTTTCTTTTTTAATAGCATGTGTTTTTTACATGCTCAAGGTACATATGGTACTTCTAGAGATTGAGTTTGAGGAATTTCTACAACTTAATTCGGAAGAAATTTATATTGGAATTCAAGATTTTTATTTTTATTTTTATTTTTAATTTTTTTTTGGTGTTCTTGAAACACGGCTTTTAACCTTATACTATGCAGGTTGTTGTGGACTACTTCACCAAGTATTAAGCCTCATTGGTTCATATATATAATGAGATCATCGGAGGAGCAAATTAGTGGTCCTTCCTTTGTGTACTATTCATTAACAGTTTTAACTCGTTAAATTGACATGTGTCTAAAATGCACGTGAGAATTATATGTTCTATTAAAAATACATGTGATTTAAAAAAATACATGCGAGACTCGCATACATTTCGGAAACATGTCACTTTAATAGATTATGTTTTGGAGTAAAATTTTCTAACTTAATTTGGAGAAAAACTTTGTCTTTGTACATAATCTAGAAGAATTTTGGGAATTTGTCAAAAGCAAGCAATAGACCAATAGGTCCAATAGACATGAGTACATATGCTTTTTCTGACTAACACAAGCAAGAAGTTTTGGTGTTGAGTTGGTTGACAATATCTTTTAGTTCTAGGTTTTATTCTTTTTTCATCCAAGACCTGGCCACTAAGATTTTGACACAAATTTTGAAGGGATGCAAGTCAAGAGAGATTAAACTATGTGCAGTCTTGGCAGCGGCCGGATTGATTGCAGCTTATACCTCTAAACACCTCCCTGATCATCAGAGGGAGAAGTATGCTGTTGTAACTCTCACAGACTGCCGTTCAATTCTTGATCCTGCCCTTTGCAGTCACCATCTAGGTAAACCCTATTTCCTAAGCATCCTATGCACAGTACTACTTATATGATGATGGGTTTTTATTGAAGGATCATCTAAAATGGTGAATGGCAAAAACACATCACCATTGCATCCTTTTATATAGATGCAATTGTGCCTCTTCACAACAAGTGCTACTCTTTCAAGAGTCGCATTTGTTAAACAGATACAACCCTTGAAAGGGTTGTTTGTTTACCATGAACAAACATCTCCCATGGCCCATGGGAGTGATGGCGCATACTATTATGTTATGATCACCCAACCACATCACATGCCTTCAATTATGTGGTTTTTATGCCTTAAAAGTCTTGCTCAAATAATCTCTCAAACTAGGTGTTTGTAACGTACAGGATTCTACCATTCTGCCATTACGAATACACATGACATATATGCAGAAGAAAATCTATGGGAGCTGGCAAAGAGATGCTACATGTCCTTTACAAATGCTAAGAACTCCAACAAGCATTTCACTGACATGTCTGACCTGAACTTCCTCATGGTTAAGGCCATTGAAAATCCCGGATTGACCCCGTCATCATCCTTGAGAACCGCCGTTATCTCGGTGTTTGAGGACCCTGTCATTGATGATTCTGATGGAATACATCAACAGCTTGGATTGGAGGATTATGTGGGATGCGCTTCAGTCCATGGAGTGGGTCCATCCATCGGCATATTTGATACCATACGAAATGGTGGTTTGCGTTGTGCGTGTGTGTATCCATCGCCGCTGCATTCGAGGGAACAGATGGAAGAGCTAATTGATCACATGAGGAGAATTCTTGTGGATGCTTGTAACCAGTTGGAGAGTGAGAGCTAGACGCTTTCATTTGAGATAGACCTTTTCTTGTGAGCGTGTGATGCTCGAATGCCTTCCTTCTTTCTTTCTTTCTTTCATCCATCATGCGCTAAATCATGATGATGGGACTATGAATTCGAACCAGCAGCCATTGCATTTGATCTTGTACCACAGCTCATAATCAATAATTTCCATTTCCT
Organism: Alnus rubra; assembly: GCA_028654335.1. NCBI lineage: Eukaryota > Viridiplantae > Streptophyta > Magnoliopsida > Fagales > Betulaceae > Alnus > Alnus rubra. Next base: position 1,816,412 of record JAJPGS010000281.1, read on the forward strand.
AAAAATGGTGAAATATCTAATACAAGGTCTTCATACTTAAAATGATCACATATATCAAAATTTCTTTCACAGCCCCAATTAGCTGGTCCATTCAAGAAAAGTTGTTAAGACATGAAACAGACAAGAGTGACTCAGCACCGGTGTTGGCAAGGAACACTTTGATGCTTAAATCTATAGAGGTTTTGAGAGAAATAAGGAGCTATATAGAGAGCAAAGGTTTTAGATTTTTTACTTGCTAAAACGAACTTCTATTTATAGAAAAATGGATGTACCACTGAGTGTTACATGGTACTTTTGGATCGGGGTAGTGACCTTGGCCACATGATACCATCTAGTTGAGGAACATACTGTCGATAAAACTGAGCTACAAGGATAACTGATACCCTTAGTAGAGCCTGCTTATCGTCATGACATGGCCGGTGACTTGCAAACGCTTTACTTGGCACAGTTGTCAGAGTAGTCTTATCGTTTGTTGGTCATTCCCTTGCATCGTGTCCGTCAAGAACAGGATCGCGAAGCTGAGGACCTTGATCAGCAACTCCCTCGGGAAAGGGGCTGACTTGTCTGGCACAGCCTAACCTAACCTGAGGGTAAATAGACTTTGCTAGGCCGCAAAGATTTAAGTGGGCCTTGCGATGCCGAGGGGGCCTCTAATAAATGGTATCACTATATACATATATTTGAGACTAAAAATTAAGATTGGCTACTATTAAAATTAAGCTTGACCCTAGTTCATATCTTCATGCTTTGGCTCCTAATTAATGAAAAATTCTGATTCTTTCTACAATAAAATATGTCCCAACGAACCTTAACAGTAAACTATTAGGTCGGATCAAAATGTCCAAAATCAGGTCACCCAAATGGATCGGCCCAATCCTCCACCCCAAGAGGAGTAAAATATCCCAAAGTAAACCGATGGCTCTCCACGTCATATCGGTTTTGGGCTTGTGGCCGGCCGGGTCGGAACAGAATACAAGACATACTCAACGAACATGAGCAGAGAGCACGAGCTGCTGTCCAACCGCGCGGAAGATTCACATCCTGCATGGTCGGACGCGTACGAGAATTACTTGGTTTAACAGCCGATATATCATCGGTTTTGTTTGGGATAAATTCAATGTACATGAGAACGCGCGTACGGCACCGTTGTGTCTGAATAGTCTGAATCCAACTACTATTCATGCCCGGAAAAACCTTCTCTGAGTTCCGAGACTCTTGATCTCATTAAATCTAGTTTAAAAAATTGGAAATTTATGACAAATATGAACAAAATTAACTCAGCCATTTTGGAAGAAAATGAGGTTTACATATGTATATGATCATACATGTTATAGTACGTACTGTAACACCCATTGAATCATGATAAGCTAACTCTATTACAGTTGCATGAAAAAGCACTTATACGTTGGTCTAAATTAATTAAACAGCTAATTCTATTCTGCTATTTATGTGTATATATGATCAAAATATATATTCTGCTACTTAATTAATTAAACAAACTCCTCAACAAGCTTCCCGAAGTCAAACTTCCCGTTGCTGCCTTCTACGGCATTTAAAACCTCTTGGAAAGTAGAGACACTGCATGGAACCACGAGGCCGGAGTTTTGCTCGAACCCGAACTCGTTGTATGACTTCTCCAGCAACATCTTGATGAGCGGGTGGGAGAGAAAGCCGGTGGGAACGACGAACCGTTGGCGCTCCTCTCCTACATATAGCGCGAAGAACCCCACTGGGGTTGTGGAAGAAAGAGAAGCAGCTTCCTCAAATTCTTTGAGCAAACATTCCCGATGCGACGGCTCCTTATTATGATCAACTCCAGTACTACCCTTAACTACCTTTACCTTCTTTGCTAGCTTCTTGAAGGGCACCATTTTGCTCCCCAGCATTTTTCTCGATCTCTGTACTCTTCAGAGAGAGAGAGAGAGAGAGAGAGAGGATGATGAAGATTGAGGTCAATGAGAGAACTTTGGATAGTGGAAAATGGAAATGGTGGGTGGGGAGGATTTTATTTGTAATAATGGGCCATGGGAGGAATGTCGCGACAATGTCAAGTTTTGACTTTAATATTAAAAAGTTTCCCTTTCTTTTTTTTACTAAAATTTTGTTTTTTTTTCTTAAAAAAAATAAAAATAAAAATAAAATTTTCACTTTTTTTAATTTTTTTTTTAAAAAAAAATATAGGGGTATTTTTGTCTTATTAAAAAAATTGTAAGGTCAGTTTTTTTACATTGTCAATTGAATAGTAGTTTTAGAAGAGTATGTGAATTTTTTCTCATTTTTTTTTTATATAAATTTCTTATAAATTGGGTTGAAAAATTTCCTTCAAGTTATTTTTTATACATAAAACTGTCGTGTGTTTCTTAGCAAGTGGGAATAAAATGATCAATACAAAAGAAATTTTATAAAAGTGGACAGAAGAAATTCTTGAACCCAATTTAGAATAAATTTGTGACCTATTTTTTGTTTCTTTAGAAAAATGCTTAGTACAGTCATTACTATAATTCTCTTATTCATAATTAGTGAAATAATTAATAATATGTATGGTTGACAAGTTAGATTTTGTTAGTTAATTATTACACCAATAATAAAAGTGTGACATCAGTTTATATATGAATTGTAATAAAACTTTGTATTATCCCTAACAATACACTTTTCTTTATCTTATAAAACTGTTTTTATTTAGTAAAAAGTTTAAGAGCAATTAATAAGAATCTCAACCAACCACTTAAACAATGAAAAATCAATGATGGGATGGCACTACATTATATTCCACATTTATTGGTCCTGATGATAATCCCAGTCACAGTAATGCTTGCTCTATTTAAAGGTCCACAAAAGCCCTAAAAATGCTATCTCACATGCCATCATTGGCATGTAAAGCTGATAAGATCAATAAAATAAAATAAAATAAAAATAAAAATAAAAAATATGGGAATTCATCATTTGCTGAAGAATCTATTGTGTTTGAATCAAATGCCAACCATTAAATATTGTTACTCTAATGCCCAAAACGACTCTTTAAATCCCAAACAACCATCTATACCTTATCCCTATATACCTAGCTAAAATTATTGGAGCCTAAATTCAGTCACTAATGAAAAGAAAAAAACTAATCCTCCGTTGGGTTGTTTCACACATTTTTAAACGTCTTGACTCTTGGGATTACTTTAAAATCGTGTATTCATTAGATTAAGATCATTTATAACTATTTGACCGACATCGAGAGAATTCAGATTATGAAATCTACTTGACTAAATAAAAATTAGGCTGCACAACTATTTATTCGGTCAGATGAATTTTATAAGTGATCTCTTACGATCATCTATTCGAATTCTTTCAAATTCAAACAAATAATTATAGAAGATTAAGAACCCGTTTTCATTAGCTTTATTGGGAATTCCTATCTTTTCAAACCGCTCGTTTTAAAACTCCTAAACACACCTAAACGAGGACAGAGAAAAAAGAAGAGGATAGTTAGTCTAGAATCCAAGGAAGAGTGGTTCGTGGGTGGCATGACGCATGTTGGATGCCACAATTATTGGGGTAAATTAATCAAGTGTAGGGCATATTCTTGAGGATAATCATGGAACCACGTAAAAAACTGAAACGCGTTAGGTCCAAAAAGACGTGCGAAGACCACAGAGAAATGAGAAATCTGGAGCGGCCGATCGAGGCCGGAGACTTGAAACAGGGGATCGTTGACATGGGAAGTGCCTCCAGCCTCCACGCAGAAAAGGACACAGAGTGTAGAGTGTAGACGGGGTGGGGGTGGGGGTGGGGGTGGCCCATGACACGCATTGACTCCGAGAGTGATGGCGATGCGATGGCGTGCCGGATGGTTCATGACCATTTGTACTTGAGAGCGTACCGCATTGGCGAAGACTTCTGGAACTTCCAAAAGCTAATCAACTAAAAAGATTGCCAAAAAGAAAGAGATATGTACGTCAACAAATCTGTCAATTTGCCAAAATAAATTCAATTTGTGGAAATGTTTTCTTTACGGGAGCATCACAACATCAGCACAATACCCTCTCGCATGAGGATGAGGTCCAGTGTCTGGGCTCTATCCTCATGTGAGGAAGTATTGTACACATATTGTGCTGTTGTAATAAAACTAACATTTCCCTTTCTTTACGTGCTCGACGGTTTTTATAACAAAAATGGTTTTTGTACAACATAAATGTGCACAATATTTATACAATAAGACATATTGGTAAGATTCACGTTGTGCAACTAACACATCCCTTCCTATAAGGATGTGGCTTGCATACGGTAGTTTTTACTACCGTATGCATGCTATTGTGAAAAATAGTACCCTTTTTTACTAAACAGTTCAATATTTTGCTTAAAAGACGTTGTTTTAAAAACTAAATAATACAAAATTTATTAAAACTTTAAAATTATTAAATAATTATTATTATTAAAAAGCAAAAAAATTTAAAAACCCACCCCATTTTTGGCTAAGGGGGTGGAGCCACGGCCATCCCCTTGGCCGATCTGGGTGGACGGCCACCCCTCCCCCCTCACCCATTTTTTTTTTTTTTTTTTTCAGTTTTTAATATTTTTTGCTTTTTAATAAATTTTTTATATAATTTTAAAGTTTTAATAAATTTTTTATTATTAAGAGGGCATGTCGTAGTGGAAAACGGTATGCGGTAGTGAAAACTGCCGCATGCAAGCCGGATCCTTCCAATAATATATCAAAAAATACTTTCAAATTTTATATATATATATATTTTAATGACATGAAAATATGGGAACAAAGAATATTCTTGCAATTGGTTTGTCTAAATTGCACCCTTTTTGTGGAGTTGTCTAAATTACGTGTAATTTGAATAACCAATTATAATACGCTGAACCGAAATAGGTTAACGAAAAATATGTTCAAATTAACAAAAATAAATGGCTCATCAAGGGATGGAGGCTACTTTTGGGAACGGGTTCAAAGCCCTTCATTCTGTGTCATCAAACTAGTAGGTTATCAATTGCTTTCTACCAATCATTAAATGAACTTCAGGATGATTGAAAAAGCAATCAATCCAAGGATTAGGGTTCCCTACCCTTAATCTGCCTGAATTTCAGAAAGGGAGGTCGAAGGATCTACTTGCTTTGGGGATACGGACTTTGCACTTTAGGTTGTCCATGACAAATGAGTCCTACAATCATTTCTCTATGAGCTATCCAAATATTATTTGAAATTCAGACATGTTAAGCGTTGGGGATCCTCATCCCCAATCCAAAATAGGGTACCAAAAGCCTTAGTCAATCTCTTTATGCTATCATTAATTCTCTTTGTCAAGATAATTGCATCACTAAACTTTAAATTTTAAGGAAAAATGTGTCTAGAGGCCCCTGTGGGTGGATTGTTTATCGAACCAATTCTTATGATTTAAAACCAATTAAATCATTTCTTATGATATGCATTACTATCGAGACACCATTTCTGTAGAGTTTTTCATGGTGAGTAATGTCACGTAAATTAGTAGCCACGTTATTTCTAATCAAATTTTCACAAGTTGTACATATGTTTGAGTTAACACCACCACATCATTTAAAAAATGACACACCATAAAAGGGAAAGGAAAAAAAAGAAGAAGAAGAAAGTTCTAACTGACTGAAACATCCCAAACGTCTTTGAGAGGGTTTGACCACACTATTTGAATATTTGGAATAGTTTGGCCATACCAAATGATCAATAGGGATGACCGAATGACTCCGATCTAACTTTACCGATAGCTATCTCTATGTATCCTACTATTAATTTGTCAAACTTCATGTCTTTGACTTCGATGGATGTACCAAATGGAGTCTTAAGACATAAAATTCCACATTTTTTCAAAAGATTTTTGGAAGATATATATTCTAAGTTTTACTATTCCATGGATTGACAATAAGTAGTCATCAATAGAACTTTCTTCACAGTTCAATAAAATATATGATTAACTAAAAGAACAACATGTTGAAGGTTATTTTATATTCAAAGTGAATCTATACAAATCTATAGTCTCGATTCTCATACCAATAGTCAATACCTAAAAATAAAGAAACTCATCAACTAAACTTCCAAGCAATTGGGTGTTTGTCAATAT